>CM056051.1:420347261-421547261 GCA_029574335.1 Rana kukunoris | reverse complement strand
ACCGATACTGGTATCGGTATCGGGACAACCCTAATTATTATATATACAGCATATACAGCAGATAAAATAGGTATTGAACACGTCACCACTATTGACATGACATTTTCACCACGTGCCAGTAATAACCCATGCAATCCAAACATACAGCGGTGCTCATAAGTTTACATACCCATTTTTCACAGAATATTAATTGATAACAAAAACTTTTCTTTTACTCATGGTTAGTGTTTGGCTGAAGCCAATAATTATCAACTGTGTTTACTCATAATGACAATAGAAACAACCGAATTTACCCTGATCAAAAGTTTACATTCCCTAGTTATTAATACCGTGTATTGCCCCCTTTGACATCAAAAACAGCTTGAAGTCTTTTGTGGTATTTGTGGATGAGGCTCTTTATCTTCTCAGATGGTAAAGCTGCCCATTACTCTTGGCAAAAAGCCTCCAGTTCCTGTAAATTCTTGGTCTGTCTTGCATGAACTGCACGCTTGGGATCTCCTATAGAGTTGCTCAATGATATTGAGGTCAGGAGACTGAGATGGCCACTCCAGAATCTTCAAATTTTTTCTGCTGTAGCCAAGGACAGGTTTACTTGGCCTTGTGTTTTGGATCATTGTCATGTTGGAATGTCCAAGTACGTCCCATGCACAGTTTCCTGAGCTAATAAATGCAAGTGTTCCGCCACAATTTTTTGATAACATCCTGTATTCATCTTGCCAACATTTTTGACCAAATTTCCTGTGCATTTGTAGCTCACACATCCCCAAAACATCATCAATACACCTCCGTGTTTCACAGTAGGAATGGTGTACCTTCCATCATAGGCCTTGTTAACCCCCCTCCAAATGTAGCATTTATGGTTGTGGCAAAAAAGCTAAATGTTGGTCTCATCACTCCAAATGACTTTGTGCCAGAAGGTTTGAGGCTTGTCTTTGTGCTGTTTGGCGTATTGTAAGCGGGATACTTTGTGGCATTTGCGCAGTAATGGCTTTCTTCTGGCAACTCGATCATGTAGCCCATTTTTTTTCATGCATCCTTATTGTGCATCATGTTTTCAGAGCGTCCTGTATTTCATCTGAAGTTATTTGTTGTTGTTTTTTTTTGCATCCTGAGCAATTTTCCTGGCAGTTGTAGCTGAAATTTCAGTTGGTCTACCTGACCGTGGTTTGGTTTCAACAGAACCCTCTTATTTTCCACTTCTTGATTAGAGTTTGAACACTGCTGATTGGCATTCTCAATTCCTTGGATATCTTTTTATATCTCTTTCCTGTTTTATACAGTTCAACTACCTTTTTACTGCAGATCCTTTTGTAGCACTATCCCCTCAGGAGCTGCTGGTTGAATTGGGATAGGTTTATTTAAGTTACCTCAGATGTTGTCTAGGGGTGAATGTAGCTGGCCAGCTAGAACCTGTCCTAGGTAGCTAATATAACCTACATGTATATACAGCTAAACCTGCTAAGAACCTAATGTAGAGCAGATGTTTATATGTGAGAGACAAAGGCAGAGTTATTTACTGTGATTTTGTGTTTGGATGTTATATAACAGTTGTATGTGTTTACAGAAGCAAAAGAAAAAATATGTCTTCAAGAATCATTTGTTTGTATGGCAGCAGTAGGTAGGCAATTACAGTTGAATTCATGCCAGAAAGCATAGAGTTAAGCTTTTGTGACTCATCAGAAGCCTTGGCCCAATCACAGCCAATCTCACATTGAGCAGAGTTTTGACCAATCACAGCCACCTTTACATTCATGCTGTCTGGGACGTTCCTCAGCACATGTGCTAGATTATTCCACACAGAGACAGAGCCACATGGAGACAGAGCAAAGCAGAACAGACATACAGAGATCAGTTTTATGGAAGCAAAGGGCAAAATAGGTATTTATACAGTTATATATACGTTCTTGTTGTAAATAGTGTGATTAGAACTGAATACTGATCTAGCTGTGTGTTCACTTGTAGTTCCACTATACCGAACCACTCATCATACCATACTTTCATACCTCCTAACCGAACAACTAAGTCACCGAACTAATTCACAAACCATACCCAACTAAGCTAACCCTGCAAAAAGCTAACCCTGCAAACCAAGTTACAAACCACAGTTATACCTTTCAGAGAAATCAGAGAATGCTTTGATAACTTACAGAGAGAGAGAGAGAGAGAGAGAGAGAGAGAGAGAGAGAGAGAGAGAGAGAGAGAGAGAGTAAATACTGAAGAAAGAAATATATTCCCTATCTTTTGTTAAATGACAAGATTGAATATTTGAACCACCATTTTCTGTTATACTTATTTATCACGTGTTTTTGTACATGGACTGTCTGCTGCAAAGCAGTAGTATTTTATATGAAGAAAAGTGAAGTTATTAAAGAAGTTATTTTAAGCATTTGATGTGCTCTTTAAACCTACTGTAATAGTGAGGGTCCCTGTCACCATGGAGACGCAGCAAAAATGGACACAGAGTCTGCATGTCAGCAAACTGCAGAACTACACAGCATAGTTTTTAAATGGAGAAAACTGCTCTGTCAGTTTTCTCCAGGTTTTGATCGTTTTGAATGGGGCTGTGTAGTTGGAGATCCTGCAGAGACTTGGGCAGGATGGGATCTCCAATCTTGTGTCCAAGTCTTGGTAATAACCAGCAGGTTGGGTTCCCAGCTGAAGGCTGCCATTATAATCAGGGACTGGTCAGAACAGAGAGAGAGAGAGGTGGAAGGTGTGCAGCTGGCTGTTGCTGCAAGACAGACCTGTGTGTGGGGATCTGTCTGTCTGTCTGCCCTGGAGACTACATCCCTGGTGTGGGGGAACTTCGTGTCTGAAGGACTGGGAGGCTGAGGTGACTAGCGAGTCCAAGAGAGGCTAAAGGAAGTCCGGAAGTCTGGGAGACAATGGGCTGGAGAACCTGTTGAGGCCAGGAGTGGGCCAGGTTAGCAGGTACAGCAAGGCTAAGTAAGCCTAGGAGCCAGGAGGCTTGGTATTTTGAGTTCTGTGAACATTACTGCAAAAGAACCCCTGCGTGGGAAATCCTGTATGTGAACTGTTCTTTTTTGTTTCCTTCAATAAAAATGGGCTGCCATGCCCTCAAACATAACATCTGACTGCTATGGACTCGCTAAAAAACACATTTACCATTGAGTTAAACCCCCAACGTTTACACTACTGCTTCCATAGAACAGCAATAGAGTAATAGACAGTCTTGTTGGACTGAAAAGTCAGAGATATCACAATTCTTCTAATGCCACAGCGCATGAGGCACTTCATAGTGCTGCGCCTGCCACAGTAAAGTTGGTGAGTAAAAATAGTGAGCCAATGTCCAGCCAGAAGTTACGGTTTTCCAATGCTTTATTTCTGAGGTCCAATACGACCAACATCAACAGGAGGTAGACAGGACAGATTGATGAATGAAGAAAACCTTGCGGTATCAGGCTCGGATAAATGATGAAAGCAAGCCTGCTTTCAGTATCAGTAAATTGCGTCGCCACTCCGATTGAGTGGGTGAAATGTTCCCCGGACAGACTCCTGCCACAAGCCTGGCAGCCGGAAAAAGTCACTTTAGGATTTCCAGAAGGTACAGGTCCCCATTATGGACCTGGCCCTTTTTTGGTCTAAGACATCAATTGAGATCTGGTATGCTCTGTAGCTTAAGATCTCCTTCATGGAATTAGGGACCCCAATAGACCACTGAGGCCCCTCGGCACCATGCACATGGAACTCCGCATAATTCAGGACCCCGGTCTGGTAGGCCATATCCCTGGGGTCCGCTGGATACACACACCCCGAACCAGGAACCCGCAAAGAACCCGTGAAAATGGCGTCCGCCCCAGATATAACCTCCCCCAGCATGCCCCGCCGGAAGGGAACTCCTCCAATTGGCTGCTGGGGAAAGTAACTCCGCCAGAACCCCTCTAGCGCCATCTGCCGTCCAGGGGTGGAACCACACCCCCGGAGCACAGACTGACCCACAGGACAGATCCGGAACGACGGCAGCCCAAAATTTAACAAGATAAGGATGGGAGCAACGTAACTTCCCATTCTCCCACTAACTTTAGCGTAGTGCCCATACTGAAAGTAAGGGGACGCTACACTTTGATAATTATTTTGCTTTCCTCATGTCAGTGCACCACTGGATGAAAGATGCAAGGGTCTGTCAGGAGTCCAGAAACTCATTGACCTTTTTATACACACACACTAATTACAAGCAAACAGATCACAGGTTAGGATGTTACCTTTAACAGCCATTCAAACTCCATTGTGTCAACTTGTGTGCATGTTATTAGGCCAAAATCACCAGGGTATGTAAACTTTGATCAGGGTCATTTGGGTAGTTTCTGTTGTGATTATGATTTAAAAATAGTAAACACAGTCGATTGATAATAAATGGCTTCAGCCAAACACTAACCATGAGTGAAAGAAAGGATTTTGTGTTATCACTCATATTCTCTGAAAAATGGCCAAGAAATCATAAATTCTGCCAGGGTATGTAAACTTTTGAGCAAAACTGTACACCTTGCCTCAGTACTCCTCCCAAGAGCCAACAGGGCTGATGCAAGCAGTGAGCTGGTTCTTGGAAGGAATTATGCAAATATTAAAATGACTTAATCTGTGGATGTCAACCTGGCAGAATGGGCATTCTTGGACAGGCTGTATTTGCATGCAGACTGCTCTTGGTAACACTCAAATGTGCTACTAAGCATCCATTATTGAAAGAGCTGAATTCCAATGACTGAAAGGGGCAGGGCAGGGACATTCAGGCTGTAGAGGAATGGGTTAGATGATGCTGGACATCAGTGGTGGCTGGTGGTATATTTTTTATGGGGGGGAGGAGTTGAGGGAAACAATGCTAGTCTGTGCCCCGCATGTAGATTAGGGGGCCGGATGCATGGATAGAGGGGCAGCGCCCCTGTGCCCTGCATTATGGGCCGCCACTGCTGGACATGTTCCGGCCAGCAAATGAGGTGGGCTCTATATGACTTGCTGTATCTTCTGATGAACATTGTGAGATGCTCACAGTGTGCAGTGAAATCAGAGTAAGCCATTTCCGTTCAGGAGAGAAGCTTGTACAAATGTGCAAGAATGAAGGGAAAATTAGAGTTCAGCTTTTAGATTCTTGACTGGTCTTCTTTAAGTTGCACTGTTTTAAATAGATCTTCTCAGAAACAGTAAAGATATTAACGCACATTTAATAGAAGTTTACATTCAGCTGCGATTCACAAGCTCGTATTGTGATGACAAGTAATGGGCTGAGCAGAGATAAATTACTTTTAATTGCAGGATGATCTGCATTGTCAGTCATGATTCTGCCCGTAATTCCTATTACTCCTGTTTGTTACTGGAATTATGCGTGGAGGAGAGGCTTTGTTCCCGAGATCTGTCTTTATATATACACCTTTATTATTATTATATCTTATCTGCGTGGCGAAATAGTTTAAAGGGGTGTTCCAGACAAAATTGTGTTTATTAAAAGTCAGTAGCTACAAAAAGTGTAGCTGCTGGCTTTTAATAAACACTTACTTACCTGCTCCTGCGTTCCAGCGACGCGCCGACTGGGGCTCCGCTCCTCTCCCCTCCTCCCCAGCCGGCGTCTTCATCTCGACTGTAAGCACCCAGCCGTGACAGCCTTCGGCTTCACGGCCGCGCACCCACTGCGCATGCGCGAGCCGCACTGCGCATGCGCGCGCGCCGCTGATTGGAGAGGCGATCGCATGGGACCTGTCAGTGTCCCATGTGATCGCCTACAGGGAGGGGCTGGTGTAGGCGATAGGGAGGGGCTGGTGTAGGCGATTAAGGCTTAATCGCCTAACCAGCCCCTCGGCGGAAGCAGGAAGTGGGACAGGAAGTCCCACTCCTCCTGAAGCCCCCACTCCCCCCCCAAAAAAAAATTACATGCCAAATGTGGCATGTATGGGGGTGAGGAGTGGAACAAGAGGAAGTTCCAAATTTGGGTGGAACTCCTCTTTAAATTTACCTCTCATCTGCTGGTCCAGTGGACTACTGATTTTTACAATAAAATATGGTGTTATACAGACCTCACGAACACTCCCAAACACAGTGCAGCTGGGTTTAACCTGTTTTAGGTTCCTAATCACATCCAGAGCTGGAGCCCGCAGACTTTCAACCAATCTCTGACTTTTCACTACTATGTCGGCCACTTCCCAATCTTCCACTGCTTGGATATCTTTGTCAATCCAAGTGTCAAAGTCATCCTCTCTTGAGGGTGTGGGGACTTTCCCAGAGAAGGAATGTTGCTTGTGATAACCATAATCTGTCAGCATAGCTTCTTGAGGGCCGTTCAACCAGTCTCCCAATCTCAGCTATTAAAGCTGGAAAGCCAGGGTCGCAGGAATTGCGGGCATCCGCTACACATCTATTTTTTAAAGACAACCTCTGGATATGACCCTGAGCACGTGCACTCAACTTCTTTGGTCTACCATGGTGAGGCTTGTTCTGAGTGGAACCTGTCTGGTCTTGGCCACCATGCTGCAGCTCAGTTTCAGGGTCTTAGCAATCTCCTTATAGCCTAGGCTATCTTTATGTAGAGCAACAATAATTTTTTTCAGATCCTCAGAGAGTTCTTTGTATTGAGGTTCCATGTTGAACTTACAGTGACCAGTATGAGAGAGTGAGAGCAATAACACCAAATTTAACACACCTGCTCCATATTCACACCTGAGACCGTGTAACACTAACGAGTCACATGACACCGGGGAGGGAAAATGGCTAATAGGACCCAATTTGGACATTTTCACTTAGGGGTGTACTCACTTTTGTTGCCAGTGGTTTAGACTTTAATGGCTGTGTTAAGTTATTTTGAGGGGGACAGCAAATTTACACTGTTATACAAGCTGTACACTCACTACTTTACATTGTAGCAAAGTGTAATTTCCTCAGTTTTGTCAAATGTAAAGATAGAATAAAATATTCACAAAAATGTGAGGGTTGCACTCAATGTTGTGAGATACTGTGTGTCTATATATATATATATATATATATATATATATATATATACTAGGGCTGTGCAAATCAACTTTTAATCGATCGATTAATCTTTAATTTTTTTGATCGATGAAAATCTTTTTGATCGATTAAAATTTTTTATGACTGGTACTCACCTCTCTGCCGGCTTCTGGGCCTTCAGGGAGTTCTATCCGGTGACATCATGGACACCGGCAGGGCTTGCCGTGTCCATCTGAAGGCCTCCTTTGCTGTGCCTTCATATCTGCCACACGGGCAAAGAAATGCTCTGGGGCCCCTACAATAATGACAGTGCAGGTAAACAGACATCAAGTAGGTAGAAGGCAGACTGCCTCCCCTGTGTATCTATCACTCTCAGTGCCATCATGGGGCCCCCAATTTCGGGGCAGCGTAGGCTCAAGGACCAGCTGCTTTGGGCAAATTGCAGGGGCCCCCAATGCAGCTGGGGCCCCTGGGCAGTGCCCAGGTGTGCCCTCTCATTAAGACAGCCCTGACGCAAGCGCTGTTACACTTCCCTCTATTACTTCCCTCTGTCAACCTGGGATTCTACTAGGGTTGTCCAGATACCGATACTAGTATCGGTATCGGGACCGATACCGAGTATTTGCGGGAGTACTTGTACTCGTGCAAATGCTCCCGATACCTAAATAGAATACTTTTTTTGTATTTATCAACATGTTCTGTGAAAATTCTTTGAGTTTTTTACTACTGCGTGACAAGAAAATAAAACATTTTTATTCATTTTTACTCATTTTTATTCTTTTATAATGTCTTGAGTTAGAGTTCTTCATAATTCTAAAGAAAATATCCTTAGTCTGTATTGTGGTTTGAAAACTGTCACATGACATTTAAAAAAAGTATCGGAATTCAGTATCGGCAAGTACATGAAAAAAAGTATCGGTACTTGTACTCGGTCCTAAAAAAGTGGTATCGGGACAACCCTAGATTCTACAACCATCCACTGGGAGTTGTGATAGTTCCCTTCATGGGACATCTACATGCCGATGGACTGATGTTAAGCCCTCCTCATCTGGATTCAGCAGTGGCATCGTTGTACACATTTTTATACCAGTATCATACTTAGCTACAGGTTTTTATGACTGCTTTTGGTACCATTTGGTATTACTCGCACCATTTTTACAGTTTATGTAGCTACATCGATTTTATCTCCAGTGCAATATTTCTTTTGTTACCTACTTGAAGACTATAAAAGTTTTAATGCTCTTCCCATTGAGCGCTGCCTTCGTGTGTTTTTTGTATCCTGCTATCCATTTTTCCAGTGGTTGGTAGCTGCACTGGGAATCGGCCTGCAAGGAGATCAGCTAAAAGTAGTTGGATCTGTATGTGCGTTATAATTAATCGAAATTAGTCGATTAATCGATTAAAAAAAAAACGATTAATCGAACACAAACATTTTGATCAGTAACAGCCCTAATATATACACATATATTATATATACCATATTTGCCAGCATATAAAGCGAATGGTCGTATATGATGACCCCCCTTCCGATGCTTCATATTTCTTTCTTCTGGAGCCATATTCTTCTTCATTCTTATTGGAGCTGGAGCCAATCACGACGAGCCATGTATTCTATTAATTAATACAAAGCCTGCTTGGATTGGCAGAGGCTGTTACATCATCATCCCACGCCTCTCTGACTCTCAAAGCCAATCCGAGCAGGCTACTGTATGTAGGCACTCGGATTGGCAGAGGTTGTTACCCCAATCCGAGCAGGCTACTGTATGTAGGCACTCGGATTGGCAGAGGTTGTTACCCCAATCCGAGCAGGCTCTGTATTCCTTTGAATACATTGCTCACCGGGATTGGCTAAGTGGTATATACTGTATGTAGCTGAAGCTTCATACAGTATTACAGCACATCCAGCAGGCATTCGAGCAGCTGACCCGGCGTATAAGACGACCCCTGCTTTTTGGCCAGTTTTTTTAAGTGTAAAAGGTAGACTTATACGCCAGAAAATACAAATATATATATATATAATATATATACACATACACTATGTTGTCAAAACTATTGGGATGCCTGCCTTTACACACACATGAACTTTAATGACATCCCAGTCTTAGTCCATAGGGTTCAAGATTGGGTTGGCTCAAGCTAAAGGAGCTTCAACTCTTCTGGGAAAACTATCCACAAGGTTTAGGAGTGTGTCTATGGGAATGTTTGACCATTCTCCCAGAAGCAAATTTGTGAGGTCAGGCACAGATGTTGGACGAGAAGGCCTGGCTCGCAGCTCGCAGTCTCCAAAGGTGTTCTATCAGGTTATGGTCAGGACTCTGTGTAGGTCAGTAAAGTTTATCCGCCTCAAACTTGCTCATCCATGTCTTTATGGACCTTGCTTTGTGCACTGGTGCACAGTCAAGTTGGAACACGAGAAGGCCATTCCAAACTGTTCCCACAAAGTTGAGAGCAAAAAATTGTCTTGGTATGCTGACACCTTAATGCCGCGTACACACGATCATTTTTTGTGATGAAAAAAAACGACGTTTTCTGTGAAGTAAAAAACGACGTTTTTGAAACTTAATTTTTTAAAGACGATGTTGCATACACACCATCGTTTTTTTCACAAAAAGCGAGGTTACGTTCACCACTCTTTTCCATTGAAGCTCGCTTCATAACTAGCTTCTGGGCATGCGCGGGTTGTAAAACGTCGTTTTAAACAACGTTTTTTTGCTACACACGGTGACTTTTTGTGAAAAAAAAAACGACGTTTTAAAAAAACGACACAAAAAATTGAAGCATGCTTCAATTTTTTTTTGTTGTTTTTTACAAGACATAAAACAACGTTTCCCCCTACACACGGTCAATGAAATTGACATTTTTAACCACTTCGGGTCCGCGCTATTGACAGAATATGTCAACAGCACGGAATTGAGGCGCCGGGGTCACGTTTGTGGTGGCGCGCGGCGGGGGAAAACAGTCCCGACGCATCACCGAGGATTCGATGCGTGTACGTCAGGTACACGCGATCGTCGGTGACAGAGCAGGGACGTGGAGCTCTGTGTGTAAACACAGAGCTCCACGTCCTGTCAGGGAGAGGTGACAGATGCTGTTTCTCTTGTACATAGGGAGACAGCATCGGTCACCTCCCCCAGTCACCCCCCTCCCCCCACACAGTTAGAACACACCCAGGCAATACATTTAACCCCTTCCTCACCCCCTAGTGTTAACCCCTTCAATGCCAGTCACATTTATACAGTAATTAGTGCATATTTATAGCACTGGTCGCTGTATAAATGTGAATGGCGCCAAAAATGTGTCAAAAGTGTCCGATGTGTCCGTCGCAATATCGCAGTCAAAATAAAAATCGCAGATCGCCACCATTACTAGTAAAAAAAAAATATTTAAAAAAAATCATAATTCTGTCCCCTATTTTGTAGGTGCTATAACTTTTGCGCAAAGCAGTCACTTATTTTATTAATAAAATCAGAATGAACTAAAGCAGTCACTTATTGTGATTTTTATTTTATTTTTTTACAAAAATATGTAGAATACGTATCGGCCTTAACTGAGAACATTTTTTAAAAAAATTTAAAAAATTGGGATATTTATTATAGCAACAAGTAAAAAAAATATATATATTTTTAAATTTGTACTCTTTTTTTGTTTATAACGCAAAAAATAAAAACCGCACGGGCGATCAAATACCACCAAAAGAAAGCTCTATTTCTGGGGAAAAAATCACATAAAGTGATCGTGTGTACGCGGCATAAGGGGCCAAGCCCAACCCCTGAGAAACAACCCCAGACTATAATCCCCCCTCCACCAAATGATTTAGACCAGTGCACAAAGCAAGGTCCATAAAGTCATAGATGAGTGAGTTTGGGGTGGAGAAACTTTACTGGCCTCAACTTGATAGAACAAAGCAATTTGCAAGTCTTGTCACAAATTCTCAATTGGATTTAGGTCTGAGCTTTGACTGGGCCATTCACATGAACATGCATTAACCACTTAAGACCCGGACCTTTATGCAGGTAGTTGGCCAGTTTTTGCGATTCGGCACTGCGTCGCTTAAACTGACAATGGCTCCCAAACAAAATTGACGTCCTTTTTTCCCCATAAATAGAGCTTTCTTTTGGTGGTATTTGATCACCTCTGCGGTTTTTACCTTGTGCGCTATAATCAAAAATAGAGCGAAAATTTTGAAAGAAATTCAATATTTTTTGCTATAATAAATATCCCCCAAAAATATCTAAAAAAAAGTTTTTTTCCACAGTTCAGACCGATACGTATTCTTCTACATATGAACTACCACCAAAAGAAAGCTCTATTTGTGGGGAAAATAGGATGTCAATTTTGTTTGGGAGCCACGGCGCAATTGTCAGTTAAAGCGACGCAGCGCCAAATCGCAAAAAGTGGCCTGGTCTTTGACCACCAAAATGCTCCGAGGCTGAAGCGGTTAAAGGCACTGTATATATATATATATATATATATATATATATATACAGTATATATATATATACACACAAACATAAATTTTATATAAGTATATTTCAACAAAGTGCATTAAATTATAAGAGTGGATAGCAGAGTGCTTCAGATACTGTATTATATATAATTATCACATATACATTTCAAGCTTATTGTTTAAAATTTGTTATGACTTTATTTGGGAGGCAAGGAAGACTTCTCATATAGATTCAGATGTGGCAAAAGAGAATATTACCTTCTATTAAAACCTTTCACAGATCTTAATTCTAATGGGTAACATTAGAAAATATCCCAATTTATAGATTTACACTTAATCTGCTTTCTATGACATAATAAAAAGGTAATATTGTGTATAATATTGAATAGATGTAATGCTCTGTCCTCCCACCAGTGTTGTCACTACTTATGGAGCTGTACATAAACTAGAAGCAGCTGTCACAGTACAGAAAACTCTCGGAATCTTTTCACAATGATAGTTTGGGAAGATCAGGCATGCTGAATGGAGCTGTAGGAGTCACATGACTGTTGCCCTGTGCTGGTGAGGGGCCCATGGCTTATGACGTCAGCCGTTCCCCAGGTGTGAGGGGTATAAAACAGCCGGTTGGCTGCCAATTGGAGTTGACACGTCAGCCACAAGACTTCTACAGATGCCAGAAGTAAGGAATTCCCAGACCCACTGGCCAGACACCAACATTGCATTCCTACGAACATCCTCGGAGTACCATCACCAAGGTGAGCCTTACTCATCCATCTCTGTACACCTCCCTTCTTTCCTATTAAATATTATACTTTACATTGAGAATGTTCTCACACTTTTCCCGGTGACACACAAAGAGTTACATGGAATTCTACAGCATTGTATCCTTCATTGTCTCTGTCATGCCTCTAATTCCTATTATTTCTCTCTGCAGCTCGTCGAGGGGAGACAATGAAGCACCTGAGACTAATGGCTCTTCTCATTATTTTGTCCGTCACCATCAGCATTTCAAACGCGGCCCCTGTGGTCAGGTCAGTTGGGGATGGGCGGGGGAAGGGGGGGGACGGGACATAGGGTCCTTTCCTTTCTGGAGCCAAACTCACATGTTCTCTCCTTTCTTAACTAGATGGAAAAACTCCGCTATTGTCAATGGGACGTCAGAGAACGGATGGGCGATTGCAGTACAGACCAAACACACCCTGTTCACGCCGACCAATGGGATGTCGCCGCTGGTGACCACCAGAGAGAAGAGGTAGGGAGCTTAGTTCTATTCTGGGGAACATTGGTCTGATTTTAAGAATGTGGGGAAAGTTCAGAACAAAAGTACGAAAGATAACATTTAAGGTATTTGTATACAAGTCAGTAAATATGTGAGTAGATCTGTGATTTGTTTATATATATATATATATATATATATATATATATATATATATATATATATATATATATATATATATATATATATATATATATATATATAGATATATATAGATAGATAGATAGATATATCTCTATAAATATAATATTTTTTATATATTACATTGTGTCATGTGGACATATTACATAATCTATACCTATTGTTTGCATGACTCTCCAAAAATACTGAACATTCTTTCATTCTATAGCAAGAGATACAGACTAATAGATTCTACAACTTACTCCACACAAGTGTCCCATCTATTTTCTGCAGATTATCCCATCACTACGCCCTATAGAGATCTGCAGAACCTTGCTTCTTCCTGTCTCCCTCCTTACAGATACATTTTAATATATTCACTTTTTCCATTACTGACCTCTCTAGAGATCTGCAGAACATTGCTCCATCACATCTCCCTCCTGGTTGATGCAGATTTATATAATCTGCAGATTATTCCTTCAGAGACCTCTCCAGAGATCTGCAGAACATTGTTCCATCCTATTTCCCTCCTGGCAGATACATATTGATATATTCTAAAGATTATTCCATCAGAGACCTCTCTAGAGATCTGCAGAACATTGCTCCATCACATCTCCGTCCTGATTGATGCAGATTTATATAATCTGCAGATTATTCCTTCAGAGACCTCTCCAGAGATCTGCAGAACATTGTTCCATCCTATTTCCCTTCTGACAGATACATATTGAAATATTCTGCAGATTATTTCATCAGAGACCTCTCCAGAGATCTGCAGAACATTGCTTCATCCCATCTACTCCCTGAGAAATACAAAATGATAAATTCTGCAGATTATCCCATCAGTGCCCTTTATAGATCTGCAGAACATTGCTCCATCCCACCTCTCTCCTGGCAGATAGAAATGGATCTATTCTGAAAATTATTCAATTACTGAACTCTCTAGAGATTTTCACAACATTGCACTGTCCCCTCTATCCTTTATATTTTCATATTGTTATATTCTGCAGATTATTCCATTACTGACCTCTCTAAAGGGTTCCATCCCATCTCCACCAGACAGATACATATTAATACATTCTTAGGAATTTTTCATTACTAACTTTAGAGATCTGCAGAACATTGCTCCCTCCCATCTCCAGCGTGGCAGATATACAGAATAGTCATGTTTTCTGCAGATCACTACATCACTGATCCCTTCAGAGATCTGCAGAACATTGCTTTTCCCCATTTACCTTGATTTATATTGAAATATTCTACAGAATTATTCCATTACTGACTCCTTTGTAGATCTGCAGACTATTGCTCCATGTCATTTACCTCCTGGCAGATTATTCTGTCACTGACCTCTCTAAAGGTCTGCAGAACATTTCACTATCCCATATACAGATATATATTACTATATCTGGAGGATATTCCATCACAGACGCTTTTAGTGATATGCAGAACATCGCTCCATCTCATCTCTGTTCTGGCAGATACATATTGATATATTCTGCAGATTTTTTCATCGCTGATCGAGATCTGCTGAACATTCTCCATCCCATCTCCATCCAGGCAGATACATGTTGACATATTCTGCCGATTATTCCATCAATAACTTCTCTAGAGATCTGCAGAACATTGCTCCATCTCATCTACCTCCTGACCAATACATATTAATATATTCTGCAGATTATTCCATCAATGACCTCTTAAGAAATCTGCAGAACATTGCTCCCTCCAATCTCCATCCTTTCATATACATGTTAATATATTCTGCAGACTATTTAACTGATATCTCTAGAGATCTGCAGAACATTGCTCCAACACGTCTAACTCTTGACAGATACATATTGATTTATTTTACAAAATTATTCTATCACTGGCCTCCCTAGAGATCTGCAAAACATTGCTCTGTCCCATCTACTCCCTACTGATATATGTTAATATAGTCTGCAGATTATTCCATCACGGACACTTTTAGTGATCTGTAGAGCATTGCTGTCTCTGAACTGCCTCCTAACAGATACATATTGATATATTCTGCAGTTAATTTTATCATTTTATTTAAGAGCTTTAGAATGTTGGTATCGCTTGTCTACCTTTATCACCGACCCCTGTAAAGATCTGCAGAACATCACTCTACCCACCCTGTGATGCATATTGATATATTCTGCAGACTATCACATCACTGATACTTTTAGTGATCTGTAGAGCATTGCTTTGCCCCAACTACCTCCTCACAAATACAGATTCTGCAGATTATTTCTGTCTGATCTACCACCTGACAGATGTATATTGATATATTCTGCAGATTATCCCTTCACAGTCCTCTCTAAAGAGCTTCAGAACAATGCTTTGTTCGACCAATCAATTGACAGATACATATTATTAATATATTCTGCAGACTATTCCACCACGTACTTCTCTACAGAGCGGATTACAGTTTGTTTGTGTAATTACGTATCTTTGTGTGAATATAAAATCCAGATTAGATTGTAAGCTTCTGTGGGTAGAGACTGATATGTGTGAAATTTAGCAGCATCAGGTAAAAAAACAGTAATTGTATTTTTAGAAAAAGCCATGTCAATTTTCTCTTTGTTGAAGAGAATTCTCATAGAGTCGGAACAATTATACACTCATCCCTGATTCTCAGCAACACTATGTGAAGTCAGTAAGGTAACTTTGGAGAACTTTAAGTGGCTTTATCTAAAAATCTTTTGTCTTTCCTGACACGTCAGCTGTTTCGTGACAACCGTCTGACTCTCGGTGCCTGCGACACCTTATTCTAATAGCTGAGTTGTTAGTGATGAAGTGGGTGGAAATTGGTAGAAAAACTCTTTGTAAACTGTTTTTATTCCCCTTCGCAGGAACCAGATAGAAAAGAGGAGATGCAACACAGCGACCTGCGTCACGCAACGTCTAGCCGACTTTCTGGTTCGATCTAACAACCACCACAATCCTATCCACTCACCCACCAATGTAGGGTCTTTCACTTACGGCAAAAGAGATGTAGTGGGCCTTTTACAACGCGAGTCCTTCGATTATCTACAACACTAACTGGCGAATGCCACTCTACAATCTGAGGACTAATATGAAGGGAAAGGACTGACAACTCTTAACTTTAAATATATTTTGAGTAATATCATTCTTCTGATGTTAAATTGAAGCTAAAATGTATTTCAGAGATGTCTCAGCCCCCTAATCCGCCCAGCTGTCTGGTTATCTCTATGTCTGGATCGGCTGCCTCGAACCAGTGGCTTGGGTATCACATGTGACTTGCGGCTCCCATAAGGGCTAGTTTACACTTGCTTAAAAATAAGGCTTCGGACACGCTTTGTTAAAGCTCTCTGAACACCAGTAAAAAGCTCCTGTCACTAAATAAAATGGTTAGCTTACAGTCCTATTTACACCTTGCTTTTGCTTGGTGGGGTTCAATGAGGCTTTGGTGGGGCATTGATGGGGCTTCGATGAGGTTTTGGTGGGGCTTCGATGAGGTTTTGGTGGGGCTTCGATGAGACTTTGTGGAGCTTCGATGAGGATTTGATGGGGCTTTGATGTGTTTTCGATTGAGGCTTTGGTGGATCTTCGATGAGCCTTTGGTGGGGCTTTGATGAGGCTTTGGTGGGGCTTTATTGAGGCTTTGGTGGAGCTTTGATAAGTCTTTAGTGGGGCTTCAGTGAGGCTTTGGTGGGACTTCAATAAGGGTTTGGTGAGGCTTTGTGGGGCTTTGATGAGGCTTTGGTGGGGCTTCAAGCAAGCTTTGCCATAGACTTCTATGAAGGCTTTGAAGATGCTTTAAAGAACAACTAAAGCGACATGAGGTATAATTTTTGAAGCAAAAGCAAGGTGTAAACAGGACTGTAAGCTAACCATTTTATTTATTGACAGGAGCTTTGACTGGCGTTCAGAAAGCTTTTACAAAATGTGTCTGAAACCTTGCTTTGAAGCAAGTGTAAACTAGCCCTTAATGTGTGTTGAAGCTAGTGTAAATGAGCCCTAAACGTTACTTGCGACAGCATCTCTTGAGGTCTTCAGTAGCCGTATATCTGGCTATCTCCCACATTGTACATTTTCTATAGGCATGTAAATGAGCAAGAGATACATAATTAATTAAAACATTTCCTGCAACCTGTGGTTGCAAGAAAGAAAATTGCTCCGTTTATGGCTGGCTTTAGTCTCTACAGCACTTAGCCCAGAAGTCTTTCAGAGCTTGCTAAATGCTGCCAATTCACCAATTTGTGATTCGCTTCCATTTTTGCTTGTGGAGTTGTTTGTTTGGGAGTTTTACAGTTGTACAATTTATGAACACAATTTTTCTTAAGCTGGCCAAAGAAAGAAAAATGTAAACGTACAGGTTCATCCATCCACACAATTGAGATGGATAGAAGAATCCTCCCCACTGGGACATTGTATTCTGACATCCATTTTGGCTGGTGTGTGTTAAAGCGATCAAAATTTGATCCATCTACAGCCAGCTTTAAACTGCACAATCAACCTTTATTTCAGAGAATGCAAAGTTCACAATTAGAGGATTGGCAGATCGGCATCAATTAAAAATGTATCCTCTCTCACCTTATATACAGCTCTCCCAGGATGGAGCAGATGGGCACTTAGGCCTGGTTCACCCCCAATGCAGGTTGCAGTTTGCATATTCCAGGTGCAGTTTGCATTTTTCAGTACACGTTTTTGATCCATTGAAGTCTATAGAACCTCAAAACATAAAAAAATAAAAACAATGATTAATACTACTACTAATAATAATAATAATAAAAATAATAATAAACAGCCCCAAAAAAGTTATTATTATTAGTAGTAGCATTAATTAATTTATTTTGTGTTATGCCGCTTACACACGGTCGGAATTTCCGACAACAAATGTTTGATGTGAGCTTGTTGTCAGAAAATCCAACCGTGTGTATGCTCCATCGGACATTTCCGACCAAAAATGTTTGAGAGCTGGTTCTCAATTTTTCCAACAACAAAAGTTCTTTGTTGGAAATTCTGATCGTCTGTAGCCAATTCCGACGCACAAAATCCTACGCATGCTCGGAATCATTGAACTTAATTTATGGTCCGTTCTTGACCGCGTGTATGCAAGACGAGTTTAAGCGAACAATCCGTCGGAAAAAAAATCCACGGTTTTCATGTCAGAATTTCCGATCGTGTGTACGTGGCATTAGGGTTAGGGTGTTTAGTTATTTATTACCATTCTTTTTTTTTTTAAGGGTTAGGGGTTAAAGTGATACCAAAGTCTTGTTTTTTTTTTTTCTTCGAAAATAACAAATATGTTATACTTACCTGCAATTGGTTTTGCACAGAGCAGCCCAAATCCTTTTTTTCTGGTCCCTTGCTGGCGCTCCTGGCCTCTCCCTCCTTTCAAGCCGAGCCACAGCTCTCTGTGTTTATTCAGACACAGAGCCGTGGTTCAGCCCTGACCCCTCTGTCTGCTCCCTGGCTAGCCAATGGCGCCGCTGCTGTGCCAATCAGGAGGGGGAGTCCCAGATAGCCGAAGCACTCGTGCACATTGCTGGTTCGAGATGGGGCTCAGATAAGTATAAGGCCGTGTACAGACGAGGAGACATGTCCGCTGAAACATGTCCTACGGACCGTTTCCAGCGGACATGTCTCCTCGGATATTTGGTCTGATGGCGTGTACACACCAGCGTACTAACGTACTAACCAGCGGACATATCCGACGGACAGGTTTCCAGCAGACAAATTTCAAAGCATGCTTTGAAATTTGTCCGCTGGAAAAACCTGTCCGCTAGGTCGTACACACGATCGGATATGCCTGCTGAAACTGGTCAGTTTCAGCGGACATGTTCAATCGTATGTGTACGCGGCCCTAGGGGGATGAACACTGATTGCATTAAGATAAAAAACCTTTTGACTTTTAATTCACTTTAAGGTTAGGGGTTACTTATTTACTTATTTATTTATTTAATTATTTACATAGTATTCATTTATTACATTCATTTATTTATGAATATTTTTATTTATTTGTGTATTTTTTTTATATTTATTTATTCATTTATTCCTATTATAAGTAGTAGTAGTAGTAACACCCTAATGCCTTTTACACACGATGAGATCATTGGATGAATGATCGTTCATTTTTTTTTTTTTTTGCAGGCTAATCTCATATCAAAAATGAAGAGTTTACTAATGTTAAGAAAATTCTTGTACAACAGAATAAAAAATCAGAAGTGATGTAATGTGTTGTAGTATATTTGTATTGCATTTTCGAAATGACAACTGTACTGACTAAATTAAAATTGTACAATCTCGCATCGTACAAAAAGTTGTGCATGTCCCATGTGTACCAACAATCAGATTATTGTATGATCGTTCCGAAAGCGGTATTGTTCATACGATTTTCTGATCGTGTCCTAACGGAAAAAACATTATAATAAATAACACTACCCCTTAAAGAAATAAAAATAACCCTAACCCCTAATCCAAACCCTAACCTAACTTTAACCCTGTACCCTAAAAAAAAAAAAAATTATAATAATAAAAAAAAGAAATAAAAGCTAATGGAAAATCTAAAAAAGCTGAACACCCTTACAACAAAAGATGAGTTTTCTCTATTAGCTAATAACCAAAAAATGCCAAAGCTTAAAAATTGAACATAAAGAAAGAAAAAAAAGGACCAAAAGTATGCATATAAACGCACAAAAAAATGCTGGAAAACGCTCATAGACGCTACGTTGAGGTGTGAAGCCAGCCTCAGTGCTCTAGATTTAAAGACGGATATGTTTCGTTCATATTTCATGTCTGAGGTTTACAATCACTATGAAAGTTCAGCTTTAGTTCAAATACGAGACTCACATACGTGCATTGCTGCCATTGGATGGTTTACAACAAGCCATTTGTGACACTCCTGTTTAGGTTTCTTTTTCATACCCTGCTGCTGGAAGTTTGAATACATCTTAAATCGGAGTTCCACCCTAAAAATGAAGGGCCAGATCCACAGAGAATTGCCCTGGCGCAGTGTATCAGGGATACACTATGCCGCCGTATTTTACCTGGCTCTAAGTCAAATCCAGGAAGAATTTGGCCCGTAAGGTACGGCGGCGTAGTGTATTTCTCGCGGCGGAATTGAATTACGCGATTAGGGGGCGTGAATCATTTAAATCAGGCGCGTCCCCGCGGCGATCGAACTGCGCATGCTCCGTTCAGAAATTTCCCGCCGTGCGTTGCGCGAAATTACGTCGAAACTTTGTTTTTTGTTTTTTTGTAGCGTAAATTACGTACATCCCTATTCACGGACGACTTACGCAAAAAAAAAAAAAAAATGTTTTAAATTCGACGCGGGAACAACGGCCATACTTAACATGGCCAGTGTAACTATAGACCGGATAATAGCAGCTTTAACTATACGCCGGAAAAAGCCAACTAGCGACGACGTAAGAGAATGCGACGGCCGATCGTAACTTTGTGGATCGGCGTAAAAAGCTAATTTGCATACCCCACGCAGAAAAGGGCGCAAACTCCACCCAGCAGGCGCAAAAATATTGCAGCGTAGATCCGAAGGCGTACGAAGACGTAAGCCTGTCGGATCGAAGCCCGAAGCCGTCGTATCATGGTTTGAGGATTTAAACTAATGATACAACGTGGGTAATTTGAAAGTACGCTGGCGTATCAGGAGATACACCGGCATACTGGCTCTGTGGATCTGGCCTGAACTTTCTAGTTTTTCAGCTTTCAAAAAATAAAATTGTTTTACTCACTTCTATCTGATTTCGTAATCTGCCTAATTTCTGGTCCTAGGTGGTTCAACTTCCTGTCCTAAGACCCCATTGCCTCCTGGGAAATTATGACACAATCTCCCAGGAGTCTCTGGGCATTACTGTGCCTTAAAATCGCCCATCATGCACCTCTCCCTGAAAACCAGAAAGAAAAAGAAACTGGGCTTCACATGCCCACACATATGATGGATACCGCCACAACATGAGCTGGAGGACATAAGGCAAGTGTTTGCAATGATTTCTGGAACAATTGGGGAGCTATTAATATGTTTTAGGGACTATCTAATGTGATTAAGTTTAGCTTGCAAAAAAATAAAAATTATGCCCGGAACCCCACTTTAACATCCATTCTTACTTTTAGCTGGCCTGTGTGATCTCAAATGTGTCTTAGTCAGGGGTGTTTACCTTCTTTTTTTTTTTAAATGTATCACCTTACATTAATGTCTTGCACAGACATGAGATTTAAATCTGACTGCTTTTGTTTCCAACTTGCCTACTTTGGAAAAATAAAAGTGGCATTATGTTTACCATGTCTCAGAGCTTTTTTTCTCAGAAAATAGGTACAGGAACTCAACCACGACGCGTTCAGATTTCACAAACAGTAGAAGAGTCTTAAAGGGGCACCAAAGGGTCTGAGCCAAAGGTGGTGGAACTGAGTTCCCCCAAGTTCCCCCAGAAAAAAAGCCCTGCTCATACTATTCACACAGTTTGGGGCTCATCAGACCTTGCCATCATCAAACCAAGTACTGGGTGTTTATTATCTGTGACAGAAATTTCTCCAGGTTTATATATGGAGCAGGAAGTAGACAATTTATTCTGGACAAGGTAGAGCAGACCAAAGCCATTCCACCACTGACATGCATTATCTGCTTATACTTGGACTTCGATGTCCCTCTAAGGCCGCGTACACACAATCAAATCTATCTGCTGGAAACGGTCTGACAGACCGTTTCAGCAGACAAATTTGATCGTGTGTACGGGCGGACAGACAGATTTTTCCAGCAGACAGATTTTAACCACTTGCTTACTGGGCACTTACACCCCCCTCCTGCCCAGGTGAAATTTCAGCTTCCGGCACTGCGTCGCTTTAACTGACAATTGCGCGGTCGTGCGACGTGGCTCCCAAACAAAATTTACGTCCTTTTTTCCCCACAAGTAGAGCTTTCTTTTGGTGGTATTTGATCGCCTGTGCGATTTTTATTTTTTGCGCTATAAACAAAAAAGAGCGACAATTTTGAAGAAAAATACAATATTTTTTACTTGTTGCTATAATAAATATCCCAATTAAAAAAAAAAACAAATTTTTTTTTCTCAGTTTAGGGCGATACGTATTCTTCTACATATTTTTGGTAAAAAAAAAATCGCAATAAGCGACTGGTTTGCGCAAAAGTTATAGCGCTTACAAAATAGGGGAGAGAATTATTATTTTTTATTATTTTTTTTTTACTAGAAATGGCGGCGATCTGCGATTTTTATTGTTACTGCGACGTTATGGCGGACACATCGGACACTTTTGACACATTTTTGGCGCCATTCACATTTATACTGCGATCAGTGCTATAAATATGCACTAATTACAGTATAAATGTGACTGGCATTGAAGGGGTTAACACTAGGGGGTGAGGAAGGGGTTAAATGTGTATGCTAGGTGTGTTCTAACTGTAGGGGGAGGGGGGGGTGACTGGGGGGGTGACCGATCTGTGTCCCTATGTAGGAAGGAACACAGATCGGGCTCCTCCCTTCCAGAGACAGGACATTGGGGCTGATTTACTAATGAATCTGCGCTGCGCCGGTACATGCCTTAATTAGTGCGCTGGATGAAGCCCTAATTAGGCGCATGAACCGGCGGCAGCAGCAGCGCGATGTGATTGATAACTAAAGCCGCCGCCGAACTCCCTGTATAAGTCTATGGGGGAAATCTTAATAGTGAATGTTAAAGGCTAATCTGCAAGTTTTGTCCTAAAAAGTGTTTGGGGACCTCAGTCCTGCCCCAGGGGACATGTACCAATGCTTTTTTTATTTTTTAAAACGGCCGTTTTTTCGGGAGCAGTGATTTTAATAATGCTAAAAGTGCAATAATAAAAGTGTAATTTTCCTTTAAATTTCATACTATGGGGGTCTCTAATGTCAGCATGTGAAAAAGCGCATGTTTCCCGTGGTTAGAACTGTCTCTGCACAAAATGTCATTTTTCAAAGGAAAAAAGCCATTTAAAACTGACTCGCGGCAATAATGAATTGTCGGCTCCCGGCAATTGCAGGAGAATTCATTCATTAAAAAAAGGGAAAAAAAAGCGTGGGGGTCCCCCCAAATTCAATAACCAGACCCTTTAGGTCTGGTATGGATATTAAGGGGAACCCCGCCGTCAATTTAAAAAAAAAATGACGTGGGGTTCCCCCCAAATATCCATAACCAGACCCTTCGGGTCTGGTGTGGAATTTAAGGGGAACTCCACTCCAAATTAAAAAAAAAATGGCGTGGAGTCCCCCCTAAAATCCACACCAGACCCCTTATCCGAGCACGTTGACCTGGCCGGCCGCAGAAAAGAGGGGGGGACAGAGCGCGGCCCCCCCCCTCTCCTGAACCGCACCAGGCCACATGCCCTCAACATTGGGAGGGTGTTTTGGGGTGCCCCCCAAAACACCTTGTCCCCATGTTGATGAGGACAAGGGTCTCTTCCCCACAACCCTTGCCCGGTGGTTGTGGGGGTCTGCGGGCAGGAGGCTTATCGAAATCTGGAAGACCCCTTTAACAAAGGGGCCCCCCAGATCCCGGCCCCCCCCCTATGTGAAATGGTAATGGGGTACCTTGTACCTCTACCATTTCACGAGAAAAAAAATGTAAAGGGTTAAAAAAGACAAGAGCCGGTTTTTGACAAGTCCTTTATTATCTTCTTTCTTCTTTTCTTCGGGTTTCTTATTCCTCCTCCTTCTTCTTCCTCTGCTTCTGTCTTGGGTCTTCTATTCCCGCATCTTGCCCGGCGTGTTCTTCCATCTTCTGTTCCTCCCGCTGTCCTTCTCGTCCGCATCTTCTCCTTCTTCTTCTTCTTCGCCGGAGCGGCCGCTTCCAATTGAAATCCCCGCTGTCTGCCGGACCACGCCCCCCCTCTGACGCCACGGGCAAGCTCTTAGGAGTGTGCTGCCAGTGCGTCAGAGGGGGGCGTGGTCACATGTCAGAGGGCGGCCAATTCAATTTGAAGCTCGTGCGCGGCTTTTTCTTTGCCAGAGTCGCCGCTTCCAATTGAATTGCCCGCTTTCTGGAACATGTGACCACGCCCCCCTCTGACGCACTGGCACCACACGGGGACTTTCCTAAGAGCTTGCCCGTGGCGTCAGAGGGGGGGGCGTGGTCCGGCAGACAGCGGAGATTTCAATTGGAAGCGGCCGCTCCGGCGAAGAAGAAGAAGGAGAAGATGCGGACGAGAAGGACAGCGGAAGAAGATGGAAGAACACGCCGGGCAAGATGCGGGAATAGAAGACCCAAGACAGAAGCAGAGGAAGAAGAAGGAGGAGGAAGAAGAAACCCGAAGGAAAGAAGAAAGAAGATAATAAAGGACTTGTCAAAAACCGGCTCTTGTCTTTTTTAACCCTTTACATTTTTTTTACTCGTGAAATGGTAGAGGTACAAGGTACCCCATTACCATTTCACATAGGGGGGGGGCCGGGATCTGGGGGGCCCCTTTGTTAAAGGGGTCTTCCAGATTTCGATAAGCCTCCTGCCCGCAGACCCCCACAACCACCGGGCAAGGGTTGTGGGGAAGAGACCCTTGTCCTCATCAACATGGGGACAAGGTGTTTTGGGGGGCACCCCAAAACACCCTCCCAATGTTGAGGGCATGTGGCCTGGTTCGGTTCAGGAGAGAGGGGGGGCCGCGCTCTGTCCCCCCCTCTTTTCTGCGGCCGGCCAGGTCAACGTGCTCGGATAAGGGGTCTGGTGTGGATTTTAGGGGGGACTCCACGCCATTTATTTTTTACATTTGGGGTGGAGTTCCCCTTAAATTCCACACCAGACCCGAAGGGTCTGGTTATGGATATTTGGGGGGAACCCCACGTCATTTTTTTAATAAATTGACGGCGGGGTTCCCCTTAATATCCATACCAGACCTAAAGGGTCTGGTTATTGAATTTGGGGGGACCCCCACGCTTTATTTTTCCCTTTTTTTAATGAATGAATTCTCCTGCAATTGCCGGGAGCCGACAATTCATTATTGCCGCGAGTCAGTTTTAAATGGCTTTTTTTTTTTTTTTTTTTTTCAGAATGTCATTTTGTGCAAAGACATATTTCTAACCGCAGGAAAAGTGCGCTTTATTCACCTGCTGACATTCCCCCCCCCCCCCATGGTACGAAATTTAAAATAATTATTCAAATGACGTGGGGGTCCCCCCAAATTCAATAACCAGACCCTTTAGGTCTGGTATGGATATTAAGGGGAACCCCGCCGTCAATTTTAAAAAAAAATGACGTGGGGTTCCCCCCAAATATCCATAACCAGACCCTTCAGGTCTGGTGTGGAATTTAAGGGGAACTCCACCCCAAATTTACAAAAAAATGGCGTGGAGTCCCCCCTAAAATCCACACCAGACCCCTTATCCGAGCACGTTGACCTGGCCGGCCGCAGAAAAGAGGGGGGGACAGAGCGCGGCCCCCCCCCTCTCCTGAACCGAACCAGGCCACATGCCCTCAACATTGGGAGGGTGTTTTGGGGTGCCCCCCAAAACACCTTGTCCCCATGTTGATGAGGACAAGGGTCTCTTCCCCACAACCCTTGCCCGGTGGTTGTGGGGGTCTGCGGGCGGAAGGCTTATCGAAATCTGGAAGACCCCTTTAACAAAGGGGCCCCCCAGATCCCGGCCCCCCCCTGTGTGAAATGGTAATGGGGTACCTTGTACCTCTACCATTTCACGAGTAAAAAAAATGTAAAGGGTTAAAAAAGACAAGAGCCGGTTTTTGACAAGTCCTTTATTATCTTCTTTCTTCTTTTCTTCGGGTTTCTTCTTCCTCCTCCTTCTTCTTCCTCTGCTTCTGTCTTGGGTCTTCTATTCCCGCATCTTGCCCGGCGTGTTCTTCCATCTTCTTTTCCTCCCGCTGTCCTTCTCGTCCGCATCTTCTTCTTGTTCTTCTTCGCCGGAGCGGCCGCTTCCAATTGAAATCCCCGCTGTCTGCCGGACCACGCCCCCCCTCTGACGCCACAGGCAAGCTCTTAGGAAAGTCCCCGTGTGGTGCCAGTGCGTCAGAGGGGGGCGTGGTCACATGTTCCAGAAAGCGGGCAATTCAATTGGAAGCGGCGACTCTGGCAAAGAAAAAGCCGCGCACGAGCTTCGAATTGAATTGGCCGCCCTCTGACATGTGACCACGCCCCCCTCTGACGCACTGGCAGCACACTCCTAAGAGCTTGCCCGTGGCGTCAGAGGGGGGGGCGTGGTCCGGCAGACAGCGGGGATTTCAATTGGAAGCGGCCGCTCCGGCAAAGAAGAAGAAGAAGATGCGGACGAGAAGGACAGCGGAAGGAGAAGAAGATGGAAGAACACGCCGGGCAAGATGCGGGAATAGAAGACCCAAGACAGAAGCAGAGGAAGAAGAAGGAGGAGGAAGAAGAAACCCGAAGGAAAGAAGAAAGAAGATAATAAAGGACTTGTCAAAAACCGGCTCTTGTCTTTTTTAACACTGACACTTTTTTTTTCTCGTGAAATGGTAGAGGTACAAGGTACCCCATTACCATTTCACACAGGGGGGGGGCCGGGATCTGGGGGGCCCCTTTGTAAAAGGGGTCTTCCAGATTTCGATAAGCCTCCTGCCCGCAGACCCCCACAACCACCGGGCAAGGGTTGTGGGGAAGAGACCCTTGTCCTCATCAACATGGGGACAAGGTGTTTTGGGGGGCACCCCAAAACACCCTCCCAATGTTGAGGGCATGTGGCCTGGTGCGGTTCAGGAGAGGGGGGGGGCCGCGCTCTGTCCCCCCCTCTTTTCTGCGGCCGGCCAGGTCAACGTGCTCGGATAAGGGGTCTGGTGTGGATTTTAGGGGGGACTCCACGCCATTTTTTTTTTTAGTTGGAGTGGAGTTCCCCTTAAATTCCACACCAGACCTGAAGGGTCTGGTTATGGATATTTGGGGGGAACCCCACGTCATTTTTTTTAAAAATTGATGGCGGGGTTCCCCTTAATATCCATACCAGACCTAAAGGGTCTGGTTATTGAATTTGGGGGGACCCCCACGCTTTTTTTTTGGTGTTTTTAATGAATGAATTCTCCTGCAAATTCCAGGAGCTGACAATTCATTATAGCCGCGAGTCAGTTTTAAATGGCTTTTTTCCTTCAGAATGTCATTTTTCACATGCTGACATTACACCCAGGGCCGCCATCAGGGGGGTACAGGCAGTACACCTGCAGGGCCGCCATTAGGGGGGTACAGGCATTACACCGCCCGGGGGTCCCCAGGGGCCCCCAGGGGCCCGGATGGGAACCACCCTAAAACAAAAAAAACAATTTTTTTTTTTTTTTTTTGTTTAAGGGCTCCGAAGGTCCCCAGGGGCCCGGAGGCCACTAAGGGCCCCAGATGGCAAGCCCTTTTTTTTAAATAAAATATATATATTTAAAAAAAATATATATATTTTTTAAATATATTTGTTTATTTTTTTTTTAAGGAAAGGGCCCAGAGGTCCCCAGGGCCCTGGAAGGCTACCCCCTTGTTTTTTTACTTTTTTTCGATAAATGTTATATTTAAAAAATATATATATATGTATTTTCTCTCTTTTGTATTTTTATTTGATAAAGAGCACAGAGGTCCCCAGGGCCC
Source organism: Rana kukunoris (assembly GCA_029574335.1). Lineage (NCBI taxonomy): Eukaryota > Metazoa > Chordata > Amphibia > Anura > Ranidae > Rana > Rana kukunoris. The sequence continues at coordinate 421,519,940 of CM056051.1, read as the reverse complement.
CGGATGGCTACCCCCCTTTTTTATATATATTTTTCTTTATTTCTTATTTCTGTCAAAATTTTTGTAAAGGGCCCCCCCGCTCCTCAATTTGCGGCACCACCACCCCCCCGCTTCTCAATTTCATACGGCAGCACCCCCCCCCCCCCCCCGGTTCTCTGCTCCAGGGGGCCCATGCCTGAAGCTGTGTAAGGGGCCCCAAAATTCATGATGGCGGCCCTGTACACCTGTAAGGGGCCCGGGGGTCCGGAGGTGCCCAGATGCCTGGAGGCCCCCCAGTGCCCCAGATGGTAACCCCCCTCTTTTTTTTTTTGTATATATATTTGTTAGTTGGTTTTTGTAGGATTTTTTATTAAAGGGCCAATTTTTGGAATTTAATATTTTTTTGCAGTCTGGAGGTCCCCAGGGCCCCGGGTGGCAACCCCCCAAATTTTTTGTTATTAAAGGGCCAATGTTTTGGTTTAGGGGTCTGGAGGTCCCCAGTGGCCTGGTCCCCAGTGGCCCGGAGATCCCAGGGCTCCAGATGACAACCCCCCACCTTTACAAAAAAAACAAAAAAAAAAACATCTCATGCTTTCAGCTGCAATCATGTTCGTTCAGCACAGTAGCGTAGTGTGTAGCATGTTCACCTAGCAGCAAAAGGGTTGCTGGTTCGAATCCCGCCCGTGACACTATCTGCCTGGAGTTTGCATGTTCTCCCTGTGCGGGTTTCCTCCCACAATCTAAAAACATGCTGTAAATTGGATCCTGTCTAAATAAGCCCTAATGTGCAGTAGGAGATTTAGGTTTTGTGCTGCCCTAGGCCTGACCAAATTTTGGCACCCCCCTAATAGAAAAATGACCCACCCTTCCTGTCAAGGCCACACCCTGTTTTTTTATGACCCACCCAGGAATTTTCAGGGGACACACACAAGTTCTGTGGGGGGGGACTTGGGGGGGCCCTTAATTTGCCTACTTTTTCGATCACTTCCTGTTTGGCTATGGGGCAGGAAGTGAAGGCCAATCTCCCCAAACGGACAGGGATAATACAAAATAAACTGACAGAGCTTCTAACCCCCCCCCCCCCCCCACCAACTCTATCCAAAATGAAAGAAATCCAAAAAATAAAAGTGATGATTATTGTTCCAGTTTAACCCCAAATTTCAGATCATTTTATTGAGAGGCTTAAGAAAATATAACCATGCCAATAGGCCACGATCCAGCGTTGCTAATATGTATGAATGTGTGTTAGGGACCCCCACAAACACCACCCAATGTTAAATCAACTATTTTCATGTTTGTTTTGGGGATGCCTGCACCCCTGATAGGGTAAAGACACCTCACAAATGTTGTCACTTTCTACTTAATTCATTCACTTCCTGCCACACAGCCAAACAGGAAGTGAGGGAAACACCTGAGTAATGTTTTGTTGGGGACACACAGATCAATATAAATAGTTTCCCATTTTGGAAATGGCATTTTGCTGTGTACACCCCAAATTAGTAGGAATCTTGGACTTTGGGGTCCATTTACTAAAGGCAAATCCACTTTGCACTACAAGTGGACAAGCAAGGAAGAAAACTCAAAACTTGGCGGGATTGGAAGTAAAAACCATCAGTGCTTCCCTTCTGATTTTCATTGCCTACGCTTCTACTGCAGAGCGGCTTTGCCTTTACTAAACCCCAAAGTAACCAATCATTTGGGGTGTACACTGCAGTGCAATTTGCTTAATGGTGACACTAGTTAGATTGACCTGTGCCCCGAAGAAAAGACCATTGGTAGGGTTTTAACCTCACTTCCTGTTCAGCTGTGTGACAGGAAGTGAAGCCAATTTTAGGAAAAGGGACACAAAGCCCAACCTAAAAACACTAGCAGGGGTTCTAACACTCAATTGGCTTCCCTCAAACAACCCACAATTAGAATAGGATTGTCTTGTGCTAGTTTCAAGCACAGCGGTGTAAATCAGCACTTCAAGCCTGTCCAAAAAAAACACACCACCCCCCCCCCCACCTCCAACAGGCCCTGTTTGCAGCTTTTCCTACATCTTGCACATGTGCTTTAAAAAGTCAGTCTGGACATCAGTTCTAGGAAACAATACTTACCGCTTTGTCCTTCCTTTTCTGGTGACTAAACATTTCATGCATACACACCAGGAAAGAGCTTAGAGACAAATCACACTTGATGGTTTAGGCCCAAACTAGTTCAGCTGCAGCGGTTGAAATCCATAGCATGAAAAAAATATCACAAAACAAACTTCAAAATTTGAAAGTAATTTTATTGGTCCACAAAACAAGGAAAGCAAAACAAAAAATTACAAATAAACACACCAAAAATATATACAAACACCTAAAAACAAAAAAGACCAACGTTTATTTCACAGTCATTGGAAAAGAAATCATGCTTTTGAAATAACAGGATAGACCCACAGGATTAAAACATTAGTCATTAACATCTTGAGAAACATTTAGCAAAATTATGTAGCAGAGAAAACATCAAAAAATACAAAACTTGCTCCAAAACATCTCTGTTTCACTCCGCCATTCCTTCCAGCCAGCAAATCTGCCCCCTCTGAGGGGCAGCTGACACGTGCAGTATCCACGCTTTTTATAACATGTGTGCTAATGAACCAATTGGAAACACATGAAGAAATGTCAGCCTCTAGTTTGTGTGCACTTGGAACTGCTTACACCTGTTAAGGATGTCCTTAAATTACTAAGCCAAAAAAACAGCTTTCTGAGCATGCTCAGAAAGATGCAAGTCATTTTCAGGATGAAACTTCCAACTTCTTTTTCTAACTGTTCGAGCATGCCCAGTTCACTCGAAATGCAGTACCAGAATCAAATCTGCAATGGCGGATGAAAGCATTAGAGGTGTTAAATTTTTTTTTGGTCCCCATGAAGTGATGCTTTACAAGCTGAACGGGAGGTCTTATAGAATTTTTACGTAACAAACCTAAATAGTAATAATTTAAAAGCCCCTGTCCCTAGTAGCTCGCAGTCAGAAGGGAACAAGCAGCATTTTTATTGTTTCCGGTTACCAGTTTAGATTTACAGATGAGGTCTAGTGCTATAAATATTCCTCTTGCTGTTACGCACGCTATGATACCTCACATGTGTGGTTTGAAGAATGTTTCCATATATGGGGGCGGGCCTTAAATGTGTAAGCCCCGCCCACATATTGAACCCCCGTTCAAACCCCACATGTGAGGTATCATAGCGTACGTTAGAGCGAGAGCAATACTTTTAGCACTAGACCTCCTCTGTAAATCTAAACTGGTAACCTGAAACACATAAAAAAGCGTTGCCTATGGGTATTTTCAAGTACTGAAGTTTGGCCCCATTCCATGAGTGTGTGCAATATTAAAGTGTAACATGTTGGGTATCTATTTACTCGGTGTAACATCATCTTTCACATTATGGCCATAAATTGGGCTAACTTTAGTGTATTCTTAATTTGTAACCACTTGAGCCCCAGAGCATATTACTGGTCACTGACGGGGCCATTTTTTGCATTTCAACACTGCGTCATTTTGACTGACAATTGCGTGGTTGTGCGACGTGGCCCCCCAAAAAATTGGGCGTCCTCATCCTCCCCCCCCCCCTAAAAAATAATTTTTTTTTTTTTGTTGGTGGTATTTGATCACCTCTGCGTTTTTTCTTATTTTTGCTTGACCCAAAAATATAGCGACAATTTGGTAACTAAAAAAACATCTTTTTTACGGTTTGCTATAATAAATCTCCCCCAAAATATATTCAAAAAATGTTTGCCCTCAGTTTAGGCCGATAAGTATTCTTGGACATCTTTTTGGTTGCAAAAAATCACAATAAGCGTTTGATTGGTTTGGGCAAAAGTTCGAAGTAGGGGTTGGTCTTATGGGTATTTTTGGAATAATTTTTTGTTTTACTAGTAATGGTGGCTATCATTTGTTTTTTCTGTCTAATGCGACATTGTGGCGGACACATTTTTGTGAGATTTGGCATTTTTGTAGCGAGCAATGGTATATCAATGCATTGCTTACTATAAAAATGACACTGGCAGGGAAGGGGTTAACACTAGGGGTGCGGAAGGGGTTGAATATGTTACCTGGGTGTGTTCTAACTGTAAAGGGGGTGGGACTGTGTAGGGGAAATGACAGATCGCTGTTCATACATTGTAGGGACAGACGAGCAGGCATTCCCCCCCCCCCCCTGACAGGACCGGGATAAAGGGGAACTCCACCCCAAATTACCAAAAAAAAACGGCGTGGGGGTCCCCCTTCTGGTGCACAACAGGCTCTTAGATTTGATCTGGAACATAAGGGGTTAAACCCACGCCAAAAAACGGCGTGGGGTTCCCCCTCAGATCCAGACCAAACCCTTCTCCCAGGCACGCAGTCTGGCCGGACAGGAATGGGGGTGGGGACGAGCGAGCGGCCCCCCCCCTCCTGAGCCGTACCAGACCACATGCCCTCGACATGGGGGAGTGTGTGCTGTGGGGGAGGGGGGCACTGCCCCCCCACCCCAAAGCACTCTTGTCCCCATGTCGAAAGGGACAAGAGCCTCTTCCCGACAACCCTGGCCGTTGGTTGTCGGGGTATGCGGGCGGGGGGCTTATCAGAATCTGAGAGCCCCCTATATTAAGGGGGCCCCCAGATTCTGGCCCCCCACCCTATGTGAATGAGTATGGGGTACATCGTACCCCTACCCATTCACCGGGTGGAAAAGTGTAAACACAAAAAAAAACACACAGAAAAAAATAATTTATTAGTCAGCTCCGGGGGTCTTCTGCCGGGACCCCCCACCACCAGCCCATTGGGCCCCGGGCTTCGCCGTCTTCTGCCGGGGGGGGACACCCACCGATGATCTCCGCCATGTCCAGCCAGGCCCCCACCCCAAAATAAGCTCTTTCAGATCCGGGGGGGGCCGGCCGAAAGAAGCAGAGAACAACGGGGGCGGAGCCCCTCGGTCTTCCAGACGTTTTCTGCCGGGGGGGCTCCAGCCCCGCACCGGTCTTCGCCGCCGCCTTCCGCCGGGGGGGTACACCTACCCCCCCCCCCGGTCTTCGCCGCCGCCTTCCGCCGGGGAGAGAGACCCCCACCGATGCTCTCCGCCATGGTCGGCCAGGCCCCCTACCCCAAACAAAGCTCTTTTACATCCGGGGGGGGCCGGCGGGAATGGCGGAGAACAACGGGGGCGTCGCCACTCCTCGGTCTTCTAGCCGTCTTCTGCCGGGGGGGGGAAACACCCACCCATGCTCTCCGCCATGCTCGACTGTGCCCCCACCCCAAAATGAAGCTCTTTTACATCCGGGGGGGGCCGGCCGAAAACAGCGGAGAACAACGGGGGTGTCGCCCCACCTCGGGCTCCTCCGCTTCTGCCTGGCTCCTCCCGAGGCCAGGGCTTCTTTCGCCGTCTTCCGCCGGAGGGCGCCACTCTCCGGGCTTCTCGACGTTGTCTTCCGCCGCGGGGGTACACCTACCCCCCCCCCGGTCTTCGCCGCCGCCTTCCGCCGGGGAGAGAGACCCCCACCGATGCTCTCCGCCATGGTCGGCCAGGCCCCCTACCCCAAACAAAGCTCTTTTACATCCGGGGGGGGCCGGCGGGAATGGCGGAGAACAACGGGGGCGTCGCCACTCCTCGGTCTTCTAGCCGTCTTCTGCCGGGGGGGGGAAACACCCACCCATGCTCTCCGCCATGCTCGACTGTGCCCCCACCCCAAAATGAAGCTCTTTTACATCCGGGGGGGGCCGGCCGAAAACAGCGGAGAACAACGGGGGTGTCGCCCCACCTCGGGCTCCTCCGCTTCTGCCTGGCTCCTCCCGAGGCCAGGGCTTCTTTTGCCGTCTTCCGCCGGAGGGCGCCACTCTCCGGGCTTCTCGACGTTGTCTTCCGCCGCGGGGGCCAGGCCTTCTTCTTTGCCGCCCCCTTCGATTTTTTCGGCCTGGACGGGGGTCGCACATCCCATCCAGGACTTGGACGTGGCGGGCTTCTCGTCGCCGTTTTCTGCCGCTGCCCCCTTCACCACGAAGCTCCGTGCTTGTTTGATGAGGGCAGCGGGCTTCCGTCGTCTTCTCCGGGGCGAGGGTCGTACATCCCACCCCGGATTTCGTCGCCGTCTTCTGCCGCTGCCCCCTTCACCACGAAGCTCCGTGCTTGTTTGATGAGGGCAGCGGGCTTCCGTCGCAGTCTTCCGCCGCGGGGTGACACTCGCGGGCTTCTTCTTCCATTCGATGTTGACACGGCGAGGTCCGGCGCTGAAATGCCTTCTGAGCGGCGGGCAAGGACTTATATTGGCATTGGGCGTGGGCGTGGTTATGCCAACATGTGACCTTAACCCATGTGACAGTGATGTGACGTGACATCACTGTCACATGGGTTAAGGTCACATGTTGGCATAACCACGCCCACGCCCAATGCCAATATAAGTCCTTGCCCGCCGCTCAGAAGGCATTTCAGCGCCGGACCTCGCCGTGTCAACATCGAATGGAAGAAGAAGCCCGCGAGTGTCACCCCGCGGCGGAAGACTGCGACGGAAGCCCGCTGCCCTCATCAAACAAGCACGGAGCTTCGTGGTGAAGGGGGCAGCGGCAGAAGACGGCGACGAAATCCGGGGTGGGATGTACGACCCTCGCCCCGGAGAAGACGACGGAAGCCCGCTGCCCTCATCAAACAAGCACGGAGCTTCGTGGTGAAGGGGGCAGCGGCAGAAGACGGCGACGAGAAGCCCGCCACGTCCAAGTCCTGGATGGGATGTGCGACCCCCGTCCAGGCCGAAAAAATCGAAGGGGGCGGCAAAGAAGAAGGCCTGGCCCCCGCGGCGGAAGACAACGTCGAGAAGCCCGGAGAGTGGCGCCCTCCGGCGGAAGACGGCAAAAGAAGGCCTGGCCCCCAGTAGGAGCCAGGCAGAAGCCGGCGAGGAAATCCGGGGTGGGATGTACGACCCTCGCCCCGGAGAAGACGACGGAAGCCCGCTGCCCTCATCAAACAAGCACGGAGCTTCGTGGTGAAGGGGGCAGCGGCAGAAGACAGCGACGAGAAGCCCGCCACGTCCAAGTCCTGGATGGGATGTGCGACCCCCGTCCAGGCCGAAAAATTCGAAGGGGGCGGCGGCAGAAGACCCTCAAAGTTCAAACCACCTTCACCAGGTGAATGGGTAGGGGTACGATGTACCCCATACTCATTCACATAGGGTGGGGGCCCGAAATCTGGGGGCCACATTATTAAACGGGGCTCCCAGATTCTGATTGGCTCCCGCCCGCATACCCCGACAACCAATGGCTAGGGTTGTCGGGAAGAGGCTCTTGTCCCGATCGACATGGGGACAAGAGTGCTTTGGGGTGGGGGGGCAGCGCCCCCCTCCCCCAAAGCACACACTCCCCCATGTCGAGGGCATGTGGTCTGGTACGGCTCAGGAGGGGGGGGGGCGCTCGCTCGTCCCCACCCCCATTCCTGTCCGGCCAGACTGCATGCCTGGGATGAGGGCTTGGTACGGATCTGGGGGGGAACCCCACGCCGATTTTGGCGTGGGTTAACCCCTCACGTTCCGGACCAAGCCGGAGAGCCTATTGTACCCCTGGGGGGGAAGCCGCGCCGGTTTCACATTTGAAATTTGGCGCGGAGTTCCCCTTCAGTGTCAGCGCAGCCCGAGAACAGCTCGGAGCTTGCCGTACGCCGCTCCAGGCAGTGCAAACACTGCTACGCCGCCTGGTATTTACCAAGGATTTCCCGGCGTTCTGAAGAGGCGCGCGGTGAGCTCCGATTTTTCCCTCTGCGCATGCCCAGTATGCAAGTGAACCTTCCGAGGTTCTAGCGTACTTCGCAAGCGCCCGGGGATCGGGTCCCAAAAGTCACTTTCCCTTTCAAATCGGCCCGCCACACAAGTTGAAACACATGTCACTACACTTCCCCTGCATCACCCCCCTCCCTCCCCTCATAAACTCCCGCCCGAATCCCCGATGTTTACATAACTAAATGCCGCACGCCAGCTCTGTACTGGCGTGCTGTGCGCCCTCTTCTGGGCGCATTAGGCACTTTAGTAAATGAGGAAACACGCTGCACTAGCAGCGTGTTTCTTTGGTAAATGTCAAAAACAGGTTTACTCCTGCTTGTGCACCATGAGTCTTGGCGCACAGGCTTGGTAAATCAGCCCCATTGTCTCTGTGTCAGCCGGCAATGAGAGATGATCTATGAGAGATCATCTCTCATTCGCCCACAGATCGCATTGCAAACGGCCGCTCTGATTGGCCGTTTGCCGCGATCTGTGATTGGCCGTGTCCAAGGGACACGGACAACACAGGGCTTCCCCGCAGCGCGCTGTACAGCGCGCGCTGGGAACGCCAGAAAGACATGCCGTCAAATGACGGCATGTTGGATATTGAGGTCCGCGCTGTTGCCGTCATCCGACGGTAGCGCGGGCCTCAAGTGGTTAAAGCATGCTTTAAAATCTGTCTGCTGGAAATCCGTCTGTCCGACATGTCTGCTGGTTAGTACGCTAACCAGCAGACATATCTGCCCGCACATGCGTCGAATGGATTTGACACATGCGCGGAAGTGTTTTACTTCCTGGTGCGGTGACGTGGCGGCGCGCTTTCTGCCGGTGGGGATTTTGGTTTGACCGCATGTACATCGATCAAACCAAAATAGCCCAGCAGACAAATCTGATCAAATCTGTCTGTCAGACCGATTTGAACAGATTTATTTAATGGTGTGTACGGGGCCTAACAAGCAGTGTTAATTTTGGCAGCAAATTTCGATTTAGTTTTAGTCTTAAGCCCCGTACACACCATTAAATAAATCTGTTCAAATCGGTCTGACAGACCGATTTGACCAGATTTGTCTGCTGGGCTATTTTGGTTTGATCGCTGTACACACGATCAAACCAAAATCCCCGCCGGCAGACAGCGCGGTGATGTGGCGATGACGTTGACGCCGCCACGTCACCGCACCAGGAAGTAAAACACTTCCGCGCATGCGTCAAATCCATTCAAAGCATGTGCTTTAAAATCTGTCTGCTGGAAAAATCTGTCTGTCCGCCCGTACACACGATCGAATTTGTCTGCTGAAACGGTCTGTCAGACCGTTTCCAGCAGATAGATTCGATCGTGTGTACGCGGCCTTAGGCCCCTTTCACATGGGGGGATCGGATGAACACAGACCGTATGTCTGTGTTTACCCGATCCGATCCACCAGACAGAATGAAAAGTAGGTTTTTCCTCCGTCACACTTTGGCGGATCAGAGCGGGTCGGATGTCAGCGGGCATGTCACCGCTGACATCGTGGCTCCATAGAGAAGCATGAAGCACCAGTTCAAGTCCGCCTAAAAAAATGGCAGGCGGATCTGAACGGTCCTTCAGTGTGAAAGAGCCCTAAAAGGGCATTTTCGTTTTAGTCCCATTTTAGTCGTCTGCAATTGTTTTAGTTTTAGTCATATTTAGTCAACTAAATCTCCAGTACATTTTAGCCGTCTAAAATCTAATGGGTGTAATTAAATTGTAATGCATTAGTTAACATTTCTCTACAATTTCCAAACTCATTATATACTGCTGGAGTGAATAATCTAATATGTTATTATTCATGGTATTGCGGCATTAACATGCACTACAGACCAGAGTTCATTTTTAAATCAAATTTCAGTTTAGTTTCAGGCCGGATTCACACTAGTGCGAATTGAGTGTGGCTTAAACCGCATCCAATACGCAGAACATTTCTAAATACATTGTTTTCAATGAGGCTGGTTCACATATGTGCGATGCATTCGCACAGTGCATTGCAGAAAAAACGTGTGCGTATTTTATGACTTGCGGTGCGGCTATGGGTACGCAGCTGATTCGCAGATGTGTGTATTTATCTTCAGGATTTGTTCTCATTCAGCTCAATACACTTCCCCCTCCCCTCTCCCAGGTCTCCAAATTCGCAGCTAATCTGCAGCTAAAACGCAATGGCTCTGCTAAACACTTCTGTTATCTCTCTGCAAAGATAAGAGAGCTGAAATTTGCACCGCACTAGTGTGAATCTGGCCTTAGTCTTAGTATTTTGACTAAAATGCCATTTTAGTTTTAGTCCTATCCTAGTCTTTTTTTATAAATTCTTTATTTTAAATTTTCTTTCACAAGGATAATAATACAGCATGACATAAACTACCGGTACATCTATACAACAGGTCTGTTATTTTACACATAACATGTTCTTTCCATTGACATTAATTGCTCTCTTTTGACTAAAATGCCAATTTTAGTTTTAGTCGTATTTTAGTAATCTCATTTTAGTTTTAGTCGTATTTTAGTCGACTATAATAGTATTCATTTAGTCGACCAAAACATTTTAGTAATTTTAGTCGACTAAATTAACACTGCTAACAAGTGATATCTTTCTGACTGTCAAGAAACAGCACAGCTGTGAAATTGAGTAGTAGTTGCAAATCTGTGATAATTGGTAGCATTTAGAGCTCCCGAGATTTCCAGGAATTTCCAAGTCATTTCCTAAACTGAGAAGAAATTGTAATCCCAGTTCCCAGTCCAATTTTCAGTGCTGCTCCAAGAACTACTTTTTCCTAAGGAGATATGGAAAACACAACCTGTTGGCTCAACACAAAGGAATTTAACATCCTGTTGACAACTATTATCACTTTAGCATCAGATCGATTTTAGTGTGCAGCAAATTAGATGAGGGCCAACAAGTGGTTAGATCTCTGTAGTGTTCCCCCCCCCCGCAGGAGTCGCTAATGAATAGGGATCCCCCACCCCCCTGCACAGCTAGCCACACCAAATTAGGCTCCATTCACACTAATGCATTTTTTGATGCATTTTGCAGAAATGCAGGGACATTTTTTAACATGGTTTCCTGTGGAACATGTTCACATCAATGCTTTTTTTTTGTGCCTCTGCGTTTTTGGAAAGGGTTGGTGACTTTATTTCCAGCAAAAAGCAGCGTTTTGCATGTAATAGAATTCAATGGACCCGCATCCAAAACCGCAAGTACCATGTTTTTACTGCTGTTTATAGCTGGTTGTTAAAGGAAATGTAAAAAAATTCAAATTGATGGCTAAAAAACGCATATCGCGGTAAAAACGCACGTCACAAAACCCAGCATACACCCCAAAAAGCACTACAAAAACGCTCAAAAGCAACATGCATAGGTGTGAATCAAGCCTTACCCCAGCACTTTCGAGTCAAGAAACAGTCCAGCAGCTTTGATTTTTGTTTGTTTTATTGGGGGTTAATAAATTTGGATGGGGTTAGGGGTATTATGAGATGCCCACTTGACTTTAGCTTTAACTCTTCAGGGACAACTTTCCCATGTACAGTCTATTCACACACTCCTCAGCTTCCTCCAGCACATCGCTTGCTTGCAGAACAACTTCTCAGACCCAGCTGGCACACTGTTAGGTGATCTGACAAAAAGGCATTAGTCAGATAAAGCAAAGGCCCATTACAGGCAGGGACTGTAGGCCCCTTGTGTGTTTGGAAAATGTCCCAGTGTCCTGCTGCCCCCCTGTGGCTACTGATCCCAGCACTACCTCTTCAGGCACTGCCAGCCCACCTGGCTGCAGCTGCCTCTTTCACTAGCCCTCTGGGCTAATCTTCCAAAGTCCTCTCAGACTGACTCTACAACCATCTCAGACTGCCACTTCTCAGTCCTCCCCGACTGTCTCACTCAGGGCCGGTGCTACCACTAGGCAAACTAGGCCGTCTAGGACGTACTGCTGCCTAGGGCACCTGGCCACTGGTATTCCTACTGTCTTCTCTCTGCAGCAAGCAATTAAGTCTCAGCATCGGCAGGCAGCCGCCACTCTGTTCACACATAGTGTCAGGCGGAGGACTGTGTCTGTGTCCCGACTCCCGAATGAATGGAAGAAAGCAAATATTCATTGATGGGCACTAGTAGGCTGCATTTGATGGGCGCTGGTGAGGTTGCATTTGATGGGCACTGGTGAGACTGCATTGATGGGCGCTGATAGGCTGCATTGATGGGCGCTGGTGAGGCTGAATTTGATGGGCGCTGGTGAGGCTGAATTTGATGGGCGCTGGTAGGCTGCATTGATGGGCGATGGTAGGCTGCATTGATGGGCGCTGGTGAGGCTGCATTTGATGGGCACTGGTGAGGCTGCATTTGATGGGCACTGGTGAGGCTGCATTTAATGGGCACTGGTGAGGCTGCATTGGATGGGCACTGGTAAAGGCTGCATTGGATGGGCGCTAGTGGGCTGCATTTGATGGGTGTTTCAATAAAAAAGTGGGGTATACATGGGCAGGGCAAAGGGGGTGGAGCCAGGGGGGCGGCAAAATTAGGTTTCGCCTAGGGTGGCAAAAATCCTTGCACTAGCCCTGGTCTCACTCATCACCCACCCAGTTGTCTTCTCCCTGGAGATTCCTGGACATGCTCACTGGCTCCTGCTGTCCTTTACACCTGCTACCATGCCACTGGACAGGACCCTTTGTCAGAGGATCCCTCCTGCACCCGAGTCCCAGGCCAGAGATCACCCCCCAGACTAGGGTGTTACTCTCAAGGGAATCCGACAGGCTCCTCAGGACTCCATCTCCAGCTTCCACCCAATTTCCACTGTCCCTGCTGGCCTGACCCTGAGTATTTTAAGAGGTCACTCCCCCTGGCCCCCCATTTGGCTGTGGATCGGTTGGGGTCCTTATCAATACCCCAGCTCCTCCTAACCTCTCTCCCATTCTTCTGGAAGCTTCTCAAAAGTTCCAGCAAGTAGGGGGAGGTAACAGAAATGCTGCCTAGTGAGTCTATCCTGCCTCCCTGAGTCGCTCCAACCCTGACTCAGAATAAAACCAGGCTTGGCTGCTTAACCTACACTAAACTACTATGTACAACTCCTATTCTAGCATCAGGGCTGGTGCAACTAGGTCAAAACCTAATTTTGCCGCCCCACCCCGGCACCACCCCTGACTCCATTCTCTTTTCCCTGCCCATATAACCCCCACCTTTTTAATGAAGCAATTGCAGCCCTCCAGTGCCCATCAAATGCAGCCTCATTAGTGCCCATCAATGCAGCCTCACCAGCGCACATCAATGCATCCTACGAGTGCCCATCAAATGTAGCCTCACTAACGCCATCAATGCAGCCTACCAGCGCCCATCAAATGTAGCCTCACTAACGCCATCAATGCAGCCTACCAGCGCCCATCAATGAATGTTTGCTTGCTTCCATTCATTCGGGAGTCGGGACACAGACACAGTCCTCCAATGATGCTGAGCCTCTGACACTATGTGCAAACGGAGCAGTGGCTGCCTGCTGATGCTGAGACTTAGTTGTTTGCTGCAGAGAGTAGTAATACCAGTGGCTGGGCGCCCTATGCAGCAGGGCGCCCTAGGCGGCTTCCTAGATTGACAAGTGGTAGCACCGGCCCTGTCTAGCACACTAGAGGCTACATAACAAAGAAGTTTTATTGTTTGTGTAGCCCTTGCTATAGGCTAGGTATATTCTGGTGCTAGGTGGGGACATTTATTTTCCATGCTACATTTTTTGGTGTCCAACTGATCACTGCCAAGTCAGTCCCATCTCTCTACAGTTAAAACACTCACTGAGGGAACACATTTAAGCCCTTGATTGTCCTCTGGTGTTAACCCCCTCCCTGCCAGTGACATTTATACAGTAATCAGTGCATTTTTATAGCACTGATTGCTGTATAAATGTCAATGGTCCCATAAATATGTCAAAAGTGTCCAATCTGTCCACCGCAATGTCGCAGTTCCAATAAAAATCACAGATCGCCACCATTACAAGTGAAAAAATAATAATAAAAATGCCATAAATCTATTCCTTATTTTGTAGATGCTATAACTTTTGCGCAAACCAATCAATATATGCTTATTGCGATTTCTTTTACCAAAAATATGTAGAAGAATATATATCGGCCTAATTATTATTTGGGATATTTATTATAGCAAAAGTTAAGTTTTTTTTTTTTAATTGTCGCTCTTCTTTTGTTTATAGCGCAAAAAGTAAAAAACACAGAGGTGATCAAATACCAGCAAATGAAAGCTCTATTTGTGGAGAAAAAAAGGACATACATTTTGGTTGGGTACAACAAATTGTGAATGGATGAGAAAGATTGACACTCATAGTGTAAATCCAATAAAAAAGTTTTATTGTCAATCACAACTTTAAAATTTGCACTCTCTGGCTACTGCCAGGGACAATTACAATAAAAATCCATAGGTCTGGGACAGCGTGGGTTCCACAGACTGAGTGTGCTAAAACTGGAAATGACGTGAGTGCGTTCCAAGCTTACTTACACGTTTCGTCATCAGAAGCCCGTACACGCGGTCGAAAATTCCGGCAACAAATGTTCGATGTGAGCTTTTGGTTGGATATTCCGACTGTGTGTTGGCTCCATCGGATATTTGCTGGTTCTCAATTTTTCCGACAGCAAAAGTTCTTGTCATAAATTGTGATCGTCTGTATGCAATTCCGATGCACCAAAATCCTACGCATGCTCGGAATTATTGAACTTAATTTTTCTCGGCTCGTCGTAGTGTTGTATGTCACTGCGTCCTTGACGTTCGGAATTTCCGACAGAATTTGTGTGACCGTGTGTATGCAAGACAAGTTTGAGCCAAAATTCAGTCTGGAAAAAATCCACGGTTTTGTTGACTAAATTTCCGGTCGTGCGTACGCTGCATAAGAATAAACATTAAACGGGCAGTTGGAAAAAGCCACACTAGTCTTGCTTCCTGCTTCTGCAAAATCTTTAGCTAGCGGAGGTTCACCCAAATAACATTTATATCAGATCAACTACTACAGTTCGCAATTTATTTTTATTTTTTAAGCTGTACATACCTTCTAATCTATATAAGTCACGGTGTTTCCGAAAGAAGCCGAACATGCAGAGCTGCGAGTCGGCTCTATACGGCACCTGCAAACCGACTAGGAGCCGTGTAGATCTGACTGCGCAGGCGCCGTATGAAACTTCTTCATGTTCGGCTTCTTTCGGAAACACCGTGACTCGTGACGCACCTACGCAATACAGGGGGCGGGGCCTTATCTGCCGGGGAGAACTTTTTCTGAAAGGACGTCAATCATCTGGGCGACCTCCCAGATGATATGCCTCCTCAGCATAGAAACGCCTACTCCCGCAGGGAGAAGTACCCAGAAGCTGTATTGCAAATATAGATTAGAAGGTATGTACAGCTTAAAAAAAATAAAATTGCAGACTGTACATGTTAGAAGTAACAATAAGTTGATCTGATATAAATATTATTTGGGTGGACCTCCGCTTTAAAGTGGTTGTAAACAGTATGGGCTCATTAACACTAAAATGCACATCACTACGCCTTGGGTGCTAAAGGACCTTATCCCATCACTGGCTGCAAGTGACTCCTTTGGTAAATTCTGTCCCTCTGTGTGCAGTATAATTGAATATCAGAAAGTTTCTTAGAGGTTCTAAACCGTTACGTCCCTCCCCGGTCTAGTAATTTGCTCTGAGCTGTATCAGTTTCTTGCTATGTGTTAGAGGCCATGGTAACCTGCACTCATTACAATATCACAGTACACATCGTGGCTATTCTGTCTATTATCAGTGAGCCATAGAGAGGTGATTTCTGAAGGGAGGATGGGGTGAAGAGAGTGACAATGGATGGCTCGCGGTGAGAAACACATTAGTGGGCGCAGCATGCTGAGGAGCTGTGAAGAATGCTGAGTGCTCTGACACTGATGGGATTTACATGCTATCACCAACCAGTGACACCAAACTCCTCCACAGTCCATAAACTGACTTCAGTATCCGACATATAAGTTAGGATAACTTTATTAGTGTTGTTCCCTAGAAGGATGTTTTAAGGACAGAACACAGAACTTTTGCACAGCACTCGTCTCTCAAAGATGTTGTTAACCGCTGGACTTTTTTTTTATACCCTGCAAGGTTAAGGCATAATGTATTATGTTAAACTTACCTTAAAACAAAGCCCTCCCGCACCAAGATGTCAGATCTGGAGGCCACTTCCATCTCCACTTGTCTTGCTTCTGGGTTAACGAACTCCGTCTTTGTAAGTGGATGGAGTCGCAATGACGTCACTCCCACGCATGTGCGCGGGAGCCTCCTGTCGTGACACATGGCTCTAAAGAAACGGTACGAGTGGCCGTTCCTTCAGAGCACATCCGCCCGTGAGGTCACTGGCTGCATGTACAGTAAATATACGAAGCACGTGTAGGAGATATTTACATTACCTATAGGTAAGCCTTATTGTAGACTTATCCATAGGCAAAAGTCATGCATGGAAGTTAACTTCCACTTTAACCACTTAAGGACCCCCGCACGCACATTTACGGCCACAACATGGCTCGTACAGGCACAAGGGCGTAAATTTACGTCCCCGCCTTCGTGCGGTTCGGGGGTCCCATCGGGACCCCCTCCGCGGCGTGCGGGGGTCCCCCTGGCTCTGGGAGCGATCGCCGACGAGCGGGCAGATGTCCGTGTTTTCCGCCCCCCCCCGCGATCGCTCCCAGCCAATGGGAGCGCTCCCCCTTCGTTTCAGTTCCTCCAGGAAGGAGGAAATTATGTCACCTCTCATCGCAGCTGTGTTTCCCACCGCTGCTGATGAGAGAAGACATCCACAGTAAGTGTGCACCAACACAACACTGACACACACTCACATAGGCACATTAACCCCTTGTGATCGCCCCCCCCCCCACCCCCCTGTCACAGTGTCACTGAATGCAGTGATCTAATCACTGCATTTAGTGTCAGTGTGACAGGCAGTGTAAAAAACAGTTAGTGTTAGGTTCAGGATAGCCCCCCCACCCCCCCTAATAAAGTTTTAACCCCCTGATCACCGCCCTAGTTAACCCTTTCACTCCCTATTGCCAGCGTCACTAAGCGATCATTTTTCTGATCGCTGTATTAGTGTCGCTGTTCCCGCTAGGTAGCTATTTTTTTTATTGCGATTTTTTTTTTTTACTAAAGACATGTGGCTGAATTAATTTTGGCCTAAATGTTTTACTAAAATTTAGTTTATTTGATTTTTTTTATAACAAAAAGTAAAAAAATAGTGATTTTTTTCAAAATTGTGGCTCTATTTTAGTTTATAGCGCAAAAAATAAAAATCGCAGAGGCGATCAAATACCACCGAGATAAAGCTCTATTTGTGGGAAGAAAAGGACGCAAATTTTGTTTGGGAGCCACGTCGCACGACCGCGCAATTGTCTGTTAAAGCGACGCAGCGCCGAATTGTAAAAACACCTTGGGTCATTTAGCAGCGTATGTGTCCGGGTCTTAAGTGGTTAAACACCATTGGATTCCTGTGTAAAGGTATAAAAGCATACATGTATGGTGACTTGTTAATAGCTTTACATGTCTGCATGAATAAATTCCTGACAAGTCACAACACACAGCAACAGTCTTGTTTTTCACAAAAGCTCCATCTTTGATCATTCAAAGACCATCCTTGAGCTCCAGGTGGTGACTTTGCCTAGGCTGAGATGATGTCATTAGTCTGCTGTAGGCAGGAGGAAGTATTTCTGCATGCCGTGTACACACGATCGGACATTCCGACAACAAAACTGTGTTTTTTTGTTTTTTTTCGACGGATTGTTCGCTCAAACTTGTCTTGCATACACACGGTCACACAAAACTTGTCGGAAATTCCGATCGGCAAGAACGCGGTGACGTACAACACTACGACGAGCCGAGAAAAATTACGTTTAGTGATTCCGAGCATGCGTCAAATTGATTCCGAGCATGCGTAGGATTTTTCTGCGTTGGAATTGCATACAGACGATCGGAATTTCTGACAGGAGCTTTTGTTGTCGGAAAAATTGAGAACCAGCTCTCAATCATTTGTTGTTGTAAATTCCGACAGCAGATGTTCAGTGGAGCATACACACGGTCGGATTTCCGGACAACAAGCTCACATCGAACATTTGCTGTTGGAAAGTCCAACCTGTGTACACGGCATCAGTCTTCTTTTGCACAATGATCAGAATGCAAAATTGTATTGTAGCAAGTCACAAGCTGACACAGTTCAGCATGAGGCTGAACTGTGTCAGTCACTTGTAAACACAGACAAGAACTGCAGGGGCACTGGCATTTACATGATGCAGCTGACATCTGAGTCCAGGAAGTAGAGGGTGTCTCTGGATAAAGGTTGAACAAAGATGGCTCTGTTCATCTGGAGAGAAAGGCGAATATAGTGTGAACCTCTCTTTATGTTTTAAAGTTTGTTGCACCCTTAAAAATCACCAATCTACATTGAGTCCAATACGTGTAACCGAAACAGAAAATCTTACTGAAATGTTCCCAATATCTATGAAATTTCTGTAAAGTGAACACTCTTGGTCATCCTTAGGTCATTCACATGTAGCACCCTCCTAGGTAGGTGCTAGAAAAGAGTGTCGGTTTTGGTCTTTCTGCTTACCAGGAAAATGATCAGGTAAAACTTAGAGTGCTCTCTGCCTACTAGAGAGCAGAATCTATTGGTTAGGTCTGCTCATTGTACTCAGGTGCAGCTCAACTTGTCTGACTGTCCCCCACTGGTCCAATAGAGAGGCATATTGGACAGTGGGAGGGAACCTGGCAAGTGAGTGCACAGGCTTTGTTACAGTCCTGGCTATTGGCAGAGGAAAAGTGCTGCATTGCATGATGTATAAAAGCTATGGTCACAGGTGCTTAATGTTGGTTGAGTTGGGGAGCAGTGTCCAGGAGGGAGAGGACGGCTGCCCCATCTCCATGGAGGTGGTCATGTGGCCTTTGGTGGTCAATCCAAGGGCCTAAAGTTTTTTTTTTTCTCAAACAAAACATTTTTTATTTAGCACTGAAAGTATTTGTACATACATGGTTCAGAGAAAAACAAGTACATTGGATCTGCCGATTCCAACATACATAAGGTCAACATATTATATATAACAGTCTAAAAAATGGCAACCCACTCGCCAATGCAAGCAAATTAATACTTATTTTTCCCATGTATTCAGATGGGGGAAATAAAAATAATAGCAGGTACTAGAACATTTGGTCATAAACCAGATCTAATGGGGCTAGTCCGGGAATATCCAACCATGGGGCCACAATCTATCAAATTTGCCTCTCTTACCCGTGTGCTGATAGATAAGCTTTTCTAATCAGGTGGTGTCACCCATTTGGGTAATCTATTCCTGCAACATAGGAGGATCCGTGAATTTCCAGTGTTTCAGGATGAATTTCCAAGCCTGGAAGAGGGTCGCTACAGCTTGTTTAGGGATGTCCTCCAGTGGAAGTGTGTCTAGTATACCTAACAAACATTGTTTAGGTTCAGCAGGGATCTTAGTCTGGAAGACCCTAGTAAGGGTATCCAGGACCTGCGTCCAAAATAGATGGAGCTTTGGGCATCTCCAGAGGAGATGTATTAAATCTCTGTGGTCTCTACTGCATCTGGAGCATTCGGCATCCGATCTCACCCCCATGCGAGCCAGGCTAGCTGGCGTATAGTGAACCCTCAGGAGAATATATAGTTACGACAAGCACTGAGCCACATTCAGGGAACACTGTAGGACAGCCTGTAGGGCCTCGTCAAGGGCCTGAAGTTAGAGAGGAGCTGAACCCAGAGGTCCTGCAGAGCTGACTGGAAGGGGGACACCGGGAAGGATCTGATTCTGCCTACAGTTAGTACTGATCTGTGTCTTTGGTCCTGTCCTGTGAGGGCCACCCCTACAGAAGAAGAGTCAGTGGACGGGTGTCACTAAAAGGGATGGTGGAGAGTATCCTGAAGATAAGAGCATCAAGTCTGCTGCTAGTGAGAGCAAGAAGATTTAATTCCTCCATACATGTGGCAGTATGGTTAAAGCAGTGTGTCTGCTTCCACAAATCTTGTGGTGAGGCCAAATGAGAGTGTCCTTATTCAATTAAAATAGTTCAAGTTGGAGTATCCCACTAATCCCTTCTCCCATCCAAGTTCCAAAATAAAATACAAAAACACCAATACCATGGACTGGCCATTAAGTAACACACAATCGGGAGTGGGGGGCATAAGTGAAAACCCCTAGCAACCAAAGTGAAACCCCTTAGCAATTGACTGCAGGTAATCAGAGAGAGGCCTAAGAAGTCAACACTCAGCAAGCTCTATGGGGACAGTCCTACATTTGGGGGGCATCTTCCGGGATGTCTCTCTGAGTTACAGTAGTGGTTGCTACCAGCAACGACTGGATATATATTTGTAGCGGGTATCGCCTTTCTGATGTGATACAAAAGACTACTGTTGCTGATCGTGAAGTATCTCAGCTCCCTCTCGGTGGCCGAGTTGGGTTATAGCCACCTGTTTTTTAATTCTCATCCTGGTACCGCAATGAATGTTGGGGAATTGAGTTCAGAAGGAGAAGAGACTCCATTTTCCCTGGCCTGTAATGAACTACATTACCCATAGAGCAGCTGTGCAACCCCAAGATGCTTTGCCCTCCGCACCGCCTGCTGAGGGAGGCGATTTAAGGGAGAGGACGTGTTGGGCGTGCTCTCTCGGGACCGCCTCTTCAACCCAGGAGGACACTGTCTAGGGCAGTGATGGTCCAGATGATTTGGAACTACATTTCCCATGATGCTCATGCACTCTGCAGTGTAGTGGAGCATCATGGGAAATGTAGTTCCCAAACATCTGGGGTGCCAAGGTTCACCATTACTGGTCTAGGGTGTCTTCACGGGAAGTAGGCTGCAGCTGAGGCCTCCATATACGCCCGGGCGGAGTGGCATTTGAGAAGGGACGGAGCTTCTGCCGGAGTCATCAGACCATTTTGGATTACAAGTTATTCTTTGCGCGCCAATGCATGCCAACGAACAAGTGCACAAACTGTTATTAGGGGACTGTGTTGAAGTTTGGCCTGGGATGCCAGGCCATCCTAGTTAGCTCTAGCTATAATACTCAGAGACTACTATCTGTTTAGAGTTGTATATTCACTACATTAGTTGCATTACTCGCTGGCTGAGTGATCACTGTTACTACTTTAACCAGTTTTAATACTTTAATCAGTTCTACTAGTTTATATTGGATTGTAGAGAGGTAAAGACTGGGTGAGGGTTGGCAAGAGGGCATTTCAATGTATATGTTTTCTTGAAAGAGACCCCCCTTGCCGTGTGCTTACACAGGTCTATTGATATTGCAGCCTAGCTGTCGCTAAATCTTTAATACAGTTTTTGATGCTGCAGGGATCTGAGAATAGAGTGTTTTTCTTTTATTCTTCTTCAAGTAAAGCATTTTGGTTATCTTGAAGTCTGTGTGCAGCCTATCTTTCATACTGCAAGATAACCCCTTTAATTTGCATAATCTGTTGTCTAAAGGGATACTGTGTTTCCTCACAAGTTACTGGGGTCCACAACTCCCATATTACCAGGTGTGTCACCGGAGGGTTTTGAGCCACTTTAAGGGGTTAGTTACCGAGCGTGGACCCAAAACAACCAGCAGCTCCTCTGGGGGTAGTGCTACTTATCCAAAAAAGGCAATGTCTTCTTATGTAAAGTGCTGGAGTGTCAGTGAAGAAAGGATGTGTTGCACTGTGGAAGAAAGTGATGTCTGCTTCGCAGTAATCAGTGCAGGTTTGCTTTGAAGTTGTGTTCAGGAAAGCAGTAAACTGGACAAAGAGATTGGCGCATCAAGAGTTGTGTCTGTATACTGTATGTGCAATGGAAAAAAAATGTCTGCCGTGCAGTCGGCAACATTGGTACAGTTTCTAACAGCAGTGAGAGAGCCGAAATTGACATATGAATAAGAGAATGTAGCCAGAGCTCAAGTGTTGGCAGATAAATGTGTGTCCGTGTCCATTCACTCCTCTGCCTACAACCTCAGCGGACTGCCCACAACTGCCATACATCCCAACAGAAGCTCTCTTTTCCCCTGGACCTCTCAGCGTCCTGGGCACCTGTCAGCCCCCTGTGCCCTGCAGGGTGGAAGCTGTTGTGCGTGTGTCCATCATTCTTCATTGTCTCGTTCAACACTACACACTGTTTCAGGCACTTTATTTCAGGCACCTTATCTGCTGTTAGAGCCTGTTCCAACTGGTATAATATTGCATGTGATTCGCACCGCACTGCAGTGCAAATCACATGAGATCTCTTTGCGCTGCGATCTCAGCCATACAGATAGTATGCTTTTTTTGTTTCGCAGCAGAATCAGATCGCATGGGTGTGAACACCCATGCGATCTGATTCCTGTCTGAATTTGCAATTCGCTCTGCGATTTGCAAATTGATTTTGAGTTTCATTAACTTTTAACTGACACTCCAAGCAGTTTGCATAGGGCAGTGTGAGCTGGCACCAGGAAACTTGCGATTGGGGAATCTGCAGTGGATTCGCAGGGTTCCTGGATAGCTGCAGTGTGAATTGAGTCTTAAGCCTCCGGCCGCGTACACACGACCCAGAAACTCGTCGAGCCAAACACATCGTTCCGCCCATCGAGTTTCCCGTTCTGCTCGTCGAGCAGCTCGATGAGCTTGCTTTGCGTACACACGTTCAAAGTCCAAATCTCGTCGATCTCACGTTCACCACGTGTGACGGCACTATAAAGGGGACGTACGTTTGGTTTGGCGCCACCCATTGGGCTCCTTTTGCTAATCTCGTGTTTACGCGTGTTAGTAAAAGTTTGGTGAGTGACGATTCGCGCTTCTCAGTTTTCGTGCTTTTCAGATCGATCTCTGCCGTTCAGTTTGTACTTGTGGGTTCGTATCTTGGCTATCGGGGCGTGCGGTCAGGTCGTATTGTTTTACATTGCGGTCCTGTCCGCCCGTTTTTGATTTTCAGGTCGTTCTTCATAGGTCTTGCTGTTCTTCAGTGCGGTCTGTTTAGTGCAATTCTGTTTAGACGTTCGTTTCTAACCTTGTAGCCATGTTGCAGGCATCTCGTCATAGGCGAGCTCGTGCTGTGCGTGCCATGTCTATAGGTCTATTGCTTTTAGACCTAGATGACGAGTCCATGAACAGGGTGAGGAGGCGTTCATGGACCAAGAATTGGTTGCTCCGTAGGAACCAATTCTCACATATGCCTTTGCTGCGGGAGCTTCAGGAAAATAATCCTGAAGATTACAGGAATTTCCTGAGGATGTCGGATCCCGTTTTCCAGCACCTGTTGGCCTTGGTGTCCCCCTATATTACCAGGCAGGACACCGTTATGCGGGAGGCTATTGGTGCTGAGCAGAGGCTAGTTGCCACCCTACGTTATCTGGCAACTGGGAGAAGCCTTCAGGACTTAAAGTTCTCTACGGGCATCTCCCCCCAGGCTCTGGGCCTTATTATTCCTGATACCTGCTCTGCTATCATCCAGGTTCTGCAGGAGGAATATATGAGGGTAAGTTTTCTCCTTTAATATCCCATTTTATGTATATAATGTATGCTAATGTATTGCACTTATCTCCTTCTTCCATAATTACCGTTTGGAATATGCTGTGAATGTCCCATCTGCCCCCATGCATGCTGTAAAGTTTAATGATGCCCCTTTTTTGGCCTACATGCCTATTTCCCTTCACTTACCTCCCAGCATGCTATCCTGGGCACAAACACACCTAGCCTAGTCACTTCCCAATGTATTGTATTATATCCATTGTAATGTTTGCCCCCTCCCCTCCAAAATGTGTTTTAAAAGTCTATGTACACTTTTTTTTTTTTTTGTGTACTCCCAAACTCATCTAGCCCTCCCCTCCAATGTGTTTTAAAAGTCTATGTACACTTTTTTTTTTTTTTGTGTACTCCCAAACTCATCTAGCCCTCCCCTCCAATGTGTTTTAAAAGTCTATGTACACTTTATTTTTTTTTGTGTACTCCCAAACTCATCTAGCCCTCCCCTCCAATGTGTTTTAAAAGTCTATGTACACTTTTTTTTTTTTTTTGTGTACTCCCAAACTCATCTAGGCCCACACAAAACTTGGGCACTGGCACATCAGAGGGGGTGTTTACTGTGAGAATTGACTAAATCTATTTATGTATAATATGCTAGTTCAAAGAAATGTTTTAATGCTTATAATGTCTTTGTATAATCCGCTTGCAATGTTTCGGGTATAATATTTTTTTTCTTTTTTTTTTTCTTCCACAGCTTCCGTCCACGCCACAGGAGTGGCAGTCTGTGGCCATGGACTTTCAGAGGCGGTGGAACTTCCCCAACTGCGGGGGAGCCATCGACGGGAAGCACGTCTGCATCGTGCCTCCACCCCGTTCAGGATCCCAGTTCTACAATTACAAGGGGTTCAATAGTATTGTGCTGATGGCGGTGGTGTCAGCGCAGTACGAATTCCTTTTTGTGGATGTCGGGATGAATGGACGGATTTCGGATGGGGGAGCCTTCAAGCAGACCGAGTTTGCGCTTCGCCTTCAAGAGGAGGATCTGTCATTGCCACCGGATGACCAGAATCTTGAAGGGCTGCCATTTGTTTTCTTGGCTGATGAGGCGTTTGCGTTGGGACCCCATCTTATGAGGCCATTCCCTCAGCGGACCCTCACCCCAGAGAGGAGGGTCTTTAACTACCGGCTGGCCAGAGCCCGGAGAGTGGTGGAGAACACCTTCGGAATAATGGCCAGCCGGTTCCGCCTTTTCTTGACCTCTCTCCACATGGCGGAGTACAAGTGGAACTATATTATTTTTGCTTGTTGCATACTCCATAATTTTTTGCGAAGACAATCAACAACCTATCTTGCCCCGGTTGGACCCGAGGCTGGACTTTTTGAAACCGAGCAAACATTGCCAGGTCTTGAAGCTGCCCATCAAGGACTGCCCCCCCAGAGTGCCCGTGAAGTGAGGGACAAATATGTACAGTACTTTATGGGTAGGGGGGCCATACCATCACAACCAAATGTGTTTTAATTTCTGTTTCCAAAAATTTTAAATCTTGATACAAAAATTTTTATGTCTCGTTTGTGTTTTTCAATGTTTCATATTATTTCATATTCTTCTACATGTAGTGTCAAGTGTATTTTCCTTAACTAATTTCCTAGGTGACATCCTAAAAAATCACATGTACAGTTATTGGTATTTTAAGCAAAACCACACACACTTTTTTTTAGATTTCAAAATATCTTTACTTTTTCAACAATTAGGTTTTTAACAAACAGAAATGAGGTAATAATTGGTACAATTTTGTGAAAAATATTTTTGCTTTTTGATTTAAAAAAATATAAACTTTTCTTTTTTTTGGTCTTTTTGATTAAAACATATATATATTTTTTATTTTTATTTTGGTCTTTTTGATTAAAACATATATAATTTTTTATTTTATTTTTGGTCTTTTTGATTAAAACATATCTAATTTTTTTTTTTTTTTTTTTTGGTCTTTTTGATTAAAACATATATAATTTATTTTATTTTTTTTTTTGGTCTTTTTGATTAAAACATATATAATTTTTTTTTTTTTTTTTTTGGTCTTTTTGATTAAAACATATATAATTTTTTATTTTTTTTTTGGTCTTTTTGATTAAAACATATCTAATTTTTTTTTTTATTTTGGTCTTTTTGATTAAAACATATATAATTTATTTTTTTATTTTTTTTGGTCTTTTTGATTAAAACATATATAATTTTTTTTTGGACTTTTTGATTAAAACATATCTATCTTTTTTTTTTTTTTTTTCAAACAAACATTACAA
This sequence comes from Rana kukunoris, assembly GCA_029574335.1. NCBI lineage: Eukaryota > Metazoa > Chordata > Amphibia > Anura > Ranidae > Rana > Rana kukunoris. Next base: position 421,494,446 of record CM056051.1, on the reverse strand, counting down.
AACTAAAACCCTCAAAATCAAACCCTCCCCAGAACATCAATTATATTTTTTAATTTGGTTTCCACTTCTTTGGTCTTTTTCCGTATCTCGTGGTTCATATCCTCAATGTCATCCCTGCAGGACTGGACCTGGGAAATTAGGAGATGAGCTCCTGAAATGTATGACCAAATCAGGTATTAAAATTTAGCAGGCCTACATCTAGATTAGCTGAAGCTGTGTTAATATGTTACTTTACCGGATGTAGTGGCATCATCATCCCGCGGGGGTGGGGCTTGGGTGCTGCCTTGCTGCTCCTGTGTAGAAGCTTCATTCCGCCCTACGAGAATAAAGAAAATGGAAAGATGAAGAGGCCTGAAAGAGGAATCTGTTTTGGTTTAGACCATTTGTGGGACGATTGATGTTTTGAACAGCCCCCTCTGGGCAGAACACAGGATTCTAGGCATTCCCAAACATTATTACATTTCTTGTACCTTTGTTATAATTTCAAACATGTAGGCAAACCAAGTATACACTGGATCACCTCACCTCTGTGTGAACCCATAAATGGATTATTCTTGTGGCCAACAATTCTGCAAATGAGTCCACATGTGTCACCAACTGCTGAGCAGACTCTCCTTTTACTGTATATTGTCTTTACAGTAAGAGAAGTTCTTTAATAATACATCAACATTAATAACACAATTGATCTCACTTTAAACTAAAAAAGTGCACAACATTAGTGAGATCAATGTTTTGGGCCCAACAATTGGTCAGAAAAGTCGTCGTTATTTTGGAACGGCGACTTCTACGACCAAATATCATGCTCACAACCAGGGCAGGACTTAGGGTGGTGGGGGCCCCTGGGCTTGAGTGTTGAAGGGGCCCCCTGGACGGAGGGGGGAATCAAAGTTGTTGAGTGGGGGGGGGGGGAGTGCCTCTCATCTGTGCCGACAGCCAGGGCCACAGACTGTCATTAGCCCGGCTGTTGGCTTTCTTCCCTTCAGCAGCCACAGTCCTCCACACACCGCTCCGGTTCCTCCTGCTTCCGTGCTGCCTCCTATTGCAGTGCAGGAAAAATAACCCTTTCCCGGGACTGCGTGAAGAAGCGGAAAGTCCCACAGAATCAGTGCGTCTTGGGAGGTATGCGCAGGGCCGCCATCAGGAATTTTGGGGCCCCTTACACAGCTTAAGGCAAGGGCCCTCTGGAGCAGAGAATTGGGGGGGGGGGGGGTTGCTGCCGCCTGAAATTGAGAAGCAAGGGGGGCCTTTAACAAAAAAAATGAAATTTCTAAAAAAATGTCAAATATATATATATATATATATATATATATAAAAGGGGGGTAGCCATCCGGGGCCCTGGGGACCTCCAGACCCCTAAAAAAATAAAAAAATAAAAAACATTTATTTAAAAATACATAAAAAAGGGGGGCCCTGGGGAACCTACGGGCCTTTTATAAAAAAAAAAAAAAATATATAAACAAAAATACAAAATAAATTTTTAGCTTTAAAATAAATGGGGGGGGGGGGGGTTGCCACATGGGTCCCTGGGGACCTCTGAGCCCTTTAATGATAACCAAAAAATATATATAAAAAAAAAAAAATTATATATATATATATATATATATATATATATATATATATATATATATATATATAAAAAATATTTAAAAAAAAAGGGCGGTGGGGTTGCCATCCGGGGGCCCAGGAGACCTCTGGGCACTTTAATAATGATAATATTAATAATAAATATATATATATATATATATAAAATATATATATATATATATATATATATATAAATATATCTAAATAAATATATTTAAAAAAAAAATAGTTTTTGGTTTTAAGAAAAACGTAGGAAAAAAATAGGGGTTGCTGTCCGGGGCTCTGGGGACCTCCGGACCCATAAAAAAAATAAAAATAATAAACAATGGCAAGTCCAGACCTGTAAAAATAGTTCAATATTTGATCGTAGGAGTCGACGTTCCGAAAGAATCGACGACTTTTCCGACCAATTCTTTGTCCCAAAAAATATGAATACAACCTGCAAGAAAATGCACATGGCGCAAAAAAAAAAAAAAAAAATTACTTACTTTTTAGAACTCTCCTGATCCTGCTCATGGTCTCTGGCTCCCGCAGTTTTAGATCCGACCACCTCTTTCGGATCTGCTCCTTGCTCCTTCGCACCCCAAATTTTTGATAGAGCCTCCTCACCACCTTCTCCATTATTTCCGCCTTTACTTTATTGGGGTGCTTGTAAGGTCCATGGCTGCCATCATAGTCCTCCTTTTTAAAGATGAAGACCAGCTCCACCATCTCCTCGAAGGTCATATTGGTTGCCTTAAAGCTTCGCCTTCTCCTTGAGCTCTCTCCCGCCCGGCCTGCTTGTTGTGCGTCCATTTTTGTTGGCTCCCCGATAAATAAAATGAAGGATAAGGGGCGGAGAAAGGATTACACTGAACGTCAGGGGTGGGGAAACGTGCGGAACGTCACACATGCGCGCGAATAAAGGGATACCACGTGAAGTGAAAGGGGCGGTCCCAGTTTGTCGAAGACGGCGGAGAGAACGCTCGAGTTCAACGACGGTATGTAACTACCTTTTTAAAGTTTATTAGTGATGGTAGAAGTTGTTGAGCTATGTATCATATGATAACCTAGGAGAAATAATGAAAGAGGGTCGGGGAAAGGACGACACAGAACGTCAGGGGTGGGGAGACGTGCGTTGCGTCGCACATCCGCGTCTATAACGGGATACCACGTGAATTGAAAGTGGCATTCCCAGTTTGTTGAAGACGGCGGAGAGAACGCTCGGGTTCAACGACGGTATGTAACTACCTTTTTAAAGTTTATTAGTGATGGGATGAGTTTGTGGGCTACTTAAATATGATAACCTAGGAGAAAGTTACAATAAACATTTTCTGAAATGGCCATCTATAGTGCTGTCGTACATAACCGCGTTTAGATACAGCATTTTGCTCAAAGTATGGTGTGGGGGCAAGATAGTTTTTCACAGATGTATTTGTAAAATATGTGGTTTAATACATGTTGAAAATGGTCGCTTTTAAAAGTCTTGCCCAAACTAGATCGTTTCTAACGTTTCATCCACAAATGAGTGAAGGGATCTAGGCCTCATTACACACAACTGGTCATCTGTTTCCTATGAACTTGACCAACACATGATATGCAAATTCCTCCTTGTCGTTTGCACGACGGAAGGGGCGGGGAAACATCGAATTCATAATCATGGGCGGAAGACGTGTGCGGAGTGTATATAATGCTCGAACACACGTGTCGTACGTCCGACCGGGGTGCGGAAGGAAGACGATTGCACGACAGGCGTGTAGGTAGGCTTTGAACTTGGGACAGCAGAGCAGGGCCGCCATCAGGGGGGTAGAGGCAGTACACCTGTAAGGGGCCGGGGGTCCCCAGGGCCCCATATGGCAACCACCCTTTACAAAAATAATAAAAAATAAACAAAATATATATATATATATATATATATATATATATATATATGTATGTATATTTCTCTCTCTTTTTCTTTCTGTGGCAGCCCCCCCTTCTCAATTTCATTCGGCAGCACCCCCCCCCCCCCCCGGTTCTCCTCTGCTCCAGGGGGCCCATGCCTGAAGCTGTGTAAGGGGCCCCAAAAATCATGATGGCGGCCCTGCAGCAGAGTTCAGGAAAGTCAGACATTTAAGGGCTAGATGTTGATAAAGAGTACTCGAGTTTCAAGACTGTGGATTGACATTATAGTATTTTTCTTTTTCTTTTTTCTGGCAGAAATGAATAGATTCAACAAAAGGGATTTTCTAGAAGTCTTCATAGACAGATGGAGGGAGCAGACAGTGCTGTGGGCCACCAAAGACCCTAGGTCCCGAAACAAAGAACTGAGGACAGCAGCACTGGAGAGCCTGCTCCCACTTGTGCGCAGGCAGGTGGGGCATAATGTGACTGCTGAGCAGTTGGAGGTGAGAATTGGAACTTTGAGAGGCTCCTACAGGAAGGAACGCAACAAGGTGTTAGATTCTATGAGGTCTGGAGCTGGAGCAGGGCAGGTATATGTACCGAAGTTGTGGTACTACAACAGACTGTCCTTTCTGGATGACCACTTGGAAGTAAGGCCATCACTTTCCAGCCTTCCCCCCAGAAGACAGAGAGGAAGAGGAAGAGGGAGGTCCAGCCTTCCCCCCAGACTTCCCTCCAGGCAACCTGATGCTCCTCCAGTAGATGAGACCTCTCAGCAGCCTTCCATCCTGGAGCAAGAGCCAGATTTGGCTGTCTGGAGCCAGGTATAGTACTTTCAATGTGCAAATGTGTGTGTGTGGTTTTAATTTTGGAAAATAGATGTTTTGATGTTTAAAGGTGAAAAAAAAAGGACTAGCTTAATGTGTTTTACATATCATTAGTCAGTAGTGGCCACTAATGTTAAGGTAAATATTTTTTTTATTTTTAAACTTTCTAAAAACATTTTTTAGGAAACATACAAAAACAAACTGAAGGACACAGAATACATATATACATTAACATACAAAAAAGGCCAAAAATGGTCTCAGTGTATTAAGTTAATCTACGTTGGTTATAGTATGGATAATATGGGTATTTCAATATCCTAAACTCACTTCTACAGGATGGGCTCCCAAACTATATTTTCACCTATTGTACCTCTAGGACCTCAGAAGTACAGTCCCCGGGGGTAGATGGAAGAAGAATTGTGGAGAAGGGGAAGGGGGGAGTGTGCGGGAGATAAAACACAAGTAGAGGAGAGGGTAGAGAGGGATGAGAAAGCAAGGAGAAAGGAGAGAGGAAAAAAGGGTGAAAAAAATCCTATTAATAAGTGAATTAAAGTGTATATTTAAAGTTTATATTCTGCTTAAATAATTATTTATATATCATTTAATGCATGGGTCTTCAAACTATGGCCCTCCAGTTGTTCATGAACTACAATTCCCATCATGCTCAGTCATGTCTGTGAATGAATGTCAGTTTTCCAATGCCTCATGGGATGTGTAGTTCCACAGCAGCTGGAGGGCCGTAGTTTGAGGATCCCTGATTTAATGTGTTGGATGGACTAATAAGCCCACCCACCATTATTTAGTGAGAGAGGGAACTAAAAAATAGAGGGAGGGGTAAAATTTAAAAAAAAAATTGATATAGGTATACATTTCCAAATTAATGAAGTAAATTTTGAGTATTTTTGTTTAAATTTATATTATATCTAAATATCTAAATGTATTATATTGGTGCATTAAGAAGAGAAGAGGTTAAAAATATACAAACTGCAGGGGTCAGAATGATTGGCTTATCAATTTCTTGACAAACAGTTTGCAACAGTCATGAGCTGAAAATTGTGTGTGGTTTTGGAACCCAAAAGTAAAACTGTTCCTTTTTTTAATACACAGGAGGATATCAGCCAGCAGGAGGTACAGGAAAGTACCAGGCAGGAGGAGGGCAGGGTGAGTGGCACAGAGGAGGTGGCAGGCCCAATTGGCTCGGAGGAGGTTGCAGGCCCAATTGGCTCGGAGGAGGTGGCAGGCCCAAGTTGCTCGGAGGAGGTGGCCGGGCCTAGTAGCAGTACTAGGTGTCAGGTGCCTCCAATACGCCTTCAACCCAGAAGGGCCGCGAGGGATATGAGGGTTCGCGAGGCCTCACTGGCCCTCATTCGCGAGGCACAGGCCAGCCTCCAGCAGCCTGCCACCTCTCAGGAGGGCTTTTTGACCTTTATTCTGGCCAAAATGGACCACATGAGTGAGGACCAGCGTCTCCTCTTTGAGGGACTCCTCGTCATCTTAGCCAATAAGGCGGTGAGGGGTCATCTCACTGAGGAGACGGTGCTCTGTTCACATCGCCATCGCCGAAGAACATCTCGCTCACAACTTCCTCCTCCTCCTTCTTCTTCTTCTCCTGCCCCTACTGCTTCCCCTACTCATTCTTCTCTTGCCCCTACTGCTTCCCCTACTCATTCTTCTCTTGCCCCTACTGCTCCCCCTACTCATTCTTCTCCTGCCCCTACTGCTCCCCCTACTCATTCTTCTCTTGCCCCTACTGCTCCCCCTACTCATTCTTCTCTTGCCCCTACTGCTCCCTCTACTCATTCTTCCCCTGCCCCTACTGCTCCCTCTACTCATTCTTCCCCTGCCCCTACTGCTTCCCCTACTCATTCTTCTCCTGCCCCTACTGCTTCCCCTACTCATTCTTCTCCTCCCCCTCCTCCTTCTCATTCTCCTCCTCCCCTTGATTCTATTTCTCCTGCTCCTTCTCCTCCTCCACCACGTTCTGCTACTCCTCCTCCTGGCATGAGTACTGCCTCCATGGCCCCGCCTCCAGCCAGGCAGAAGAGGAAGGCTGCTAAGAAGGCTGCAGAGAGGGTCAGAGAGCAGGCTGGAGGGAATCCACCAAGGAAGGCCTTGCGAAAAACCAAAAGATGACTCCCTTCCTTCCAGGTGGTGTACCAGAGGACAGTCTGCTGTAGTACCACAACTTTGTGACATCTGCCTGCCCTGCTCCAGTTTCTGACCTCTGGGAGTCCAAGACCTTGACACGTTCCTTCCTGGATGAGCCTCTCAACTTCCAAATTTTGAATCCAACTGCTAAGCAGTCACATGACGCCCCACCTGTCTGTGCACAAATGCCAGCAAGCTATCCAGTGCTGCCTTTTTTATTTTTTATTCTAATCCTTAACCAAAATAAATGGTGATTTTTGAGTTTACAGTTCATACTTGTCTATGTGTTTTTACTCCAAAAAATAATGTAGCTTGTGAGAAGGCAGGTTATGTTTTTAAATCATTTTAAAGGTGTAATTAGAAAGGGACAGATTAGATAAGACCAAACAATAATGTTTCAGTGGGGGGTAACTTGACACCCAAATACAACTAGATCACAGGTGTCAAACTGGCGGCCCTCCAGCTGTTACAGAACTACAAGTCCCATGAGACATTGCAAGACTGACAATTACAAGCAGGGCCGCCATCAGGGGGGTACAGGCATTACACCTGTAAGGGGCCCGGGGGTCGGTCCCCAGGGGCCCGGATGGGAACCACCCTAAAAAGAAAAAAAATATATATATATATTTTTTTTTTAGGGGTCCGAAGGGGCCCGGAGGCCACCAAGGGCCCCAGATGACAAGCCCTTTTTTATAATAAAAAAATATTAATTTGTATTTATTTTTTTATTAAAGGGCCAATTTTTTTTTTTAATTTTTTTTGAGGTCTGGAGGTCCACAGGGACCTGGAGATCCCCAGGGCCTCAGATGACAACCCCCCTTTTTTTTTATAAAAAAAATATATTTTTTTATTTCTTTTATTTATTTAGATATATATATATATATTTTTTTTTTATTATTATTATTATTATTATTAAAGGGCCCAGAGGTCCCCAGGGCCCCCGGTTGACAATCCTTTTTTCTATTTTTGATTAACTTTTTTATATTATTTGATTTTTTTTTTTTTTATATATAGATGTATTTTTATTAAAGGGCTCAGAGGTCCCCAGGGCCCCATGTGTCAAACCCCCTTTTTTTATAATTGTATTTTTTATTTTTGTTTATATATTCTTTTTTATATTTTTATTTTTTATTAAAGGACCCAGAGGTACCCAGGGCCCTGGAAGGCAACCCCTTGTTTTTGATTTCCTTTTTTATATATATATATATAAATGTTTATTTTTTTTTTTATATATATTTTTTTATTTATTTATTTTTTATTTTTTAAAGGGCCCAGAGGTTTTCTTTTTTTTCGGGCCCAGAGGTCCCGAATGGAAAGCCCCCTTTTTTTAAAAATTTCCTTTTATAACAAAAAAAAAAAGGTCCCCGGGGCCCCAGTTGGCAACCACCCTTTTTAAAAAATATATATATATATATTTATTAGATATATTTATATTTTCTCCCATGCCTGAAGCTGTGTAAGGGGCCCCAAAATTCCTGATGGCGGCCCTGATTACAAGCATGACTCCTGCACGCAGAGGCATGATGGGACTTGTAGTTCTGCAACAGCTGGAGGGCCACCAGTTTGACACCCCTGATGATTATAACATTTTAAAAAAATGTTTAAAATGAAGATCATGATTTGAAATACAGTACCAAAAAAAATGAGATCTAATTTTTATTGATTTTTTTGGTCCTGTATTTCAAATCCTGGGATCTTCATTTTTTTTTCATTTCTAATCATCTAGTTGTTTCACAAACTATGTCAGAAGAACTCTGTGGGAATATCAGCAGCAAATTTAAAATACACTGGTCCAGTTTTGTGCAATTGTAATTTTTGTTAAAGAACGCTGCAATTAAACGATGCAAAAATGTTGGCAGCGTGACGAATGTGCTATCTCCATTCCAAACGCTACTTTTACCAAGGATGTGCTCCAGTCTCCTACTTTTATCTGAGCATGCGCGGGTTTTCTTAGCATACACACGATCGAGCTTCTCGTCGGGAAAACAGCCCGTCGATAACCTCGTCGAGCCAAATTCGACTCCCGTCGAGCAAATAGAGAACATGCTCTCTATTTTGGCTCGACGAGCTGCCCGACGGTTTGCTCGACGAAAGTGTACACACGACCGGTTTTCTCGGCAGAATACGTCTCCCAGCGAGCTTCTCGCTGGATTCTGCCGAGGAACTCGGTCGTGTGTACGCCGCCTCCTGCAAAATGCTGGCTGGGGCTTTAGAGGCTCTGCTTGTTAACCCCTCACATTCCTGCTGCAGCACACCTGCTGTGTAACACTGACTTGTGTGTGGCAGTTTTGACCTTGCCAGCAATTGACAATGGTATACTGGGCTATGCCCTGAAGTTAAATTCCGAGGTAAGTCTAATGTCTGCCTGGCACTGATGATGAGGACAGGCTTCTTAGACTATGTCAGTTTATGGTTTATTTGTGCTCACAGTATACCTGCGACAGGCATTGGTTATTTCTTACATTTGGAAAAGTTCAACAAAGCTGTGTCCTTGCCCTTTTCAACGTAATCAGCCTCCGAGTCATTTTTTGTATTGGTCTGGTAATTGGTTGTATGAGCATATGTTTCTCAGCAGTCATGTAAATATTTGTACAGCAGATGCCTTTATTTTTTCACGTAATTTATTGTGCTAAATGGCCATGGCCCTGTACATATGTTACTTCCCTTTCTCCCCTTTCCAAGTTTGTGGGATACTCCATGTAAATTTTGTATAGATATTTTAGTAGGGGCAGAAGCCCGAAGCCAGTGAGAACATGGCTTGTTTTGGTGGGGGGGGGGATGTAGGTAGGTGCTAGAAGAGAGTGTAGTTTTTGGTAATTCTGCTTACCAGGAAGGCAGGGGTAATTTACAGAGGAGCTAGATCTCTGAAAAATCAGATCGCCCCAAATATTTCCAACCCCCCAATTAAGCCCTCCTTTTTTCCACTCACCAAAGGATTTCACCCTTGCAGAAGATGCAAGGTCTGTCTGAATAATGTGAGTGGCAGAAAAAAGACAACTGGTTTTAGCTCCACATGTACAGGAAGGGAATTCGTAATGAAACATTTCTTTACATGTGCCACCACTCATGTTGTCTATCTCATCACCTGCCCTTGTGGAAAACAGTATGTTGGACGCACCATACGGAGTTTTTCCACAAGGGTAGGTGAACATATTGCTAAAATCATCAAGGGATGTACCAAACATACGGTACCTAGGCACTACCTCGAGAAGCACAACAAGAAGGTGGTTGGCACTAACTTCCAAATTATTGACAAATTTGTCCCTCATTGGAGGGGGGAACCTAGCATCAGAGGAGTATCCAAGTTGGAGGTATTCTGGATTTATCAACTTAAAAGTTATCAACCATACGGCCTGAACGTTGAATGGGATGTAAACGCCTTCATTAATCAATCATGATACCCTCTTATTCCCTCCTCCCCTTTTTTTTGACCTTATGTTTACTTCTTTTGTTCACTTCTTAATAACTATCAGTTAATGACCCACCTTGAGGTGTCCATGTTTACCTCCGTCTCACCTCCCCGTTCTATTTAGACTCTATATATGGCTTCAGGATAATTAAGGGTTAATTATTTAGTTACCCCATTAAGACCGATCTATTTGTATTCTTTATACACTTTAGAATATCCCTCAATGAACTCCATGGATTCGTTATCTGTGTATGGTGAATTACACACGCCGTCACACCTCACTGTTACCAGACTTAGGTGGTATACGACCGTTTTACATATAACTGAAGGAGATACATACAGTGGAGCGCACGGCGTATGTCCACTCCCATCTGGGCGGAGTGATCCACCCTTGCGTCAGAGCACAACAGGAGGATGTGACGAGTGATGTTCAGCTCATGTGGAACGCAGGATGAAACGCATGGCGCTGGGCGTCATGACGTCCGCCTCGTCCACCCTCGCTGAATCACCGTTATTAGACATTTCGATCCCCTCGTTTAAGTACGAGGATGGGAGAGGGATTATCCAACAATTAGACTCTTTTTATATGCTTATGTGACCACTATCCCCATACTGGTATTTCAGCTAGCGGGGATGCACTTCCGGTAGTTGGAACGCAGACACCCGGAAGTGCATAACAATTGACACGCACGCTAACAGGGAGACATTTCAGTTGGCGGGGATGTATTTCCGGTAATTGGAACGCAAACACCCGGAAGTGCGCGACAATTGACACGCACGCCAACGGGGAGATGGCGGAGGAGGTGGAGGACACATCCAGGTGGGTACAGGCTATTTAAGTGCAGTCAGGAGCTGGGGTTCAGCTATACACCCCTGTTGATGTCTTTTTCAGACGAAACCGGTCGGGTACGCTGACCTTATCATCACCTACTGCACACCATTGGGAATATACTCTCCATTTTAGGTGGAAGAGTCATTGTGTGTTTTGTTTGCTGTTTTTGCAACTTACAGTTTGGATTTTTTGGACTTTTATGTTTATTCCATCTTTTCACTCATGGGACATTGTTGTGATTTTTATTTTATTTTATCAACATTTTTTCACTCAAGTGTTTTTTTACTGTGAAGTGTATTAAATCTTTTTACACTATGAGGAGTTTTCTCTTTCATATTCCTCAATACAACACTATTTGAGCACTATCACGGAGCTCACTTTCTACACTGGAAAACCTCAGTGGAAAACCTCAGCGAACCCTTGGACACAGCATACCTCAAAGCCAACAACTAAAGGTGACCAGAGAGGACAATCGGTCCATACAGGCCTGAATGACTCCACCGCCGTAAGGTGTAGTGCGAGTCCACCTTGTCTGGTAAGGGTGTCCATTCTTACCATATTATCACTGAGGATTCCACTGTTGATGTTTGTATCTTCACCCAAGAGGAATTTCCGTGTCTTTACACCTATTTGTGCATGGACTGCTTATATGTTTGTTGAATAGGATCCTTATTGATTTACTGGACATATTTATATACACATTTGTGGGGTGCACTATACCCTTACATGGGAGGTATAGCACATCTGGTTATATGCACTACTCACTGTAGACACATATTAATTTCATTAAGGCCAGGATTGGAATCTGATTTGTTGGCTCTCTTCCTTACAGTGTTCCTGCCCTTGGCTCAGTTAGATAAATAGTTTATCTATTACTGGAACCATCACTGGATTTCGGTGATTTATTGATCTAAATTAGTGCTACACTCTTTCACGTCACTATTTATTCTATAGGGTCCTCCCTCCAGCGAGGCCCCCTTTTTTTGGTTTGGGGCGCTGCATTTTATTTTTACACTGTTTACCAGGAAGATAGTCAGGTAAAAAAAATTGCGGCTGCCCAGCAGGGCTGTCCCTGGAGCCTGTGGCTGCCCACTCAGCCTCTTTGCAGCCACCCATTCAGTACACGGCATGACTACCTGAACAACCCATTAACCCGTACCCATGTGTTCGTCTCACCCCTTAACCATAAAATAAAGACTCGGACAACATGTTATCCTTGAATGGACGTAAGGGTCGGCCACAGCTTTATTTTTTCTTTAACCATAAAACATCTGTAAACCTTTAGTACCATCTCATGGTAAGATTACAAGGGGGAAGCAACCAGCCAGCCGCCGGCCTAAACCGACGGGCATAATAGCCTTCCCCCGTTCCTTCATTAATATTACCGCCAGCTGTGACTTAACAATAAATATCTCACATCATAACACGAATAAACAATGCCTGTAAAACCAAAACCTTAAAATTGTAATAAAATACAGCAATAACCACCGTCATAACTCCTCAGTACAAAACTCGCTTGACCAATTTTTTTTTTTTTTTTAATAACTTTATTACATTCGATCCTCTTTTTTTTTTTAAACACCTGAAACTGTGTAATAAAACGGGAAACAAGGGCGGGAGGGTGGGAGCTCACTTGCTGGGGGGCTGCTGCGGGTAAGAGGAAGAAGGTGGGAGGGAAACCCACCTTGAAGCCTTGGTCACATGCCCACCCCAAATACCTCCCCCCTGGGCATCTTTAATTGGCTCTATCTGTCAGAGCACCACCCTCCCAGAGGGAGGGGGAAGGAGGGGGGAACTCAAGAGGGGAGAGACTCATTTAACCCCTTTCCTGACTGTCCCATCTCCTCAACTAGTTCGTGGCACCTAGCCCTATTTGGGCCGGTGCCAGCCAGACTACCTGAACAACCCATTAACCCGTACCCATGTGTTCGTCTCACCCCTTAACCATAAAATAAAGACTCGGACAACATGTTATCCTTGAATGGACGTAGGGGTCGGCCACAGCTTTATTTTTTCTTTAACCATAAAACATCTGTAAACCTTTAGTACCATCTCATGGTAAGATTACAAGGGGGAAGCAACCAGCCAGCCGCCAGCCTAAACCGACGGGCATAATAGCCTTCCCCCGTTCCTTCATTAATATTACCGCCACAGGAGGAGCACAGCCCCTCAAACTGGGCTCCGACCCCCACCCATGATGTAAAGGGCCTGTTCAATGCCATCCTGAAGGCCAGACAATAAGATATCGAGCCCGATATCATTGAGATGGACCCCATCCTGACCCATGAGCCGCCTATTGTCCCCTTCCAGCTGCCTGTGCCTCACCACTACCCCTGACCTGGCCCTGACGTACCGGGACATGCGGGTGTTAATTGTTCTGCGAGCTCTCTCAATTGCAGCCGCATCCCTATCCTCCTGCCAGGTGACCCGAGGGACAATTTCGGACCAAACCAACATGATTTCCGAAAAAAGAAACACCATTCTCTCCAAATCCATTCTCATTAGGGTTATGATCTCCGGAACCCGCAGGGAGCGAATATCGTTCCCCCCTGCATGGATTACCAACACCACCGGCGACCGAGATACTCCGCCAATCTGAAAGGCTTCCATCAATATCCGAGACCAGGAGAGACCCCCAATACCTCTCCAATGAACCTCCACTGGAAATCCCAGGGACCTGCCGCCCGGCCGACAGATGGCCCTCTGCGCGGCCCGATGGATATATGAATGGCCCAGAATGTGCACCACCGGCGCACGAGGACCTGAAAAAGGGGGAAAATTCATTATAGCAGCAATTCCGGGCGAACATAACCTGCATAGCACCCCGACTTCCACCGACCAATTCTTTGAATGTCACCCATTGCTAGCCCGGCCCTAGCCGCTTCCGTAGCAGCACCAATTCTGAATGAATGTGTGCCAAAATCGTTCGCTGAAAACCCGGCAGCCACAAGGCAGCGTTTGAAAACCGAACTGAACTGGTACCGTGTAAGGGGGCCCCCGAAGCATGCACCAAAAACTTTTCCCCAACAGGACTCACCTTCAGGAACTCCGTTACCATTGCAACTGGACAAAGTGTGCCCCCCACTGCCCCAAGGCGCAACCAAGAACCTTTTCCCAGCTGGTCCGTTTTAGACCTTCTCACCCGAACCTGCAACACACCGTTAGTCAGTAGGACGTCATCCCTGAAAAGGCCCCCAGGACCCGTAGTCGCGGACGCCACTAGCTCCCTTATCCGTAACGCTCCGAAAAAAGCCAGGCAAAACGCAGTAGAAAAAAGAAGCCCTTCGTAAGGAGAGGAACACACCGTAACCGTAGCCCCGACAAGGGAGTTCAGCAAGGCAAAGGAAACCGGACGCCTAGCGTCCTTTTTCCCGTGCCTTTTCCGCCAACCCTTTAATGCCTGCAGGATACCGAAATGCTTCGTGCAGTCCTGCCACCCGTGCAGCTTTAAGTGAAAACCAACCCCCCCCATGCGGCGTTGAGCCACCGCGGCGGAACAACCAGAAAGCTCCAAATTCAACAAATAGTCCACCGTAACCTGAAAACGTAAATTCCCACAGGAAGCCACGTCCCTGCCGCCCGCCACCCCCAACCAGGCATTCCACGCCTTACCATGATTGGACCAGGTAGCCGGAGTCACCGAAGCAGCAATGAGGGGCATCCAAGTCCTGACACCAGGGTCCATAGGGACTTCGGGCAAGGCAGGCCTTCCTGATCCGCACCCGGGCAAAGAGACCGGAACTCCTGGAAACGAGAACGAGACAATAAGTCAGCGATAACGTTATCAACACCTGGGACATGACGAGATCTGAACCAGATATTATACTCCAGGCATCTGAGCACCAGATGACGGAGTAGGGCCAGAACCGGCAGCGAAGAGGAAGACAGACCGTTGATGCAATGCACCACACTGCTATTGTCGGTCCAGAAGCATACCTTTTTGTCCCTGAGCTGCTCCCCCCAAAGTTCAACCGCCACGACGATGGGAAAAAGCTCAAGGAGAGTCAGGTTGCGACATAACCCCTGCTCCTGCCACTCTAGTGGCCATGATTCCGCGCTCCAGCTCGCCCCGAGAATCGCGCCGTACCCTCCCGAACCAGCCACATCAGTGAAAAGAGACAATTCCTGATTGCCTATTTCGACCGACAGGAAACACGTGCGCCCGTTGTATGTGCCCAAAAAACGCCGCCACACTGACAGGTCCGCTTTTAGGGAACAAGTCAGTCGGATGCGATGCTCAGGCCTCTTGGCCCCTTTGGTGGCCAGAGACAACCGGCGTGAAAAAACACGACCCATCGGCATGATACGACATGCAAAGACGAGGAGGCCCAATAGCGACTGCAATTGCCGCAGAGTAACTTTTTGAACTTCACAAAACCCCTCGATCAAGCCTAATAGCTTTTCGAGCTTATCTGCTGGTAACCGAAAGACCATCTCAAGGGAATCGATTTCAATGCCCAGAAAGGACAGCCTGGTGATTGGGCCCTCCGTTTTTTCTGCGCAAAGCGGAACCCCGAACCTGCTCATCACAGCACAGAAAAAATCCAGCAAAAATTGACACTGAGAAGATTCAGCCGGGGCTACTATCAGAAAATCATCCAAATAATGAATGATGGATCTACAACCCGTTGCACATTGTACCACCCATTCCAAAAAGGAACTGAACATTTCAAAATAGTGGCACGATATGGAGCAGCCCATAGGCAAACAAGTGTCATAATAGAAGAGGCCATCCACACAGCAACCCAGAAGGTGGTAGCAATCCGGGTGCACCAGCAGCAGCCTAAAAGCCGATTCAATGTCAGTTTTAGCCATCATGGCACCTCTGCTGGCCCGTCGGACCAACAACACAGCCTTATCGAAGGAGACATAGGAAACAGACGCCTCATCCTTTGAGATGCCGTCGTTAACCGATGAGCCCCTGGGATAAGATAAATGGTGAATTAACCGAAACTTACCGCTCTCCTTCTTGGGGACCACTCCCAAAGGAGAAACCCTCAAGTTAGGAAAACCGTACAAAAAACCTATGCGCAACTGCTCAGCCTCCGACCTATTGGGGTAACGCTCTAGCCAGGGGAGCATCTCTTCCACGCTCACCGGCGTCTTTCCCTTCAACAGGCCCTGTACCCCTATGCACCGGTTTTGCGCCGCGGGGGCAGCGAACTGCCCCGTGGGCGCCACCGCAAGAGGAGCACTCGTGCTTGAACTTGCACAACCCGAAGAACTTGCAATGACCCTCGTTAAAGAGCCAGCATGTTCCGGGTCTCTTTTTGGCCGCTGCGCCCTGCTGACTTGCTGAGGAAGCAGCAGCCCCGCCAAGAAAGGGAGTCTGCCTCTGCGCCATCATAAGCCGCAGCCAGACATCCGTCGCCTTGCAGCCCCAACCCACCTCGGGTTGCAACGCCAAGCGTCTTCTGAACTCTTCGTCATATTTCCACCAAGCGCTGCCGCCATGGGACTTATAGGCGTTGTATACTGAGTCCAAATAGACGAAGAGCTCCGAACAGCGCCCGGGGTGTTTTTCCCCCATAATACCACCCAGCACGGCAAAAGCCTGCAACCAGTTACCTATTGTCCTGGCAACCCGGGGCCTACGCTCAAAAGACCTGTCAGTATAGGGCTTGCGCTCCTTATCAATGGTATGCTGATCAGCTGAAACCAAAGACCATATATCTATGTACTTATTTTCCCAAATTTTTTGTTTGATGTCTTCAGTAACGTGTGATCCTAACTGGCTAATCCCACAGAAAAAGGACTCCTTGTGTACACCGGCCCTTGGCGGAGACGGAGGACACCTGCCCGCAGGAGGCGTAACCGCCCCCTGGGAGCCGGGCTCCAGCTGCGACAATAATGCTTTTAAAGCCGGTACCAAAGCATGCGTCCCACCCCCGGCCCCCCAGGCCCCTGCGAAGTCAAACTCACCAGTTACTACCGAAGATGGAGGAGGAGGAGGGATCACTGGAGGTATCGCAGCTGACAATACCGAAGGAGCGGATGCGGGAACAGGCGGAAGGAAAACCGGCACTGAAGATGGAGCCACCGAAACCGTCGTGGCCACGGGAGCCACAGAGGAAGCAGGCACGCCGGACGGCTGGTCCGCGTGAGAAGGCCGCCTGGAGCGCCTCGATGAACCCTGTCTAGACCTAAGCCGACCCTCGCGGCCCCTGGATCGGCTCCTGGAGGAGCTGCCAGAGGAGGATGGTGACCCCCAGCGGGAGGATCTGGATCTACGCCAGTGCCTGCTGTGACACCTAGGGGATCTACGGCGACAGCTTCTGCTGTACCGCCCATGACGCCCAGAACTACGCGAAGAGGACCTGGAGTCCGACCGCATGACCCATCTACGGGACCGATCGCTCCTGAAACTCGCCGCAGGAGGGGGGGGGGGTGGGCGATGGGGGGGGACAGCGGAGGTGTTCAGGTGAGGAGAAGGACACACTATATCTTCCCCAGCATCCGCATCCACAGGTGCCTGGGGGGGGTTGCGAGCGGCATGGGCAGGATGGGCTTGCACATTCACTGCTAAGTCAGTAGCAGGGACATCTACAGTGGGGGCAGGGGCGGAGGGGATGTCTGCAGCTAAGCCAGCCTCCTCGCTACTCGAGGAGCTGGAAACATGCACATTAGCATTACCCATGATGGAGTACAGGGAGGGGGAGAGGCACACACTCTGTGTAGACACACGAGGAGCAGAAGAGAAGGGGGGCGGGGCTACCGCGTCGACCCGCGATTTGGCCCCGCCCCTTCCTCCCCCCTTTCCAGCAACAGATACAGCGGTGCCTCTGCGCCGCTGTGAAGCCTTAGGGGGACTGGGACTCAGCCTTACAGGCGGTCGGGTGGCCCTACGAGGGGCCCGCCGACCCCTTACCTGGTCATCCACAGTTGGGCACGGCGAGGGGAACGGTCCAGGCACCCCCAGGTCGGCGGCGATGCGAGCCAGGAAGCCTCCATCGGAGCGCATCTGCTCCCGGATCAAACCCAGCAGGTCTTTAGCCATGACACAGCCAAGGAAGGTAAGGAGCTCACTTGCTGGGGGGCTGCTGCGGGTAAGAGGAAGAAGGTGGGAGGGAAACCCACCTTGAAGCCTTGGTCACATGCCCACCCCAAATACCTCCCCCCTGGGCATCTTTAATTGGCTCTATCTGTCAGAGCACCACCCTCCCAGAGGGAGGGGGAAGGAGGGGGGAACTCAAGAGGGGAGAGACTCATTTAACCCCTTTCCTGACTGTCCCATCTCCTCAACTAGTCCGTGGCACCTAGCCCTATTTGGGCCGGTGCCAGCCAGACTGGAGGGGAGAGACTAGAGGTCAGCTGTGAGGAATGTGAAGTGTACCATAGAGAATTTTAATACTGTATGAGTGGAGGGGACTCAGGGAGCAGTAAATGTCCGTGGGTTAGAGGCGCAAATTACTTGTCTTGCCTTGAGTGCTGACAACCCTCGCTACGAAAATAATTTTACCGTTAGGGGTCCCCACAATTTGGGAAATGTTATCAAGGGGTCAAGGCAGTACAAAGGTTTAGAACCACTGCTCTAGACATAAAGAGTGCCCCCTTGTCCTTTGTGTTGACCGTAAAGTGAACAACTCAACACCAAGTTCACTATTTGGACCCCTTATATCAGAGATGTATTTAGGTTTTGTGCTGCCCTAGGCCTGACTAAACTTGCGCACCCCCTAATTTAAATATGACCCACCCCTTCCTGTCAAAGCCACACCCCTGTCATATTCATGGGAAGAGGACAGAGGGATGCCCTGAGAGAAGGACAGAGGACTGCAATAGGTGACGGACAGTGGGACTCCGTGGGAAGAGGACCGGCCCGCCGCCCCCCACAAAGTGCCGCCCTAGGCCTGGGCCTTGTCGGCCTAGGCCAGAATACATCCCTGCCTTATATATTTGTACATGTTGATCATATCCCCCCTTAATCTCCTCTTCTCAAGAGTGAATAAATTCTGTTCCTCTAATCTTTCCTCATAGCTGAGCTCCTCCATGCCTTTTATCAGTTTGGTTGCCCTTCTCTGCACGTTCTCCAGTTCCCCAATATCCTTTTTGAGAACTGGTGCCCAAAACTGAACTGCATATTCCAGTATGGTTAAAGCAGTGTGACTGCTTTCACAAATCTTCTAGTGAGGCCAGGTGAGAGTGTCCTTATCTATTGTGATTAGTTCAAGTTGGAGTATCCTATTATTCCCTTCTCCCATCCAAGTTCTAAAGTAAAATAAAATACAAAAACACTAATACCCTGAACTGGTCATTGAGTAACACGCAAGCGGGAGTAGGTTGGCGGGAGGTACGTGAAAACACCTAGCAACCAAAGTGAAAAACCCCTTAGCAACTGGTTGCAGGTAATTAGAAAGAGGCCTAAAAAATCAACAGGGGAACAGTGCTACACGCATTTTACTGTGCACACATCACAGCCCCATATATGGAGTGCATGCACCCAGATGAACATAATTCCTCATAATAATCAATATATAGTTATTGTTGGCTATGACGTCTCTTTGCTCATATTATATCAGCTTCTCTGAAAGCATCTTCCTTTATATCAATTAGAGCTGACTTGACATTTACTGCGGGCATCCAGCGGTGACATTAATGGGGTAAGTAATATTGTTGTCTAGACTCATTATACAATCGCGGAATGGAGGACAGGATAGAGTTGGTTTTGTTGTGCATCTCCAGTATTGCCGCGTACACACGGTCGTTTTTTGTGATGAAATAAAATGAAATTTTTAAAAACGTCACTTAAAATGATCGTGTTTGGGCTTCACATCGTTTTTTGTCTTCTGAAAAACGACAAAAAAAAATTCTAACATGCTTAAATTTTTTATGTCGTTTTTGAAAATGTCGTTTTTTGTGTTGTAAAAAATGATCGTGTGTGGGCTAAAACGACATTAAAAACGTTTTAAACCCGCGCATGCTCAGAAGCAAGTTATGAGATGGGAGTTTGAATGGAACTTCCCCTTTAGAGTGCCGTAGTACGTGTTGTAAGTCACCGCGCTTTGCTCATCATTTTTTTTTAAATGATGGTTTGTGGGCAACATCGTTTTTAAAGATTAAGTTGGAAGAACTTCGTCTTTTCTACATGCTGAAAAACAAAGTTTTTTTTCATGCTGAAAAGTAAAAGTGTGTACACGGCATAAGAGATGAAAAGGTGTCACACAGACAGCAAAAATACGAAGAACGAAGAACTTCCATGATGTTTGCTTGCTTTCTTTATGGGAAAACTGCATTTAAATAGGACCTGTACTGTAAATGCAGAGGACAAAGGACTAGTCACTGGTATTGCCTGTGGTCTCCTGCGTCTGATCTTTTTCCCATTTATGCCTTATCATTCCTTGTGCAGATGGACATCTTGATAGAAATGCAGTTCTTTGCTTCCTCTTGCCAGAACTGTCTCCCTGATGGCTGATGAACTATGACCATTGTTTCCAACTGTCCCTAATTTCAAAAGACTGTCCCTGATTTGGAACAAAGTCCCTCTTTACTCCTCATTTGTCCCTTATTTTGGTCTAATTTTTATCTTTAAAAAAGTGTTTCGTATTGCTAAAACTTTCATTCAATTTGTACATTTCAAAAGCCAGTTTAAAGGAATAGTAGTGGTAAAAGAAAAAGGGTTTTAACCACCTAAGGACCGAAAGATCCCCCCCAATGACCAGGCCATTTTTTTTTTTTGCGCTATTAACAAAAAAACTGTGACAATTTTGAAAATAAAATATTTTTTACTTTTTGCTATAATAAATTTTCAAAGAAAATAAAAGTAAAAAACAATTTTCTTAACAGTTTAGGCCAATATGTATTCTTCTACATATTTTTGGTAAAAATAAAAAACACAATAAGCGTATCATGATTGTTTTGCGCATAAGTTATCACGTATTCAAAATAGGGGATATATTTATGGCATTTCTATCATTTAATAATTTTTTGGGGGGACTGCGACATTGCAGCGGACAGATCGGACACCTAACTGACATTTTATATGGGGGACTGTGTGACTGAAGAAACACACAGATCCATCTCCCTGTATAGCAGAAAGACAGAGGGCCAGATCCACATACAATTGCATCGGCGCAGCGTGTATCAGAGATACACTACGCCGCCGTACCTTACCTATCCTGAAAGATTTAGCGCCGTAAGTTACGGTGGTGTAGTGTATTTCTGGCGGCGGAATTCAAATCAGCGATTAGGGGGCGTGATTCATTTAAATGAAGCGCGCCCCCGTGCCGATCGAACTGCGCATGCTCCGTTCAGAAATTTCCCGCCGTGCATTGCGCTAAATTACGTCGCAACAACGTTTTTTTTACTAGCGTAAATTACGTACATTTCTATTCACGGACGACTTACGCAAAATAAAAATAAATCTAATTTCGACGCACGAACGACGGCCATACTTAACATGGCAAGTCTAACTATAGGCCGCAAAAAAGCAGCTTTAACTATACGCCAGAAAAAGCCAACTAGAGACACCGTAAGAGAATGCGACGGCCGCGCGTAGGTTTGTGGATCGTCGGAAATAGCTCATTTGCATACTCAACGAGAAAAACAACGAGAACTCCACCCAGCGGACGCCGAAGTATTGAATCTACGATTCGAAGGCGTACGAAGGCGTACGCCTGTCGGATTGAACCCAGATGCCGTCATATCTTGGTTTGAGGATTCAAACTAAAGATACGACGCGGGAACTTTGAAAGTACACCGGAGTATCAGTAGATACGACGGCGTACTCTATCTGTGGATCTGGCCCAGAATCTCTATTATGTCCCCTGTCAGAATGGAGATTTGTCTTGTTCACAAAGGCCGATCCCTGTTCTGTAACTGTGGGGAATGATCGCGGGTGGCCGGTAGACATCGAGTCCGCCCCACCCGCTGATTGGCTCCTCCACTGGCCAGTGGGCGCGGTCTATGAGCCGACGTACAATGATGTTGAATCGCTGGAAGCAGCTACATTGCCGCAGTACAACTGTGGCGGCTGGTCCTTAAGTAGTTAACTAATATTTTTGTGTATAATTATCTTTTGAGGGGGTGTGTCCTATGCCTGCATACTTTTTCTAATAGGTGTCCCTCATTACCATCTCAAAAAGTTGGGAGGTATGTAAGACTGATGGGGTAATGGTAGATGTGGAGGAAGCATAAGATCCACAGAATGAATGAAAATGAAGCAAGAGGAGATCCTTGCACTGCAGATACTCAGGTGCAGCATTCTCTCCAGTAGGGGAAGCCACAAACAATTCACTACATCCCACTTCAAATATGGTGAGACTGGCAGTCAGAGACAGCAATGCCTTAAATGATCTCACACTGGAGAGATACAGCTATGAGGCTACAGATCAGGAGCGCCTAGACACTGGAGGTAAACTGATAACTGGGGAGGTTTTCCCACATTCTCAACAAAGGTAAGCTCCTACAGAAACCCACAACACCGCCGTCTGTGCAGCTTTTTTACTGGGATCGTCCTGCACCACATCGTCTGCATCTCCCTCCACACTGCCTGCCTCTCCTATCGCCACAGAGTACACCCCTACCACCATTACCTGCAGTAGACGCGTAGGAACCTACACTGAAAGAGATCCTAATAACTGTCCACACTTATGGTTCCTCTCTCACACAACTCAGTATGGAATTCAAGGGTATGAAGAAGGATGTGCTGCATATTAGACGTGACAAACAAAAGGAGGGTGCTACAGTACTGGAGGGTAGAGCGAGTTCCATTGAAGAAGATCTGCTACTGTTACTGGTCTCAAACGTGAGCGAATAAGAGACAATAACTGTAGAATGATGAGCAAATGAGAGTAGTTTATTCTGCCATGTTCTGGTCCTTTCTCAACTTTATTTTCACTGTTGGCCAGAACATCACTTCCCCCTTAATTTTAGTGTAATGCGCCACCTACTGGTTGCTTCCATAACATCTTTTACAGATTAAAGCCCCATACACACCATCAGATTATCTGAAGATTTTTGTCTTCAGATTTACCAAAACCATCTAATATGAGGTCAAACCTTAAGAGTTTCAATTTGTATGCAATCAGGCAGGCCCTTGTACTACATGGTTTTGGTAAATCTGAAGACAAAAATATGCAGATAATCTGATGGTGTGTATGGGGCTTAACTACCTGGTAAATCATTAGACGGCCTGGGATTATGTGAATTTGTGGTGTATTAATCTGATATTGTCTGTGTAGCGGTACCCCTGTTGGGCCGCTGAGTGTAGTAGTTCCATCTGTCACCCTGCCCCAGCCTGGCATTCACTTCCAGTCACTCTCCAGACAATGAAAACTCCATCAGCTTTGTTTTTATTATATTATTGAGGGAATTATCTTGGATGGGGTAAAGGGATTATGGGGTGCCCAGAATCAATAATATTAATTGATGAGATGATTGATTGAAATCTCTATTCACATTCTCTAAAGCTCCAGACTTCTCCAGCACAACGCTTATTTGTAGACTGTTACTTTCTCTCCTGTGCAATACTTAGTTCATGGCACAACTAGTACATGGTTAGTCCCAACTCTGAATTAAGCCCAACTTCAGGGATTTGCCATTTGTTGGCAGCAACCCCGGGCCGCTTTGGTGTAGCGACCAATGACAAAAGAAAGTCTTTTAGTGCTAGCTGTATTTGAGGTGGACTACTGATCACAGTCAGTCCTGTGCAGGCTCTGACAGCCCTCCTGGCTGCAGCCACCTGACTTCAATGCCAGTAACAGCACAGGCCCCCGCTGGTTCTACATCCACCCCTGGCATGGCTCTACATCCACCCCTGGCTTGCCTCTCCCAAAACTCCCGACTGTGCCTGTCACTCACCAAAACTAGGGGGATCCCTCCTAAAGACTTGCCCAGCAGTGTTCCCCACTGTCCTCTCCTGCTCCTGTTCAGTTGTTGGGTTGTGTGGGGTCCCTTCACAGCTCTGAGACCCTGGCCCAAGGTCACCCCCCCATCAGCACTGGGGGGCTCCCTCCAAGGCCCCAAAAGTCTAACACTCCATCTCTCAGTTCTTCCACCTGAACAACTCCATCCCAGCTGGGCTGACCCAAGGTATTTAACCACTTCAGCCCCGGACCATATTGCTGTCCAAAGACCAGAGCACTTTTTGAGATTCGGCACTGCGTCGCTTTAACTGACAATTGCGCGGTCGTGCGACGTGGCTCCCAAACAAAATTGGCGTCCTTTTTTTCCCACAAATAGAGCTTTCTTTTGGTGGTATTTGATCATCTCTGCGGTTTTTATTTTTTGCGCTATAAACAAAAACAGAGCGACTATTTTGAAAAAAATGCAATATTTTTTACTTTTTTCTATAATAAATATCCCCAAAAATATATAAAAAAAATATATTTTTTCCTCAGTTTAGGCCGATACGTATTCTTCTACATATTTTTCGTAAAAAAAATCGCAATTAGCGTTTATTGATTGGTTTGCGCAAAAGTTATAGCGTTTACAAAATAGGGGGTAGTTTTATGGCATTTTTATTATTTTTTTTTTACTAGTAATGGCGGCGATCAGCGGTTTTTTCGGTACTGCGATATTATGGCGGACACTTCGGACACTTTTGACACATTTTTGGGACCATTGGCATTTTTTTAGCGATCAATGCTATAAAAATGCATTGGATTACTATAAAAATGCCATTGGCAGTGAAGGGGTTAACACTAGGGGGCGGGGAAGGGGTTAAGTGTGTTCCTATTTGTGTTCTAACTGTATGGGGGGGTGGACTTACTAGGGGGAATCACTGATCTTCTGTTCATACATTGTATGAACAGAAAATCAGCGTTTCCCCCGCTGACAGGAACGAGCGCTGTGTGTTTTCACACACAGCTCCCGTTCCCCGCTCTGTAACGAGCGATCGCGTGTGCCCGGCGGCGATCGCGCCCGCCGGGCACACGCACGGGACTCGGGGGAGAGCGGCGGGCGCGCGCGCGGGCCGCCGGCGGCGCGCACGCGCCCCCTAGTGGCCGCGAAAGGCGCGACGTAGAGCTACGGGCTCTCGCGCACCCGTGCCGACCTGCGGCCGTATAACTGCGGCGGCTGGTCGGCAAGTGGTTAAGGAGGCCTTCCCCCTGCCAATCCTTTTGGGGAATCTTCTAGAGGCCAGAGAGAGGTAACCAAAAGGTAATGCTATCTGTGAGTTACCAGCCTACACTAAAACACTCCCCAGCCGCAGATTAAAACAAAAAGCTAGGCCTGCCTAAATTTACTTGCACTGGTCAAAAAAACAGACCCTAGCACCTCCCTAAGGTAGAGGGTGCTATACTGACCCCCCACCAGAAATCAGCTGGTCCCTCAGCTTTGAAAAAAAAAAATATGGCTCAAGGGCATCCCATGAAATAAGTTGGAAGGGGGAAGGGAAACAACTTGGATGGGGAACTTAACTTTGTAAATTCGAAAATTTAGTAAATTCAAAAAAATCGGAAAATTCAATAATTTGGAAATACAAAAATCTGAAATCAGGAAATTCGAAGATTCGGTAATTCGAAAATCCGTAAATTCGAAAATGTAAAAATCCGAAATCCGTAAATTTGAAAATCCGAAATTTGGAAAATGTAAAATCCGGAAATTCTAAATAATAACTAACTAATAATAACTAACTATTAAATTATAGGTATTGGAATTTCCTTTCAAATTTGGCTGTTAATGAATGTAAGAAATACGAATTTATCCGAGGTTACGAATTATCCAAAATAACGAATGTCGCATCTAAACAAATGGAATGGAACAAATTAATAATAATAATAATAATAATAATAAAAAACATTTTTATTTTTATTGTTATATTTAATAATTCATTACGTTCCATTTGTTTAGATACAGTGTTCGAAATTTTTGAAAAACGTGTAACTTTGGATAGATTATTTTTTGTTATTGTTAGTTATTATTTCAGATTATAGTTTATAGTTTATTTTTGAATTTTCGGATTTCCGGATTTTTGATTTTTCAAAAATTCTAAATCCAGAAATTAGAAAATTTTGAATATTCAAAATTACGAATATTCTTTAAGTTATTGCTGGAACTTCAATGTCTCTTTCTTCTCCCAGTGACAGAGCGACTCTATGAAGCTGTTCTTCACTAAGTAGAAGTTGCTTTAGAATGTCCCACAACAGTGCACGAAGAAGAGACACCATCTCTGCTGAAACCAAAATACTTGCACACACGACGCAGGCAGCACTCATAGTTCTCCTTGTAGCTCCACCCACAGGTTTGTGCTGGTCTCACGCTTCCATCTCACTGGTGGTACCACATATGAGCCCCCAAAATGTTACAGGTCTTAAATGTGAATGAGAGACTGTAGAATGATGAGAAAATGAGAGTAGTTTTATTCTGCCATGTTCTGGTTCTTTCTCAACTTTATTTCCACTGTTGGCCAAAAAGTCACTTCCACCCTCATTGCAGTGTCATGCTCCACCTACAGGTTGCTTTCAGAACATCTTTTAAAGAACTCAAAATTGACAATAATAAAAAAAGTTGTATGGTGTCCATTTTCCTAATATTTTAACAGTATCATTTCTAGTCCATCACACCGCCTATAGAACAAGATGTCCGCTCCCTCTCGGCCAAAACATGCGGCTAGAGTTGAAGATATGGAAAATCAACTTAGACACAGTAATCTGCGCATAGTAGGAGGAATGGCTGAAAAAAGCTGAGGGTAAGAACCCTGTTGATTTTATTGCGCACTGGCTTGCAGAAACTTTTGGGAAGGATACACCATTCTTTTCTGTAGAAAGAGCCCACAGGGTGCCGCCTTGACCTCCACCACCAGAGGGCCCCGATAGGATTTTATTTATTTCTGATGGACCCAATATGGAGATCCAGGGCTCCAAGGTCTCAATATTCCCATATTTCTCTGCACAAATTCAAAAAAAGAGCGCTAAATCTATAGAAGTCAAAAAATGTTTGCGTGCTATTCCAGTGTCGTACTTCATGCTCTACCCAAACTAAATTACATGTGGTGGCAGATGGGTCAGTTAACTTTTTTGACACCCCAGGTGCAGCATAATGAGAGGCTTCTTCATGCAGCTGCTACTTGACTTGCCACTAACCTGGGCATATGGCATTTATTCAGTTTCACCTTGTCGACCTGCTCAATGTTGGAGCGTGAAGCAGAGAAGATGATTACCTGTTACCATTAACCTTTGAAGCTTACATGGCCAATTGTCTGGAACTGTTGGCTTTGGCCCTTGTATTTACCCCCTACCATACCCTAAGGGGACTTTTTGATTCCGTCCAGTTATAGATATACAAAAACGTTGCTTTTCTAATGTTTTCTTGTTTTTTCGTTTTTCTTCTTCTATATTGCCTTCGGATGTCCTATGGCTGAGACTCAAAAACTGTCTCTCTGGTGTGGACTTGGTGGGGCATGACTAAATGTATGCATATTGTCCCTTTTCAGACTAATCAATCTTACAACCGAGTCTCATTCGACCGTGACAGAAGTGTTCCTGTACGGTATGAGATTACATAAACTTTACAACTATGAGCTCACATTCTGAAACCATCTTCTCCTGGAATGTTCAAAGGCTACATGATGCTAAAAAGAGAACTGCTGTCATGAGCAGTCCCAGCCACCAGGTGGCAGTAGCGGCGCATCGACGCGCGCGTGCATTCGCGGCAATGGCGCGTGCACGATAGCGGCGCGCGGGCACGTGAGGACGCCATTCTGGCGCCAAACTTGGATTTAAAAGGGACCTGACCCCTGCACCTCTTGCTGTCCGGTCTACAGCGGTTCCTAAGTGTTATCTGTGCCCGTTCCTGTTTATTCCTATTCCTGACAACCCGGCTTGCTCCTGATTCTGCTTGTCTTCTGCCTGCTCTGACCCCGGCCTGCCTGACGATCCGCCTGCCTGACCCTCTGTACCTTCTGCTGCCCGCCTGTTGCCGACCCGGTCTGAACTCTGACTCTGCTTGTCTACCACACCAGTACCCGACCTACCAGTCTGCCGCGGACCTTCCTGCTGGGACTTATCTCCGCTGTACTACAGAACACCTCCCCCGTTCCTGTGGCTTCTCTGCTTCAAGTGCCTTTCCACCTGCAGCTACCAGTCTACACCTGTTCCTTCACGCAGCACCGGAGCCTCCAGAAGCCCCTCTAGCCCAGCACCTGCGCTGCAACCGGCGTTCGTGCGACTCTGCACTCCCGTACCCCCTGTTTGCTCTATCAGGGGTCTCGGGATTAGAGGAGCAAGGGCAGCCACTCCTTGCACGTCGGGCTCGACCACCAGGTACGTGACAGTACCGGACAGCTATGACCGAGCCCGCGCAAGGAGTGGATCCTATGCAGGAACTCTGCCGGCATCTCGATGGACTAACCCAGGCAGTTCGGACTCTGCAAGAAGGCTATACGCGTCTGGAGAACTGCGTCCAGGCTTTATCTGCTCCAGCTACCACCTCTGCTGTTACAGGCAACTACGCTTCGCCTTCTGTGATCATAATGCCACCGGAAACCAAGGGTCCCTACTCCTGAGAGGTTCTCTGGAGAACGAACCAAATACCGAGCCTTTCGCAATGCCTGCGAGCTCTACTTTGCGCTGCAACCACATACTTTTTCGCTGGAGGCCACCAAGGTGGGCTTCGTGATCTCGCTCTCATCCGGGGAACCACAGGCGTGGGCCCACCAGCTTTTGGAACAGAAGGACGTGTCCCTTTATACCCTTGCCACCTTTTTTCAAGCCATGTCCTTGTTGTACGAGGACCCGCACCAGGCTGCCACTGCAGAGGCCGCTCTTCATGCTCTTCAACAGGGTCGCAGGCCTGCGGAGGACTACGTGTCTGAGTTCCGGAGATGGAGCTCAGACACTAACTGGAACGATGCAGCCTTATGCTACCAATTTCGCGTGGGCCTCTCGGAGGCACTTAAAGATGAACTGGCTTGGGTAGGCGTCCCTGGGACTTTAGACGCTCTAATCAATTTGACCATTCAGATTGATAGGCGCCTGAGAGAGCGCCGGTCAGAACGTGCTGCCGGGCCATCGCGACCAGTTTGGATGCTGCCACGGGTACCCTCCTTCTCCAACCCAGTTCCACCAGTCTCTTCGCCTCCTGCTCCACCGGACACTCTGGAACCCATGCAGCTGGGTCTTCTCTGTCCGTCCCTAACGCCAGAGGAGTGCCAACGACGAAGGGCGAACAACCTGTGCCTGTATTGCGGGGAGCCCGGGCACTTCGTGAGGTCCTGTCCGGCGAAGTTTCGTAAGTGTCCCTTCTTGTCGTGTGTTCATATACCTGCTGCCCCCAAGAATTACTCCTCTCATCTGGCTGTCCACATTGTTTTTCAGCTCCCCGGAAGGAATATCCCGGCCAGCGCTATAATTGACTCGGGAGCCTGCAGTTGTTTCCTGGACCAGTCTTTTGCCTCCAGACACCTCATCCCTCTGCGCCCCAGGACCGTTGGACTTTCCGTACACCTTGCCGATGGATCCGCCCTGAGGTCCGGGCCGGTTACCCAGGAAACCCTGCCGTTGGCCACAACCATCGCCAACATTCACCATGAACTGTTGTGCCTAGATGTGATTGACTCACCCATATTCCCCATTATCCTAGGCATCCCGTGGCTACAAGCCCATAATCCGTCAACATTGCCTACAAGAGCCATCTCCCCCGTCTCCCCTACTCTGTATGGACTCTGATGCTGAGACCCGCCAAGCTGTTCCCAGTGAATACCATGACTTTCTGGATGTCTTCAACAAAAAGGGGGCTGAAACTCTCCCTCCGCATAGGGCCTACGATTGCCCGATAGAGCTTCTCCCCGGAGCTGAAATTCCCTTTCGAAGGATCTTCCCCTTGACAGGTCTTGAGCTTGAGACCCTTAAAACATATATTGATGAGAACCTTAGTAAGGGATTTATCCGTCCATCCACCTCCCCGGCAGGAGCTGGGATCTTTTTTGTAGAGAAAAAGGACCATTCTCTTCGCCCCTGTGTGGACTATAGGGAATTAAACAAAGTGACTATTAAGAACCGGTACCCTCTCCCCTTGGTGCCTGAGTTGCTCCAACGTTTGGGGGCTGCAGTCATCTTCACAAAGCTGGATCTCCGCGGGGCGTATAACCTGGTGCGGATTCGAGACGGGGATGAATGGAAAACGGCCTTCAGCACCCGCTTCGGGCACTTCGAGTATTTAGACATGCCCTTCGGGCTCTGTAACGCCCCCGCCACGTTCCAACACTTTGTGAACAATATCTTCAGAGACTACCTCGACCTTTTTGTTATTATCTACTTGGATGACATCCTCATTTTTTCTCCATCTTTGAGCAAACATCGGGAACGCGTCAAATGTGTGCTTGGCCGTCTTCGAATGCACGGACTCTATGCCAAACCCGAGAAGTGCGAGTTCGAACACCAAAGCATACAGTTTTTGGGTCTCATAATCTCAGTGGAAGGTATCAAGATGGACCCCCAAAAGGTCTCTGCAATCCTGGACTGGCCAGCACCCAAGGACAAGAAGGGCGTCCAACGCTTTGTTGGCTTCGCAAACTTTTATCGAAAATTCATCAGGGGTTTCTCTAGCATCATCGCCCCGATAACCAACCTGACCAAACAAACCACTCGATTCCAATGGTCCCCTGAGGCTCAAACTGCCTTTGACAAGCTTAAGGACTTGTTCATCTCAGCATCTATTCTCAAACACCCTGATGCCAGTTTGCCCTTCATCCTGGAGGTAGATGCATCGGAAACTGCGGTCGAAGCAGTTCTTTCCCAAAGGCAGGGCCCCGAGGCCCTCTTACACCCTGTTGCTTTTTTTTCTCGTAAGTTGTCGGAGTCAGAAAGAAATTATGATGTGGGGGACCGGGAATTGCTGGCAATCAAGGCCGCTCTGGAAGAGTGGCGGTACCTCTTGGAAGGCGCAGCCCACCCAATCCTGATCTACACAGATCATAAGAATCTTGAATATTTAAAGACCGTCAAGAGACTGAAACCTCGCCAGGCCAGGTGGGCACTGTTCTTCACCAGATTTTCGTTTCACATAACGTACAGACCTGGGTCGAAGTACTCCAAGCCTGACGCTCTTTCTCGTATGTATGGTGACCCGGAAACCACTACCCCTCCGGACACTATCTTGTCGCCTGGAAACTTCCTGTTGATCCAAGAGGACTTGTTATCTCAAATCAGGCAGGCCTTGTCCGGTGTTTCACCCTTACCTGGTTCGGATTTACAGTTGAAAGACGGCCTGCTGTGGCACCAGGACAAAATTTTCGTGCCGGAGGGCCTACGGGTCAGTGTCTTAAAGTTTTGCCATGACCACCAATTGGCCGGCCACTTTGGGGTGCATAAGACTTCCGAGCTACTACAGCGCACATTCTGGTGGCCCCAACTCGTAATGGACTGCAGGAAATATGTGGAGTCCTGTATCACATGCATGAGAAACAAGGGGAGTAAAACGAGAGCCTGGGGATTGCGAAAACCATTGCCAGTACCAGAAAGACCTTGGAAAATTATCTCCATGGACTTCATTGTGGAACTTCCCCCTTCAGAAGGCTTTACCACTATCTTTGTAGTGCTGGACAGACTCTCCAAGATGGCACACTTTTTGCCCATGAGGGGCACACCCTCTGCTCCTGAGACAGCCAGGATATTCATCAAAGAAATTGTGAGGCTCCATGGTGTCCCCGCCAATATTGTATCCGACCGGGGGGTACAATTTACCTCGCGATTTTGGAGAGCACTCTGTGAATCCCTCAAGATCGGTCTGTCATTTTCCTCTGCCTACCATCCGCAGTCAAATGGTCAAACGGAAAGGACCAACCAGACCCTTGAGCAATACTTACGTTGCTTCTCGTCCTTCTCTCAAGAGGACTGGGCGCCCCTGCTGCCCCTAGCTGAGTTTGCGTACAACAACTCCGTCCACTCTGCCACCAGACAATCCCCGTTTTACGCAATTTACGGCTTTCACCCACTGTTCCTGTCTAACTCGGTCCCCGAGAGCTCGGTGCCTGCTGTTCAGGAAACTTTGGACTTTTTCACCACGAACAATAAGGTCCTGCAGGAGACCATGATGAGGACGCAGGAGTACAATAAGGAGGTGTTTGACAGGAGAAGGAGGGGGAGCTTAACCTGGAACCTGGGGACCAAGTATGGCTGTCTACCCTGAATCTGAAACTCGCCTGCCAAAGAAATCAAAGAAATTAGGCCCTAGATTTGTGGGCCCTTTTCCCGTTAAGAGAAAAATCAATAATGTGGCATATGAACTGGAACTACCGGAAACTTTCCGTATCCACCCAGTTTTCCATGTTGCCCTTCTTAAACCCGACGTTCCCGATCCCTTCCCCGGGCGAAACATCGGGCCTCCTGAACCAGTCTTAGTCGACGGGGAAGAAGAGTTTGAGGTCGAATCCAGTTTGGACTGTAGGAAGAGACGCAACCAAATTCAGTTCTTAGTCAAATGGAAGGGTTATGGGCCCGAGGACAATTCATGGGAGCCTGAGTGTAACATCCATGCAGAAAGGGTGTCCAGTCCTTTAAAGATGCTCATCTTCTCAAGTTGTCCCAGTTGGGCATCCGGAGGCTGCCCATTGGAGGGGGGCAATGTCATGAGCAGTCCCAGCCACCAGGTGGCAGTAGCGGCGCATCGACGCGCTCGGGCGCGCACATTCGCGGCAACGGCGCGGGCACGCGCATTAGCGGCAACGGGGCGCGCGCGTGCGCGTGAGGACGCCATTCTGGCGCCAAACTTGGATTTAAAAGGGACCTGACCCCTGCACCTCTTGCTGTCCGGTCTACAGCGGTTCCTAAGTGTTACCTGTGCCCGTTCCTGTTTATTCCTATTCCTGACAACCCGGCTTGCTCCTGATTCTGCTTGTCTTCCGCCTGCCCTGACCCCGGCCTGCCTGACGATCCGCCTGCCTGACCCTCTGTACCTTCTGCTGCCCGCCTGTTGCCGACCCGGTCTGAACTCTGACTCTGCTTGTCTACCACACCAGTACCCGACCTACCAGTTTGCCGCGGACCTTCCTGCTGGGACTTATCTCCGCTGTACTACAGAACACCTCCCCCGTTCCTGTGGCTTCTCTGCTTCAAGTGCCTTTCCACCTGCAGCTACCAGTCTACACCTGTTCCTTCACGCAGCACCGGAGCCTCCAGAAGCCCCTCTAGCCCAGCACCTGCGCTGCAACCGGCGTTCCTGCGACTCTGCACTCCCGTACCCCCTGTTTGCTCTATCAGGGGTCTCTGGATCAGAGGAGCAAGGGCAGCCACTCCTTGCACGTCGGGCTCGACCACCAGGTACGTGACAACTGCCATCTTTACTACTGTAGGTCACCATGACCCTTCTATTCGGTGCCTGCAAGAGACTCACCAGGCTGGGGACTCTGTACACTTGTTGACCCATCCTAAATACCCTGTGCAATTCCATTCTACGCATACTCAGTACTCCAGAGGGGTGAGAACGTGATCTCAAGAACTGCACATTTTACAGTACTCTCCTCGCAGATTGACTCTCAAGGCAAATTAATTTTCTTATTGGGCAATTGGGACTCTAATGGTTGCATTTTAGCTAATATCTACATACCTCCACAATTTAATATGGAGGTGTTGATGCGGCAGTTTCAGTTTATGGCAAACCATCCTCAAATTCCTGTCCTGGTAGTGGGTGACTTCAATACTGTATTGGAAACCTCCCTTAATCCGAAAAGTGCAGCTAAAACTAGCGGTGTTTTACTTCTAACGCCAGCAGCTTTAAGTGTCAAAGTAGCCTTATGGCATTGTAAAAACCCATTGAAGGCCCAGTCCTGCTGTCCATCTCTAACCCATTAGTTTCCAATCCTGCATAGATCTTATCTTGGGTACTGATCTAACTCTCTCATTTAAACCACACTGTTACATATCTAGCCAGAGGATTATCGGATCACTCACCAGTCCTACTGGCCTTATCTTTATGTGCTTCATGTTTGCCAACTCATTGGAAGTTTAATCCTTTCTGGCTGCCCCCTTTTCACTAACAAAGATCGCATACGATCCCAATTTCAAGGTTTCCTAATTGAGAACACTCAATCTTGCCTATAATTATGTGGGATGCTTTAAGCGTATATTAGAGGACTATGTATTTAGGAGATCTCCGCTATCAAGACCTCCTCTAGACAGTGGGCAGTAGATGCTAGCACAGTAGGTTTTTGCTCATTTACTCCTCCAAAGTCACTTACCCTAACTGATTTTCTTAGGAATATTAACCTCCCACAATTTTCTGGCTTGGATAGGAAACAGTTAAATGCACTTTTCACCCTAGATGAAATTCAATTGGCAGTGGCGATGCATACTAGCACATTATGACATTACTTTGCAGGGTACAAAAAAAAAGAAGAAAACATCCAGCGGTTTACAGCCGCTTCAACTTACAAATACAGACAGAAAACATGGACAAAAGAGCTATACTATCACTCAATGCTGCTAAGGCATTCGATAGTGTTGAATGGCAATTTTTAACTTTTAACCTAGGGACACATTTTTATCTACTGGCTAAAATTTCTCTATAAGGAGCTCAGGGCTCGCCTAAGGGTAAATAATTCCCTGTCTTCACCCTTTCAGTTAAGCAGAGGTACACAGCAAGGGTGCCCCCTCTCCCCATTAGTCTTTGCCCTGGCAATTGAATCGTTGGCAGCAGCCATCAGGGGAGATCCAGCTATAGTTGGATTTAAATGGGGTATGACAGGAAAAACTGGCATTATATGCCAATGACGCTCTACTCTTTCTGGGTGGCACCACCCTCTCTATTACACGTCTTATGTCCCTTATTAATAGGTTTAGATCCTTTTCTGGCTTTACAATTAATTGGGGCAAATCTACCCTACTGAAATTGGACCCTATGACAACCCCTTTACCCCATGATGAGGTGATTTAGTTTGCATTTGTAGCGCTATACAAATTACTCACTCACTCATGATGTGGCTCAGGTTAGGGTTGTAGACACATTTCGATACTTAGGTAATCAAATACACCGTAACTTAGACACCTATGAGGAACTAAACCTTACCCCACTTCTCAAAAAATTTCAACAAAAAACTGCCAGCTGGATTAAACTACCACTATTAGTAGTAGGTAGATGTAACCTAATAAAAATTATTTGGGCCCCTCAGTTGCTATACACCCTACACAACACCCCACTGTGGATGACTCATATTTATAAGTAGTTTAACACAGCGTTCCACACATTAATCTGGAGAAAGCAGGCTCCCCATATGAAACTGGAAACACTACAGAGACGTGGGTGGACTGGCCACTCTACTACTATACTGTATAGCTGCCCAACTTCAGCATCTTACAGCCTGGTAAGGCCATTCTTTTATACACCCTTTTAAAACTATATTAGCGACTGTGTTATCCAATGATAATCTGGAAGAATACCTAGAGGCAGGTAAGTTTAGACCTTAACACAATACCCCATCATGAGTGAGTGAGAAACTTATATAGCACAGCACATGCAAACTGAATCGCCTCTGGGCGCTTGGTGTCCATTTATTTTTTTTGACCTCAGAAGAGATGGGCTTTGATCTTTCTCCTGAAGGCTAAATGGTTCTCCTCTAGCCGAATGCTGGTTGGTAAAGCATTCCATAGTCTAGGTCCTTGGACCGCAAATCTTCTTTCTCCTTTGGACTTGTATCTGGCTTTAGGTATCTGGAGTAGATTTTGGTTGGTGGATCGCAGAACGCGATTGGGATTGTGAGCTTTTAGTTTTTCGCATAGATATTGTGGGGCATTTCCTAGAATACACTTATGCGTAAGGCCTCGTACACACGAGGGGATATGTCCGCTGAAAACGGTCCGATGGACCGTTTCAGCAGACATCTCCGCTCGTGTGTATGGGCTAGCGGACAGATTTCTCCACCCGACAGATTTCAAAGCATGCTTTGAAATCCATCCGGTGGAATCTGTCCGCCCGACATGTCTGCTGGTTAGTACACTTACCAGCAGACATGTCGTCCCCCACCGCCGCCGAATGGATTCGGCGCATGCGCGGAAGTGTTTAACTTCCTGGTGCGGTGACGTGGCGGCGTCAACGTCACCGCCGCGTCACCGCGCCGTCCGGCGGCGGGGAATTTGATCCGATGGTGTGTACACGCCATCGGATCAAACTCCCGATCGGACATATCCGATGGAAATGGTCCGCGGACCGTTTTCATCGGATATGTCCGATCGTGTGTACGAGGCCTAAGACAGAGTGCTTTGAAGGTGATTCTGTCTGTTACTGGCAACCAGTGGAGGGCTCTCAGAGAAGGTGAGATTGATTCCCATCATGGTTTTATTAGATAGAATCTGGTGTAAGCAACAATAGTAATTACGCCAAACTCAGGAAGCTACAAGGTTTTAGTGGTTGGTCAGTGTTGGGTATACAATATATCCCTCAACTATATCGTGGACAGTTATTAAAAGACTTTCAGACTCTAATAGCTTGGACTACCGAATGGCCTCTTTTATCAATACCTGCAGCTCAGGCATGCCATAAAGGCTCAGGCCAAACTCACCACTTGGTCCTTAGTTGATCCAACGATTCTTACCTCTAAATCCATGTCACTTAACTGTCAAACCTGATGGGAAGAGGATTTAGGAAGTATCTCGGATGAGGAATGTTCCGTTATACTGGACAATGTTCTTACAGTCTCCCTCTCACCGGCCCATAAACTTACGCAGCTTTCTATTGTTCATTGCACCCCTTTATGCCCAAGGTGTGAAATAAATAATAGTATCCTTCTTCATATGTTATAGAAGTGTCCTAAACTGACAAGATATTGGACAGCAGTTATTAGATCACTTAACACTATCTGGAACCTAACCCTTGCGCCAGACCCTAAGCTCTGCCAATTGAGATGGTTAGATGAGGAACTGTATACTCCACCTACTTACACTTTGATTTATTTATTATCCAAAAACGTATACCTGTAACACCCCATTTTCATGCGGAATGTGTTCAAGCGGTTAATGAGACCATAATTAGAGAAAAACTGGTATATTAACACAGAGGATGCCCGGAAAAATGTATCTTTATTTGGAACAACTGGCTAGGTACCCCTGGTCTGGCTCCGTTTCAACTGGTTAGAGACAGGATACTATGTGGAGTAGCCTCTGGCTTAGTGTAAGGGTTTTGTATATCCACCCTAACTTGTTTTCTTAGCAACCTTATGAGTAATGTAGTGTGGGACTGGTGTTCGGTTACATAAGTACCCTGGTTCGAAACATTTCATCCTCAGTATTACAAGATTTAAAATGTAAGGACATCCCCTCAACGTCCCCCATTCTCACAAATTCACAATCCATAGCATAGACAAGTACTAGGTGTACTGCAATGCGACATACCGAGACTATAAGGTTAATGAATTGAAGTTTTAAACAGTGCATGAGATTTTTGTTTTACTTTACCTTTGGATTACTGTGTGAACATGTATAGACCTTGTTTAAACTAAAATTTTCTCAATAAAAATAAATAAATAATCTGGAGCGATATCCAGTAATGCCATCCAGTTTGAAGGAGTGACTGCTGTGGCAGATTGGTGAGTATTATGTTTATTCCATGGGCTAAAACCGGTGGCTACCAGTATATATCTTACCTAATCCTGCAAAACGAAGGGCGAAGAAGCTGATCAGCTGATTAAGCTCTTGAAGGATCTAATATACCGTGAGGTCATCAGTTATAGAGACAGAATTTAACATAATGCAAAGCTGGCTGGGATAAATGCCAGGCAAATTAAAGTCACCCCCACTGCAGGAAACTTACAGTCCGGGTCCATCCAGCTCCCACTGCTTAGCTTTGCAGGGATGTGAAATCTCCGAATTCCTGTCTGATTCACAATGCACAGGTAGTTCACATCTCTGCATTTCAGTGGGATACAATACAAGTGCATTTTTTTGCTCTGCTTATGTGAGTTTGGGTACCACCGCAATATGAGAGTGTGATTGGGCCCCATTTACGTTCATGTTTCCATTGCATTTTAATTAGCAGTGCAAAACAACCAGCAGATTTATTATGCTCAGTTTAAAGCGAAACTCCAGTTTTGTTAGGAAAAAGAGAAAACTATACACTATACATCACAAAGCGTTTAGTGAACATTACTGCAGATTTATAACTTGCTCTTTCCTGAACAACTGGTATGTATCTTCCCATGTCCTTTCCCAAACTGCCCTTACTTTCACCACCTGAGCAATTATATGTTGTAATATGAAAAGAAGCAACCCTGGCATTCCTTCTTAACCACTTAACCCCCGGACCATATTGCTGCCCAATGACCAGAGCACTTTTAGTGATTCGGCACTGCGTCGTTTTTAACTGACAATTGCGCGGTCGTGTGACGTGGCTCCCAAACAAAATTGCCGTCCTTTTTTTCCCACAAATAGAGCTTTCTTTTGGTGGTATTTGATTATCTCTGCGGTTTTTATTTTTTGCGCTATAAACAAAAATAGAGCGACTATTTTGAAAAAAATGCAATATTTTTTATTTTTTTCTGTAATAAATATCCACCAATAATATATAAAAAAAACATTTTTTTTCCTCAGTTTAGGGCGATATGTATTCTTCTACATATTTTTCGTAAAAAAAAAATAGCAATTAGCGTTTATTGATTGGTTTGCGCAAAAGTTATAGCATTTACAAAATAGGGGGTAGTTTTATGGCTGTTTTATTATTTATTTATTTTTTACTAGTAATGGCGGCGATCAGCGTTTTTTTTCAGTACTGCGACCTTATGGCGGACACTTCGGACACTTTTGACACATTTTTGGGACCATTGGCATTTTTTTAGCGATCAATGCTATAAAAATGCATTGGATTACTATAAAAATGCCATTGGCAGTGAAGGGGTTAACACTAGGGGGCGGGGAAGGGGTTAAGTGTGTTCCTGGGTGTGTTCTAACTGTTTGGGGGGGTGGACTCACTAGGGGAAATCACTGATCTTCTGTTCATACATTGTATGAACAGAAGATCAGCGTTTCCCCCGCTGACAGGACCGGGAGCTATGTGTTTACACACATAGCTCCCGGTCCCCGCTCTGTAACGAGTGATCGTGTGTGCCCGGTGGCGATCGTGCCCGCCGGGCACGCGCACAGGACTCGGGGGCGAGCGGGGGTGCGTGTGCCGGCCGCCGGAGGCGTGCACGCGCCCCCTAGCGGCCGCAGAAGTGCCGACGTAGAGCTGGGGGCTCTCGCCCAGGAGAGCTGACCTGCTGCCGTATAACTGCGGCGGCTGGTCGGCAAGCAGTTAAAGTGAAAGTAAAGTCCCCTTTTTAACTTGTACCTACAAATAAGCCTATAATAAGTCTTACCTGTAGGTACAGTGAATATCTCCTAAACTTGCACTGTTTAGGTGATATTTACACGGGATGCAGCCAGCGATGTCACCAGTAGTGACAGGCTCTGGCATGTTCAAATGCCATTGTTCATGCACATTTTTGATGTGTTTTTGTTGTGTATTGCATTTTTTGGGAAGTATTGATGTTGTTAGGAGGAGGTGTTTGCACCAAAAACGCATGTACATGCGTTGTCCATGTGTTTTTAAAGGAATTCCATTGGACCAAAAAACAAACCTTGTTGTCTGAAAAAATATGTGAATGGGACCATATGTATGTTTTATACCTAGTGTTACCAAAATAATGTTTACAATGAACCTTCAACTCCTTCACCGGAAGCTGCATGGGGTTGGGGCTCATTCACATCTGAGCGCTGAACCACAAATACATTTGCTGCACTGAATGCCAACCCCGTGTCCAACGTGATTCCCCTGGAGCTGCTTCCAGTGAGTGTAAATGTCGGATGACAGGGTGAGAGAAATCAGTTTGGCTAGTGTTTAATTAGTGAGCTGTTAACCTCATTTCAGCTCCAACACGTCAGTGGGGATTAGAGGGAGAGCAACATTAAGGAGATGACAAACAGGATGGTAAAGCCTGCCTCACTGACAGCGAGATTCCATCCCAGAGGAGAGGACCAAAAAACACCCACACGTTGCTGGGAGTAATGCAAGCTCTGTCTGTGGATTCAAGTAGATACTGTATACACCCCTAGCTGGATTTCACTTAGCTCTGTATCCAGTTTCATAAACAATTGTCTTTTTCTTTTTTTTTTTACTAAATTCTTGTTTTCAATTATTTTGTCCCCTGTTTACAGTGCTGTTGATCTCTTGCAGTCTCTTTGCAGCTACTTTATGTCTAGATGCATTCCAGCTTCGGCTGCGTTACATTTCTCAAGGCTTACGTTGACAACAGTTGGCCATGCCTGTGTAATGTGTGCTGAAATGGCCATTTGTAGTCTCTATCAGAAACCTGTGTGAAAAGGTGACAATGCAGGAGCACAATTGGGGAACAGGAACAGAGCATTGTCCCCCTATGACAGGAAGCATGCATTAACACATTACCACAACGCATATTACTGTGCTACCCGTACCTGCTCTGTGTGTGGTGTATTGTGGTAGCATTCATTGTGCATGGCATCCCAATCCCCAGGCAGGAGGCCTGGGAGGGTGGCTGAAGCAGCCCATAAATACTGTGGAACCTGACCAGTAGGGGAGATGGATGGAAGATGGAGTGCTTAAATGTTGCTGTGAGTAGCCTGGGAGAGGGCCCCAGAGAAGGGGGGTCTGCCTTCAGGCTGTAGGCTGGAGGAAGGAAGCTGAAAGAATGATCACCACTGCCCTGCAGTCCACCGGCAGGGCCGAATTCACATCTCAGGAGCCTAGAGGCAGAAAATTCTGTTACGCACTAAGGTGACCTTTAGGGCAAAAAAACGCAATAAACTACCCAAATTTTTTGTAAAACATAAAAGACAAGGTTGCACCAAGTAAATAAATACCCACCATTTCAAACCTTAAATTTGTGTGCAGCCCTGAAATACTTCAGTACCCTATATTGTCTATAGGCTATGCTTAAAAGGCCCCCAAATAGGTCATAAATGTATTGTTACAGAAGAGGTATTGTACTAGAATTATTGCTCTCACTCTGGTGTGCGTGGTAATATGTAACATGTGTATCGCAATCAGCGTTTTCATGTGTAGGCGCCCCGGAAGCATGTGTTTACGTTCGTATGTGCGTATATGTGGAGTTGAGGGGCCTCCAGAATCGTTTTTGGGGGGGTGGATTTTATGTGCTTGGGTCTAACTATCTTTTTTTTGCAATCTGATTTTTAGATGGCAGGTTCTCTTTAATGAGACATGCAGGGTCAAAAGATCTACTGTCCCATAGCCAAAATAGGAATTGACAGGAAATCCCTCCAATGTTAGGGGATCCCTGGTTGTCACCAGGGCCAACAGAACTAGAGTCCCTACCAGAAGATTTCCTCTCTTTTCCTGTTATGGTGACTACCCAACATTTGAGATTTTCTTTTAGGCCGCGTACACACGATCGAACATGCCTGCTGAAACTGGTCCGCCGACCAGTTTCAGCGGACATATCCGATCGTGTGTATGACCTAGCGGACAGGTTTTTCCAGCGGACAAATTTCAAAGCATGCTTTGAAATTTGTCCGCTGGAAACCTGTCCGTCGGATATGTCCGCTGGTTAGTACGCCTAACCAGCGGACATAAATCTCCCGCATGCGTCGAATGGATTCGACGCATGCGTGGAAGTATTTTACTTCCTGGAGTGGTGACGTGGCGGCGTCAACGTCACCGCCACGTCACCGCCTCCTCAGTCCGAGGGGATTTTCGTCCGATGGTGTGTACACGCCATCAGACCAAAATCCGAGGAGACATGTCC
Source organism: Rana kukunoris (assembly GCA_029574335.1). NCBI lineage: Eukaryota > Metazoa > Chordata > Amphibia > Anura > Ranidae > Rana > Rana kukunoris. Next base: position 421,453,146 of record CM056051.1, on the reverse strand, counting down.
GCTGGAAACGGTCCGTCGGACTTGTTTCAGCGAACATTTCTCCCCGTGTGTACGCGGCCTTACTGTCACTCTTGGTAATAAGGGTAAACATGGCATATAGAGAGAATAAATCTCCCTAATGAGAACACAGACAGCAATAAAAACCTAACAGGTGTTTTAGACCTTCTTCACCTCATCCAAATCTAAAAAAAAAAAAAAAACTACTTGGCTATAGTTAAAGGAAATCTATGGTCTCAGCATACACTTTCCTTTTATTACATCAGCTTTGTAATAACAAAACAAACAAGTTATTTGTGAGAATCCAATATAAGCTAAATTGAAAAATCCCCTTTTACATTGGATTTGCTGCATGCTTTGCAAGTCCTCCTCTGCTGTTTACGTTCAATCTCTAAGGACTATATATCCCATGGTACCTTGCTGCCTCCAAGCAGTGAATCCTGCTATGCCTCCTGAAACTCCTCCTCTCAGCACCTCTGTAGGTCAGAAGGCAAGTTCTGCGACATGTGTGACACAGCAGTGCCTACCCAAAGGACATAGTGGCTACGTGCCACAGAATTTAAGGAAGTAAATGTGTGGGGATCTTCACAAAGTGAGTTTACAAACTTTAAGATTGTTCAGATTAATAGGAGCAGGCTAGAAATGATTGAAATACAAGGTGGAAAGAAATATATGATTTGACAATATGACCATAGATACGCTCCAACAACTCCAATGTATTGCCTGCGATTTTTTCAACTCAAAATCCATCAGTTTTACACATCCCTAATTAAAACAAAGAACAATGTAAGGCCAATCATCCTCCTGTCACTTGAAATCTGTCATTGGTGGGGGCAAGCACAGAAACATCTCCCAGAACTATCAATATAACACAGATCGGGATAAAGGACCAATCACAGCAGCCCTTTACTATGTAATCAGGTGTCAGCCAATGACAGCTGATCACGTAAATAAACAGAAACCGGATATTTATTTTTCCTCACGATGACAGCTTGGGGAGAAAAGAAGAACGGTGTTAAACAGTTTCTTTTAAAGGGACATCTGTCCCAACATAGTCTGACTAGTGCTGCTTATCAGTGCCCACCAGTGCCACCTATCAGTGCCCATCAATACTGCTAATCAGTGCCACCTATCAGTATCAGTGCTACCAACCAGTGCCTCATCATCGGTGTCGCTTATCAGTTCCCATCAGTGCTAACCGTTAGTGCAGTCTCATCAGTGCCTCCTGACCAGTGCCTACTAGTGCTACCTCATCAGTGCCGCCTATCAGTGCCCATCAGTACTACTAATCAGTGCCCACCAGTGCCACCTATCAGTGCCCATCAGTGCTGCCAATCAGTGCCTCATGATCAGTGCTGCCTACCAATGCCTAATAGGTGCCACCTATCACTGCCCATCAGTGCCGCCTATCAGTACCAACTCTCAGTGCCCTTCAGTGCCGCCTATCAGTGCCATCTATCAGTGCCTCCTGATCAGTGCCCACCAGTGCCACCTCATCAGTGCCCATAAGTGACACCTATCAGTGCTGCCTCATCAGGGCAGCCTATCCGTGCCCATCAGGGCAGCCTATTCGTGCCCATCAGCACACATCAGTAAACAGTGTAGCATGACAGCGCAATTGTCATTCAAAATGCGACAGCACGGAAAGCTGAAAATTGGCCTGGGCAGGAAGGGGGTAAAAGTTCCCAGTAGGCAAGTGGTTAATTGTGGATATTAAATGATGGCCCCCAATAAAGTTGTTCCAAGGAAAATACAACTGGTGGAAAGACATTGACCTATCAGTATTGTCCTCAGAATCATGCATTATTATACACGAGGGCAAAATATGTGCATGTTTCTAGAAAGTTTGAGAAGAATTTTCTATGAGCTGTAGTACAATATATTTTTTTATAATGGATTGTTAATTGTGATATCATTCCCGGCCTGAACGAGATGACAGTGTGATTGTAAAAGACATTTCTGTGATTAATTGCGCTGTCACGCGCTGATGAGGGGAGCACTGGCGGGATGCATCTCTCCGCAGTGACGCAAGCTGTGAAACATGCCATTAGGAAGGCGGTGGTGGCGGAATGGCATCTGTGTGAACAGTAATAACAAGTGACCGGCCGGACAATGATGAGAAATGGCACTTCGTGCCGGGGGGCCGCACACACATCAAAACATAACTCAGCGCCATCCAAAACAGCGTCCCACAAGTCAGACGTTACAGAGAAAATAATAATTCTTCACCGGAAACACCTGGAATGGCAAATGTGTTTTCTGATTGTTGGACATCAGGGAGATGAGGGAACCCTGTGTAAAGATAAAAGACCGGCATCAGTTCACTAGAGTTATATATATTCAGATTCTGCTGCAATACACTTGTGAAGTTCTGCTAAGAAAAGACTGCGCGTATGACCTTCTAATGAAAAAAATCAATACAAATAAATGTAAAAGACTGACATCAAAGAGAAATGTAAATATGGGGAGGACAGAAAGAGAGAGAGAAAAAAAGGGGGGAGAAATATTCAGAGAAGGGGGGGGGGGGGGGGGGCGTCAGATGGAGAGAGAAAAGAGAGGGAGACAAAGAGAGGGGAGAGTGGGGCAAAACATGACATTTTGCTTTTTCAGCGGGGACCGGCTGAATTTCGATCTATGTATGGGCAGGGTAGTTGTACACAATGTGATCTACTCAGGGCCGCCATCAGGGGGGTACAGGCATTACACCTGTAAGGGGCCCGGGGGTCCCCAGGGGCCCGGATGGGAACCACCCAAAAAAAAATAAAAAAAAACATTATTTTTTTTATTTTATTTTTTTAGGGGTCCGAAGGTCCCCAGGGGCCCGGAGGCCACTAAGGGCCCCAGATGGCAAGCCCTTTTTTTATAAAAAAAAATATATATTTTAAAAAAAATATATTTTTTTTTATATATTTTTCTTTTATTTTTTATTAAAGGGCCAATTTTATTTTCTTTTATTTTTTTAGAGGTCCGGAGGTCCACAGGGACCTGGAGATCTCCAGGGCCCCAGATGACAACCCCCCTTTTTTTTATAAAATAAATATATTTTTTATATATTTTTTTATTTCTTTTATTTTCATATATATATATATATATATATATATATATATATATATATATATATTATTAAAGGGCCCAGAGGTCCCCAGGGCCCCATGTGTCAAACCCCCTTTTTTTATAATTGTTTTTTTTTTTTTTTATACATTTTTTTTTATATATTTTTTTTTTTTTATTAAAGGGCCCAGAGGTCCTTTTTTTATATAAATGTTATATTTAAAAAAAATATATATATATTTTCTCTCTTTTTTCTTTTTATTTTATAAAGGGCACAGAGGTCCCCAGCCCCCCGCTTCTCAATTTCATGCGGCAGCACACCCCCCCCCCGGTTCTCTGCTCCAGGGGGGCCATGCCTGAAGCTGTGTAAGGGGCCCCAAAATTCCTGATGGCGGCCCTGGATCTACTTATCGACTTCTGTACAGCTGCTCAGTCAGATTTTTGCCACTTCTTCAGTGCTGCAGGCTATAGCTGGTAGCACTGATCAGTGTATTCTGATAGTAAAGAAGTCTCCTTGCTGTCAGAATACAATTAATCAGTGGGAGGATTCCCCCATCCACATCAAGTGTGTGGATGGGGTAATTGGGTAATTTTTTTGTCCAACATGCTGGTTGCATAAAAACAAAAGATTCATGTATGGGCTGCTAAAAAGTAGAGAGAACAAGAGATATGGAGAGAGAGAGAAAGAGAGAGAGAGAGAGAGAGAGAGAGAGAGAGAGAGAGAGAGAGAGAGAGATAAAAAGTGGAGAGAGAGACAAAGGGTGAAGATGCAGTGAGGGGAGTTATACAAAGGAGATAAAAAGAGAAAGAGAGAGTGGGGGGAGATGGAGAAAGAGAAAGAAAAGGACAGCACACTACACACAGTCTCAGCCAGGGCCACTAATAAGGGGGAACCACTGTTTCTCCTGTATGGAGCCCAGACAGCAGGGTTAATTGGATGATGGACAGGAGGGGGGCTCAGTGCGGTGGAAGGAAGCAAATACAGGAACCAATCCCCTGTGTGTAGCTGAAAGCCAGCTTCTCCTCGTCTTCCTCCCGTCAGCTTTCAGCTGCTGCAGAGAGTCACACAGAGGATCAGTTCCTGTAATTGACCCCCGCCACACCGACCACCCCCTTTCGACTGTCCAATTCCCCCAGCTGCCTTGTGCCCCTGTCCCCTCAGCGCTACTGGCTTCCCTCCACTCCTCTCATACCAACTTTCAGCTGCTGTGTGGAGTGGAGAATTATAGAGAGTCAGTTCCAGTACATGTTTCCAACCATCTCACTGATCACCCTCTACTGCCCACATCAGTATTAGGGATGAGCAAAACACCCCCGGTTCGTTTTTTTTTTGTTCCGTTTCGTATCGTTCCGTTTTTTTGTTTCCGTTCGTTTTTTGTAAGACGTCCGTTTTTCTGTTCATTCCCGTTCGTTTTTCGTACGACGCAATTTTTTCGGATTCCTATCGTTTCGTATTTTCGTTACCGTTTTATTTTCGTACATGCGGGATGGTTCGTTATTCTGTTTAATTCATGTTCGTTACTTGTTAGACAATAATTTTTGTGAATTTTCGTCAATGATTTGCATTCTGTATCTTGAAACCCTTTTCTTTTGCTATTTTCAGTCGCATGTTCATATGACATCTATGTCATATGAACATGCGACTGAAAATATGAACAGAAAAAGGATTTTCATCATTTTGTACTTTCGTAAATATATCGCGGGATTCGCGGCACTTTCAACACGCGGCTCATCCATATTAACTATTGTTAAGCCCCATACACTTGGTCAGACTTTTTTAACCACAAACATAAAAACGATCGTTTCCCGTTCGTTCTCAGAAAATGTGTTTGTTTTCAAACTACCTCAGAAAACCATTTTTGGGTTCAAAAGTCTGGCCAACTGATCTCCCTTCAGATGAAAATCTACAGAAAAGTTTATTTGGCTTTACTGTACTACTCACTGTACTAGTGTACTCAGCACAAAAGAGAATGTCACGTACCTGGTACAGAGCAGAGCCTGACGGCGGGAGTGGCCACTCTTGCTCCTCTGACTCCGGAACCCCTGGTAGAGTAGACAGGGAGCGCTGGAGTTCAGAGTCGCACTAGCGCCTGGTGAGGATGCTGTGCAGGAACTGCGGGGTCTCCTGTGATCTCCAGGAAGATGTCGGTGGAGCTGGAACAGCAGGATCGTAGACGGCTGGAACTTGGTGCAGATGACCGGGAACAACAAGATGACAGGTAGCAGGAGCTTGGTGCAGATCGCTGGAGCCATCAGCAGGAGGAAGGTGCACTGTAGTACCAATGCTGGCAGGTAGCAGGAGCTTGGTGCAGATCACTGGAGCCGTCAGCAGGAGGAAGGTGCACTGTAGTACCAATGCTGGCAGGTAGCAGGAGCTTGGTGCAGATCACTGGAGCGGTCAGCAGGAGGGAGGTGCACTGTAGTACCAATGCTGGCAGGTAGCAGGAGCTTGGTGCTGATCACTGGTGCAGTCAGCAGGAAGGAGGTGTACTGTTGCAGGCAAGGTCAGGCAGGCCGGGTCAGACACAGGCGGATGGATCAGATTCACGGAAAGAGCAGCAGCGGAGGTCAGGGTTCAAGCCGGATCAGCAACAGGCGGACAGCAACCAGTTAGAAGGATAAGGCAGAGGCAACGTCAGACAAGCCAGAGGTCAGGGCAGGCGGAGGTCAGCAGGGTCAGGGACAAGCCGGGTACACAGGAACAGAAGTCAATCAGGTAACGGGTATCGGGTGGTTAACAGGAACGCTGAAGGCCGAGCAGCAAGAGGCTAAGGGATGAGCCCCATTAAATAGCCTAAACTGGCGCCAAAATGGCGTCAGCACGTGCCCGCGTGCCGCTGCCGCGATTGTGCGTGTGCCGCTAGCGCCACCTGGTGGTTGACCACGTCCATGACAGAGAAGCTGCTTCACTAACTACACTTACTCACTGCCCATTCAAAAAAACGAAAATGACATCTATAACAAAAGATTTGCATTCTGTATCTTGAAACCCTTTTCTTTTGCTATTTTCAGTCGTATGTTCATATGACATCTATAACAAAAGATTTGCATTCAAATACAAAATACGAACAGAAAATAGGAATTCAAAATACAGCATGCAAATCTTTTGTTATAGATGTCATATGAACAATGAACATACGACTGAAAACAAACAGAAAAAAGATTCAAACAAAATACAGAATGCAAATCTTTTGTTATAGATGTCATTTTCGTTCTTTTGCCATTTTCGTTTTGTCGTTTTTTTCGTCGGATCGTTCGTTCATATTTGCGGTTGTTCATTATGCGGCTCATTCGTAATCCCGTCGTTTTCGTATTTTGGTGCTTTAATTTTTTCGTATGTCCACATTATCCTGCGGGTACGAAAATTAACATTTTCGTACGAAAATAACATTCGTACGAACGGGAATGCACATATCTGCTTATTGTCCTAAAAAGGGTTTGGGGACCCGGGTCCTGCCCCAGGGGACATGTATCAATGCAAAAAAAGTTTTAAAGACAGCCGTTTTTTCGGGAGCAGTAATTTTAATGATGCTTATGCTTAAAGTGAGAAAAAAAAAGTAAATTATTCCTTTAACCACTTGCCTATAGGGCACTTTCACCCCCTTCCTGCCCAAGCAATTTTTCAGCTTTCAGCGCTTTCACACTTTGAATGACAATTGCGTAGTCATGCAACACTGTACCCAAATTAAATTTTTATAATTTTTTCCCCACAGATAGAGCTTCCTTTTGGTGGTATTTGATCACCTCTGTGGTTTTTATTTATTGCACTATAAACAAACAATAAATGCACTATAAATAAACAATTTTGGGAAAAAATACAATATTTTTAACTTTTTGCTATAATAAATATCCATTTTTTTTTTAAACACATTTATTTCCTCAGTTTAGGCCGATACGTATTCTACATATTTTTGGTAAAAAAATCGCAATAAGCGTATATTGATTGGTTTGCGCAAAAGTTATAGCAGCTACAAAATAGGGGATAGATTTATAGCATTCTTATTCTTATTATTTTTTTACTAGTAATGGCGGCGATCATCGATTTTTATCGTGACTGTGGATATTGCAGCGGACACATCGGACACTTTTGACAAATTTTTGTGACCATTCACATTTATACAGCGATCCCTGCTATAAAAATGCATTGATTACTGTAAAAATATGACTGGCAGGGAAGGGGTTAACACTAGGGGCGATCAAGGGGTTAATGTGTTCCTTGGGAGTGATTCTTACTGTGGGGGGAGGGGACTGACTGGAGGAGGTGACCGATGGTGTGTCCCTATGTACAAGGGACACACCCTAGGTCTCCTCTCCCTGACAGGACGTCGATCTGTGTGTTTCTCCTGCTCAGATCTGTGTGGATCTCCTGCTCAGTTACTGGACAATCGGGGTCCCCAGTGACGCGGCGTGAGTCCCCTAGTGGCTTCGGAAGGCGCAACGTCATATGACGTCCGCCCAGAACAATAGGGTCTTCCTCCCGCCATCATTTGACGGCGGGGGGTGGACAAGAGGTTAAATATCGTACCTGCTGGGTGTCTATAGTATGCCTGTGAAGTGGCACTTTTTTTTTACGTGTTTAGAATTGTCCCTGCACAAAATGACACTTCTATAGGAAAGAAAGTCATTTAAGCCCTGGTTCACACTGGGCTGCGGGAGTGAAGCAGTGCGAGTTCAGCTGAACTCGCACGATTTCACTCCCGCCCGGCAGTCCCGATTTCAGCCGCGATTTCAGAGACATCTGTGCAGGTTTCTGCACAGATGTCAATGTAAATCGCAGGCTGAAATCGCAAAAAGTAGTACAGAGACTACTTTTTGAAATCGGTGCAATGCCGCAGATGCAGCGTCGCACCGATTAGGACGGTGCCATTGCCGTCAATTTGAGGCAAAATCTGCCGTTTTGACATGCGATTTGACATGCCAAATCGCATCTCAAAACGCACCTGTGTGAACCAGGGCTAAAACTGCTTGTGGCTTTAATGTAATGTCTGGTCCCAGCAATATGGATGAAAATCATTGAGAAAAATGAAATGGGTACCCCCAGCCCATTTGGGTCTTGTATGCAAACAAGAAAGGGACTGTAGGTTTGTTGTGAAGTAGAATCTGTTTGTGATTTTGAACTGGTACATTTTTGTAGTGTAGCTCCAGCCCAAAAAATTATTTTTAAGCTTTCTGGAAAACATAGGGAAGGGTTATCACCCCTGCAACTTTTGTTTTGCTGTCTGTGCACCTGTTCAGAAGATTTCACCTCACTTTCTGTCCCAATGACAAATGTTTTTTGAAAATTCTGGGTTTTTAGTGAAACAAGGATTGGTGATAAAGCATCAGTGGAGAGGAGACATCTTTTCCCCATATTAACTCTTATGCCGCGTACACACGATCACTTTTTGTGATGAAAAAAAACAACGTTTTATGTGACGAAACAAAACGACGTTTTTCAAACTTCATTTTCCAAAACGACGTTGCATACACACCATCATTTTTCCAAAATGCTCTAGCAAAGCGCGGTGACGTACACCACGTTCGACAGCACTCTGTTCCATTGAAGCTCCGTCTCATAACTTGCTTCTGAGCATGCGCGGCTTTAAAAACGTTGTTTTAAACGTCGTTTTGCCCACACACGATCATTTTAAATGACGTTTTTTAAAACATCGTTTTTTTTTCATCACAAAAAGTGATCGTGTGTACGCGGCATAACAGGAGAGAATTTTCCTTCCTAGGGGTAGATTTCCTCTCATTTCCTGTTGTCTTCTTCCGTTTGCAAGTAGGAGTTGTTTGTAAGTTGGATGTTTGAAAGTAGGGGCCTGCCTTATATACTCTGCAGAAATTTGGCCCTTAGGTGTTGGTGTTGCCACAACACTGTAAGCCCTCACAGTTACTCTTGGTGGGCGCTGGAACGCCCTGCTGTGAACTATTATATCAAGAATTGTAATTACATGCCATTGTTGAACAGTGGTAGAAAAATTGGGCCTTTGGTGGTGGTGGTGCTGGTGCCACAACACTTAGGCCGCGTACACACGATCAAATCTATCTGCTGGAAACGGTCGGCCCGACCGTCCCAGCAGACAGATTCGATCGTGTGTACGGGCGAGCCGACGGATTTGGCCAGGACGACATGATTCACAGCCACCTCCTCCCAGCCACGTACAAGTCAATGGGTTTCTTGGGATTGTAATTGATTCCCTGGAAGACTGCTGCTGATGATGAGTGCTAGGCTCCACCTCCATGCTGACACAATCCTCCTCCTCCTCTTCCTGTGTAATAAGCAGGCCAGCAGGAACACTGTCTAGATAAAGGGGGCCTTGAAAGGTAAGGAAGTCCTCCTCTTCCTCCCTCTGTTCTGCTTCAAGTGCCTGGTCCATTATTCCACGCAGCATGTGCTCCAACAGCGTGGGGTCATCCACCTCTGAGCCTGCCCCTGCAGAGCTGACAGAACCTCTGCCCCAGTGTGGCTCCTGTCCCCCAAGCACACCAGCTCAAGCACCGCATGGCATCTTTTTGCCTGCGTTCTTGCATAGCCCCTTGAATGCCTCTGGAGCACCGCTGGTTCCGAGGACATATCAGCACAGGAAGAGGCCATGGAGGAAGAAGAAGAGGAGGGGGTGGAGGAGAGAGGTGTGTCAGAATCACCTGTGACAGGAAGTCAGGTAAATCTGTGGGTGTTGTCACAGACGGGAGATACATTTCTGCCTTGTTTAGACAGTTCACCAATTACTATTAGGTGTCGGCTGCAGAAATAGCCAGAAAGATTTAGGGCGTTGGAAAACTTCAGCTGTTCAGAATGAGGTAATTAAGGCCTCTATAAGACATCCAAAGGATGACTACTGATTGCTGCATCCTGAGGCTTTTTGAGTTAAGGAGCAGTCAGAAAGACTTCTGAAGAGGTGAGGTGGTTGTTGATTTTTCTGTGTGATAAAAATCAAAAAGACTATTGTTTTTCTGCTGTATGACCAGCAGTGTCTGCCCAGCAGTAGGCTGTGCCAGACTCCATAGGTAGGTTCCTGTGTTGTGAAGGTAGATGCCCCAAGTGGCAAGGGTTTATTTTATGTTTTGTTTATGCTGTTTTGATGCTTGCACTTGTATCCAGCAATATGGAAGAATAAACCATATCCTTTGTTTTCAACCATCCTCAACTGCCTTTCTGTATAGTTCAGCATGTAGTGAACCCATCCAGGGGGTCACACACACCCGCTACCGAGCTAATCCCTCACACACCAGTAGTCGCATTTTGGAGTCGTGGTTGCGGAACAACCTCCAACACTACTGTACCTTGTCCTGCATCCTTCCCAACTGCCAGCAGAGTCACCCAATGCGCCATAAAAGATAGGTAACGTCCCTGTCCATGCCTGCTGGACCATGAGTCAGCGGTAATATGCACCTTACCGCTGAACAAATTTGATGAGAAAATTTCTTTCTGTGAATCTTCCACCTCACCACAATGCTGTGATAACTCCCCTCTGAAAAACGCACTCACCAAACGGATGTGCCTTCACTCTTGTGTTAGGCTAAATCACTTGTATATGATCCCACAAATGGATAAACAAATCTCAGCTGGCCCACCGCGATAATCCCTCAATAATGTACATGAAAACAAAAGAAGTGCTCCAATAGTGTAAAATTGTACCACTAGTTTAATTCAAAATCACAGCAACACTTTATTCATTAAACTCACATGTAAAAAAATTAAAGGTCAGCTTCAAACAAATCACAGCAAACATCAGTGTTTAGTAGGCTCTGCAGTGCTAGGCGGTCACGGCGGACCTGTGGTGTGTGCTTTGTCATTTACTGTGAAACATGTTGGGAAAGTGGCTACAGTTTTACTAGCTTCACTGACTAGAGACACTGCTGCTCCTTAGACAACTTGCCGCTACTGGGAGCCGGGAATCTGGAGTGTGGTGAGCCTATACCAACTGAGCACACACCTAATGTCCGCCGTGACCGCCTAGCACTGCAGAGCCTACTAAACACTGATGTTTAAATGTGGCATGGGTGCAGTAATCTGACACACTGGACAGGGGTCAGGGGTAAAGGGGTCCAGAGCTGTGGGGTACTGTGTAATGTAAGGGGCCCAGTGGTGCAAGCTGCTGTGTAATATAAAGGGGTCCAGTGGTGCAGGGTGCTGTGTAATATAAAGGGGTCCAGTGGTGCAGGGTGCTATGTAAAGGGGCCCAGAGCTGTGGGGTGCTGTGTAATGTAAGGGGCCCAGTGGTGCAAGGTGCTGTGTAATATAAAGGGGTCCAGTGGTGCAGGGTGCTGTGTAATATAAAGGGGTCCAGTGGTGCAGGGTGCTATGTAAAGGGGCCCAGAGCTGTGGGGTGCTGTGTAATGTAAGGGGCCCAGTGATGCAAGGTGCTGTGTAAAAAAAGGGGTCCAGTGGTGCAGGGTGCTATGTAAAGGGGTCCAGAGCTGTGGGGTGCTGTGTAATGTAAGGGGCCCAGTGGTGCAAGCTGCTGTGTAATATAAAAGGGCCCAGAGGTGCAGGGTGCTGTGTAATATAAAGGGGTCCAGTGGTGCAGGGTGCTATGTAAAGGGGTCCAGAGCTGTGGGGTGCTGTGTAATGTAAGGGGCCCAGGCTCACGGCGTAAACTGTGTCCACCTGTCCTGTGCCACATCTCATATATATTTTGTTGGCAAAGTAGATAAAATATAAAAACAAAATTCCACCTGTCCTGTGCCACATCTCATATATATTTTGTTGGCAAAGTAGATAAAATATAAAAACAAAATTCACTGCAATACAGAATAGTAGTCAGTTGTCTGACAGGGTGTCTTAGGCTCACAGCGTAAACTGTGCCCAAGATAGGGTTAGGGTTATGGATAGGGTTAGGGTTACAGATAGGGTTAGAGTTACAGACAGGGTTAGGGTTAGGGTTACAGACAGGGTTAGGGTTACAGACTGTAACCCTAACCCTATCTGTAACCCTAACCCTTACACTACCTGATGTTTTAAAGCACGTTATTCCAAACAATTTAGGAATGTTAGGAATGTTAGGTGATTTATGCCCTTTATGTATTAAAAACGGACTCTGCGACAACTACATCATTTTGCATGGGAGTTTTGCCATGGATCTCCCTCCGGCATGCCACAGTCCAGGTGTTAGTCCCCTTGAAACAACTTTTCCATTACTATTGTGGCCAGAAAGAGTCCCTGTGGGTTTTAAAATTCGCCTGCCCATTGAAGTCTATGGTGGTTCGCCCGTTTGCGAACATTTGCGGAAGTTCGCGCACGCAAAATTTTAGGTTAGCGACATCACTACTAATCAGTATATATATATATATATATATATATATATATATATATATATATATATATATATATATATATACTGTATATATATATATTGTGATGTTGGGGGTTGTTTAGCTCTCATGGTAGATGCGTTTTTCCAGTGATTCAAGCCAGTTAATTGAGCAATGCAAATGCTAAAAATAGAAATAAAGATAACTTACCCCCTAGGAAAAAATAAGATATAAATATCGAATCCATCCCTAGTTCTGGTCAAAAAAGTAGTTATGAAATCGTTCATCCTAAACATACAAAAATATAGAGCTTTAGCATTCTAATGCCATCTAGTGGATAAAAAAGATAACGCAATAACTCCCTAATTAACCAGTGGTAAAGTTGGGAAACCCCAAATATCTGCATTATAAAATAAAAGTAAAAAATTATAGGAGGAGGAAAATATTTAAAAAAACTTTGAAAATACATAGTATCCATTCATTTGAATCTTATCAGAAGTCTGAAATAGGTGAACAGTTCAAAGCAATATCAAAATTAAGACAGAATGAGGTCAAAGTGTTGAGTTCATTAATACATTTTGTCTCATTTTGGGCAACCTGTCTGTGCCTATCAGTGCAGCATAACCAGTGCCCATCAATGCAGCCTGACCTGTGCCCATCAATGCAGCGTAACCAGTGTCTATCAGTGCAACATATCCAGTGCAGAGGAAGAGGCGAGCCAGACAGATCATCAGAGAGCAGGGATTGCTTGCTGTAACAGCTTTCATTTAAATTGCCCGGTGTTCCGTCACTCAGTCCTGTCTCCTGGCCCGGCACCTTTGATGACAGCACACGTCCCGGCATTGGACCGGTGTCCTGTCCATCAAAGGCACCGGGCCAGGTGCCTTTGGGACTGTGTGACAACGAGCTCCGGGAGAACTGGGCAATTTAAATGAAAGCTGTTACCGTGGGCAATCCCCGCTCTGTGATGATCCGGCCATCTCGCCTTTTCCTCTCTTCCCCTGGCTGGGAGAACGGCTCCAATTCAACCCTGCCTGCGGATGATGCTCGCCCCCCCCAGGCAGCCCCACACTCACCAGCAATCAATTTGAGGGCTGCATTTATATCTATATATAGATATATATCAGAAAGGTGCATTAAACGGGGCCTATAATGCACTTCCCGGTGCCACAGAGATAAACACAAATTATGAGCAACGACGGGCCGTTTCAGCAGACAAATCCGATCGTGTGTATGGGCTAGCGGACATGTTTTACCAGCGGACAAATTTCAAAGCATGCTTTGAAATTTGTCCGCCGGAGACATCTCCGTCGGATATGTCCACTGGTTAGTACACTCACCAGCGGACATAACTGTCCGCGCATGCGTCGAATGGATTTGACGCATGCGCGGAAGCATTTTATTTCCGGGTTTGGTGACGTGGCGGCGTCAACGTCAACCGCCACGTCACCGTGTCCTCAGTCCGAGGGGATTTTCGTCCGATGGTGTGTACACGCCATCGGACCAAAATCCAATGAGACATGCCCGCTGCAAACGGTCCGTTGGACATGTTTGAGCGGACATGTCTCATCGTGTGTACGCAGCCTTAAGGTTTGACCTCAAATGATATGGTTTTGGTAAATCTGAAGACAAAAATCTGCAGATAATCTGATGGTGTGTATGGGGCTTAAGAATCACTCCTTAGTACTGACTTAACCCCTGCAGCGCCACCTAGTGGTTAACCCCTTCACTGTGTAATTTTTACAGTAACAGTGCATTTTTATAGCACTGATCGCTGTAAAAATTACAATGCTCCCAGAAATGTGTCACAAGTGTTCGATGTGTCCGCCATAAAGTCGCAGTCACAATACAAAGCACTGATCGCCATCATTACTAGTATAAAAATGCCATAAAACTATCACCTATTTTGTAGATGCTATAACTTTTGCGCAAACCTATCAATAAACACTTATTGTGATTTTTTTTTTTTTTACCAAAAATATGTAGAAGAATACGTATCGGCCTAAATTGAGAAAAAAAAATGTATATTTTTTGGGGGATATTTATTATAACAAAAAGCAAAAAATATTGCATTTTTTTTTTAAATTGTCGCTCTATTCATGTTTATAGCGCAAAAAATAAAAACCGCAGAGGTGATCAAATTCCACCAAAAGAAAGCTCTAATTGTCTGGGAGCCACATTGCATGACCGCGTAATTGTCAGTTAAAGCGACGCAGTGCTAAATTGCAAAAAGTGGTCTGGTCTTTGACCAGCAAAATGGTCCGGGGCTAAAGTGGTTAAACAACACATTATAATGAAAAAAGAGATATCCCGCTCCAGAGCAATTAGAAAATTGTGTGAAATAAATCAGATACGCCTGAATTTTGCCAAGCTACGACCGACGTAAGTCTCCTACGCCGTCGTATCTTGGGTGCATATTTACGCTGGACGCATTCTGCGTTCCCATTATAAATATTCAAATGGGCAAGATTTTCCAGGGTAAAGATAAACCACCAAAAAGGTGGTGCATCCCATGCAAAGGTATGGATGTCGGAACAGTCATCGTTTTTACGTTGTTTACATAAGTCGTACATAATTGGGGCTGTGACGTTCACGTCGTAGGCAGCGTTCAACGTGTATCTTAGGCATTCTATTCAACGTGATTCTGAGCATGGGATACGTCCACGGACGGCACATGCGCCCATCATTTGCATGGGGTCACGGTTCATTATAATACAACACGCCCACTGCCTTGCCACTTTGAATTACGCGGGCTTACGCCGGCCCATTTACGCTACGCCCTGTAACTTAGGGAGCAAGTGCTTTGTGAATACTGCACTTTCCCCTCTAAGTTGCGGCGGCGTAGCCTAAAGAACATACGGTACGCCCGCACAAAGATACGCCTCTCTGTGAATCCGGGCCATTATATATAGAAGTGTGTAGATTATACCCACAAGGGGACATTTGAATGCTTCTCTATACCTGAGAGAGTGAAGGAAAGGTGAGTATATCCGAAGGGAGTGCTTTGCCCCAAAGTTAGGGGGTTGGAGTTTATGCTCGGTGTATGAGGAAAGCACAGACAGGGAGAAGCCGCATCTTCTCCATACAGACACATCTTCATGTGGTCTCATCTCCATGTGGTACCTCTCTGTTGTCACCATGTACGAAGCGTAACTCCCTCGTCCAATTAGAGCCGCGCAAAGGCAGGAGTGCCCGCCCTGTGTAGCACACGTGACCCGGAAGAGGAAGAAAAATGGCGACCGAGAGGGCGAAGTGGTTGGTGGTGGGGGGAGGAATCGCTGGAGTCACCTGTGCCGAGCAAGTGAGAACCTCGGGGGGGCTGTTATTATTGTCTGCAGCCTGCGCGTGTCATAGGACAGAGAAGGAACGAGCACTACCAGAGAGGGAAATCTGATTCTTACACGTTAATCTCCAATGTGTCCACATATAGACCGGACTGAGGAATCCCCCCAATGCCCAGTAGGGGCACAGAACTTCAGCTGTAGCAGACTATTTCTTTTAGGGTGGAGTGGGGAAGAGTCGAGCCTTGTGTGTGGGGTTTTATTTTTGTTGATGATTTTTCTTCTCTTCCTGTGCCCAAGTTCTGTTGAGCCCTTGTTCTGCCAAAACAGCCAACTCCTCGAAATGATCAATTACTGATGCGAGTGCGACTAGTTGGCTGTTTTGACAGAACATCCTCACTAATAGTAACTACAGTCCCTTTATGGCCACTTCTCAGGATGCCATACAAATAGTGGAGCTGAACACTGTCACATGAGGGATGGGAGTCATTAACCTTTTAGAAGCTCAAATAGTTATTGAGATGGAGCTTACAGGGGGTTTACCCGTCTGGTGCTGGTCATGTGACCAGGGCGATGGGCTCAGATGTGTTCGGATTGTAGTCCCAACCCACCTGAGCGATCCCGCCAGGAAGCCTTCATTGCACACTGCCAATCATAGGCAGTGAGACACCTCCCGACCCTCAGCTACACATACACACGCCGTGACTAGGCTGCTCATGATTGGTGGAGTGCAGTGACGGTTTGCTCAGATGGGTTGGGACTACAATTCAAAACACGCCTGAGCCCATCTCTAGCGATGGCATTAGTCACATGGTTTCTGTTGAATAAATGCAGAAGAGTTGACACACTATATGTGACAGGCTGGATTATTCTGGCTCAGAGATGAAGAGGTTAATCCTTTCTTATTTAGAGAAATCAGACTGTTCCTATCCTTCCACTCTCTTTCTGGAGTAAACAAAAAAAAAGGCCATCTCCTCCCGAGTGAAGTCAGGACACAGTCTTTCCAATTGCTTCCAGCCTGAGTGGAGTCAGAATATATTCCACCCCTCCCCTCTGCTCCCCTCCTGGGTGGAGTCAGGACACATTTTGTACCCTGGTGCTCCTTTCCTGGAAGGAATCAGGATACATTTCCTTCCTCTCTGCTTCCCTCCTGGGTGGAGTCAGAACACAGCCCTTCCCCCCTCTGCTTCCTTCCTGGGTGAAGTTAGAACACATTCTCTCCTCCTCTTGGGTGAAGTCAGGGCACAGTTTGTCCTTCCCCTTCACTCTTCTCTTGGGTGAAGTTGGGAAAAAACAGACTGTATCCCATTCATCTGCTTTGTTCTGACTTTACTGGATGGAGTCAGAATGCACGCTGCCCTTCTCCCTCCACACTCCTCCTGGGTGGAGTCAGCACACCGCTAGTCCTTCCCCATCTGCTCTTCTCCTGGGTGGAGTCAGCACTAATAGTCCTCCCCCATCTGCTCTTCTCTTGAGTGGAGTCAGCATACAGATCGTCCTTCTCCATCCTCTCTCCTCCTGGGTGGAGTCAGCACACCAATAGTCCTTCCCCATCCTCTCTCCTCCTGGGTGGAGTTAGCACACTGATAGTACTCCCCCATCTGCTCTTCTCCTGGGTGGAGTCAGCATACAGATATTCCTTTCCCATCCTCTCTCCTCCTGTAAAATTGTGTGGAGAAAAACCGGGACGGCCGCACTCCAAAAAAATGTTCCTTTATATCAGGGGTCTTCAAACTATGGCCCTCCAGGTGTTCAGGAACTACAATTCCCATCATGCCTAGTTATGTCTGTGAATGTCAGAGTCTTACAATGCCTTATGGGAAGTGTAGTTCTGCAACAGCTGGAGGGCCGTAGTTTGAGGATCCCTGCTTTATATTAAAACAGATCACAACATCAACATGTCACAGCAAAAAACAGAAAGAGCTGACGCGTTTCACACCAAAATACAGTGCTTATTCATAGCTCTCTCCTCCTGTGTGGAGTCAGAACCCAATTTGTCCCTCTACCTACAGTTTCCTCCTAGGTGGAGTCAGCACACGGTCCTTGCCCTCTGCTCTCCTCCTGAGTGGAGTCAGAACCCAACTTTGTCCCTCTCCCTACACTTTCCTCCTAGGAGGAGTCAGAACACAGTCCTTCCCCATCCGCTCTCCCCCAGGTGGAGTCAGCACACAGTCCTTCCCCATCCGCTCTCCCCCAGGTGGAGTCAGCACACAGTCCTTCCCCATCCGCTCTCCCCCGAGTGGAGTCGGCACACAGTCCTTCCCCATCTGCTCTCCTCCCAGGTGGAGACAGCACACAGTCTTTCCCCATCTGCTCTCCTCCTGGGTGGAGTCAACACACAGTCCTTCCCCATCCGCTCTCCTCCTAGGTGGAGTCAGCACACAGTCCTTCCCCATCCGCTCTCCTCCTGGGTGGAGTCAGCACACAGTCCTTCCCCATCTGCTCTCCTCCTGGGTGGAATCAGAAAACAGTTTGTCCTTCTCCCTATATTTTCCTCCTAGGTGAAGTCGGCACACAGTCCTTCCCCCTCTGCTCTCCTGAGTGGAGTCGCATCTGTACACATATTAATGGTTATTCTCTGTTCCTAGCTTGCACTTCAGTTTATGGAGGATGATGTCTTTCTGCTGACCGCTTCTCCACTCATTAAAGCTGCTACCAACGTGAGGCAGGTGAGAAGCCGCTCGTTTACATACATGCTTTTTCCTATCCAGTTGCACCTTTATAATCGATATTCCTTTCTGTGTCAGGTGTTGAGGACTCTGGAGGAGTTTGATGTGGAGGAAAAGGAAAGCAGCACACTGGAGAGACAATACCCCAACATCAAAGTTATTAGTTCTGCTGTCAGAGAGTTAAAGACTGAGCAGCAGGTGTGCTATTTATTATTATTATTTTTCTTATACAGTGTTTATATAGCACTAACATTTTATGCAGAGCTTACCAGCATAAAAAGGGAGAGAGTACAGAGTTGCATTACTAGTCAATAAAGAAGGATTAGGAAAGCTCTGCTCATGGACCGCACTCTAAAAGGGAGGGAGAGGTGGTACAAAAGATAATGGCTGTGGGGGATGATCTTATGGGGCATTTGAAGTCCAGTTTTTTAGGTGGGGACAGGATAGGCTTCCTTTAATAAAATATGTTTTCAAGCATTGCCTAAATAGGTTTTCAGGGAAGGTAGACAGTGTAGGAGATAACGGGACAGAATGAGTTATGTAGTTCCATAAGATGAGAGAGGTTCTGGAGAAGTCCTGGAGATAAGCATGGGAGTTGGTGACAAGGGAGCTAGAGAGCAGGAGTTCTTGGGGGGAGTGGATGATGTGTGCAATATATCGAGAAGAGTTTAGTGATGTAGCTGGAGGTAGTGCTGTGGATGGCTTTTTACGAGTATATAAAAGTGAGGAAGCTTTTTTAAGACCCCCCCCCCCCCCCCCCAGTATTTTGTTGTTAGTATTTAGATTTTTTATATGTTGAGCTAGTGTAATTTAGTGGAGGGATTGGCAGAGAGAGGCAGCAGCCACAGATGGGTTAGTAGAGTGGATGAGTCTAGCAGTAGCATTCACGGTGGACTGGAGGGTGGGTAGCCTGTGTAGAGGTAGGCCTGTGAGAAGAGAGTTGAAGTAGTCCAGGTGGAAGATAACCTAGGAGTAAATTCGTTTTTTTTTGTGGTGGTGTTGTTGGTTAAGAAGGTGCACATTTTGGAAATGTTATGGAAGTTAAAGTGGAATAATTTAGTTGTGCTATGGATCTCAATGGTGAAGGGGGAATCTGGGAGGAGGAGTTCAGTTTTAGACAGTTTGAGGAAGGTGTGTGACATCCATACTGATATGTCGCTCAGTAAATTAGTGATACGTGAGGAGATCAAAAGGGTGAGTTGAGGTGTAGAAGGATAGATCTGGCTGTCGTCGGGGTAGAGGTGGCATTGGAAGCCCTGGGTGGTTATTAGATATGGGCTCGGGCATGTTCGGAATCCTAGTCCCAACCCACCTGCCCGAGCTCGCCAGGAAGCCCGCACTGCACACCGCTAATCACAGGCAGTGAGACATTTACCGGTCTGTGCAGCTGCTAACCGAGAAACGTTTCATTGCCTGTGATTAGCGATGTGCAGTGTGGGCTTACTAGCGGGATGGGACTAGCATTCCGAACATGCCCAAGCCTAGTGGTTATCGACTGGCCAACAGAAGAAGTATAGAGAGAGAATAGAAGGGACAAAGTACAGAGCTTTGGAGTACCACAACAGGTAGAGCAGAGGAGGAGATCAACTGTTTCAAAGGCAGTGGAAAAATGTAAGAGTATGAGTATGGAGTATTTAACCTGTTAACGTGCGGGGGATACATATATGTGGTGGCAAAAGGGTGGGCATTAACTGGCCAGCTGATGTTTCTATGCTGATTGCGCTCACGGCATGCTCCCAGCATAGAGGCCGAACAGTCAATGTCAGATCTCGGTCCCCAGCAACAATTGGTAGGTGGCACGACCAGCTCTAAATCATGTGACCATCGTGACAGCCAATTCCAGTGATCACATGATTGCTGATCCTTCCAGCCCCCAGCTGTACAGACCCTATTAAAGGGATACCCGGGCTGAGCAGAAAGGGGTAAAGTGAACTGTAGTATGTTTACATAATATCGGGTTATGTGCACTTTCGGTGTCTCTTTGAATGTGAGCTGCAGCAGTTCCTGCAATTCACAGTATATGAGATACTTGCAGTACCTAAATGTGTCTCCTTGCTGTATCTACTATCTGATCACAAGGACCCTTTAGTGTCCCCTGATGCTCCATTTTCTGATGTATATCAACTGTTTCCAGCAAGTGATTACAGAGGATGGAAGATGTTACACCTATGACAGGCTGTGTCTGTGTGCTGGAGCCAGACCCAAGCTCATCAACGATGGGAACCCCTATGTGCTGGGAATACGTGACACAGACAGTGCTAAGGTATGTGGCCGCTGAGTGAAGCTGTGCGATTGGCTGTGTAATGGGGAAATATATGAGAGCTCCAGTGAACAAACTTATTTACCACAGACCAGGAATTATAAAAATAAAACACAGCACTCCAGCAAGTCCGTTATCTGAACAATTCTAATTTTTCAAAAATCAGACAGTGCCCTATTGTAAATAGCATGATTCTTAGCTGAGCAAACAAAAGATGCAGGGGAGATTTTCTTCATTGATATCTAATAAAGTTTCCTTGTAGGTCTGATCTCTCCCCCATCTATATTGAGAATTTTTGTGTGCAAAGTTGAGTTGGGGGGTAGGAAGCTGTTGAGCTCACACTTGAAATGAATTAGCGAGTTGGGGGAGGGGTTTATATTTTTTGATTATAGATTTTTTTTTTTTTAAATGTCAGGTTTTCTTTTCCAATGATTTCTAGCTAAAGTTGTGTATGTAAAGCTGCTGCCCCTTGGTGGCATGGCCAGGAAGTGAACATTCTGTTCTGCTTTATAGACTTATCAGCCATAGCTTATGCATGTGTGTATATATTAGCACACGGTGCTAAAATACACAGGACAGGTCTATAAATATATAATAATAGTAGCAGGTCACTGTATTGGGGCGTTGAAGTGTAATCTCTTCTGGACTGATGTGACTGGCTCAATGTTCTCTATATAACACTGCATAATATGTCAAAGCTAGACAGTGTATAATCCTAATAATGTGTGACTTTGGTGGGGAAATATAACAACTTTGTCGTTCTTTCCTTCCTGCATTTCAGACCTTCCAGTGTCACCTGGCCAAGGCTAAACGGGTGGTTATTGTGGGAAACGGAGGAATCGCACTGGAACTGGCGTAAGTGTCTCTGTTTGTCATGTCTGCACACAGGAAGAGTTTTATACTAACATATGTCACATTTACAGTAAACTGATTTTAATTCAGCATGTGAATTTGCCTCCTGTTGCTCTCCGTGGTTCATTGAATTTGTTTTTAACAGTTTCAGCAATAGAGGAACAAATGTTAAAATGTTTTTATTTTACTTTAAGGGGGAAAATACAGCATGACTCGTCTTAGGCAGTTCCAGCCCAGTTAGCCAGGTGGTAGGCCACGTTTGCTCAGAGCAAGGGCAAAGTGAGTATGAAAGGGTGCTGATGGGTCCTTTCACAATCCATTTTCCCAGGAGAGGTTGCTGACAAGATGCCACCTACCTGCCCCATGAGGGTGAGTAAGTGGTTGCCTCCTTACTGATGAACTTGGACCCCTAACCATTTCACTGTGTGTATGGGTGTCAAAAAATGTATCACAAACATATGCAATTACAAATGTATTTAACTAATACCTTTCAGGCCACAGAGACACTAAAAAATTCCCCACCCCCCAGAAGGAACAGGATCCCAGAACAGGGATGATACTTTTATTTCTTCCTCACTCCTTAAATGGGGAAAAGCGAGGCAGATTTGGCACTGTCATTTCTCCCTGGAGTTTTCTGTGACAGCAATATTAGGTGTGATTTGGGCAATTATGATACAGGCAATTCTGGAGAAACACTCCCCATAATCCATATAAATGAAGTAGGCTCTATGGAAGATGGATGACCAAATATTGACATATGTCAGGTAATATTTGTTGTTTTTACCGGGTGAATGTATGGCAAATGTGTTATCTAAATGGAGTGTATTTTCAGCAAAAAAATTTTTTTCATAGTCTTCTCAAATATTACATGCAAGTATCAAGTCCTTTGCAACATGTCAGCAGACCGCTCTATTGACAGAAAAATATTAAAGCTGAAGTTTATTCTGCTTATATCTGTCTTCCCTTGTTCCGCCCTTTCCAATCATCAACATGCTATAAGAGGTTCAGGTAAAATCTTTCTATTTTCATTACATAATTTATTTTGACCCAGTGACATCATTACTGGGTCTCTATGCTCCGCTATGCATTGCAGGCAGATTATGGCTAATGAGAGGGAAGAACAGGGTGCTGTACATGGCTTCCTGAAAACATTTTGGCACTTTGCCTTGCTACTCTTTAGGCAGCAGCTGCAGTTATTGCTGGTTTTGCAAACTGGTACAAATAGCTGTGACTACTGATGGCCTGTCATTGTAGTGTACAGACTGGGTGGCCACTGCTATCCACAAACAGCTTTCAGTCCCAGCAGAAGGAATCTGTTGACAGAAATTAGTTTTTTAGGTGTGAAGGGGAAGGAATTGGGGCTGATCTGAGGTGTGAAGGGGCAGGAATTGGGACTGAGCTGAGGTTTGAAGGGGCAGGAATTGGGGCTTATCTAAGGTGTAAAAGGGGCAGGAATTGGGGCTGATCTGAGGTGTGAAGGGGCAGGAATTGGGGCTGAGCTGAGGTGTGAAGGGGCAGGAATTGGGACTGAGCTGAGGTGTGAAGGGGACATGAATTGGGGCTTATCTAAGGTGTAAAAGGGGCAGGAATTGGGGCTTATCTGAGGTGTGAAGGTGCTGGAATTGGGGCTTTTCTGAGGTGTGAAGGTGCTGGAATTGGTGCTTTTCTGAGGTGTGAAGGTGCAGAAATTGGGGCTTTTCTGAGGTGTGAAGGTGCAGAAATTGGGGCTGATCTGAGGTGTGAAGGGGCAGGAATTGGGGTTTATCTGAGGTTTGAAAGGGGCAGGAATTAGAGCTGATCTGAGGTGTGAAGGGGCTGGAATTGGGGCTGATCTGAGGTGTGAAGGTGCTGGAATTGGGGCTTCTCTGAGGTGTGAAGGGGCTGGAATTGGGGCTTCTCTGAGGTGTGAAGGGGCTGGAATTGGGGCTGATCTGAGGTGTGAAGGGGCTGGAATTGGGGCTGATCTGAGGTGTGAAGGTGCTGGAATTGGGGCTTCTCTGAGGTGTGAAGGTGCTGGAATTGGGGCTTCTCTGAGGTGTGAAGGTGCTGGAATTGGGGCTTCTCTGAGGTGTGAAGGGGCTGGAATTGGGGCTGATCTGAGGTGTGAAGGGGCTGGAATTGGGGCTGATCTGAGGTGTGAAGGTGCTGGAATTGGGGCTTCTCTGAGGTGTGAAGGGGCTGGAATTGGGGCTTCTCTGAGGTGTGAAGGGGCTGGAATTGGGGCTTCTCTGAGGTGTGAAGGTGCTGGAATTGGGGCTTCTCTGAGGTGTGAAGGTGCTGGAATTGGGGCTTCTCTGAGGTGTGAAGGTGCTGGAATTGGGGCTTCTCTGAGGTGTGAAGGGGCTGGAATTGGGGCTTCTCTGAGGTGTGAAGGGGCTGGAATTTGGGCTTCTCTGAGGTGTGAAGGGGCTGGAATTTGGGCTTCTCTGAGGTGTGAAGGGGCTGGAATTGGGGCTGATCTGAGGTGTGAAGGGGCTGGAATTGGGGCTTATCTGAGTTGTGAAGGTGCTGGAATTGGGGCTTATCTGAGGTGTGAAGGTGCTGGAATTGGGGCTGATCTGAGGTGTGAAGGGGCTGGAATTGGGGCTGATCTGAGGTGTGAAGGGGCTGGAATTGGGGCTTATCTGAGGTGTGAAGGTGCTGGAATTGGGGCTTCTCTGAGGTGTGAAGGGGCTGGAATTGGGGCTGATCTGAGGTGTGAAGGGGCTGGAATTGGGGCTGATCTGAGGTGTGAAGGTGCTGGAATTGGGGCTGATCTGAGGTGTGAAGGTGCTGGAATTGGGGCTTCTCTGAGGTGTGAAGGTGCTGGAATTGGGGCTTCTCTGAGGTGTGAAGGGGCTGGAATTGGGGCTTCTCTGAGGTGTGAAGGGGCTGGAATTGGGGCTTCTCTGAGGTGTGAAGGGGCTGGAATTGGGGCTTCTCTGAGGTGTGAAGGGGCTGGAATTGGGGCTTCTCTGAGGTGTGAAATGGCTGGAATTTGGGCTTCTCTGAGGTGTGAAGGGGCTGGAATTGGGGCTGATCTGAGGTGTGAAGGGGCTGGAATTGGGGCTGATCTGAGGTGTGAAGGTGCTGGAATTGGGGCTTTTCTGAGGTGTGAAGGTGCTGGAATTGGGGCTTCTCTGAGGTGTGAAGGTGCTGGAATTGGGGCTTCTCTGAGGTGTGAAGGTGCTGGAATTGGGGCTTCTCTGAGGTGTGAAGGGGCTGGAATTGGGGCTGATCTGAGGTGTGAAGGGGCTGGAATTGGGGCTTCTCTGAGGTGTGAAGGGGCTGGAATTGGGGCTTCTCTGAGGTGTGAAGGTGCTGGAATTGGGGCTTCTCTGAGGTGTGAAGGGGCTGGAATTGGGGCTGATCTGAGGTGTGAAGGGGCTGGAATTGGGGCTGATCTGAGGTGTGAAGGTGCTGGAATTGGGGCTTATCTGAGGTGTGAAGGTGCTGGAATTGGGGCTTATCTGAGGTGTGAAGGGGCAGAGATTGGGGCTTATCTGAGGTGTGAAGGGGCAGAAATTGGAGCTGATCTGAGGTGTGAAGGGGCAGAAATTGGAGCGGATCTGAGGTGTGAAGGGGCAGAAATTGGAGCTGATCTGAAATTTCAAAGTTTAGGAAATGGGGCTGATCTGAAGCTAATGGTCACTGGCATGCTGGACGTTTAATGCTTGTAAATTAAATGCAAAATCTGGTGCAGCTCTGCATAAAAAAACTACTTAAAGTACAAAAGTGTGCTATGTGTTCTCTGGCAATATGTCCCTCACTTTCTGTCCCTATGACACCCATCATGGGGACAGAAAGTACGGTGGAGTCTCTAGTGGGAACATGTAACGCCATTTGTACCTGGCAGTGCTTGTATATATTGTATTATTGAACAGATGAAGTGGAGTCTTGTGATTTCTGCAGGTTGCTGTGAGGCAGTGAAGTTGTATCAGGATACAATGCAGCCCTACAGCGGCCTGCAGACTAATGAGTGGTATATCTGTGTCTTACCTTCAGATATGAAATTGAGGGCTGTGAAGTGATCTGGGCGGTGAAAGACAAGTCTATCGGGAACACATTCTTTGATGCCGGAGCTGCCCAGTTTCTCATCCCACAACTGAGTTCTGATAAAGCAGAGACTCCCCTGACCTGCAAGAGAACCAAGTATACCTCAGAGCTCTCTGCAGGTGAGTGGCAGAGGTGATACAGACAGAAATACTAACCACTACGCCACTGTGCTGTAGGTAAATAAAATTATGTGCAAATCTCCATAAGCAACCTGAGAGGCTAAAGTGATTTGTGCAGTGCAACAGCAGGTACTACATTTAAAGCGGAGCTCCAGCCGCGAAACATTTTTTTTTTAAAGTCAGCAGCTACTAACAGTGTAGCTGCTGACTTTAAATAAGGACACTTACCTGTCCTAGGCGCCCGCGCTGACGGCCCCCCCCGATGCCGGTCCCACGATCGCTCCGGGTCCCACGCCGCCATTCACACTATGGGAAACAGGCAGTGAAGCCGTACGGCTTCACTGCCCGTTTCCTACTGCGCCTGCGTGAGTCTCACGCTGGCTTGTGAATGGGCGCGCTGCTCTCTGAGAACACACACAGTTCCCAGAAAGCAGCACGCCCCATTCACAAGGAGAAGGACAAGAAGACATTAAACCGCGGTGTGGAAGAGGCAGATTACGGACTTCCGCATAGCAACAGCTATTTCGGGTATTTTTTTTTTTTTTTTTTTTCAGGTTTTTTTTTTTTTTTTTTTTTAAACAACATGGCAAAATGTTGTTTTGCTGGGTGGAGCTCCGCTTTAAGTAGACTGCGGATGCGACTACAGGAAATAACCAGACTGCGAATGCGACTACAGGAAATAACCAGACTGCGAATGCGACTACAGGAGGTGACCAAAGACTGCGACTACATGAGATGATCAATAAGCCATTATTAAAATCTAACTTTCAGCAGAGGGGGTTTATGTCCGGAAGGTTTTAGCAACAGTAAGTCTACAGGCAGTGTATGTTTACAAAAAGACCTACCTGGCCGGCCAGGCTCACCTCCTGCTCTGAGGCTGGGGCGGAGCTTTCGGCAGTAGGGGAAGGGTCACGATCCAGGGAGGGGCTCTTACAACTCCAGGAGAGGTGATCTCGGTGCTCACACTCTGCTCCGAGCACATAGCGTCAGTGGATCTCCTGGCCTTGCCCATCCCTGCTGACAGAGCCTCCTTCAGCCTAAGCCGGGCAGCTGTCTAACAAAACACCGACGCGGCGCTCCAGCTATATTAGTCCGGGAAGTGGCCACGGGAGGACGGGTGGGTTTTTTTTTTTTTTTCGTTAATTCCGAGAACACCGTAAATACAAGAATGTTGGCTATTATTACAATGTCATCTGGCCAGTAAAAATCACCTGTACCAAATCAAAAACCCTTATGATCCCTCCCAACCCGAAGCAGGAATTCCATTTCTTGGCCAAGCATTGATAACCTAATTGCTGTCAAAGGCAAGGATTGGATTTTGAATGAGCAGCTGATTGGCTATCTCTGGTGAATGTCACAGACTCCAGCTGGTTCACGTTGTGGTATTTAGTCATATGTAGCTGGCAGCAGTCGGAAGTATAAATCGTGCAGTCTGAGGAAATGGAGGCACAGTAAACATTGCCGATCTGTTAGGCCGCGTACACACGATCAAATTTGTCCGCTGAAACTGGTCCGACGGACCAGTTCAGCGGACAAATCCGATCGTGGGTATGAGCTAGCGGACATGTCTGACCGGCGGACAAGTTTGAGCGGACATATCTCATCGTGTGTACGCGGCCTAAGATTTTATACTCTATCAGTATAAACCATATTGGCTTTGCATCGGTAAAGATTCCTTGTCCTGCCTGCTCTGGGATTGGTTGGCAGGGGTTGCTGCCTGCCGCCTCATGTCTGTGTTTTAATCTTTCATTTCAGAGAGAAAGGAGTCTTGTCTGGGCAGTGCACTGGGGCCTGACTGGCACGAAGGTATGAATCTGAAGGCTGCAAAAGAAGTGAGTACACCCTCCTTAGGGACACTTGTCCTGTCATCAACTATTTCTGGTGTCACCATCCTCTATATATCTTCTGCCTGCAGTTCTCCCACTGTGTCCATCTAGAGATGGAGTGTGAGGTACAGAGGGTCCTCCTGAGTGATGAATTTAAACAGCTGAATGTCCCGGCCCACACTGTCCCCCACAGAAACGCTCCAGAGCACAGCGCTACTTCTGGCATTGGCAAGTATTGCAGCAAAAAAAATAAAAAATCATTAGGAGACACGTTAGGCAAATAGAAAAATGGGACCTTTAACATGCATACATGTAACAGTCTTCCTGTGGGCAGATTGCAAAAAGTTGCCTTGTTGCTAGTCTGGCTTTCTGCAATTTGAATGTGCAATAGGATATTCCAGACAGTTCCCACATATTGTCCTAGTGGAGGAGTCATTCTCCAACGTGTAAAAACTAAATATTTACAAAAATGTGAGGGGTGTACTCAATTTTGTGAGATACTGTATGTGGAGTTGTTAAGACTGAAAATGTAAAGGATTGAAAGCTTGTTTTTTTTTTTCTTTACTACCATTAAAAAGTTTTACTTACCTTATCCCTTACTCCCCTGGTTCTGGCACTCTTCTCTTCCCTCTGATGCTCCAGCTTCTGTGGGTGAGCCTTCTGCATCCTCACCTACAGTGCAGAACTGCTTGTCAGTGTTTACAACCAGCCAACCAATAGGGTGCCAAAGAGAAGCGACTTTGGGGGACCATTTGCACAAAAAGGGTGAAAATCGGGTAAAATAATGCTTTTAATGGTACCATAGACACAAATTTGCATTCAACTCCTGCAGTGCAGTGGAGCCCCACTACATGTGTAGTTTTGACATTTCACCAGAGTTCAGGTTTGATGAAATTTTATACCCTGTCCCTTCAGTAATGGTGTTGTGTTTATTTATTTATTTATATTAAAAAAAATATATATATATATATATATATATATATATATATATATATATATATATATATCAGCTCAGTAGTTGCTTCTTGTGTTTTTCAGTTGAATGGCCAGTTTATGTGGAACTGACAAATGGAAAACTGTATGGCTGTGATTTCATCATCAGTGCTACAGGAGTGGTACCGAATGTCGAGCCATTTCTTCCCGGAAATAATGTGAGAAGGGAAAATTTAATTCCACAGTTTTCCACATTTTGGTATTTTATTGAACTTCTTTACACCATATACTTTCCCCAATACACAGGAATATGAAATCCAAATAACCTTTTTTCTAAAACTGGAAATAAATCTGATTTCAAATTGAACTAATCCCGCAGTTACTGTTCTACAAAGTCATGCCTCATATTGATGTCAGCCTAATTTTTGTGTTGCATTTTCTCATTTGATTCTGGTTTCAGTTTGATGTTGGAGAAGATGGGGGTCTGAAGGTGGATGACCACATGCGAACATCAGTGCCCAATGTATATGCTGCTGGTGACATCTGCACCGCGGCCTGGACACCGAGCTCACTCTGGCAGCAAGTATGTATCGTGTCAAACAACCACAATGATTTTGTGACAGTGATGGGGAAGTAAAACTAAAGAGGCCGCAATGTAAATATAACCCCACTGCATATATCTAATAATATATTCTCTTATAGATGAGGTTGTGGACGCAAGCACGGCAAATGGGCTGGTACGCAGCAAAGTGTATGGTGGCCGACCACCTAGGGGAGAAGATTGAAATGGATTTCTGCTTTGAACTCTTTGCACATGTTACCAAATTCTTCAACTACAAGGTGCAGAAAAAGCCTGACATACATAATACATGGTACCAATAATTACAGTAGACACACTTCTACAGCCTGACATACATGGCACATGTGGTGTTAGATCAATAATTACATAGTTAATATGGATGACCAATGAAACCCCCCCTTAGATCTATCCTCACAGCTCCCACCATTTTCTTGACACCACACATGATTCCTATATTTCCTTAGAAATTATAATTGTGAAAATTGTTAATTGTAAGTACAGTGCAGAAAATAAGTATTTGAACACCCTGCTATTTTGCAAGTTCTCCCACTTGGAAATCATGGAGGGGTCTGAAATTGTCATCGTAGGTGCATGTCCACTGTGAGAGACATAATAAAAAAAAAAAAAATTCCAGAAATCACAATGTATGATTTTTTTAACTATTTATTTGTATGATACAGCTGCAAAGAAGTATTTGAACACCTGTCTATCAGCTAGAATTCTGACCCTCAAAGACCTGTTAGTCTGCCTTTAAAATGTCCACCTCCTCTCCATTTATTATCCTAAATTAGATGCACCTGTTTGAGGTCATTAGCTGCATAAAGACACCTGTCCACCCCATACAATCAGTAAGAATCCAACTACTAACATGGCCAAGACCAAAGAGCTGTCCAAAGACACCAGAGACAAAATTGTACACCTCCACAAGGCTGGAAAGGGCTACGGGGAAATTGCCAAGCAGCTTGGTGAAAAAAGGTCCACTGTTGGAGCAATCATTAGAAAATGGAAGAAGCTAAACATGACTGTCAATCTCCCTCGGACTGGGGCTCCATGCAAAATCTCACCTCGTGGGGTCTCGATGATCCTAAGAAAGGTGAGAAATCAGCCCAGGACTACACGGGAGGAGCTGGTAAATGACCTGAAAAGAGCTGGGACCACCGTTTCCAAGGTTACTGTTGGTAATACACTAAGACGTCATGGTTTGAAATCATGCATGGCACGGAAGGTTCCCCTGCTTAAACCAGCACATGTCAAGGCCAGTCCTAAGTTTGCTAATGACCATTTGGATGATCCAGAGGAGTCATGGGAGAAAGTCATGTAGTCAGATGAGACCAAAATAGTACTTTTTGGTCATAATTCTACTAACCGTGTTTGGAGGAAGAAGAATGATGAGTACCATCCCAAGAACACCATCCCTACTGTGAAGCATGGGGGTGGTAGCATCATGCTTTGGGGGTGTTTTTCTGCACATGGGACAGGGCGACTGCACTGTATTAAGGAGAGGATGACCGGGGCCATGTATTGCGAGATTTTGGGCAACAACCTCCTTCCCTCAGTTAGAGCTTTGAAGATGGGTCGAGGCTGGGTCTTCCAACATGACAATGACCCGAAGCACACAGCCAGGATAACCAAGGAGTGGCTCTGTAAGAAGCATATCAAGGTTCTGGCGTGGCCTAGCCAGTCTCCAGACCTAAACCCAATAGAGAATCTTTGGAGGGAGCTCAAACTCCGTGTTTCTCAGCGACAGCCCAGAAACCTGACTGATCTAGAGAAGATCTGTGTGGAGGAGTGGGCCAAAATCCCTCCTCCAGTGTGTGCATACCTGGTGAAAAACTACAAGAAACGTTTGACCTCTGTAATTGCAAACAAAGGCTACTGTACCAAATATTAACATTGATTTTCTCAGGTGTTCAAATACTTCTTTGCAGCTGTATCATACAAATAAATAGTTAAAAAATCATACATTGTGATTTCTGGAATTTTTTTTTGGATTATGTCTCTCACAGTGGACATGCACCTACGATAACAATTTCAGACCCCTCCATGATTTCCAAGTGGGAAAACTTGCAAAATAGCAGGGTGTTCAAATACTTATTTTCTGCACTGTAAGTAATCCAATCTCTTTTGGAATTTCATGTTGCCATTATTACCTCATATAGGCTAAAGTAACTCTTTGGACTGCTCCCCAGCAATGCGTGCAGCAACACAGAATGCTAATACGCATACAGGGAAAATCTTAAGGCACTAATACCCATAAAGAGAACTTAGAGGTGCCCATATGTATACCAGCCCCTAAGTCCCTGTACTTACACCTCAGTGCCAGGCCATTATGACTGACAGATGTCAAACCCAATAGTACATTTATGCAATAGATCGTCTGCTAGGGATGATAAATATGTGGCCTCCTGTAGCATTGCCTCCAGGTCCTTTTTTTTTTTTTTTTTATGTCTGCTACTTCTAGTTCAGGCATATCTGGATCTGATTCAGGTGGAACTGAAGAAGGAAGCTGGCATTTTGAGTTTTGGATAATGATGCATATAATAGAGCTAGTTGTCTGAGGAATTGTGATATAGTTGCAGAAAAGTCTGCTGTAGTCAGATAGGCCTGTCTGAGATAGTTTAAAGCGGAGTTACACCCTTAAAATCACTTTTTTTCATTCCATCCAGCATACTGGTGTCAGCGCCAGTATGCTGTTTTTTTTTTTTTTAAATGCGCGTACTTACTGTATATCACAACATTGAATTCCAGGCGCACCGCGGAGTGTCGCCGCTATAAGGCGTCACGCCTTCCGGAAACAGCCGATTAGCATTCGGCTTTTACTCGGCGCCTGCGCACAGACCCAGGAGCTGACTGCGCAGGCGCCGTATATAGCGCGTCACGCCCTCTGAAAAAACCCGAACTAGGAACGGCTATTTTCGGCGCCTGCGCAGTCAGCTCCTGGGTCTGTGCGCAGGCGCCGAATGCTAATCGGCTGTTTCCGGAAGGCGTGACGCCTTATAGCGGCGACACTCCGCGGTGCGCCTGGAATTCAATGTTGTGATATACAGTAAGTACGCGCATTAAAAAAAAAAACAGCATACTGGCGCTGACGCCAGTATGCTGGATGGAATGAAAAAAAGTGATTTTAAGGGTGGAACTCCGCTTTAAATTGGGTCCTGTTCTGGTGCAAGGGCAGGCTTGTCACTATGAAATTAGGGGCCTTTGGCAGAGTAAATATTCACCCGAGTTTGCCATGACTCCCGTTCGCCTAGTTTCTACCATTGCTGGGGATGAGGGCATTCCCCTGTGGGGTACTCACAGAGTAAAGTGCAGAAATTGGGTAAGTATCTCTGCGACACGCAGGGAAGAAGTCCCTGCACTATATTTGAAATCGCACCCCGCACTGGAACCAAGGTTTCCAGTACGGGTGCGATTACCAGTGCGAGTGGTGTGCCATTAGGATTAATTTTACCCTCCCTTCTGTATGGGTGGTTGCGGCTGTCGGTATTTGTGCGGGTCTCACCTGTACATATGTGAATTTAGCTTTAGTCATGTAGTCCAGTGCTGCAGATCTACGTCAATCAGTGAACAATGCCTGCAGAGACACAAAACAAATGCAAACATAATCCACAACTGCTCATTGCAAACAACAGTTTCCAGCCACGCTGCTTAATGTAAACAAAAGGGCAGAGTCTCCTGGGTGACGTCTTTGACCAAGCATTGACATGTTCATATCTGGTTATTGACGTCACCAAGGTGACCCCACTCATTTAAAAACTGACAGTTGAAGATCAGGATTTTTCTCTCTAATTCTGAAACATTGATAGATCACTCCCCTTGAATCTGAACTTTGGCATTTGCTAAATACAAATGAAATACATACGTAGGAGCTGTATAACCTGTCAAAGAATTTGTAGTTTTATCTATCTGGTCCTGGGATTTACACAGCTCTAGCAGGGCAGGGGGACTGAGTTTTCTCTGCTGTGTATAACAATAACATGTACAAGTCTTGTTCCTCCCCCTAAATGGTAAAGGGAGTAGGGGCAGACTGATTAATTCATCTCTCGCACTCTGCTCTCTCCTGAGCTCTGCTGTACAGACGCTGCAAGAGTCTGATACTAAGTCAGTTAGCTACTCACACCGATTACATTAAAATATATTTAAAGGGGTTGTAAAGGTACAATTTTTTTTCTTCCTAAATGGCTTCCTTTACCTTAGTGCAGTCCTCCTTCACTTACCTCATCCTTCGATTTTGCTTTTAAATGTCCTTATTTCTTCTGAGAAATCCTCACTTCCTGTTCTTCTGTCTGTAACTCCACACAGTAATGCAAGGCTTTCTCCCTGGTGTGGAGTGTCGTGCTCGCCCCCTCCCTTGGACTACAGGAGAGTCAAGACACCCACTAACACACAGCTCCTTTCTCTTTCTACAACGTAGAGAGCATCCTGACTCTTCTATAGTCCAAGGGAGAAGGAAAGCACGACACTCCGCACCAGGGAGAAAGCCTTGCATTACTGTGTGAAGTTACAGACAGAAGAACAGGAAGTGAGGATTTCTCAGAAGAAATAAGGACATTTAAAAGCAAAATGGAAGGATGAGCTAAGTGAAGGAGGTGCTGAAACCGCAGGGCTAAGAAACAACACACATGCGTGATAGCTAAAATTATATGTGGAAAAACGTCTGTGTTCATGCAAGAGCAGCGAACTATGCGCTACTGAAACGCATATATTAAAGTGCTGGTGCTAGTGCCAAGTGTTCACACATATTGGGCCAGATTCACAGAGCCATTACTCCGGTCTATCTACTCTTAGACCGGAGTAATTTCAAATTACCCACGTCGTATCATTAGTTTGAATCCTTAAACCATGATACGACGGTTTCGGTCCGACAGGCTTACATCTTCGTACGCCATCGGATATACGCTGCAATCTTTTTCCACCCGCTGGGTGGAGTTTGCGTCGTTTTCAGCGTCGGGGTATGCACATTAGCTTTTTCCGGCGATCCACGAAGTTACGATCGTCCGTGGCATTCTCTTACGGCATCTGTAGTCATCTTTTTGCTGAGTAAAGTTAGGGAAGCAAAAATGTGGTCTAACGTTAGACAGCCCATGTTAAGTATGGCCGTCGTTCACGCATCAAATTTAAATTTTTTGTTTTTGTTTTTGCGTAAGTCGTCCGGGAATAGAAATGTACGTAAACGACGCTACTAAAAAAAAAACTGACGTAACGACGTTATTTCGCGCAATGCACGGCGGGAAATTTCTGAACTGAGCATGCGCAGTTCGATCGCCGTGGGGACGCGCCTAATTTAAATGCTTCACGCCCCCTAATCGCGTATTTCGATTCCGCCGCGAGAAATACACTACGCCGCCATAACTTACGGGCCGAAATCTACCATCTACCATTCGTCTTAGAGCCAGGTAAAATACAGCGGCGCAGTGTATCTCTGATACTCCAATTACCTTAAAGGTAGTGCAGATGTCCCCTTACCTTACTGCTGTAAGGAAACAGCATAAAGAAACTCTATATGGATGAGTACAGCAAAGAAATTCAGGCCGTTAGGAGCAGCAATGACCCTCACACAGGGAGAAAATATATTATTGTTTACTTCCATGTAACCCCATGTGTTCCCTATACAGGTGATTCTGCTGGGGAAGTACAATGCGCAGGGCCTGGCTTTGGACCATGAACTGATGCTGCGCTGTACCAAGGGACATGAATATGTCAAAGTGGTGATGCAGAATGGGCGCATGGTGGGGGCAGTGCTGCTTGGGGAGACGGACTTGGAGGAAACATTTGAGAACTTAATCTTAAATCAGATGGACCTGTCAGCATATGGAGTGAATCTGCTGGATCCAAACATTGACATTGAAGATTATTTTGATTAAAATCCACAATGGCATTAGAAGCAGCTGAGGATTTACAACCTATTTTTGGTTTCGTGAATAAATAATTTATTTCAGAAGTTATTGGAAGTGTGCAGGACACACAGAAATGAGTGACAGGCTCTGAAAAAGAAACTGCTTTATTATGACCAACAATTGCCTACATTAGAGAGAAAGCATTCTGATAAGTTGTGGTGCTGAGGGACCACAAATCCCTGCATGCTCTTACCACCCAAGGTATGAGGATATGAGCCTTCAGTATTGAAGTGTATGTCAAGCCAAAAACCTTTTTCTAATTTTGGATGAAGCAGGGAATGAATAAAATGTTGTCGCCTGCAAAGCATATCAGTTTATATTTGTGTTTACCCCTTCCCGCCATCTCAGTAAAACAATCTCAACACCAGAGACTTTTCATATTGATCACGTGCCCATCCTATTAGTGACACATACTGTATGATTTTTTTTTTAAATATATATATATATATATACACACACACACACACACACACACACACACACACACACACACACACACACACTCGAGTATAAGCCGAGGCACCTAATTTTGCCACAAAAAAAATGGGAAAACTTATTGACTTGAGTATAAGCCTAGGGTGAGAATGCAGCAGATACTGTACGCAGAAAAGAGGGTCAACAATGCCCATTTGCACACCTCACTGTGCCCATTACAACCTCACTGTGCACATTGCAGCGTACCTGAAATTCGTGAGAGGCTGCGCTGTGGGCGTCCATTTTTTTTAAAACTCGCAGCTTCCTCCTGGCCCTGTCTCGTTCCGTGATAGGCGTTTGACACTGTGTTCAGTGTTCCGCCTATCACGGACATTCTTTAATCCTCGGACAAGAGAAGGTCGGTGATGGGCGGAACACTGAACACAGTGTTTGCCGGGAAACTGAGTCAGAGGATAAAAGAACGTCCGTGATAGGTGGAACACTGAACACAGTGTCAAACGCCTATAACAGGACAGGACCAGGAGTAAGCCACGAGTTTTATAAAAAAAATGGACGCCAAAGGTACACTGACTCGAGTATAAGCCAAGAGCGGTATAAGCCAGAGGGCTTTCACACTGGAGCGGTGCGCTAGCAGAACGGTAAAACAAGTCCTGCTAGCAGCATCTTTGTAGTGGTGTGTATACTGCTCCTGCTCATTGAAATCAATGGGGCACCGCGGCTATACTGCTGACACTTTGCGGTGGTTTTAACCCTTTCTCGGCCGCTAGCGGGGGGGTAAAAGCACCCTGCTAGCGGCCGAATAGCGCAGCGAAATTGACAGTAAAGCGCCGTTAGAAATAGCGGCGCTTTACCGCCACCCCAGTGTGAAAGGGGCCTTGCACTCGTGAGAAGATCTTTGCAAGCTGTAGAGGACTCTTACCAACTTCTCAATACATTTATGACATAACAGCTTGCTCCAGTAAGCTGCAACACAAGAACATTTATTTTAGATGTTAAAGGCACATGAACATAAAAAATAAGGGTGCACCAATTATAAATTTTGGTACCAAAACTGAAAATACAGGATCTCAAAAACCAAGACAGACGGCTTTTAAAAAATATTTATATTTTTATACATAATTGTATTCGACTTTTTAATATTATAAATTTAAATTAGTATGAATTTATTGGTACCTTTTTTTTTTTAGTGCAAGAAAAGCTCAAGAAAAATGCAGTCTGCAGTCTCTAACCATCTCTTTTATTATGTCCTCAGTCTATGGCCATCTCTTGTATCATGTCTGTAATCTCTTAAACGCACTGCTAATAGTATTAGCAAAATTTCCATTCGGTGCACCTCTAACAGACTTGATACAGGAGATGGTCAGAGAATGCAGCCTCACCAGTGCCCGGATGAGAGTGGCGATCTCTCGCTGTGTCACAGAGCTGGATTTGAATTTCCCAGGCGGCTGCAGTAACAATGACTCGCCTCCTGTGATATGTCACACTAATTTCAATGTCCTGGCATTGGATCGGTGTGTCGTCTATCACAGGAGGCGGGACATTGTTACTGTGGCTGCCAGGACAATTCAGTTCCATGATACAGGGAGATCGCGGCTCTGTGTGACAAGGAGGATGGATGACACCCCCGCAATGTGCAGCACCCAGGTGGATTTTGCCCCCTTTTTCGGTGCCATTATGTGTACTTTTTTTTTCTTCGGCCAAATGGCAAAAACAGTTTTTGGCCGATATGTTTCGGCAGCCAGGATTTCGGTGCACCTTTAATAAAAAAATAATAATAATAAATTGCGAGGAAGCCACTACTCTACCTTATGACCAAAAAACACCCCAGTGATACAGAAAAGAAAAGCCAACAGAGGACCTAGAGTCCAGCAAGATATAGTGTGGGACCTGAATCCATCGCCAGGTATGTCTCCCCCTCTCAACAGCCTGCTCAGTGTCCAGCGTTCATGCAGGACCTGGAAGTGGAAGCCTGACCCCTTTCCCATGAGTTCCACAGGCCAGAACTCTAGGTCCGATGTCATTTCCCAAGGCTTTGCTACTACCCTTAGTGACACCCAGCGCCTCCAGCCAGGGGATACCAGAAAATATGGATATTGCAATGCCTATAAACTATAGTGGAGCCTAGCCCAAGCAAGTCCTTGATCCCCCAAGGATCAAAAAGCTGAGGGGGAGGCCCTGGCCTAACCCTATTGCCGCATAAAAGGGTGGGGCCCAGGGGGCTGAAATAAAAGGTGCTCCGGGACTTACCCTACTACTCAAGTAAAGGTAAGAGGGTAGACTAGCACCAAAAAAAGCTAGCTTCCCCATAACTATCTTTTTATATTCAGTACTGTGCAAAAGTTTTAGGCAGGTGTAAAGAAATGCTGTAAAGTAAGAATGCTTATTTAAATTGTTTAATATAGGTCATCACAGGATCAGGATCCAATTCATAAAATTTTGTAGGATGTTTCACATTTTTATGAAGTATTAATCACAAAAAAAAAAAGAATAAGAAATTAGATACTTTTTGAAAAAGTGCTAACATGCATTGCATGATGATGTAATTTGCATGACTTTACACATGTAAACAAGATTTTACATACATGTTATTTGTATACAGTTTATCTAGACACACTCCTGATAAAGCCGTTGTTGGCTAAACTTGTTGAGGAAAGAATCAGTGTAGCCTTGATAAAAAAGAGAGACATTAAAACTTCTGCTGTATTTGAGCAGTAGAATTGTACATTTTTAATTGTGATTTTAAATGGATACTTAATAAAAATGTGAAAAATCTTATACGATTTGTATTGTCTAGCACCATAAAAATCCCAAATCTTTTTCCTTTTGAAATTGGTTTATATATATATATTTTTCTGTAATTTTATTTTTTCAATTTCAAAATGCATAAAGTGAGTAAACAGAAGACAAATCTAAGGGCTAGTTCACACCATAGAAAAGCAGTCCAGATGTGTTTCTGAATGCTTGCCAGTGCGTTTTAGATACAGTCCAGTACACCCCCCCCCCTTTTTTCTTAACCTTAAAAAAGGACATGTTTGTTCCAGTGCATTTTTGAAAAGTTGTTTACTTTTTTCTTCTGGAATTGAAACGCACGGAAACGGGTAAGCACTGGTGTGAACTGTGCCATTGGAAATCATATAATCCTAATTTTTCCATGCCTTTTCTAATGCAGAAAAAAAAAAACGCTGGACTGCATGTGGTGTGAACTGGCCCTAAATCAAATTAAAGTATACGTTCACCTTTCATGAAGTGTTACATTTTACATCTATATTCAGTTCAGGATGTAACATGTTATGAAAAGAACTGGCCCCCACTCGACAACGAATATCCTCTCCCCCTGCTAGCTGTCAAAATACAAAAATAACGTGGCCACGTCACTCATTTACATTGCCCTGTGAATAGAAAAACGACAGATCCTAAAGCTCGTAGTTCTCAATGAACTACAATGGCACTGTGGTAGTTCATTGATTTTTCCTTCCTGTCAGAGTGTGTCAGCTTGCCTGTACAAGGTACGAGCAAGCAGATACACTGACAGGTCTGCAGGAGACCTGCATATCGCTGGTGCAATGCTTTAAAGGCTCCCAAAACCAAAAATGATAAATGCAAATTTTTTTTACCTGCAAAAATCTATCATTTATTTATTTTTGTAAAAAGGTAAACTCCTCCTTTAATGTTTGGTGTGACAACTTTTTGGTTTCAAACCGGCAAAGTCAGGGATTTTGTAGGATTAGTTAAGTGTATTAACAATTTATTTTAAGCAGGTCCTAATGATCATCACTTTCATATGGAGGCTAAAACACAGCTGTTACCTGAAACAGAAACAGCCGTGTAGAAAGCTTAAAACTGGGTGAGGAATAGCCAAACTCTGATACTAAAGTAAGGTTGTGGAAGACGGTTTCATGTCACAGGTCATAAACTATGGCAAGACTGAGCACAGCAACAAGACTTGGAGGTTCCTTGCAAGTGTGGGGCTGTATTTCTGCAAATGGAGTTGGAGATTTGGTTAGTCTCAATGGTGTCCTCAATGCTAAGAAATAGAGGCAGACATGAATCCATCATGCCATTCCACAGGAGGCATGTGATTGGTCCCATATTTATTCTGTAACAGGTTAACGCCCCCAAACATACAGCCAATGTCATTAAGAACTATCTTCAGTGTAAAGAAGGTGTCCTGGAAGCAATGGTTTTGGCCCCCACAGAGCCCTGATCTCAGCATCATCCAGTTTGTCAGGTATAACATAAAAAGACAGAAGAATTTGGGGCAGCCTACATCAAATCTGTAACAAATCTGCCCAAGCCTCTGTACTGAAAGCAAGTGCATCAAAATTGCCTTACTTTCTATGTAAACAAATTGCAGAAGAACTGTGCAAGCAGTGCACTATTATGGAGGGTAGTGTATTTTCCCATAGATCTAGCAGGATTGTGAAGCTGGCCATGCACACAGATTTCTCCACCCACGCTGAAAAGCTGAAAAGCTGATGGAAGAATCTACTCTGCTGACTGTTGTATTCTGATGGGTGGTACCCACGGCTGTCAGAATATTTGAACAGGCTTTGAAGATGATTGGTTGCGGTCACTGTTGGCCAACAATTTCTCCCTTGAACATTAGCTCAAGTTTGTCAAGCTGGGTGGCAACTGGGTAAATGCAATCCATGTATGGTTAGCTTAAAGTGTCGCTAAACCCACGTCATAAAAAATAAATAAAAAAAAACTATCAATAAATGCTGTATTACATGCTGTTCATACTCTCTCAGTCACTGAGATTTCTTTCTGTATTGTGCAAAAAAAAAAACCTTGTTGATCTTATTGTTCTCTAACAGCACCTTCTGTCCATGTCCCCAATTCAGCTAGGGATTTTGCAAAGCAGTGTTGGCAGCTCTGCACATGCTGAGTTTTCAGTGAGTTTTAATGCTGAGCACTCCCTCCCCATCACATCTGAGTAGCCCATGTGACTATAGAGTCACACATGTAGGTGTATATACCAGGGTAAATAACCCACTAACCAGCTAAACACAAAGGAGGTGGGATATTACATGTAGATGAATGAAGGCTTCACCTCCCTCTTATTCTAAGACAGAGGCTAGAGGGGCGTGACACAGCCTGTGACAGCCAGTAATCCACCCACACCATGTTATTTCCACAAAATAATAAAGATTTTATTTCAAATATTAATTTTTTTTATGCCAATTTAAAACAGTTTACTGATATTTACTCTGTATTCCAAAGGCAGTTTTTTTTATTTTGAACATGTGACCAGCAGAAGAGGACTAGAAGCTTCTCCTGCTTATGTTTCCCTTCAGACAGGCTGAGAAAGAGCTAGGTCATGTGACAGCTGTATATTGATGGAAAAATGTACTTTAACCCAATTAAGCCCCGGACCAATATGCTGCCAAAGGTGTTTTTGCAATTCGGCACTGCGTCGTTTTAACAGACAATTGCGCGGTCGTGCGGCGTGGCTCCCAAACAAAATTTGCATCCTTTTCTTTTGATGGTATTTGATTGTCTCTGTGATTTTTATTTTTTGCGATATAAACGGAAGAAGACCGAAAATTTTGAAAAAAAAAAATATGATATTTTCTACTTTTTGTTATAAGAAAAATCGATTACACAAAATTTTAGTCAAACATTTAGGCCAAAATGTTTTCAGCCACATGTCTTTAGTAAAAAAAATTGCAATATAAAAAAAAAACTAGCTACCTAGCGGCAACAGTGACACTAATACAGCGATCACAAAACCGATCGCTTAGTGACACTGACAAAAGGGGGTTAAAGGGTTAACTAGGGCGGTGATCAAGGGGTTAAACCTTTATTGGGGGGGGGGGGGTGGGGGGCTAACCTGGACCTAACACTAACTGCCTGTCACACTGACACTAAATGCAGTGATCAGTAATATATGATCACTGCAATCAGTGACACTGTGACAGGGGGGTGATCGGAAGGGGT
Organism: Rana kukunoris; assembly: GCA_029574335.1. Classification (NCBI taxonomy): domain Eukaryota; kingdom Metazoa; phylum Chordata; class Amphibia; order Anura; family Ranidae; genus Rana; species Rana kukunoris. The sequence goes on along the minus strand of CM056051.1, from coordinate 421,412,034 downwards.
TAAGTGTGCCTATGTGTGTGGTGTCAGTGGAGTGTTGGTGCGACTTACTTGTGATGCCTTCTCTCCTCTCGCCGAACGAAAATACCGCCGAGAGGAGAGGTGACATCACTTCCTCTGCCTGTGTTTACATTACACAGGCAGAGGGCGGGCAAACCGGATTCGCTGGGAGTGATCGTGAGGGGGCAGACAGAAACGAACAGCCGCCCCCTCATCCCAGATCGCTCCCACACACTTACCGACCGTCGCATGTAGACCCCCGACTCGCAGGAAGGCAGGGACGTACCTGCACGTCCATCTGCCTGTACGTGCCATTCTGTGGACGTACATATACATGCGGCGGTCGTTAAGTGGTTAATTATTTTAATAAAAAAAAAAAAAAACTCAGTAACATCCATATTCAGAAAAAGAAGGGGCAATGTAAACCCAATTTTTTTTATTTATTTTTTATGTCACAATGTATAGTATAAGATTTCCTATAATCTGTGCCCAGTCCTGCCACACAGAGTTAATTCAGCTCTGAGAAATACTCTTTTATTGTTCAGTGAAATAAAACGGACTTACAGAGTAAAACCTTAGTCTGTTCCGCCCCCTTGCTGTGAATGACAGGTTATTTACATATCTCATGCACTAGCCTGGAGAGAGGCATTATTTTTTAATTCCCACCCCCACTCCTTTTCTGAAATCATGTTATTACTTTTCTGGATTTTGACTGGATGTTAGTGATCACAGCAGAATTTAAGGGGAGTGTAAAGGTGGGCGGGGAGTCTACTGACATCACAACTCAACCCACCAAGCTCCAGACAACAGACCCACCCACAGAATCTACAGTTTTTCAGGTCTCATAACAGACAGAGGGGAGACATTTGACAAGTAAGGATAAATGCAGAAGGCATGTATATCCTTATAGATCAGCACTATGGCAGTAGTTTAGAAAGGATGAGAGTGGGTTTACATCCACTTAAAACAGTGTGGGCCGGATTCAGATACATTTGATGTATCTGTCCGGCTGCGTAGCGTATGCTGTTTACGCTACGCCACCGCAAATATTATGGGCAAGTGCCTTATTCAAAAAGCACTTGCTCCATAATATGCGGCGGCGTAGCGTAAAGTGCCCGGCGTAAGGCCGTGCAATTCAAATTTGTGATGTGGGGGCGTGATTCATGTAAATGAATCATGACCCCACGTAATTGACTTTTTTTTTGGACGGCGCATGCACCGTCCGTGGACGTTCCCAGTGCGCATGCGCAAAATCACGTCGCTATTTGTCAATGTAAACGACGTGAACGTAACTAACGTCGAGCCCCATTCCCGAAATGATTTACGCAAACGATGTAACCGACGTACAATTCTACGCTGTCCCGACGTCCATACTTAACATTGGCTACGCCTCCTATAGCAGGGGTAACCTTACGCTGCAATAACGTTTACGCAAACGACGTAAACTACAACGGCCGGCCGCAAGTACGTTCGGGAATCGCCGTAAATCCCTCATTTACATATTCGAAGCGTAAAACGACGGAAGCGCCACATATCGGCCAGCGTAAAACTGCAACTAATATACAACGGTGTAACAGACTTACGCCGCTCGTATATTAGCAGAATACCGGCGTATCTTCTTTTCTGAATAGCAAAAAAAGATACGCCGGCTATTCTTAGTATTTACGCAGCATATCTATTGATACGCTGCTGTAAATACTATCTGAATCTGGCCCTGTGTTTTTTTTATCACTTTAACCCACCAGATGAGCTTTCCATCTCCTGGGTTTAGCTTTGGATTCCAGCTATCACTGGCATCACCAAACCCCAGCAGAGCTGGCAACAGTAAAATGGCAATAGTGATCTTCAGCACCAGAAGGGCTCAGAATCCAAGGAATTTTCCCAAGACATTGAAATCAATTAGAGAAAGAAACAGGGACTCACAGGCACAGCAAAGTAAGTAGAGAAATATACAGTGCCTTGCGAAAGTATTCGGCCCCCTTGAACTTTGTGACCTTTTGCCACATTTCAGGCTTCAAACATAAAGATATAAAACTGTAATTTTTTGTAAAGAATCAACAACAAGTGGGACACAATCATGAAAAGGGCCAAAATTTATTGGATATTTCAAACTTTTTTAACAAATAAAAAACGGAAAAATTGGGCGTGCAAAATTATTCAGCCCCTTTACTTTCAGTGCAGCAAACTCTCTCCAGAAGTTCAGTGAGGATCTCTGAATGATCCAATGTTGACCGAAATGACTAATGATGATAAATAGAATCCACCTGTGTGTAATCAAGTCTCCGTATAAATGCACCTGCACTGTGATAGTCTCAGAGGTCAGTTTAAAGCGCAGAGAGCATCATGAAGAACAAGGAACACACCAGGCAGGTCCGATTTACTGCTGTGGAGACGTTTAAAGCCGGATTTGGATACAAAACGATTTCCCAAGCTTTAAACATCCCAAGGAGCACTGTGCAAGCGATAATATTGAAATGGAAGGAGTATCAGACCACTGCAAATCTACGAAGACCTAGCCGTCCCTCTAAACTTTCAGCTCATACAAGGAGAAGACTGATCAGAGATGCAGCCAAGAGGCGAATGATCACTCTGGATGAACTGCAGAGATCTACAGCTGAGGTGGGAGACTCTGTCCATAGGACAACAATCAGTCGTATACTGCACAAATCTGGCCTTTATGGAAGGGTGGCAAGAAGAAAGCCATTTCTTAAAGATATCCATAAAAAGTGTTGTTTAAAGTTTGCCACAAGCCACCTGGGAGACACACCAAACATGTGGAAGAAGGTGCTCTGGTCAGATGAAACCAAAATCAAACATTTTGGCAACAATGCAAAACGTTGTTTGGCATAAAAGCAACACAGCTCATCACCCTAAACACACCATCCCCACTGTCAAACATGGTGGTGGCAGCATCATGGTTTGGGCCTGCTTTTCTTCAGCAGGGACAGGGAAGATGGTTAAAATTTATGGGAAGATGGATGGAGCCAAATACAGGACCATTCTGGAAGAAAACCTGATGGAGTCTGCAAAAGACCCGAGACTGGGACCGAGATTTGTCTTCCAACAAGACAATGATCCAAAACATAAAGCAAAATCTACAATGGAATGGTTCACAAATAAACATATCCAGGTGTTAGAATGGCCAAGTCAAAGTCCAGACCTGAATCCAATCGAGAATCTGTGGAAAGAACTGAAAACTGCTGTTCACAAACGCTCTCCATCCAACCTCACTGAGCTCAAGCTGTTTTGCAAGGAGGAATGGGCTAAAATGTCAGTCTCTCGATGTGCAAAACTGATAGAGACATACCCCAAGCGACTTACAGCTGTAATCGCAGCAAAAGGTGGCGCTACAAAGTATTAACTTAAGGGGGCTGAATAATTTTGCACGCCCAATTTTTCACTTTTTTATTTGTTAAAAAGTTTGAAATATCCAATACATTTTGTTCCACCTCATGATTGTGTCCCACTTGTTGTTGATTCTTCACAAAAAAATAGTTTTATATCTTTATGTTTAAAGCCTGAAATGTGGCAAAAGTTTGCAAAGTTCAAGGAGGCCGAATACTTTCGCAAGGCACTGTAAAAGGATCCTTTGCCAAGTTCTTTGGGAAGTAAGCCAGGATCAGGGTGACAGCCTTGGAACCTTCAACTTTTCAAATTAATCTAACCTAGAACAAACATGCCATGTAAAGTATTCAGACTTTACTAGATCTATGCTTGTTCCAGCTCAGTGATTTTCTAAATTGTAAAATCCAGAACAAGAAGCCATCTCTGGAAACTCACACCTTTAAAATTAGTGCAAAGTGTAATTTTTTTTTCCTATAAAAATAAAAAACGTGTTATATTTACCTTCTCTGTTGCAGTGGATTTGCACAGAGCAACCCCGATCCTCCTCTTCTGTGATCCTGGCCCTCCCACCTGTTGGGTGCCCCCGCAGCAAGCAGCTTGCTACGGGAGAGCAGAGTTACAGTTCTGTGTCCATTCAGACACTGAGCCCTGTCCCCATCCCCTCTATCTCCTAATTGACTAGCTGAATTTTATTGATGGCACCCAATATTGCCACTGCTGTGTCTCAGCCAATCAGGAGGGAGAATCTCGGAAGGCTGAGACACTCGTGGACATCACTGCACAGAGAGGGACTTCAGATAAGTATTGGGGGGGGGGGGGCTGCTGCACAGTGCACACAGAAGGCTTTCTTATCTTAATGCATTAGGATAAAAAAAAAAAAACTAGCAACGTAATCTCTTTAACCACTTAAGGACCGCCGCACGACAATATACAGCGGCAGAATGGCACGGCTGGGCACAGGGACGTATATATACCTCGTTCTTCTCTGTGGCAATGTCAGTAGTTGTTTCCTGATATATGGAACGACGATCACTGACGTCACACTTAACACCTACAGCGCTCCCTAGTGATTAACCCCTTCACTACCATTGTCATTTTCACAGTTATCAGTGCATTTTTATAGCACTTTTCGCTGTGAAAATGACAATGGTCCCAAAAATGTGTCCGTCATAATGTCGCAGTCACTATATTTTATATTTATATAATATATATATATTTAAAAAATAAAAATAAAATCGCTGATCGCCATTAGTAGTAAAAAAATTATTAAAACAAATGCCATAAAATTATCCCCTATTTTGTAAGTGCAAAAACTAAAAATAAAATTTTCTCAGTTTAGGCCGGTATTCTTCTATATATTTTTGGTAAAGAAAAAAAAAAAAAAAAACGCAATAAGCGTTTGCTTGGTTTGCGCAAAAGTTATAGCGTTTACAAAATAGGGGATAGTTTTATGGCATTTTTTACTAGTAATGGCGGCGATCAGCAATTTTTTTTCGTGACTGCGACATTATGGCTAACACATCGGACACTTTTGACACGATTTTGGGACCATTGTCAAAGTGCTATAGAAATGCACTTATTACTGTGAAAATGACACTGGCAGTGGAGGGGTTAACCTGTAGGGGGCTCTAAAGGGGTTAAGTGTGTCCTAGTTTGTGTTTCTTACTGTAGGGGGGCATGGTTGCGCGTGTGACGTCACTGATCGTCGTTCCCTATGACAGGGAACAGACGATCAGTGACACTCTCACTAGGAAGCACGGGGAGAGGTTTGTTTACACTTACCTCTCCCCGTTCTTCCTCTCTGTGACCCGATTACAGTGCGCGGTCAAGGAGCACAGGACCGGGTCGTGAGCGTGCCGCCTATCCGTGAAAACATTGAATGCAATAAAATTATTTTGTAAAATGGGATTCCCCCTTTCCTGTGCCAAGTGCTTAGCCATCAGCCAGTCATCTGGTGTTCCAGATTAACCAATTACATTGGCATTTTGTACATAAAGAATCAATCAGTCTGTTAATTACACAATGTGAAGTATTTGGAAAATGTTTGTATTAATGCTGAAATGTTTTTTTAACACTCAACACACAAAAAAAAACACCTGAGCTTTGCATCCTCAATTCTTTGAAAAACAATGAGTCAAATGGCTGTCAAATAATTTTTCGGTGATTATTCATAAATCTGCTACATTGATTCCCCACGGATCATTTTGAAATTTTCCAAAAACCTGCTGCAGTACCATCAAATTAGCTTCACCCACATCCTGCCAAATTAGAAAAATTGCATAGAAAAAGTCTGAGACTTGGAAATGACTTTCCTATAATAAAAGAAATAAAAATTGAGGCTTTTATAAGTGAAGCTGGTGAACTTCGGGCCACAGCGTATAAAAGGAAATCTGGAATACTGAGGAAAGAATAATCAACAAAATTCTGAGATTAATGCTGGCCATACACTATAAGTAAAAATCAGCCAAACCCATTTTCGAAAAAAAACAACATTCGCCGCAAGGGTAAACTATAGTGCCATCATGTAATGACCGATATATCGTTCAGTAGACATAAATGAATCCATTTTTTGTTGTTTTTTTTTTTTTTTTTTTCACATATACCTAGTGCAAACAGTTCGAACAGGAAGTACATTAACCTTTCAATTTATCGTTCGTCCAAACTCCAAACTTGTCCTTTGTTTATTCGGCTCAAAAGCGTCCCAACGATTTTCGATTCTGTGCCCATTAACTGGCCGAAAAACGAACGAACTGGCCAAATGACCAAATTTCGGACGATTTTTGTATAGTGTATGGCCAGCAATAATTTCAACTGGTTTCCCGAGGGAAATAAAACCTTAATCTGGGGTGCCTTGACTCTTGTAACAGATATGGACAGACTGCCTGCACTTGTTCTAGGAAATCTCCTGCAGAGTCCCCGCAATTTTAATCACAGATGGCCGATTCTCTTTAAGTGAAAATCTCAGTCAATGACAATAGACTCCTCTTTGAGTAATTTGACCTTCTTGGCGACTGGGCTATCCCCAGTATTTGTCCTTTTGTGTTCAGAGCTCCCCTTTTTAGACCGGGACTTGGAGGACTCTGGTGAACTCTTGATGGATGTTTTGGATGAAGGTAGAGATTTTATCTGCGAGGAGGATGGAGGAGATTTTATCTGCGAGGAGGATGGAGAAGATTTTATCTGCGAGGAGGATGGAGAAGATTTTATCTGCGAAGAGGATGGAGGAGATTTTATCCGTGAGGAGGATGGAGGAGATTTTATCTGTGAAGGAGATTGAAATCAGGATTCAGAAACATTAGAAAACATTTAGCTCAATTTCCCTTTACAGGTGTGTTCTATTAAATGAGGAAAGCAGTTTTCATACAATATACAAGCAACATTGCATCCTGACACCTGTGCAGTAACTTTTTTCTCTTTATAATAATAATAATAATAATATTGGATCAATGAAATCAAGTAAAAATGAACTAGTACTCTATCAATGCAAGTCAAAAGAAAACATTTACATCATTACATCATGCTGCCAGGAGTGACAACAACTTCTTTGTAAGATAAAAGTTACCAGAGTCCTATCTTACACAGGATTATGGACTCTGTGAGCCAGTGCTGATTTGCCAAGCCAGATGCTGCGCTTTGGCACTGAATGAAGTGGCGGAAAAGCAAAGGAAAGGTACAGTATCTCACAAAAGTGAGTAGACAGTGACACCTGACATTTTTGTAAATATTTTATCTTTTCATGTGAAATTACACTTTGCTACAATGTAGTAGTGAGTGTACAGCGCTCCAGACGATGTCACATGACGAAACCGGTCGAGCGCACGCTGTCTTTCAACACTCCAATGCCATTTTGCCCGTTTATCTGATTTTAAATGCGAGTACCTTATTTTTACAATAAATGTGAAAGATTTTTAAACGGTATCACGCTATTGGGACTCCCTTTTTCTTCCGAGCCTATACTGAAGGGAGCCATCTAGAGGAACAATTAGAATAGATAAGTCACACCCTGCGGTAGCTGTGGAGGTCTGAGATCCCAGGATGGAGCACTGATTTGATGACCCTGGATTGAGCCAACCCTGCCAGAGAGCAACACAGGGCGTACACTGTGAAGGCTTTACACCCCAGGAGGGGGTCTCTGATATGGTGAGTGCGGGACACACCAGAGCACGGAGGAAGAGGGCACCAGTGAATCACCGGTCAATTTACCCTAATCTGGGCACGTAGCACTTTGGCACGCACTACCAGCACTTTATTGCATGCAGTTTTCAGTCAACCTATCAGCACGTTATTATAAAGCCTATGGACTATTATTATTGTTGAGCACTTTATATTACAGTTTAAAAACTTGGATTTTTAGGAATCATCAGCACTTTATACTACATGGACTTTTGATTATGTTTATATTTTGTGGGATTTTTTAGCACTGTATACACTTATGTTTGTTTGTTTTTTCTTCCATATTTATGTCCATATACATTTCTTATATACCTTTTAGTATTTATTATCTTTATACTACATGGACTTTTGATTATGTTTATATTTTGTGGGATTTTTTAGCACTATATACACTTACGTTTGTTTTTTACATTTCTTATATACCTTTTAGTATTTATTATCTTTATACTGCACCGTTGCCTGTGTAATTAGGCTTTTTTAACACTAGGAGGTGCCAACATTTATTAATACTTTTCCCTTTTTCAAGAGTGATTGTACCTGGACTCCACACACAAGAGCAGTGATAGCATGCACTGTCTGCCATTCAGTGATGGAATCTGCAGACAGTGACTTTGGAAAAACCTAAACAAGAAGACTTGACCTCAAATGCGGCACACTTGTTTACAAATCTTAAGAGAATGTCAGGCAACTAGCATTGTCAGGAGAGGTCAGCTTACTGCAGCCACCTATTTTTCTCCAGCTCAAAGTTGAGCCACCCTTACAAGCCACTTCTCTCTACATATATTCCTATAGTGGTGGCACTCTTCACCTAAAATAGACAAAGCCAGTAATGAGCAGCCAGACTTCCCAGTGTGGCTGCACCTAGCATCTGTTTTCTGATATCAACAGAACAGTCACTAAGGGCCCCTTATCACATACATTGGTTAATAAAACAGAAACCAGGAGCCCCATTATAACATACCTTGATTGAGGTCCTCATCTGTAGGGTGATGGAATGCTTTTCATTTCTAAGCAGGTTAGCTTTGGGTCCTGTCTTTATGTAGGATATGGTGGCGTACGCTGTGAAGCTGAAGTCTTCCCTGCAGTAAAAAGGCAAATAATGCATGAGACCGTCCCTGACACTGCCCAGCAACAAATGAGACCCAAACATGGCTGTGTTCACATATGTCAGACTCAGATCAGCCCCTGCTGTAGCCTCTAAACTTGTGACCGTGGAAATGCTTACTCTTGCCCACAGCAGACTGAGGATTTTATCCCAACCTAGGCTAATGCCGCGTACACACGGTCGTTTTTTTGTGATGAAATAAAACGACTTTTTTAAAAAAACGTCATTTAAAATGATCGTGTGTGGGCAAAACTTTGTTTTATGTCTTCTGAAAAACGACCAAAAAAAAGGTCGAGCATGCTTCAATTTTTAATGTATTTTTTCAGAATGTCGTCTTTTGTTTCACAAAAAATGATCGTGTGTGGTCAAAACGACGTTTAAAACGACGTTTTTAAACCCGCGCATGCTCAGAAGCAAGTTATGACGCGAGCTTGAATGGAACAGAGTGCCGTCGAATGTGGTGTACGTCACCACGCTTTGCAAGAGCATTTTCAGCTAACGATGGTGTGTAGGCAACGTCGTTTTTAAAATGAAGTTTGAAAAACGTTGTTTTGTTTCGTGAGATAAAACAACGTTTTTTTCCATCACAAAAAGTGATCGTGTGTACCCGGCATAAGTCACTGGCTGGAGCTCAAACATGGCCTTTTATTGATAAAAGGTGGAGCTATTCTGAAAAAGGATGCTCAGGTTGTATATTGTGACATGTCAGGAACTCAGGTAGACTTGTAAAGTGAGTGACAGGTCCACTTAACAGTACACATTACATAAAAGATAACATGACGGGGGTTGTACATTCGCATGATCAATTTCCCAAAACATCAATATTTGTGCACTACCTATAGAAGATTTAGGGCCCTTTCACACGCACGGACCGTTCGTCCGTTTTTTTACATGTCCGTTTTACAAATCCCTATGGGATCGCGTCCGTTAGTGGATGATGCATCCGCTAACGTCCGCAAAGATACACATTTTCGGATGGAAGAAAACCCTATTTTTCTTCCGTCTGGCGGATCGGATAAATACGGACAGACGGTCCGTATTCATCCGATTCCCCATAGGGGACAGCGGAGGAAAGACAGGGCGGTCTCTGCACAGTGTGCGGGGACCGCCCTGTCCGCCGACAGCTCAGTGGGGATTTACGGACGTTCCCCGCTGAGCCGACGGACACACACGGAGCGGATGAAAAACGGTCCACTCCGTGTGAAAGGACCCTTACCCCGATATAATAAAATGATAAGCTTTCTCCTCCTCACCTTATGTATTTCTGCAGCAGGAGGTGGGCAATGATCCTCTCCAATTCTATACGTGGGAGCCGCGGGGGGAGGACTTGAGAGACACGCAGTTTGGTAACTCCTTTCCCCATCCAGGAGTCGATAAGTTTCAGTGGAGTGAGCTTCTCATCCATCTGATCGGCTTGTTCCAGGATCTTCAGGATGTCTCTGCAGTAATCTATCACGTCCATATGGTCATAAGCTAGACAGAGAAAAGATACCGTACTCATTAGCCCCCAACTTTCTCTTACAGACAGTGTTTTTGTGTTTGTCCCATTCCATTTAAACATAAATCTAATTTTTTATTTTGCCATTTATGTTTTGTAGCCCTTTAGCTAAATCCTGATGATCAAAGTTCATCCATTTGAACTGCAGATGAACAAACAAAGTACATGAAACAAAAAAATTAAATAAAAAGGGAAGGAAGAAGTTTTGACTTACTGTACCTGTAAATTCCTCTTTCTTCATCTCTGTGATAACATTTTGTAAAGAAGTAGGTCTTCTCCTTCACTCATGTGATTGCACTAACTGGCACTAATATGCAGCAATAATGGGCACTGATAGGCAGCACTGATGGGCCGTAGTCATTCCTCATCACTGAGGTCCTATGGCCCCCTTATTAGCTTTGTTGCCTTTCTCTGGACTCTCTAGTTCCAGCACATCCTTTCTGAGGACTGGTGACCATAACTGGATGGCACACCCAAAATGTGGCTAAACCAAACCAGAGTTTTGTAACGTGGTAGAATGATAGTTTTATCTCGGAGTAGATCCACTTTTTAATACATGCTAATAGTATGCTAACTTTGCTTGCTGCAGCTTGGCATCATTTGTTATTTATGAGCCTGTAATCTACTAGGACCCACAGAACTTTTTCCTTCCCCAGGTGTTATTGTGACCTGAGGTTCTGACAGCTGGACATTTGGGAGGCAATTTTTTGGCTTGGGCTGGGTCCAAGATTAGATACAGACATTGAAAGTTGATTATCCAGCCAAGGTTTGAAGGCACTGGATGGTCTTTTGGATGTCAGCAGACAAGGTCTTGGCTGAGAAGTCCTTAAATAGGAGGTCATCCAGGTAACCCGTGACATGAGTGATCTGGGTTTGTTAAAGAGTTATAAGTAGGACAAGCATTTTTGGGAACACTTGGGGTGCAGAAGAGAGCCTAAATGGCAGTACCACAAACTGGAAGTGCAGTCTCCTGCAATAAAATGCAGGACATGCTGGAGCGATGATGAAGTGTAAATATGGAGACAGGCTTCATGTATGTCTACTGATGCAAGAACCGTCCCATGTCTGAGGGAAGCACTTACAGATCTGTGGATTTCATCCAGAATTTTGGTACAAAAAAAAAAACACACACACCTGTTAAGGAACTTGCATTCCCCCATTTGGTTTTGGGACTGAAAATAGGTTTGAATAGAATCCTTGAACTGCTGAAGGAACTGATACAACCACCTGCTGTGCTTGAGGTGGGTGCAAACTTGTTATTAAATCTGCCTTCTTTTGGTCTGACACTGGCAGATTGTAAGGTATAAAGTGAGGAGGGGGCAGAGATAAAAAAACAAACAAAAAAAAACTCTATTTTGTACCTCATTCGAAACGATAGGTTTGGACCCAGGAGGTATGGGATGTTTTGGATCCATACTGGTGCAAATTTCACCAGACGCCCCCCCCCCCCCCCCTCCAATGAATGCTGGTGTCCCTTCTTTGTGAGGGCTTCTAGGGAAGCCTTGGTGGGCAAGGGTTTGTGACAAAATGAAATGTTGTACCTTGAGGTCGATACCTGGGTCGGGGGGGGTAGAAGTAGGCTATTTCTTATGGAGTAGGAGTACCTTTCCCACAGTTACTTCCTTGATGAATTTGTCAAAGGATTGCCCAAAGAGGCATCTGCAATCAAATGATTTGCATCAAAGATGTTTCTCACAAGCATACACTTTAATAAAAGTTTTTGGACTTATGTAGTACCACCAGTGTTCACAAATAGTTAAGCAAAACAACCACCAAAAACACAACAATCTCCTTATTTCCCTTTCTCCAGGTATCCCCTGAAATAGAATCTGAATGCTATGGGAAACAATAGTATAAGCTTAAGCTGTGGCAGAGAACCAGCTGTGCAGTCTGAATAGCTGTATGAACAAGAAGGATTCCTTACTCTTGCCGGCATTGCAGTTATCACACATCTTATTGCATTGTGCAGAGTCCCAGACTTCATCAAAGTGTTGAGCGATCTGGACACGTCTGCACCTACACAAGAAAAAAAATCACATTATTTTACATCATTCTACAGTACACTATGAAAAACATTTATAGATGGCACAAAACTCTTTATGGATTGTTTAGCTTCAAATTATAGTTCACAGTCACTGGAGAGTTGAAAATAAATCCACAGTTTTAATAAAGAATCGTAATTTTCAAGCAATATCCAACCAGAAGCTGGTCAAATGGTGAATCCTTGTAGGGAGGATCCATGATCTGCATACATCATTGCTCAGCAGTTAATGATTAGGCCTAGCACTCATCAGTGTATGGAGGTGTATGTGCACTGTGCTTTCCGACAAAACCCTATGCAGTGCTAGATCAGGGGTCTTCAAACTACGGCCCTCCAGGTGTTCAGGAACTACAGTTCCCATCATGCCTAGTCATGTCTGTATTTATAGGTTGGTTGCCTGTGAGTCAGGCTATTATTCTAGGCACCTCAGCACTGACGGTTCTTTATTACTTTATCTTCCAATATTACTAGTCCTCATCTCTTCTGCACCCTAGCAGTTCAGATTTGAATGGTCAGTTACCAGCCCAACAAGTTCTCTACCCCACCTACTTCCACTCACTCGCTCGATTATCCTCAGGTAATTTAGCACCTTATTACATCATATACCTTTGTATACTAGTCTTCCACCACTTCCCTTCAGTGATAGCACTCACTAGGATCGCCCCCTTTGGGTCTTTCCCTTACATTCATATTCATTCATTCATATTTTTATTCATTTCATTTATTTTTTTCTCTATGGTGTCACTTTATTACACTCATTGTATTCCTACCATAATTGGTTACACATAAAAAAATATCTTTTTTTTTCACATAGCAATGTGCATCCTTCATCACATACTAGATGGTTTTTCCCAACCCTTTTGTTTTGTTAATGAAGCATTCACACACTCTTTGTGCACTCAATACCTCTCTAATCCAACTTATTTTAGTTTACTTATTTATTCATATGTTACTATATACTCTGTATTGGCCACTACCCATTGTTGTGATACCCGTTAGGGTTACCAATGTGTAGTTCCCCCTTTTCTACCACATAATTGGATTTAACTCCTACCAGTCTGTTTTGCCTAATATGCCTTATAAACAATCATCATTTATTTTATACTCTAGCACAATCTGCTATGATCCAATATAATTAATATAATTAATCCCTATGATTTATACTTGGCTAATCCACTGGGTGTTCATTGCAGGCTCCGGCTCCCTTGCTTCTCGGAGGGCCCTCTTGGTGCGGTTCCTTGTAGCCTCCCTGGGGTGGAGCATGTCCCCCCGTCCTCACCCTCGGGGCTCCCTTGGATTCCAAACGGCTTTGTTCATCCCTGGCCCAAACCAATACTAATTTCATCTATTCTACTGTAAATTCCCTCTTGGATCATTCAATGTGATATATACTTAGATGTTTTTTGATCTTATATTTATGCCATGTGTATTTTTATAGATTCAATCTTCCCCCTGAAGAGACCATTTATGGGTCGAAACGCGTCAGGGCACGCACATCATGCAACGCACTTTAATGTTGTATAACATTGTCTCCACTTCTGTGGAATTTCATGCTCATCACCAGATCCTGAAGGGGTTTTTCTCCAATGTCATTGTATTACTTATGTATATTACCGACTACCCATATTACATTTTTTTTTTTTTAAGTTCAATAATTTTTATTGAATTTTTCAATAGAGAACAAATATCACAAAGAGTAAAATGTCAACTTACAGTCAGTCAAACTCTATACAGTATCTTCCGTGTCCTAGGACAAAAGTTACAACACTAGTGCAAAAAGAAAAAAAAAAAAAAAAAGAAAAAAAACGGAAGGGAGGAGAGAAACAATCATACAGCGGCCCTGTGTAGTCCTGGTAGCAATCAGCTCGCATAACAATGAACTGTTAACTTCTCAGGGTCCCCCAAGACACAACTCCCCGGTGGGGGAGGGGCTCAGTACCCCAGCTCCCGATAGGCCCCAAAGGGATCACACTGCCCCTCGGGAACAGGGGACCTTGCGCCCCATCCCACGCGAGTCCCAAGGCCATCACCGTGTGGGAGACCCATGAAGCCGTTTACCAGAAGGGTGCACAATCGGCCTTGTAGGCCGTCACCTGGGGGAGCTAGTCTCCATCCTAAAAAAACGTACCAGTAACCGGAAAATCATATAACAGAATGGTAACCGGGGGGGGGTAGAAGAAAAAGAAGAGGTACAGATGCATAGGAAAGGAATGGAAAGCGAAAAAGAGGGAGAGAAGACGAGGGGAAGGATGCCTGCTCTGTTAGGGAATTGAACGGTCGGTCGGCCCGCTAGGCAGAACTCCCGGTATGAGGGATATGTTACAGTAGGTGGCCCAGGGTTCCCAGATGGCCAGAAATCTCTCAGATTTGTCATTAATTCTAGCAACGATCTGCTCCTGCACCATAATCCAAGAGACTTTTCTCCTGAACCCCTGAAGGGATACCGAAGGTTTCTTCCAGGCTTTAGCTATAGACATTTTGGCTCCCAACAGTATGAAAAAGGATAAGGTTTGGCAATGTTTAGATAATCCAGGAATGCTTTGATTCAGAAGAGCAATGCCTGGGTGGGGGGTCACCACCGATGCTGTCACGGAGCGAATGATCCGGAACACCTTCCGCCAGAATGATCTGATGCGGGGGCAGGTCCACCAAATGTGGAGCATAGACCCTTCCAACTCACAGCCTCTGTAACAGACCGGTGATGCCCCTGGGAACATCCTAGCCAGCCTGGAAGGAACATAATACCACCTGAGTAAGACTTTTAAGCCAGCCTCTATGAGAGAGACGTTGAGAATACCTTTATACGCTCTAGTAGTCGCTCTGTGCCAGACCTCAATGTCCCACGAACCGTCCAGCTCCTCCTCCCAGGCCCGAGCATACGATGGCTTTACCTCTCTAGAAACAAGCGCTGTATAGATCAAGGAGATGCCACCCTTCTGATCCGCTGCGGTAGTGCACCAGTGTTCATATGGCGAGATTGTGGGGGGTACCTTTCTATTGGACCAGATTGAGTGCATGAAATGGGAGATTTGTGAGAACCTGAACAGTTCCGAATCCGGCATGTCCAGTTTCTGTCTGCAAAAGGCTAGGGAAACAGGGCCCGTCGGGGAGAGGAAGTGGCCAATCCGGTAGAGGCCTTTGTCCGTCCACCATCGAAAGGCCTCAATACTCATTCCCGGGGGGAATTCCGCATTATGGAACAAGTGTGCCAACGGTTTCAAGGGGGACGTCAGGGAGTGCGCGCCAAATAGTTTGGAGCTTAAGGAAACCGAATGCGATAGGGTGGGAGATAGAATTGCGGGTCTGACCTTTGGGTCACAGCAAAGGAGGAAGTCAATGGTGTTCTTGGGGGTGGCTTGTCTCTCCATTGAGAGCCAGTCAGGTTTAGGTCCTTGGCGGAAAGCCATCGAGATTTGTGCTAGTTGGGCTGCCCGGTAATAACCCCAGAGATTCGGGAGTCCCAGCCCACCCTGTGATTTCAACCGATAGAGGATGCCCGAGGGGCATCTATACCCCTTGTTACCCCAGACAAAACGGACTATTCGGGATTGGACCGAACTGAGAAAACGTTTAGGAATCGGGACCGGGAGGGAGCGGAATAGATATAGCAGACGGGGGAGGAGTGTCATTTTCACTGCGTGTATCCTACCCATCCAGGATAGACCACACTTCGACCACGCATCCAAATCCTCTCTACACTTGCGTATTATAGGGGGATAGTTGGCTTCAAAGAGACTTGTTATGTCTGGTGTAAGTTTGATGCCTAAGTAAGGAATCGGCCCGGATGCCCATTTAAAGGCGAAATTATTAGAGAGCTGGTAGAGAATGTCAGGGGGGACAGTAATGTTCAAGGCTGTTGACTTGGTCATGTTAACTTTCAGTCCCGACACGTCACTAAAGGCCCGTAGAGTCTTAAGTATCACGGGGGTAGAGGTCAGTGGGGAGGTGATGAAAAGGAGCAGGTCATCTGCGTACAGCGCGCACTTGTGCTTACCCTGTCCGCACGTCACCCCCTTGAAGTCCGGGTTCGATCTAAGCGCAATTGCTAGTGTCTCTATTGCCAACGCGAATAAGAGGGGGAGAGTGGGCACCCTTGTCTGGTTCCCCGACCAATAGTAAACGAGTCCGAATATCTGCCCAACAGGCGAACTTGGGCCGTGGGGTTCGAATAAAGAGCTCGGATTAGCTTCAAAAAGTATGGGCCGAAACCCCACTTCCCCAATATGTCGGTTAAGTAATTCCAGTCAATCGAGTCAAAGGCCTTGTGAAGGTCTATGGAAAGAATAAAGCCTTTCTGCGGGGTTCCCCCATCCCAGTGGGATCTAAGAAGCGAAATGATGTCAATGGACCTCCTGACCTGATCCGGACCCTGTCTCCCAGGAATGAACCCCACCTGGTCCCCATGTATGTATGTAGCGATAAAACTCGCCACCCTATTGGCCATGATCTTGGTCATAATTTTGATGTCGTTATTGATAAGCGAGATTGGGCGGTAATTGCTAACCTCACTAGCGTCCTTGTCCGGCTTGGGAATCACAGAAATGTATGCAGAGTTTAGGTCTGCACCCAGGAGGTTTCCCTCCCGTAGGGAGTTAAATAACCGAGCCATATGTGGAGCCAGGCAAGGGCCAAATTTCTTATAGTAGCTATTTGAAAATCCATCGGGACCGGGCGATGAGCCAAGTTTGAGGGATTTTATGGTGTCCAAAATCTCGGCAGAGGTAAACGGTTCCTCCATGAGAGTCCTATGCTCAGGGGAGAGGGTGGGGAGAGGGAGAGCGTCCAAGAATGTCTCGAGGAGGCCTGAGCCGGGCTAACAGGTTTGTATAGGTCAGAGTAGAACTGTAGAAAAGTGTCCATAATTTTTGTTGGGTTTTGCGTCAGGTCCCCTGAGGTCGTCTTGATTTTAGGGAAGGCTAGGGCGCGTGGCTTAGGGTTCAACTTCACTGCCAGCTTAGATCCAATCCTATCCTTCTGAGAGTAGAATAGAGCCCCAGTCCATCTAAGGTGCCTTTCTGCGTCAGTGGTCAGTTTCAGATTGAGAAGGGCACGAGCCCCTTCCAACTGTCTAAGGGATTCCGCCGTAGGGTGTCGCTTGTGTGCTTTCGCTAGAGCACGGAATTTCTCAGTGAGCTTCAGCGTGTCCGCCCTGTGTTCTGCCCTACGTATCGAGATCATTTGTATGATCTTCCCCCGGATCACCGATTTGTGTGCTGCCCAAACGGTAGCCTCCGAGACCTCGCCCGTCGCATTGAGAAGGAAGTATTCCTTAATCGCTGCTTCCAAAAGGGTGCACTGTATGGGGTCACTCAATAATGACTCCTGCAGACGCCAGCGAGGGGCCGTTCGCACTCCCGAAGGTCTCAGCGTGGTCAACACGACCATCGAGTGGTCCGAAAGGGAAGAATCAATAATCTTGGAGCCTCTAATTAAGGGGATCGACGAGGAACGTGTGAAAATGTGGTCTATCCTGGCAAATGAGTTGTGTGGGGCAGAGAAGTGCGTATAGTCCTTCGTGTGAGGATTAACCTCTCTCCAGACGTCAATCAACCCCGCCGAGTATAATAGTTCGGCAATCTTAACACTTTGTTTGGAGGGCCGTTTTGGTATCGGCCTCCCCGCCCTGGACTTATCCAGCGAGAAATAATCGAAAGCGATGTTAGAGTCCCCACAAATGTAAACCGTTCCCTTGAGATGATCGCTCAGAGTGTGCAGTAGAGAGTCAAAAAAGGGTTTCTGGCCCTTATTTGGGGAGTAATAGGAGACAAAGGTGTAGGTTTCTCCATCAATTTGACCAGAGACCAAGATGTAGCGTCCCTGCGGGTCGGCTTTGACAACCGGTTGGGAGAAATTAATGTGTTTAGCGAAACAAATGGCCACTCCCTTTGTTTTATTGTCCGCGGATGCCAGAAAAAATTGAGGATAATGCTGGTGAAGGAAAGTAGGCTTAAAAGTGACCGGGAAATGAGTCTCCTGTAACAATAACACGTCAGCATGCATAGAGTGGTATAGCTGATACAGCTTCCTACGCTTAACTGGAGAGTTAAGGCCCTGGACGTTATGAGAAACTATCTTGAGGGATGGAGGTGGGGAATGTGTATTAGGCATGGATCAGAGTGATTAAAACTAGTGTGATGTATCGGTGCATTCCTTGATCTAAAAAGCGGTACTCACCACACAGCCTGAGGGGCAGACACAGCGAGAGCTCGGGTCCTGGGAGGTGAGGTCCGTGACGATCGAAGGCACCGAAGAGACTCAGATAGGAAGTAGCATGAGGAGCAGGCAGGACAGGAGGGAAAGAAGAAGGAAAGAAAAAGAGACTGGTTACAAATTGATAAACTGAACAAAAGGACTGAAACAATAATAAAAAAACAATAAGACATAAACCAAGGACCCTGGGGCCCCCTAACCCCACCCCACCCCTGGGTCGAGATGGGCTATCCATCCCTACCCTCAATCCTGAGAGGACCGGAGTTCCCTAGAGACAGGGACTCCGTGACAGAGCCGAAGAGCACGATAAGCGCTCCCGGCCCTAGTATGAGGTGCACTGGGTCCACCACAACCCAACCACCCAAAATAGATCATCCGTTGTACCAAAGGCCCACACTGGGGCCTAACGTATTCTAAAGGAACAAGCAGAACGCCCCCATGTAAGTCACTGGCTAGTAAACTGTGATAACCAGGAACCCCCCCGGTCCCCGAACCCCACCCCGCGGGGCCCAGGTTCCTGGAAGGGAGGGAAAAATAAAGACATTAAGACTTAATACTGCATTGCTGTTGACCATAAATTGCACCAGGAGCTGATCGGCACACAAAAGGGGAAAGGCCACCCTAGTCGGTCCGCCACCCCCTCAAACTCCCCAGCCCCAAGTCAGGTTGAGCCCACCCACCCCAATCCCTGTCAGGAAGTAAGGCCCAGCCAGGCAACCTGCAACAAAAGGAAAACATTAAAGGAGATAATATTATAAGTGCTGTCAGCTGGAAGTCTTCAGCAACAGGTGCCCCCAGTAAGGGGCGGCGGGTGGAGTACCCCCAAAACCGGGCATCATGGGAAGTGAGAAGTCACCGAGCCCAAAGAGGGACAGAAGGGGGAGAGTCTTCAGGTCTGTA
Source organism: Rana kukunoris (assembly GCA_029574335.1). Taxonomy (NCBI): domain Eukaryota; kingdom Metazoa; phylum Chordata; class Amphibia; order Anura; family Ranidae; genus Rana; species Rana kukunoris. The sequence continues at coordinate 421,392,765 of CM056051.1, read as the reverse complement.
GATTGTCCTTGGACCGCTTGTAGCCTTGCTTGAGCCAGGTGTGCTGCAAAGGGCTTGCAGGCGAGGGTCTCTTTGTAGAAGCCGGGTTGCTCCTGCCGGTCTGCATAGGAGGGGGGTCTTGGATCAGGATCCCTAGATGCGCCAACAGTCGCTCCCCTTCAGACAAGGATGAGAAGCCATAGTGTTTGTTCTTGAAGGAGAAGTTCAGCAGTAGGGGAAAAGACCATCTGTATGTGATTTCCCTTTCCATCAATAGATGCAGCAGTGGTTTAAGCGATCGCCGTCTCTGTACTGTGTAGGGGGAGAGATCAGCAAAAATTTGGATTTTATGACCGTTTAGCGTAAGATTTTCGGAGTACCTGGTTTTCCTCATCACCTCCTCCTTCACCGAATAAAAGTGTGGTTTCACTATAATGTCTCTGGGGAGTCCGTCCGCGCGAGGGGGTTGCAGGGCCCTGTGTGCCCTGTCCAGCTCCAGGCGGTGTTCTGCTATATCAGGAATGAGACTTTTAATAAAGGATTTCACAGCCGCCTGCACCTCCTTTTCGGATTCGGGGAGCCCCCTGATCCTAAAATTATAGCGTCTGGATCTATTCTCGAGGTCATCGATCTTGGCAAAGGCAGTCTCTAATTGATCCTGGACATCTTGTAGCCTGGCCGTGTTTTGGTTAATGCGTGCTACGGCCTGGTCAGCCTTTTTCTCTATAGTGTCCATTCTCATTCCAATCTGCTGCAGGTCTGCATGAATGGATGAAGTGATTTGGGCTGCATTGAGGGCCAAGCTCTTGGAGAGCATCTGTGCAAAGGCCTCCATCATGGAAGGAAAATCAGTGGGGATAGGAGTGGACTCTGCTGTTTCACTCACAGTCAGCAGCATGCCTGTATGGGGATCCAGCAGGGGGGTGGAGGGGGGCCCCGCGCTCATTCGTCCCAATAGGGATTCTGTGGAGGCTGGGGAGGCAGCCTGATGCAGGGAGGGGAAGTCAGTACCTGGTGATGGCGGTAGGACCAGATCCTGGTCAGCAATAGAGTCCCCTGCGTCTCCCGCGGCATGTAGGCCTTGCTGCGCCGCCGCCATCTTGGCATAGCTGAGGGGTCCGGGAGAAGCCGCCATCTGCCGCGATAGATTCCTCCTCACCGGCGCCGGTAACATCCGCTTGTTCCCGGGGTCTTCCCCTACTCGTGGGACCCGATGATAGCGCTGGGGGGGCGTCCTGAGAGCTCCGGTGGTTATTGCAGGGCCGTGGTGGAGCGGAGCTCTAGAAGCCGGCGGCGCCTGCATATTACATTTTTTAACCTAATTACAACCTTATTTCATTAATTTTGCTGTTAAAAGCCCCATGGAGTAATTTTCCTTGTTTCATCAAATTCTATTATGGGGTTTGCAGCTTTCTTGTCTCTTCGCATATGTGTCATTTCCTAGCCACTTTAAATTTTCTGTCTCTCTACATTGAACTACAGCTACTGAGATCTGTACATAACAGGCCTTCCTCCTAACAGAAGAGCTAAGGAGAGCTAAGGAGCTAAGGAGAGCAAAAAAAAAAAAAAAATTAGAGCTCCATCTCCTGGCAGGTTGTCAGAATACCAAATAGTCACACCACTACAGAGGTCTAGAGAATCTCACACAATAAATCCTCCTTTTCAGGCAATACATGACTTACAAAAAATGTTCTGACACATCCCTATAGTGCTTTAGGGTGCCTGTCCCTCCTTATTTTCAGCACATTGCCAGAGAGACTGCCCATAATAGTGATGGGCGAAAATAAATATATAAGGGTTAAGAGCAACATCTGCAATATCTAAAAAAGTGATGGTGGGCGGAAGATGGGTGCTGCAGGTGTGGGCTCCCCCAGATACTGCGCTTAACATAATACACCTGGAACAAGTAATCAGACATTGAAGTCCAAGTATCTGCTCTTTATACTTGTTTGGATGAAGTTACTCAAACTATTAAAGCCACCAGATCAGCATGACAGCTGCACAGGTTTCCTTTATCAGCTTACTGTCAATTTGTTTTGGGTTAGTGGAATGGTGAAGGGAAAAAAATATTTTGCTCATATAGAATATATGCACACCTGTCACGCTTAAAGGAGTTGTAAAGGAAAATGTTTTTTCACCTTAATGCAATCTATGCATTAAGGTGAAAAAACATTCGATACTGCCGCCCCCCGAGCCCCCCTTATACTTACCTGACCCCTCGAAAGTCCCGCGCGCGGTCCCGTGATCCTCTTCTCCGCTCAGCCTGGCCGCTGATTGGCTGGAGCGGATTGATTGAGAGCAGTGCAGCCATTGGCTGGCGCTGTTGTCAATCACATCCATGACGCGGCGTGCCGAGGGGCGGGGCCGCTCGCTGTATCACGGGAGCGCGCCCGCAATTAGTGACCACCATGCGAGCTCTCGCATGACTGTGGTGACTAATTGCGGGGAGGACAGCCGCCAAGGGACCCAGAAGACGTGGATCCGGGGCACTCTGTGCAAAACGAACTGCACAGTGGAGGCAAGTATGACATGTTTGTTATTTTACTAAAGCTTTAAAGCTGATCTCTGGGATCTGCTCACTTTGTATGCCTAGGTCCCACTCCCCAACAATAAAAACACTAAAATAGTTTGACGCTTTTACTTTTAGATTAAATCATGATTTTAATTTCTGTGAAGTAACTGGCTCATTTGGGAAAATGTGACTTTCAAACTATAATTCAATGGGACGGCACAACGTGGTAGGCGTGTATGCAGGTGGAGCTCAGTGCCGTTTCTAGATTAAATGTAAATTCTCACATAGCCAGCTTCTCACCCACATAACCTACCAGCTGCTATCTGTGTCTATGAGGGGCAGTACCACGCTGATGAGAACCGCTTTGGGCATTTCTGACAATCAATGGATGCGAGTGCATCATTACTGGGTGCTGTGCCGATTGCATTTACCCACAGAAGAAGCATGACGTAAGCACACATGCTTCTCTTTCTGTAGACTACAAAGAGGAAATGCATGCTTCGGCTGTGAACGCTGTATAAATTGTACGTAGTATCAACTACATACAGTATTACAGCACCTTGTTCCAGCAGCGGGACATGAACTTCTAGCCCCGCTCTTGAATCTAAGTGCTGCACAGCTATTAACAGGAAGCCTTGCATTTTGTGAATGAATATAAGGCTCTTTCACACGGGGCAGATCAGTAATGATCAGTAATGATCTGCCCCGTGCACCTCCGTTTGCTCAGCAGGGATCCCTCTGTTGATCCCCGCTGAGCCGGCGGAGGACAGGTCGGTCCCCGCACACTGTGCATGGACCGCCCTGTCTTTTCTCCACTCTCCCCTATGGGGGCATCGGATGAACATGGACCGTCTGTCCGTGTTCATCCGATCCGATCAGCCAGACAGAAGGAAAAGTAGGTTTTTCCTCCGTCATACTTTGGCAGGTCGGATGTCAGCGGGCATGTCACAGCTGACATCCGCGGCTCCATAGAGGAGCATGGAGCGACCCGTTCAGGTCCGCAAAAAAAACTGGCAGGCGGACCTGAACGGACGCTCCGTGTGAAAGAGCCCTTTCTCTTATTGCGTAAGGTGGAGAGGTGGGCAGATGATGCAGCCACTGCATAGGTTAGTGAAATAAGTAGTTTCTTTAGACCAGCTTGGTCCAAACAAACTATTTAAGTTCACTAAATACTGTAGTTAGGCTTTAAAATTTTAACTCCAAGCTTGTTGAGATTTTTTTTTTTTTAAACCCCCTCTGGGTGATCAATGTACATTGCAGGTATTTTAACAAACTTTGTTGCAGATTCCTAACAGATTCTGCTTTGAATGAAAAGCGGTGTGTCCTTTAAATAAAGATTACCAATTGGAGCGACGTTCATTTTAATCAGCTAGTACACTTGGAGTTTGCACTCCAAGGGCACTGCCCAATTTCACCTTCAAGGTATTCTGTGTGGGAAGTCTCTGTGAAGACATGTGTCTCCTGGTAATGCATTAACAGAAGGTGAAGATATAAATATAGACTATAAAAGCTATAACCTTTAGCCGATAATCTGAATAAGCGCACCTAGTAAGGTCCTGACAGTACTGAACCATCTCATAGAGCTTTTGCTGACCAACGTTCTCCATGACCACCATTGTACTTATTCGGAAGATGTCCCCAAACCCATAATATAATATACAGTCGGCTCGACTGTCATCCCGACCTGTGAGAAAAAAAAAAAAGAGACACAGATAAGGTCACATGACTAGTGCACTATACAGCCAAGATGACAAAGAAATAAGAAATGCAACAAGAGGCTTATATTATGTTCAAAAGATGTATAAATTAACTTTGTGTAATAATTTCCGGTTTTAAGTGACAAAATAATTACCTGCCCGTCCACTCTCCTGATAATAGTTTTCCATCGATTTACTCATCGAGTGATGAATCACAAACCGCACATCTGGCTTATCAATCCCCATCCCGAAAGCCACTGTGGCCACAACCACCTGAGAGAAATTAAAAGATTAAAAGGGTCAATACATATAAAAGTCATAGGCGACCTATAGGTGGAGTTCAGTGGGCTAAGCTATGGCCTTATGTGTTTTGGATACTTCAGTGGTGGTTCATTAGGCTCTTGTATCGTCCATCTTAAAGTGGTACTAAAGCCTAAACTTTTCTTGTTCAATATATTTTTTATTATTTAAGAGACTGCAATGTATACATAGCAAAAATAGCATTTGAAGTGCTGGTAATAACAGGGGATTTACAAAGTGTGCAGAGAACATCACAAGTATTAATAAAAAACGAAGATGAAAAAGAAAACTAACAGAACAATGCTGTTCAAACATTATTAAGGATAATGAGAATGGAGGGTCAAGCCCTCAGAAAACACATGTTGCATAAGACTGCTTAACTGGAAACGGAATGTCATGGGGTAATTCAACATGTGAAGCCTAAACTCTTTTACCTGAACGCTTTCTCTGCATTAACCACTTCAGGACCGCCTCCTGCACATATACGTCGGCAGAATGGCACGGCTAGGCACATGCACGTACAGGTACGTCCTGTGCTACTACCCAGCCATGGGTCGCGGGCTCGCGCCCGCGGCCTGCTCCCGTGACCCGTTTGAAATCTCCGGGACAGCGGGACTCACGGACCCGATCGCAGCTGGACTCCCGCGATCGGTCCCTGGAGCTCAAGAACGGGGAGAGCCGTGTGTAAACACGGCTTCCCCGTTCTTCACTGTAGCGGCGTCATCGATCGTGTGATCCTTTTTATAGGGATACACAATCGATGACGTCACACCCCCCTACAGTTGTAAACACACATTAGGTCACACATAACCCCTTCAGCGCCCCCTTGTGGTTAACTCCCAAACTGCACTGTCATTTTCACAATAAAAAATGCATTTTAAATGCATTTTTTGCTGTGAAAATGACAATGGTCCCAAAAATGTGTCAAAATTGTCCCAAGTGTCCGCCATAATGTCGCAGTCACGAAAAAAATGGTTGATCGCCGCCATTAGAAGTAAAAACATTTTTTTTTATAGAAATGCAATAAAACCATCCCCTATTTTGTAAACGCTATAAATTTTGCGCAAACCAACCGATAAATGCTTATTGTGATTCTTTTTACCAAAAATAGGTAGAAGAATACGTATCGGCCTAAACTGAGGGAATTTTTTTTTATATATATTTTTGGGGGATATTTATTATAGCAAAAAGTAAAAAATATTGCATTTTTTTCAAAATTGTCGCTCTGTTTTTGTTTATAGCGCAAAAAATAAAAACCGCAGAGGTGATCAAATACCACCAAAAGAAAGCTTTATTTGGGGGGAAAAAAGGACACCAATTTTGTTTGGGAGCCATGTCGCACGACCGCGCAATTGTCTGTTAAATCGACGCAGTGCCGAATCGCAAAACCTGCCCGGGTCCTTTAGATGCCTAACAGTCCGGGTCTTAAGTGGTTAAACTAAAAAATGCCCCACTACCTGTCCAACCCCCCCCTTCTATCCCTACCAGCACTGTGTGCATCTATGGACACATACAGCCCAGCTCAGGACCCAATGGGATTGTGCACGAGAACCCAGCTTGCTACAGAAAGCACCTGAAGGAGGGAGGAGCCAAGAGCACCCGCAGGAATTGCCAAAAGAGGAGAAAACATTGCTGCACAAAGCAGGCAAGTATACGTTTTTTTTAACTTTGTTTTGCCTTAAGGATCACATTTAGGGCTTTAGATTTTCCTACCAACTGCAGCCCATAACATTTCTGGGGACATCTGTCGACCTACCAAAGCCCAATATTACTAAACATAGATTGTAACAACCTGAATATACATTGTAATAATCTGACTACACCTGAATCTTATTCTCAGTCCAGCAAGTGTGGACTTTCGTCTTGTCACGTGGTTCCATGTTGGCATGATATGTTCCTGCTCGAATTCCCAGTTTCTGTAAACTTATAGTGACTAGTTCGGAATCTTTCTGAGAAAAACAGTATATAATGCCTGCGGAAAAGGGGGAAGATGTAAAAAAGATCAAACACTTCAGTAAAGAGATTTGGATTAATTTACTATGGATCTTTAAACATTCACACAAATTGTGTGGCTATTCACCTAAATTATCCCACCGTGCAGATGAAATAGGTAAAATAAGTACACAGGATTTACCTTTAGGGTGCAATACATTCAGGGATGAATGCCTGAAAACAGAGGTATTCTGCACATAGGGAAATTGTCCCTGAACACATAGAGCCTCACGGTGCATTAAATCGCTGGGATTGCATGCATAGCAGCTAGATGTCCCATGTGCAAATGGCCTAATGCCGCGTACACAAGACCATTTTTAATGGTCTAGAAAAAACAACGTTTTTTTCAACCCGATTATTGTTAAGCCGGCCTTGCCTACACACGATCGTGGAAAAAAAATGCTCTAGCAAAGCGCAGTGACGTACAACACAAGTACAAAGGTACTATAAAGGGGAAGTTCTGTTCGGATGGCACTACCCTTGGGGCTGCTTTTCCTGATTTTGTGTTAGTAAAAGTTTGGTGAGAGACGATTCACGCTTTTCAGTCTTCGTGCTTTTCAGTCTGTTACAGTGTGATGAATGTGCTATTTCCAATACAAATGCTAGATTTACCAGAACGAGCGCTGCCGTCTCATAACTTGCTTCTGAGCATGTGCCTTTTTTTCACGTCGTTAAAGCCCACACACGACTATTTTTTACGACGTTAAAAACGACAACGTTAAAAACTATGTGAAAACTTAGAGCATGTTCTAAATTTTTAATGCCCATTTTTTACATCATGAAAAATGCTCTGGAGCCTACACACAATCGTTTTTAATGACATAAAAAAAAAAATGAATTTTTTACATCCCGAAAAACGGTTGTGTGTACGCGCCATTAGAGTTATTGACATTTATGAGCGCTGCTAATTTGGCCTGCACATTCACACACTAGCCACCTATGCAAAATGGTTAAAGAGTTACTAAAATCAGTCTGTATATGCAGTATTTACTAAAATAATAGCATTTCCATGTTCTGTATACTGTGGGAGACCAGATATCGTGAATGCAGGCTCCTGGGTTAAGAAACACTTTAAGGCAGAGTATAAAAGCTGACGTTTGATCTGTTCCCTGGATCCTCCTTGCCCCCTTCATCAACATGCTAATGAAATTTTAAAATAAAACCCTTCTCCACTTTAATTACAGTGAAACCTTGGATTACGAGCATAATCCGTTCCAGGAGTTACCCCATAGAAGTTACCCCATAGAAGTCAATGGAAACAAAAATAATTCCTTTGCATTGACTTATATGGCATGCAATACTGCATGTGGCCAGAGGTGGGGGGCGCCGGAGAGCCTCAGAAAACACTCGGAAAGGCCTGGGAAAGCTCGGCTGAACTTGGAAAACCTTGAAAAGGCTTGAGAACCGAGCATTTACGAGTTTTTCATAATGGCTCCGGTGCCCCCCCCACCTAAGGCCAAACGCGGTACTGCACACCGCTGTGGCTTGAATCCTGCTCCTGTTGCGAGACAACACTCGCAAACCGAATCAGAATAAAAAAATAAAAAAAACAATGCTGGTATTGCGAAACACGCGTTAACAGCAACACTCGCAATCCGAGATTTCACTGTACATACCCTAATATGCAGATCATGGCTGGTGGGAGGTGCTTGTAGGGTGTTATACATAGCTTTCTGAGAACATTACAGTACTCTGCCTCAGTGCTTCTCTCAAGAGCCCTCAGCTCTCAAGAGCTGTCTCTTGGGAGGAGTTAGGCAAATACCAAAATTCCTGTCTGGAGGAATAGGTGTTACCAAGCAGGCTGAGCTTGCCCTAGGTAACACCCACATGTGATGCTGAGTCTCCATGATTGAAAGAACTGAAAACTAAGAAAGAGCTTAAAATCCAATGAGTGAAAGGGGTAAGCCAGGGACAGTTAGGCTGAGGAGGAAAGAGCTAGATGATGTTAAAATGTCACCCAGCCAGTTAATGGGACTGGTTCTATCTAACTTGTTGCAGCTTCAAATACATACGCATAATATAGTATTACACCAGACAAGTTCTGCAATGAGTACAGACAATACAAATAAATCGGATGGGATTCTTTTCACTCTAAATAGACATGACCCACATTGATTATAAATTCAAAGAATGCTGTGTCAGATCTCTGTCTGCATTGAGAAGTACAGGAGTGCCATTACCGGATTGTCCTTTGTATCGGCAGTTGACCAGTTTGACAATGTCCTCTATAAAGTCATTGGTGCTTGAAGGCTTCAGCCGAACCTGAAAGACATTGTTAATAAAACCAGTTAATTTATTTCACAAATACAATTTTGTTGGAATCAATCATTTAGTTTTAAAGAGAACAAACAGACACATTACTTCTATTCAGTTATAGAACCTGGGGGTCAGGCTTTTATTTCCTTTCAGGGATTTTTTTGTGAAAGGAGGAGGTCTGGGGCGGTATGGTTAAGAGTGGTGGGGCAGTGAAACAATAGGTATGTCGTCAACTCTTCACACCCAAGCCAAGCCCCCTGTGCCTCCAGTGCACTTCAAGTTTGTGTACTCTAATGACCCCTATACTCCTGTGCTTGCAGCAATTCCTGCACTATCATCCCTCTAAATTTTCTAGGACCCCTGTGCACTCCTGTGACACCAATATCACCATTTACTCATGTTTTTGGGGTTCCAGTGACTTTTGTCTCTCCTATAACCCCAGCCTCTACAAGGATCCCTGAGTAACCTGCATCATCTGGTGACTTCACATTACTTGGAGCATCCTGTGCCATCCAGTGACCATGGAGCATCTTGTGTCATCCTGCAACTCCAGTGGCCATGGAGCATCCTGTGCCATCCAGTGACTCCAGTGGCCATGGAGCATCCAGTGACTCCAGTGGCCATGGAGCATCCAGTGACTCCAGTGGCCATGGAGCATCCAGTGACTCCAGTGGCCATGGAGCATCCAGTGACTCCAGTGGCCATGGAGCATCCAGTGACTCCAGTGGCCATGGAGCATCCAGTGACTCCAGTGCGCCATGAGCACTTCTGTGGCAACGGTGTCACAACACAGCCCCAGGTATTTTCACATTCTGAACGGTTTCCCTGTCAGTGGATACAGACCACTGTCCATGACAGACATATTATGAGCCCTGACTTGAATGCTGTTCTGGCTGATCACAGATGCATAGTTGGGGAGTCTGAATGTTGTTGGGGGGGGGGGAATCACTTTTGTATCAGCCAAAAGGTAAACCACAGAGACCCTTCATACCTCATAGAACAAGTTGGGTCTATTGAAAGAGGCAGTAAAGGTGATCGACTTCTGAACACAGAGAATTTTCTGGGCATCCTTTAAGACATGGCTGGTTGCCGTCGCAGTCAGACCAATCAGGGGGGCGTTGGGAAACTGGCGTTTTAGGATACCCAGCAGCTTGTAGTCTGAAAAAACACAAATAATTATTTAATAAAAAAAAATGTTTATCAAATGTACATTTTCTGTAATGAATACACTCAAACGCATTTTAGTGCATATAAATAATATAATCTTTATTTTTTGGGGGAAATTTAGAAGGGGTTGTGTGATGTAACTATACATCAATTATACCAAACCCCAAAACTCAAAAATGTCCATAGACAATGCTTTAAAACCCTTCACAGGGTGAGGATCATTAGGATCCTAGAGCATTTCTACGTGTTCCTCATAATATAGCAAATCTTCATTTGCTTTAAAAACAGTTTTAACTAAGTATTTTTTTTTTTACACATGTTATACATTAAAAAAGACAATATAAATAACAGCTGAATACGGACTAGTCGCCATGGGCACTGTCAGCCTTCTCGCTCGTCACCAGTTTATATAGGCAGCAACATTGGATTCCTCACCTGGCCGGAAGTCGTGTCCCCACTGGCTGCAGCAATGAACCTCGTCCACCGCAATCCTTGCCAGCTGCCCCGCTTGATAGGCCTTCTCCAGCCGTGACATGAACAGTTTGCTCTTGGCAATTTTCTCTGGTGTAACGTACAGGATTTTCATTTTCGAATTGCGGTTAATCATTTCGCTGTGCACCCACTTCACATGTTCCTAGAGTGGATACACACAGGAGGACATCACTTATACACTTACAGTCCGATTCTATACAAGCAGCGATCACTTTATTCTTCAGTGTTTTTCAGGAATAAACTAAACTGCATTCGTCCACAAAGTTGTGTGAATAATTATTGTACCCAAAACAGCTCATCAGTTTAAACTAAACTGTGACTAACGGTCTTACGAATATTGTAGTATGATCATTTCTTTGTCAGTGGACAAACGTACAAAATCAGCAAATCAAATTTCACCATCTAGTGAGGGAAAAAAAAAAGTACAAAGGTTGTATTCTTCCTACTTTCCACCAATGTAATGGGCATTGTTCCCCATTGCCCTCCAATTTACTGGCTTTAGTAAGGGTTCCCCAACAACTGACGATTATTTTAGGGGACTGGAGTAAAAACATTGAGACATGCTGCTCTAGATAATACATCCAGAGAGGCAAAGTGGTTAAATATGCCAGTGACATGAACGGATTCCATATATCATTCCTGGAGCATACCTTACTGCTTGCTGAGTTCAGAGAGGTGCCAGAGATACCCAGTCGCTCCACTACCATCAGCTGATCTTCCATCAGGGACAAAAGTGGACAAATCACCAGGGTGAAACCTAAAATGAGGAGTAAGTTATGCAAAGAAAGGGCAAGGTTACATTTATTCTATATGAAGAGAACTTCTTTACATTGGTTTGGTGGGAAAAGCCAGACACTGGTCTCCAAACTTCGGCCTTTTGCTTGCCATTATCTGGCCCTCAGGGCACTATTTCTCACACTGACACCAACAAGCTGGCACCATTTCTTCCACTGATACCTACAGTGGTGAACCATTCCTCTCAATGACACCAACAATGGGGCATTTTGTTCTTCCACTGACACCAATGATGGGACACCAGCAATGAGGCATAATTCCTCTCACTGATATATACTGTAAACAATTAGACATTATTCCTCCCACTAATACCAACAATGGGGCACTATTCCTCCAATTGATACCAACGATCGGGCACTATTCCTCCCACTATTACCAATGCTAGGGCACTATTCCTCCTACCGACTACAGGCAATCCCAACTACCAGTGGCCACTCCAGTCCCCCTGAAGTCTGAAGAACAGTAAACCAGCCCTTTGTTCAGAAAGTTAGGAGGCCCCTGTACTACAAGATAGAGGGATTCAGGGATCACATATAAAGCACTGTGTACCAGTAATGGGAATTTAGTGACAGTATACCCATTATTGTGAACCTATAAATAGAGAGACCAGAGACAGTGGTGGGAATTAACAGAGTGGTGAAGGCATAAAGTCTGTGCCTTTCATCTAAATAGAATGTTCCAATACTAGTATCGGTACCGATACCGAGCATTTCCCCCGAGTACTCGGGGGAAATGCTCCGATGCTTCACCCGATACCTGGGCAGTCAGGGTGATTGGTGCAGCAGGGGAGTTGCAAGTCTTCCCCGTGCTGTCTTCTCCCCTTGTGCTCGGTGTGCTGCCTTCTTCTGCCCCCTGCCCCCCGCGCAATGCGTGCTGCCTCCTGCCCCCCGCGCAACGCGTGCTGCCTTCCTCCCCCCGCGCAACGCGTGCTGCCTTCCTCCCCCCGCGCAACGCGTGCTGCCTTCCTCCCCCCGCGCAACGCGTGCTGCCTCCTGCCCCCCGTGTGCTGCCTTCCTCCCCCCGCGCAACGCGTGCTGCCTTCCTCCCCCCGCGTGCTGCCTTCTTCCCCCCGCGTGCTGCCTTCTTCCCCCCGCGTGCTGCCTTCTTCCCCCCGTGCTCAGTGTGCTGCCTTCTCCCGCCCGTGCTCAGTGTGCTGCCTTCTCCCGCCCGTGCTCAGTGTGCTGCCTTCTCCCGCCCGTGCTCAGTGTGCTGCCTTCTCCCGCCCGTGCTCCGTGTGCTGCCTTCTCCCGCCCGTGCTCCGTGTGCTGCCTTCTCCCGCCCGTGCTCCGTGTGCTGCCTTCTCCCGCCCGTGCTCCGTGTGCTGCCTTCTCCCGCCCGTGCTCCGTGTGCTGCCTTCTCCCGCCCGTGCTCCGCCTTCTCCCCCCCGTGCTCCGTGTGCGGTCTTCTTCCCCCCATGTGCTGCCTTCTCCCTCCGTGCTCCGTGTGCTGCCTTCTTCCCCCCGTGCACCGTGTGCAGCCTTCTTCCCCCCGTGCACAGTGTGCAGCCTTCTTCCCCCCGTGCACAGTGTGCAGCCTTCTTCCCCCCGTGCACAGTGTGCAGCCTTCTTCCCCCCGTGCACAGTGTGCAGCCTTCTTCCCCCCGTGCACAGTGTGCAGCCTTCTTCCCCCCGTGCACAGTGTGCAGCCTTCTTCCCCCCGTGCACCGTGTGCTGCCTTCTTCCCCCCGTGCACCGTGTGCTGCCTTCTTCCCCCCGTGCACCGTGTGCTGCCTTCTTCCCCCCGTGCACCGTGTGCTGCCTTCTCCCCCCCGTGCACCGTGTGCTGCCTTCTTCCCCCCGTGCACCGTGTGCTGCCTTCTTCCCCCCGTGCACCGTGTGCTGCCTTCTTCCCCCCGTGCACCGTGTGCTGCCTTCTTCCCCCCGTGCACCGTGTGCTGCCTTCTTACCCCCATTCGCTGCCTTCTTCCCCCGTGCTCCGTGTGCTGCCTTCTCCCCCCGTGCACCGTGTGCTGCCTTCTCCCCCCGTGCTCCGTGTGCTGCCTTCTCCCCCCCGTGCTCCGTGTGCTGCCTTCTCCCCCCCCGTGCTCCGTGTGCTGCCTTCTCCCCCCCGTGCTCCGCGTGCTGCCTTCTCCCCCCCGTGCTCCGCGTGCTGCCTTCTCCCCCCCGTGCTCCGCGTGCTGCCTTCTCCCCCCCGTGCTCCGCGTGCTGCCTTCTCCCCCCCGTGCTCCGCGTGCTGCCTTCTCCCCCCCGTGCTCCGCGTGCTGCCTTCTCCCCCCCGTGCGCTGCCTTCTTCCCCCGTGCACCGTGTGCTGCCTTCTTCCCCCCGTGCACCGTGTGCTGCCTTCTTCCCCCCGTGCACCGCGTGCTGCCTTCTTCCCCCCTGTGCACCGTGTGCTGCCTTCTTCCCCCCGTGTGCTGCCTTCTTCCCCCGTGCTCCGTGTGCTGCCTTCTACCCCCTGTGCTCTGCCTTCTCCCCCCGTGCACCGTGTGCTGCCTTCTCCCCCCGTGCTCCGTGTGCTGCCTTCTCCCCCCCGTGCTCTGCGTGCTGCCTTCTCCCCCCCGTGCGCTGCCTTCTTCCCCCCGTGCACCGTGTGCTGCCTTCTTCCCCCCGTGCACCGTGTGCTGCCTTCTTCCCCCCGTGCACCGCGTGCTGCCTTCTTCCCCCAGTGCACCGCGTGCTGCCTTCTTCCCCCAGTGCACCGCGTGCTGCCTTCTCCCCCGTGCTCCGCTTTCTGCCTTCTCCCCCGTGCTCCGTGTGCTGCCTTCTCCCCCGTGCTCCGTGTGCTCCGTGTGCTGCCTTCTCCCCCCCCCCCCCCGTGCTCCGTGTGCTGCCTTCTCCCCCCGCCCCGTGCTCCGTGTGCTGCCTTCTTCCCCCCATGCAGGGCTGTCTTAATGAGTGGGCACACCTGGGCACTGCCTAGGGGCCCCTGCACTTTCCCCAAAGCAGCTGGTCCTTGAGCCCACGCTGCGCCGTAATTGGGGGCCCCATGATGGCACTGAGAGTGATAGATACACAGGGGAGGCTCCTACCTACATGATATCCGTTTACCTGCACTGGCATTATTGTAGGGGCCCCAGAGCATTACTTTGCCCGGGGGCCCATTAAGCTATTAAGACAGCCCTGCCCCCATGTGCTGCCTTCTCCCCCCGTGCTCCGTGTGCTGCCTGCTTCCCCCCGTGCTCCGTGTGCTGCCTTCTTACCCCCGTGCTCCCTGTGCTGCCTGCTTCCCCCCGTGCTCCCTGCTTCCCCCCGTGCTCCCTGTGCTGCCTGCTTCCCCCCGTGCTCCCTGCTTCCCCCCGGGCTCCCTGTGCTGCCTGCTTCCCCCCGTGCTCCCTGTGCTGCCTTCTTCCCCCCGTGCTCCCTGTGCTGCCTTCTTCCCCCCTTGCTCCCTGTGCTGCCTTCTTCCCCCCTTGCTCCCTGTGCTGCCTTCTTCCCCCCTTGCTCCCAGTGCTGCCTTCTTCCCCCCTTGCTCCCTGCTTCCCCCCGTGCTCCCTGCTTCCCCCCGGGCTCCCTGTGCTGCCTGCTTCCCCCCGTGCTCCCTGTGCTGCCTTCTTCCCCCCGTGCTCCCTGTGCTGCCTTCTTCCCCCCGTGCTCCATGTGCTGCCTTCTTCCCCCCTTGCTCCCAGTGCTGCCTTCTTCCCCCCTTGCTCCCAGTGCTGCCTTCTTCCCCCCTTGCTCCCTGTGCTGCCTTCTTCCCCCCTTGCTCCCTGTGCTGCCTGCTTCCCCCCTTGCTCCCTGTGCTGCCTGCTTCCCCCCGTGCTCCCTGTGCTGCCTGCTTCCCCCCGTGCTCCCTGTGCTGCCTGCTTCCCCCCGTGCTCCGTGTGCTGCCTGCTGCCCCCCGTGCTCCGTGTGCTGCCTGCTGCCCCCCGTGCTCCGTGTGCTGCCTGCTGCCCCCCGTGCTCCGTGTGCTGCCTGCTGCCCCCCGTGCTCTGTGTGCTACCTGCTGCCCCCAGCGCAACGCGTGCTGCCTTCCTCCCCCGCGCAACGCATGCTGCCTTCCTCCCCGCGCAACGCATGCTGCCTTCTTCCCCCGCGTGCTGCCTTCCTCCCCCCGCGTGCTGCCTTCCTCCCCCCGTGCTCAGTGTGCTGCCTTCTTCCCCCGTGCTCAGTGTGCTGCCTTCTTCCCCCGTGCTCTGTGTGCTGCCTTCTTCCCCCGTGCTCCGTGTGCTGCCTTCTTCCCCCGTGCACAGTGTGCAGCCTTCTTCCCCCCGTGCACCGTGTGCTGCCTTCTTCCCCCCGTGCACCGTGTGCTGCCTTCTTCCCCCCGTGCACCGTGTGCTGCCTTCTTCCCCCCGTGCACCGTGTGCTGCCTTCTTTCCCCCGTGCACCGTGTTCTGCCTTCTTCCCCCGTGCTCCGTGTGCTGCCTTCTTCCCCCCGTGCACCGTGTGCTGCCTTCTTCCCCCCGTGCACCGTGTGCTGCCTTCTTCCCCCGTGCTCCGTGTGCTGCCTTCTTCCCCCCGTGCACCGTGTGCTGCCTTCTTCCCCCCCATGTGCTGCTTTCTTCCCCCGTGTTCCGTGTGCTGCCTTCTCCCCCCCCGTGCTCTGCTTTCTGCCTTCTCCCCCCTGCTCCGCTTTCTGCTTCTCCCCCGTGCTCCGTGTGCTGCCTCCCCCCCCCCCGTGTTCCGTGTGCTGCCTTCTCCCCCCCGTGCTCTGCCTTCTCCCCCCCGTGTACCGTGTGCTGCCTTCTCCCCCCGTGCGCTGCCTTCTTCCCCCGTGCACCGTGTGCTGCCTTCTTCCCCCCGTGCACCGTGTGCTGCCTTCTTCCCCCCGTGCTCCGCGTGCTGCCTTCTTCCCCCCGTGCTCCGCGTGCTGCCTTCTTCCCCCCGTGCTCTGCTTTCTGCCTTCTCCCCCCTGCTCCGCTTTCTGCTTCTCCCCCGTGCTCCGTGTGCTGCCTCCCCCCCCGTGCTCCGTGTGCTGCCTTCTCCCCCCCGTGCTCCGTGTGCT
Organism: Rana kukunoris; assembly: GCA_029574335.1. Taxonomy (NCBI): domain Eukaryota; kingdom Metazoa; phylum Chordata; class Amphibia; order Anura; family Ranidae; genus Rana; species Rana kukunoris. Next base: position 421,376,669 of record CM056051.1, on the reverse strand, counting down.
GCCTCCCCCCCCCCCCCGTGCTCCGTGTGCTGCCTTCTTCCCCCCATGCAGGGCTGTCTTAATGAGAGGGCACACCTGGGCACTGCCTAGGGGCCCCTGCACTCTCCCCAAAGCAGCTGGTCCTTGAGCCCACGCTGCGCCGTAATTGGGGGCCCCATGATGGCACTGAGAGTGATAGATACACAGGGGAGGCTCCTTGTGCTGCCTTCTTCCCCCCGTGCTCCGTGTACTGCCTGCTTCCTCCCGTGCTCCGTGTGCTGCCTGCTTCCCCCCGTGCTCCGTGTGCTGCCTGCTTCCCCCTGTGCTCCGTGTGCTGCCTGCTTCCCCCCGTACTCCGTGTGCTGCCTTCTTACCCCCATGTGCTGCCTTCTTACCCCGTGCTCCGCCTTCTCCCCCCCGTGCACCGTGTGCTGCCTTCTCCCCCCATGCTCCGTGTGCTGCCTTCTCCCCCCCGCGCTCCGCATGCTGCCTTCTCCCCCCCGTGCGCTGCCTTCTTCCCCCCGTGCACCGTGTGCTGCCTTCTTCCCCCCGTGCACCGTGTGCTGCCTTCTTCCCCCCGTGCACCGTGTGCTGCCTTATTCCCCCCCATGTGCTGCCTTATTCCCCCGTGTTCCGTGTGCTGCCTTCTCCCCCCCCCGTGCTCTGCCTTCTCCCCCCCGTGCACCGTGTGCTGCCTTCTCCCCCCCGTGCTCCGCGTGCTGCCTTCTCCCCCCGTGCGCTGCCTTCTTCCCCCCGTGCACCGTGTGCTGCCTTCTTCCCCCCGTGCACCGTGTGCTGCCTTCTTCCCCCCGTGCACCGTGTGCTGCCTTCTTCCCCCCGTGCTCCCTGTGCTGCCTGCTTCCCCCCGTGCTCCCTGTGCTGCCTGCTTCCCCCCGTGCTCCCTGCTTCCCCCCGGGCTCCCTGTGCTGCCTGCTTCTTCCCGTGCTCCCTGTGCTGCCTGCTTCCCCCCGTGCTCCCTGTGCTGCCTGCTTCCCCCCGTGCTCCCTGTGCTGCCTCCTGCCCCCCGTGCTCCCTGTGCTGCCTTCCTCCCCCCGCGCAATGCCTGCTGCCTTCTTCCCCCGCGTGCTCTGCCTTCTCCCCCCCGTGCACCGTGTGCTGCCTTCTCCCCCCCCCCCCCCGTGCTCCGCGTGCTGCCTTCTCCCCCCCCCCGTGCGCTGCCTTCTTCCCCCCGTGTGCTGCCTTCTTCCCCCCGTGCACCGTGTGCTGCCTTCTTCCCCCCGTGCACCGTGTGCTGCCTTCTTCCCCACATGTGCTGCCTTCTTCCCCCGTGTTCCGTGTGCTGCCTTCTCCCCCCCCGTGCTCCGCGTGCTGCCTTCTCCCCCCCGTGCGCTGCCTTCTTCCCCCCGTGCGCTGCCTTCTTCCCCCCGTGCGCTGCCTTCTTCCCCCCGTGCGCTGCCTTCTTCCCCCCGTGCACCGTGTGCTGCCTTCTTCCCCCGGTGCTCCCTGTGCTGCCTGCTTCCCCGTGTGCTCCCTGCTTCCCCCCGGGCTCCCTGTGCTGCCTGCTTCCCCCCGTGCTCCCTGTGCTACCTGCTTCCCCCCGTGCTCCCTGTGCTGCCTGCTTCCCCCCGTGCTCCCTGTGCTGCCTGCTTCCCCCCGTGCTCCCTGCTTCCCCCCGCGCAACGCGTGCTGCCTTCCTCCCCCGCGCAACGCGTGCTGCCTTCCTCCCCCCGCGTGCTGCCTTCCTCCCCCCGCCCGTGCGCTGCCTTCTCCCGCCCGTGCTCCGTGTGCTGCCTTCTCCCGCCCGTGCTCCGTGTGCTGCCTTCTCCCGCCCGTGCTCCGTGTGCTGCCTTCTCCCGCCCGTGCTCCGTGTGCTGCCTTCTCCCGCCCGTGCTCCGTGTGCTGCCTTCTCCCGCCCGCGCTCCGCCTTCTCGCTCCGTGAGGTGGTGTCATTTTTATCACCGGTCTTGTCCTATTGTTACATTGCATTTCAATGCTGCAAAGTAAAGATGTGGAAGCACCCCGAATAACCACCCTTACCTTTTGAGCACACAGCCGGTAGTTGGTAGCACAAACTCTTTCCACCTCCGGTTGGCATGATGAGGAAAACGTCTTTGCCGGCCATTGTGGCGTTTATAGTTTCCAATTGTAAGTTCCGGAAGGTATCCAACTGGAAAGAATTGCGCAGCGCCTCCCTAACGTTCTGTGACCAGGCAAAGTCTGATGAAAGAAAATTGACAAAGTCAGTGTGGCGGTATACATGCAACACAGGACAATTATTTCTTAAAAAGGATGTTTTGGACCCACTCTACCAAAAGTAATTCCATATACAGAACCAACAACATTCACAGCTCTGTCCTCAGACCCCCTCTGTTCTCCATCTCTACTTCCTCTCTGAGTCAGCTGACAGCCACCCACAGCTTCCAATATCATGTCTATGCTAATGACATACGAATTTCTCGCTCTCTTCATCTCAATTTCCTTGAGAATCTCTAGTTTACTGACAAATCAGTATGAATATCACACCACTTCCTGTCAGGGAGCACTGCACCGGAGTGGTAATTTTTGCAATCCTCCACCTCACTCATTACTTTCTGCTCTCCAGCTACATTGGTCGGGACCCGGGGGGAGGGGGGCAGGCTCAGAGAGGTCATACTGTTAGGTCCCATGGCTTAATGAGAATTGTAAGGAGAGCACCTGTGTACTGCTCTGCCTGTGCGCGGCTCACCAGACTACTTTTCCCGAGCATGCACCTTTCCTCTTCGGCCGCCAATCTCATCGGGACTCTAAGTGTAGGCAAAGATTGCAGGGAGATTGGTCAAAATCCACTCGCAAAATGCTAGTAGACGAGTGGAAATTTTGAGGGCTAGGGTACACCACTGATAACCTTAGACCATTCAGAGTAAGAATCATTAACCACGACTCTCTGAATTCTGTCTTTTAGCCAGTTTTCTATCCATTTACAAACTGATATATCCAATCCTGTAGACTTTACCATACACATGAGCCGTGTGTGCAGAACTGTTTCAAACGCTTTTGCAAAATCCAAGTATACAGCCCCGTACACACAGCCGAGGTTCTCGGCAGAAACCAGCGAGAACCTCGCTGGGAGCCGCATTCTGCCGAGAACCTCGGCCGTGTGTACGCTCTCGGCGAGCCCCGCCCGCCGGGAAACCCGTCGAGCAAATAGAGAGCAGGTTCTCTATTTGCTCGACAGCCCGTCGGGATGAATGGCTGGTTGCCATTCCCGACGGGCGGGTCGCCGAATCTGACGGCCGGCAGAGAACCTCAATGGGCGGAACGATGTGTTCTGCCCGTCGAGGTTCTCTGCCGTGTGTACGGGGCCTACCACGTCCACAGCCACGCCTCTGTCCAAGGTTTTACTTACCTCTTCATAAAAGGAAATCAGGTTTGTTTGTTTGACAACTTCTGTCTTTCGTGAATCCATGCTGTCTGTTGCTTACAATATTTTTTTCCAGCAAGAACTTGTCCATGTGATCTTTTATTAATCTCTCCAGTATCTTCCCAACTATAGAAGTTAAACTAACAGGTCTACAGTTACTTGATAAAGACTTTGATCGCTTTTAAATATGGGCACCACATTGGCCTTATGCCAATCCAGGGGTACCATTCCAGTTATTAAAGAGTCCCTAAAAATTAGATACAATGGCTTTGAAATGTCAGAGCTAAAAAAAAAAAAAAAAATCAGGATCTGTGGGTGGATGCCATTGGGTCCAGGTGCTTTATCCACCTTTATTCGGTCTAAATATTTCTGGACCATATCACTTTTGAGCCATTGTGGATTATTTGGGGCTGTGTCACTACCACCCCCATTATGGACATGCTCCTTTGTATAAAACTGAAAAATTACAATAAAACTCACAAAAAAAAAAACATACATATACTCTTTAAATTAAAGGCAAAGTCTGAATGGAGCATGATGGTGGAATTCACCTTCTTTGTTCCAATTGTCTGTAGACTGAGTGCTGGCCCCGGCCTCAGCATCCTCCGATAGCGTCTGGATCTTCCTCTTCAGAATTTTCTTCCTCTGCATTAGTTCCTGCTGCCTATCCACCAGCTCCTGAATCTGCATCTCGATGGCCTGTAATTCTGTGCCGACCTCCTCCAACTCATCCATCAGTGCTGCAACAGCAGAGAGAGAGATACACTGAGAGGGGGAACCATCCTCTGAGGAGGCACCTTTATCATTATTTAGGATGTCAACAAATATATACACTGACCATGAAACAGGAAAACCATTCAGCACATTCCAGCTGTAAACTGCTAACAAATTAGAACTATTAACAATGAATGTTACTGTATTGCTAATGATAATGTACACTTCTGTGCAATGCTCTTTCATCTAGATGACTTTCCTCTCCTGTTGCCACAGCTGGAGGACTCTACTCATTCCTCTATCTAACTCTCCACTTCTAAAGTCCTCTGCTCCCTCCACTGTCTAACTCTCCTGACATACCTTGCACTGCTGGAGGACTATGTTCCTTCATCTAACTCAGCCTTTTTCAAGCAGGGTGCCTTCAGGCGTACCTTGGCAAACTACCAACAAATTGCCCAATTTATTTAGACAAGTCAGAAAATGGATTAAGACGCCTGAAAGAAGTAAAAGCCTGAGTGCTTTCACACTGAGGCACCTAAAAAACGCCCCAGTGTGAAAGGGGTCTTAGCGTTAAAAAAAAGCACCTGAAAGAAGCCTCATCTGCAATCTCAATGTGAAAGCCTGGGGCGCTGTGCTAGCAGGGCATCAAAAACGTCCTGCAAGCAGCTTCTTTGCAGCGCTTTAGGAGCTCCTAAAGTGCCCCTTCCCATTGCAGTGCTTTTTTTTTTAAACGCCCCAGTGTGAAAGGGTTCTTAGCAGAGCTTTACCAGCGTTTTTCGGGCACTGGCAGTGTGAAAGGGCTCTGAAAGCACTCAGGCTTTCACATTTGGATTGCAGATGATGCTTCTTTCAGGCGCTTTACAGGCACTTTTTTTTTTTACACCAAATCGCCTGAAAAACGCCCCAGTGTGAAAGGGGTCTTAGCCTGCCTTTTAGTTACACAAAGTCACAAGTTTTCCTTGTGCACTATTACAATCTTTCAGCCACTGGCGTTCTAACAACCAGTGACGTCATCGGTTGATAAGAACGTCGGGCACCTACACAGCATCATTGTTTGTCCCTCTTCATGAGGTCACATTAGCTGAGTGATGGAGAGAAACTGAGGGAGAAGAGAAACATTGGCATACTAGCCAGTACCAGTGTGCAAAGGTATATTTGTTTTGGAAAAATAAATCATCTCTATGATTGTTGGGTGTCTTGTGTGTGTGGATGTTTCTGTGATACATTAAGCTATTAGTTTAGTTTTTTTTTACATTTTAGAATGGAGTGCCTTGAGATTAGTTTCTTAGCTTAAAGGTTGAGAAACACTGCTCTCCTCTCCTGAAATACTCTGCACTGCTAGAGGACTCTGCACCTTCCTCTAATGCCACGTACACACGATCGGTTCGTCTGATGAAAACGGTCTGATGGACCGTTTTCATCAGACGAACCAATCGCGTGTGGGCCCCATCGTTTTTTTCCCTATCGGTGAAAAAACTTAGAACCTGTTTTAAAATTATCTGATGGTTAAAAAAACGATAGAAAAAAAATGATCGTCTGTGGGGAAATCCATCGGTTAAAAATCCACGCATGCTCAGAATCAAGTCGACGCATGCTCGGAAGCATTGAACTTCATTTTTCTCAGCACATTGTAGTGTTTTACGTCACTGTGTTCTGATACAATCTGATTTTTAACTGATAGTGTGTAGGCAAGACTGATGAAAGTCAGCTTCATCGGTTATCTGATGAAAAAATCGATCAGACCGTTTTCATCGGATGAACCGATCGTGTGTACAGGGCATAACTCTACTCTTCAAAAGTACTGTGCTCCTTCCTATAACCAATTCATCTTCATTCCTTTTTTTTCTAGGATGGACATATTCTTAAGGAAATCTGGAACAATTCAGTCCTGTCTCCGTCCCTGATATTAATATAAAACATAATAATGGAGTCCGCTGACATTTTTCAGGTGGATCAGTGATCAGGTTTTGGATATTTGTCCAGCTCTGGCCCAGTAATCAGCATAGAACGTACCTGACAGATCATTAGATGCCATGTTCTCTTCTGTCATTGTGTCACTGTAAGCAGAGAAGACCAAAATGTCAACAGCAGGATATGATTTTCTTTTTATCTTAGCAATGAAGCCTCCCATCCAGCCTCACTATATATTCCACGGATGAAGATTGGAGTAGATCACACATTGTGCCTGTTTATAGATATGCAGAGACTAGCATGGAGTGTGAAAAGGATGTGACCACAGCTAGGGTGCAGTGATAGTGGTCACATGAATGTGATATTTTTATAATTTAGTGTAAATGTCTAATGGACAGCTGAGGTCTTCTGCCAAGATCTACTATATTGGATGATGTCAAAGCCCAGGGTTTGCAGGCTCGGGATGATTTACAGCGAGCCCTAGAGCATGCATTTTCATCCCCTAAATCAACCTACAGTCCACAGACAAGGAGGGAAATGTATACAGGCATACCCTGTTTTAAGTACACAATGGGGTTTATTTACTATCTCTGGAAAGTGCAAAATCAGACTCACTTCTGCATAGAAACCAATGAGCTTCCAGGATTTATTACCAGGCTTAATTGAACAAGCCGGGGTTAGAAGCTCATTGGTTTCTATGCAGAATTGAGCCTGATTTTTCACTCTCCAGCGATAGTAAATAAACGCCCATTGTGTACTTAACAGTTAGATATGCCTGTACATCACAATAATGGTGGTGGCTTCTTCTGCCTGCAACCCCCCTTTGAGGACAAAGAGCATAGGAAAGATGGTGGCTAGGGTTGTCCCGATAGCGATACTAGTATCGCTATCGAGACCGATACCGAGTATTTGCAGGAGTACTTGTACTCCCGCAAATACCCCCGATACTTAAATAGAATACTACCCCCCCCCTGCCGCCGCATACTGCCGCGTTAAACCCAGGGCCGGTCCTGGGCGGGTGCGGTGGGTGCTCCGCACCCCAGTGCTGCAGAGGGGAAGGCGCCGAAGTGTCAGACTGCTCTCCTCCCTCCTCCTCTCCTTGTGTAACACACAGAGCCAGTTCTAGTGTAAGGCAGCTGCTAGGGCGCAAGGAGGGCACTGAAACCGGGAGTGACAAACTGTTCCTGAACAAAAGTCAGCAGTACATGCACAAAGCGCAGTAGCGCACCATGACAGGCAGCACAGCCCTCCGACCCCCACACACACAATATGATCTTCGGCCGCTGTTTCCACTTCCCCCTGTACCGCTGCCATCTCTTACTATACAGGAGGGGGGCGATCAGCAGCTCTGTGATGTCCTCTACCCAGCACAGATCAGTCCCGAGTGTCAGTGTATGTACAATGCAGAGGGGAGGAGGGGCTTCTGACCGAGCAGAGACCAGATTCAATGCACAAGTTTGTCCCTCTGCTTGTACACTCTGCAAACTTCTCGACACATGCTGGTGTCAGAGGCTCCTCCCCTTGTATACATGACACTTAGGAAGTGACCTGTGCTGGATGGAGGGACATGCTGCAGACATCGCAAGGAAACATGTTCAAGGGCTGCTGCATTAATACTTCTCATGTAAGGTAAGCCTGACACTGACTGCCCCCTCCACTTGTAGCACCGCCCCTCCACCTGTGACACTGCCCCCCCACCTGAGACACTGCCCCCCACCTGAGACACTGCCCCCCCACCTGTGACACTGCCCCCCCACCTGAGACACTGCCCCCCCACCTGAGACACTGCCCCCCCACCTGAGACACTGCCCCCCCACCTGTGACACTGCCCCCCCCCCCACCTGTGACACTGCCCCCCCCACCTGTGACACTGCCCCCGCCACCTGTGACACTGGACCCCTCCACTTGTGACACTGCCCCCCCCACCTGTGACACTGCCCCCCCACCTGTGACACTGCCCACCCACCTGACCTGGACCTCCACCTGTGACACTGCCCCTCCACCTGTGACACTGCCCCCCCACCTGTGACACTGGACCCCTCCACCTGTGACACTGGACCCCTCCACCTGTGACACTGGACCCCTCCACCTGTGACACTTGACCCCTCCACCTGTGACACTGGACCCCTCCACCTGTGACACTGGACCCCCCACCTGTGACACTGGACCCCCCACCTGTGACACTGGACCCCCCACCTGTGACACTGCCCCCTCCACCTGTGACACTGCCCTCCTCCACCTGTGACACTGCCCTCCTCCACCTGTGACACTGCCCCCTCCACCTGTGACACTGCCCTCCTCCACCTGTGACACTGCCCTCCTCCACCTGTGACACTGCCCTCCTCCACCTGTGACACTGCCCCCCCACCTGTGACACTGCCCCCCCACCTGTGACACTGGACCCCCCACCTGTGAACCTGCCCCCTCCACTTGCGACACTGCCCCCACATGTGAAACTGCCCCCACCTGTGACACTGGACCCCTCCACTTGTGACACTGCCCTCCACCTGTGACACTGGACCCCCCCCACCTGTGACACTGGACCCCCCTCACCTGTGACCTGTGACACTGGACCCCCCCACCTGTGACCTGTGACACTGGACCCCCCCCCCCCACCTGTGACACTGGACCCCCCCCACCTGTGACACTGGACCCCCCCACCTGTGACTGTGACTGGACTGGACCCCCCCACCTGTGACACTGGACCCCCCCACTTGTGACACTGGACCTGGACCCCCCACCTGTGACACTGGACCCCCCCCACCTGTGACACTGCTCCCCCACTCTGTGACATTGGACCCCTCCACCTGTGACATTGGACCCCTCCACCTGTGACACTTGTGACCCCCTGCCACTTGTGACCTGCCCCCCCACCTGTGACACTGGACCCCCCACCTGTGAACCTGCCCCCTCCACCTGTGACACTGTCTGAGTCTGATGTAAAAGGGGCACTGAGAACCTTGATTGTAAGGCCGACATGTTAGGACCTTTAACCACTTGCCTACTGTGCACCTACACCCCCTTCCTGCCCAGACGAAATTTAAGCTTCCGGCACTGCGTCGCTTTAACTGACAATTGCGCGGTCGTGCGACGTGGCTCCCAAACAAAATTGGCGTCCTTTTTTTCCCACAAATAGAGCTTTCTTTTGGTGGTATTTGATCACCTCTGCGGTTTTTATTTTTTGCGCTATAAACAAAAATAGAGCGTCAATTTTGAAAAAAATGCAATATTTTTTACTTTTTGCTATAATAAATAACCCCAAAAATATATAAAAAAAATATTGTTTTCCTCAGTTTAGGCCGATACGTATTCTTCTACATATTTTTGGTAAAAAAAAAATACAATAAGCGTTTATCGATTGGTTTGCGCAAAATTTATAGTGTTTACAAAATAGGGGATAGTTTATGGCATTTTTTTTTTTTTTTTACTATTAATGGCGGCGATCTGCGATTTTTTTATTGGGACTCTGACGTTATGGCGGACACTTCGGACACTTTTGTGACATTTTTGGGACCATTTACATTTATACAGTGAACAATGCTATAAATATGCATTGATTACTGTTTAAATGTGACTGGAAGTGAAGGGGTTAACCACTAGGGGGCGGGGAAGGGGTTAAATGTGTGTCCTATGAGTGTTCTAACTGTAGGGGGAGGGGGGGGTGACTGGGGGAGGTGACCGATTGTGTCCCTATGTACAAGGGACACAACCGCTCTCCTCTCTCCCTGACAGGGACGTGCAGCTCTTTGTTTACACACAGAGCTCCACGTCCCGGCTCAGTTACTGGGCAATCGCGTGTGCCCGGCGGGGATCGTTGCCGCCGGGCACTCGCACGGGATCCCCGCAGAGCGGCGGGTGCGCGCGCGCGCCCGCCCGCGGCTTTAAAAAGACATCACGTCATATGACGTGATGTCAGAACAATGGAGTCCTCCGCCCGCCGTCATTTGACGGTGGGCGGTGGACAGGTGGTTAATGTGGTGGGAGTACAGTGTAACAGAGACTCCTCAGAGGAGCATCTCTGTGAGTTGTTGCCATAGAAACATTTGTAAAAGGGAGGAGTTAGCAAGATGACCACGCCCACGTAGGGGCGCCAGAAATATTTCTGCACCCAGGCGCCTGTGACCCTAGGATCGGCCCTGGTTAAACCCCCCATTGCATTACAGCACGCAATACAGGCTTTCGTTTTAATACTTGTAATGCACGCCGCACCATGTATAGACACTCCCCTTCTCGGGATTGGACTTGGCGCATTACAAGTATTCAAACGAAAGCTTGTATTGCGCGCTGTAATGCAATGGGGGGTTTAACGCAGCGGTATGAGGTGGCACTACTACAGGTATGGGGGACAGGACATGGCTGCATCTGTGGGGGACATACATGGCTGCATCTGTGGGGGACATACATGGCTGCATCTGTGGGGGACAGACATGGCTGCATCTGTGGGGGACAGACATGGCTGCAATATGTGGGGGACAGACATGGCTGCAATATGTGGGGGACATGGCTGCATCTGTGGGGGACATGCATGGCTGCATATGTGGGAGACATGCATGGCTGCACCTGTGGGGGACATGGCGGCATTTGGGGACACATTTTAAAAAAGTATCGGTATTCGGTATCGGCGACTACTTGAAAAAAAGTATCGGTACTTGTTCTCGGTCCTAAAAAAGTGGTATTGGGACAACCCTAATGGTGGCATCACTTAATTGGTAGGCTGCCAATTAGTTGTAAGGGTTACTACAAGATGATAGAAACCTGTCTGAGGGGATGCGTTTTTTAAATTGCCATCGAAAGGTCCCTCCATGGAAATCCAAACACCCCCCTCCTCCAAGCTTGAAGGAATCTGACTCTGGGACCCTATCACAGGGCCCTTCCATGAAAATGTCCACTCCCCAGAGCCTTAGGGGATCTGGCTCTGAGACGCCATTCCGGGGGCCCTGCACACTGTGGGGCCACGTCTTCTTCACGGGCATTAGGAACCCAATCAAAATGAGCCGCACCACAAAGCGGCAACACATGCATGATGTGCTTCTGCCACTTACTGCAAGGTGGTGGTGTGAAGGAGCCCGGTGGGAGATGGCTACAGAATTGTTTACAGGCCAATCAAGGAGTGTGCCCTGTGCCCATATAGGGATTGAAGGATACAGATATGGGAAGAATGGAGAGGGCATGGTCTGTCACCAGGCTGTACATAGCATTGTGGTGTGCTGCACTATGAAAGTCAGACTGCTCCCTTCCTCTGTGAGCTGCAAACTCCACACTGAAGACATTGGAGGAGCAGCTGAAGAAAAGGGGGGCATCCTGAGACTCCCTCAGAGAACAGTCACTTCCTAGGACTGCCCAGCAGAGTGGTGACAGGTCCTCATTATAAAGGTATAAAGAGGCGGTGTCACCCCTGGCAACCATTCAGACCCTCCTCCATGATGCTAGGAGAAGTACCCGGTGGTCAGGCGGAACACACATCCTTTCTTCTCCCATATCACAACATGCTCACCTCTCCAGTCTCCTCAGCATCCGGGCTTCTCTAGCCAATCACAGCGCGCGCCTTCTCTTTGGGTCATCTCCGCGCCGCATCCGGATTGGTGGCCCAGCCGGCACCGCTATGCTCTTTCATTGGCCGTAGAGACGGCAGGGGCGAGCTAGACATTGATTGGCTAGGGAACGAGTCGCGTATTGATTGGTTTGAGGAGCGGCGCCGCGCTGCGTGTTTCCGGAAGACGTGGCCTCCGCTTTCACCCGGAGACCGAGAGAGCGCGGAGAGGAGAGGAGAGGAAGGCACGCCCACTGCCGCCCGGACAACCGCAAACATGATCTCCCTCACCGACACCCAGAGTAAGAGATACCGGGCACAGCACCGGCGCCACCTGGGGGGATACATATTGTATGTCACCGAATATCACACAGCCAGGGGCTGAAAGATACCCTGCCATACATATACAATGTATCACTGACAGCCTGTCACCTCCTATGTTGTATATCACAGAGGAGGCTCTCAGAGTATTGTATAGAGAATGTATGACTGACCCCCAATATCACACTTATATTGTACAGAGGAGGGGGGGCACCCCTATATATATATATGTATGTGTGTATAGCTCGTATATGGAGGAGGGGGGCACCCCTACATATGTATGTGTGTATATCTCGTATATAGAGGAGGGGGCACCCCTATATATGTATGTGTGTATATCTCGTATATAGAGGAGGGGGCACCCCTATATATGTATGTGTGTATATCTCGTATATAGAGGAGGGGGGCATCCCTATATATGTATGTGTGTATATCTCGTATATAGAGGAGGGGGACATCCTTATATATGTATGTGTGTATACATACATGTGCACATGTATGTATATCACTGACATCTCATCACCCCTCTTATCATAGACAGGAGGAGGAGGACACCCCATTATATATCACTGACAGCTTATCACCCCCTCATTTCATATACAGAGGAGGGGACACCCCCAATATATATCATTGACAGCTCATCACCCCCTCACCTCATATACAGAGGAGGGGACACCCCATTATATCTCACTGACAGCTCATCACCCCCTCATCTCATATACAGAGGAGGGGACACCCCATTATAGATCACTGACAGCTTATCACCCCCTCATCTCATATACAGAGGAGGGAGACACTCCAATATATATCACTGACAGCTCATCACCCCCTCATCTCATATACAGAGGAGGGAGACACTCCAATATATATCACTGACAGCTCATCACCCCCTCATCTCATATACAGAGGAGGGAGACACCCCAATATATATCACTGACAGCTCATCACCCCCTCATCTCATATACAGAGGAGGGAGACACCCCAATATATATCACTGACAGCTCATCACCCCCTCATCTCATATACAGAGGAGGGAGACACCCCAATATATATCACTGACAGCTCATCACCCCCTCATCTCATATACAGAGGAGGGAGACACCCCATTATAGATCACTGACAGCTTATCACCCCCTCATCTCATATACAGAGGAGGGAGACACTCCAATATATATCACTGACAGCTCATCACCCCCTCATCTCATATACCGAGGAGGGAGACACCCCAATATATATCACTGACAGCTCATCACCCCCCTCATCTCTTATACAGAGGAGGGTTACACCCCCAATATATGTATTACTGACAGTCCATCACCCCCTCATCTCATATATAGAGGACACACCAATATACATTACTGACAGCGCATCACCCCCTCATATACAGAGGATGGGAGAGCACCCCAATATATATCACTGACAGATAATCACCCCTCATCTCATATACAAAGGGGGACACCCCCAATATATTACTGACAGCTCATCACCCCCCTCAAATATAGAGGACACCCCAATATACATTACTGACAGCTAATCACCCCCTCATCTCATATACAAAGGAGGGGGACACCCCCCAATATATCACTGACAGCTCATTACCCCCCTCATCTCATATACAGAGGAGGGTTACACCCCAATCTACATATTACTGACAGCCCATCACCCCATATCTCATACACAAGGGAGGGGGACACCCCGGTATATATATAACACTGACAAGCTCATTACCCCTATATTTCATGTACAGAGGAAGGGGACTCCCCAATATATTTATATATCACTGACAACTCACCCCCCCCCCCTATTTTGTACACAGAGGAGGGGGACACCCAATAAATATACATTATATAGAATTCTCACCAACCATCTATCGGCTCTTGGCACACAGAGGAGGATGCACCCCACTGACTGAACATCATGGACTATAACACGGAGGGGGACATTGAGATAAATATTTATCTGTAATCCACATATGATTACACTTATCAGTCACTCTGTATGTGTCTTGGCAGCCATATTGCTGGGACATGTAGTTCATCCTCCACTGGAGAGCTGGTGTGCTCTGTATATAGTCGTTTTTTAACTTCCTGCAGTGTCATTCTGGGAAAATTGAGGCTGCAGGACAGCTGTGCAGCATTGGCAGTGTTTTCTACACAGCGCAGATCACAACTGTCAGTTCTCTCATGTGTCATGGACTTTTCCCTCTGTCTTCCCACGTGGGAAAAGGGCTTGTCTTTATTTCAGGAGCCACTCCCCCCCAGAAGTGTTATTCTGTCTGTCCTCTGTTCCTCCTTCCTATGAAATCTTTTATAATATTCCCTGTGTGCTCCATGTCCACTGTCTTTATTTCACATGCTCCCCACTCCTCATATACACTGCTTACCTTAGATATCAAAATACCTTTATAATGACAGATCAGACCATTCACATACTCAATCTGTGCGATTCCACTTAAAAAAAGACAAATGTTTTCTTGGCTTTAATTTGTTGAAAGAACCCCTGTAAGGTTCTAATTGTTTAAAAAGTGAAAGCGGAAGTATGGGGTGCCGTTTTTATTTTTTATTTTTTTCTGGTATTAGTAGTTGCTGTTTTTGGTGAAGGGTCTTATAGCAGGGAAAGATTTCTTTTTGCCAGCTCTGCCAGGGAAAATGGCCATAGAGTCGGCCTATATTGTAGATCTGTGTAGGGTGCGGGTAGGAAAGCACTGAACATGGTGTGGAAAGTTCTTTATTTGAGGGATCCCCTCCTTCTTCAAAGTGAGTGATCTAGACACCTCTTACTAGGCTTAAAAAAAAAGTCTGTTCTCTCGGGAGTAAAAAACGCTCATATTGAGCATTATTCGTACAAAGTTTAGAAGAGTTTTACGTTTTTTTTTTTTTTTTGTTTTTTTTTCTGCCTCTAAACGTTCAACTCAAAATATGCCTCTTAACGTCCTAATGTGCATGGACACAGGAGAACATTGAGCTGCTTCTACGGGCAGAACACAAAACGCCTTTAGAAGCAACGTTTTGTATGCCAGTGAGCATGTGCCCGGGGAAGAGTGTTTTCACTCCAGACTTTGGTTTACCAGCAAACCAAGTCCAGAGTATATATGCTGTATTAATAAAGTGGCAGTAAAGTCTTTACTACCACTTTTACCTACAGGTAAGCCTATAATAAGGCTTACCTGTAGGTATAAAGAATATCTCCTAAACCTGTACGGTTTAGGAGATATTCCCCTCGCAATGCGCCGCTGATTGCAGCGGTGCATACTAGCTCATTATGCCTTTTGCCTTACATGTGTAATAAAAATTGCGGGTATACAACCACTATAATGTGGATACTAATACTAATGTGGATACTAGGGAGGGAGGTGGGATTAAAGTGGATGTAAACCCCCCCCCCCCCCCCCCACATTTTTTTTATTTTTTATGTCACAATGTAGAGTATAAGATTTCCTATCATCTGTGCCCAGTCTTGCCACACGGAGTTAATCCAGATCTGAGTAATCCTCTTTCAATGTTCAGTAAAATGAACAGCCTTCCAGATAAAAACCTGCCTAAATAAAAAGTCAGTTTTCACTCTTCTTGCTTTGATTGACAGGTTATTTACATATCTAGCTCAGACATGTTTATCATATGTTATGTTTATCATAACATGAGGTATAAAAAGAGAGAAATCCACCCCTCCCCCACATAACACATCCTGGCAATATACAATGAACTTTGGATCACCTCTTGTTATGATAAACATGTCCAAGCTAGATATGTAAATAACCTGTCACTGAAAGCAAAAACAGAGAAACAGACTTTATAATTTGGCAAGTTTTTATCTGGAATGCTGTTAATTTTCACTGAACATTACAAGAGGGTTACTCGGCGCTGGATTAACTCTGTGTGGCAAGACTGGGCACAGATGATAGGAAATCTTATACTCTACATTGTGACATCAAAAAAAAAAAAAATTGGGGGTTTACATCCACTTTAAAGTGGTTCTGAAGTCAGATTCCCCCCCCCCCCCTTTAATGCATTCCCTGCACATAGGTAAACAAAATATTCCAGTAATAGTATGGCCCCCCCCCCACACCTCCCTATATATTTACTTGAGTCCTATCTCGAACCAGCGCTGTGACTGTCTGCAGAGGCACTAGTCTCTGTTCCTCACCTTACATGACACAGAGGCAGCAGTGGGAGCCATTGGCTCCAGCTGCTGTCAATCGAATCCCATGAGGAGGGATCAGGTGGCATTGCCAAGCCACGCTGTAGGCACAGGTGTGCCGCCATAGCAAACGACTTGATGAGAAGCCATGAGTGCCACGGGGTGGACCCCAGAAGAGGAGCGTCGGGACCACTGTATGTAATACTGTTGCTCAGAGTAGATAAGTATACCATATTTCTAAAAAGAAAAAAGTAACCCCTGCAAACGCTTTAATGAAAGTGTTGGAGACATATTTTGTCTCAACTGGAATGCTAACAAGTCTACCTTTTTTAAATTTACAAGCTGTGTGGAAAAAATGAAAGCTAGAAGCTAATTGGTTGCTATGAGCAACAGCACTATCTCACTGTTACTGTAAAGTTCGTGTTCAATGCGTTAGCGATGTGGATGCATTGTCACGCTTCCTGTGTACTTTCTATACTAAGGGGGGATTTACTAAATCTGGAGAGTTCAAAATCTGGTGCAGCGCTGCATAGAAACCAATTGGCTTCCAGTTTTTTTTTGTTTTTTTCAAAGCTTAATTGAACAACGTGAAGTTAGAAGCCGATTGGCTAGCATGCACAGCTGCACCAGATTCTTAGAGCTCCAGTTTTAATAAATCAAAACCCAGGGTATTGGGTATGTGGATACAATGTCACTCCTTCGGTGTAGTTTGTATACAATGTATTCGGTATGTGGGTGCAATGTTACTCTCAATATTTAGTTTATTTTCAATGTATTAGGTATGTGAATACAATGTCACTCTTCCTGTGTTGTTGATTGTGTGTTGTGATCTTTGCAGAGATCGGAATGGGCCTGACTGGCTTTGGCGTTTTCTTTCTGTTCTTCGGCATGCTGCTGTTTTTTGACAAGGCTCTGCTTGCTATTGGAAACGTAAGTGTGGCAGTGTGGAGAATTTTGGGGATGGAGCTCATATCTTGCCAATATCAGATGCAGTAATCCCAACATATAATCCATCTGTTAGAACAGCTCTGCGCCAGACCTGAAAACAGATGTTCCAGAAAGTGCATTTCCTCATTAAATCTGTCGCTTTGACATTTAAGGCATTGTGACAGATCCTGTTGGCAGGGCATCCTAACCCCTACCCAGTGATACTTTGCCTACACTCAGCCACAAATACATTCATCTACAAAAGTCCTGAGACATACTTAGTGTGTAGCAGTGCCCCCAACTTACGTGAGCCCTATCTTGATCCAGCAATGTGCACGAGAGCCTTGCCTCTCCCAGGTCTGTCCCTTTTCATTGGCTGAAACAGCAGTGGGAGCCATCGGCTCCCACTACTGTCAATTATAGAGAATGGGAGTGGGGCCGAGCCATACTGTGTGCGAATGGACATGTGGAGCAGCAGTTAGGGAGCAAACCTGCTTGGGTTCCCCCATCGCAAGTAGCTTATTATGGGGGCACTTGGAGAAGAGAAATTGGGAGAGCTGGTGGGGGACCTGAGAAGAGGAGAATCAGGGCTGCTCTGTGCAAAACCACTGCACAGAGCAGGTAAGTATAACATGTTTGGTGTACTTTAATATCACTTTAACCCTAAAGTGTCACTAAAGTCACATTTGTTAATTAAATGCAATATGTCTTTGGTTCAGCGCTAAAATGCATTGTGTTTTCTGCTGATCTTAACCACTTCCCTACGGCAGTACGAGTATATACGGCCGCAGGGTGGCTCTAAATCTCCGGGCTGCCGTGTTTTCACGGCAGCCCCTTTCCTCGTTCCCAGCGCGCGCTCCAGAGCGCGCAGCGGGGAACTAGTGTACTGGCCGTGTCCCTCGGACACAGCCAATCACAGATCACCGCGAACGGCCAATCAGAGTGGCCGTTTGCGGTGCGATCTGATGGGCCAATGAGAGATGATCTCATATGTAAACATATGAGATCATCTCTCATTGCCTGCTCTCACAATGACAGCGTCCTGTCATAGAGAGAGCATACCGATCTGTGTTCCTAGTACATAGGGACACAGATCGGTCACCCCCCCCTCCCCCTACAGTTAGAACACAATGCAGGAAACACATTAACCCCTTCCTCACCCCCTAGTGTTAACCCCTTCCCTGCCAGTCACATTTATACAGTAATTAGTGCATATTTATAGCACTGATTGCAGTATAAATGTGAATGGTGCCAAAAATGTGTCAAAAGTGTCCGATATGTCCGCCATAACGTCGCAGTCGCAATAAAAATCGCAGATCGCCGCAATTACTAGTAAAAAAAATAAATAAAAAATAACAATTCTGTCCCTTATTTTGTAGGCGCTATAACTTTTGCGCAAACCAGTCGCTTATTGCGATTTTTTTTTTATTTTATTTTTTAACCAAAAATATGTAGAAGAATACGTATCGCCCTAAACTGAATTTTTTTTTTAAATTGGGCTATTTTTTATAGCAACAAGTAAAAAATATTGTATTTTTTTTCAAAATTGTCGTCCTTTTTTGTTTATAGCGCAAAAAATAAAAATCGCAGAGGTGACCAAATACCACCAAAAGAAATCTCTACTTGTGGGGAAAAAAGGACGCCAATTTTGTTTGGGAGCCATATCGCACGACCGCGCAATTGTCAGTTAAAGCGACGCAGTGCCGCAAGCTGAAATTTCACCTGGTCAGGAAGGGGGTTTACATGCCCAGTATGGAAGTGGTTAAACTTCCTATTCTAGGGTGGCCATGTTCATTCTCCATGCCCCCATGTGAACATAGTCCCCCCTTGAAATAAATTGCATATCTTTGTGAAGACATAGTCAGCTCTATGATAATGACACTCACTTTACACTAGTAGCAGTGTAAAGTACTTTGTTTTTAAACAAAAAAATAAAATAAAATAGTCTTGGTATACTTGATATTTCTAGGATTGGTGTAAAAAAACTATTTGAGGTAACTGTAATTTTAAGCTACCCATACACTGATTGAAATTCAGCTGGTTCAGCAAGGGCCGGACAGATTTTGATCAGTTTGTAGCCGTGCATGATCGACAGAAGTTGCTTGTTCAATCAGCTTCTGTGGAAGGAGAGCATTGGAAAACTTTTCTCTCAGCTGCAGATGTTGGTTAACAGATTCATCCTTCCACATAAAGGAGATGGATGGAGGAGCCCCCCACCCTAAGCTGGAACTTAGTATTCTGACAGAAGCACCCATCACTGTCAAAACCAACCAACTTAGGGTGGGGGGCTCGTCCATCCATCTAGTTTGTGTGGAAGGATGAATCTGTTAGTTTTATTTTGTACAGCCCGCTGGCTGAATGCAACAAATGGATGGATCAAAATTCTGTTTGTTAAGCCAAGGACCGGCCAAGTTTTTATTAACTTATTGCTGTCCCCATTTGATAGAAGTCGATTGTTGGATGGACTTCTGTCGAATAAGAATGTTGGAAAACTTTGGTAGCTGCTGCTGCTGCAGCCACCGATGCTGATATATGCTTACAGGGTAGGAGTCCCTCTGTTGGAATGCAATATCTCAATGGCAAGGATTTCTCTGTCCACCTTGCTTGTGTATTTATTATTATTTTTTTTTCATTTTTGATCAGCCTGCTGGCGAATCAAAAACAAATTCATTAGTGTGGGGAGGGCAAGTATGTAAGAGGGGTGGGAACTTCTCGCTTTTCCAGAATGAGCAAAGTGATGTATTCTCCATAATCAGTAAGAATCGGTGATGAAAGGAATTTAGGGCTTGTCTGGTTTATTCAATAGGAAATTACAAAGGGTTCTGCCCTGGCTGCCAATCAGATCTGTGTACTATAGTCAGGACAGCAGGGGATGTTCTCTGAACTTGGGTCTCTGGGGTTCCGCTATTCTGTTTTATTTGCGAAGTCTGTTTATTTTTAGTTTTATTTCTCTGTGGTTTCTGGGCCGAAAACTATTCTTATCTGTCTCTATTTTAATGATGTATTAAGTGAGGATCTGCTGCTGTGACCTATTAAGTAGCTGTCTTGACCTCTTTTCTTGTTCCAGGTCCTATTTGTGGCCGGATTGGCCTTTGTCATCGGACTGGAGAGAACATTCCGCTTCTTCTTCCAGAAACATAAAGTTAAAGCCACAGCGTTCTTTCTCGGTGGAGTGTTTGTGGTCCTCGTCGGCTGGCCACTCATTGGGATGGTTCTAGAAATCTACGGTTTCTTCCTGCTGTTCAGGTAATGGAGGTGACACTGTGCTGAAAAGGACATTGTTTTCATATCACTTATAGGGGGGTGAGCAGAGACCAACTACTGTGTCCGTGCTGCTGATATAGGTTCTGGGAATTGTTCAAATGTCAAGCGGTCATTCTCGGTCCTTAACATGTGTAACTGTCAGTTCACAGCAAGAAGGTCTCCATAGTCCCACAAAAGGGTTAATTAAAATCTATTTTGTAGACTGATTTCCCTATTTGAAGACTTTTCTTGTGCTAAGGATTTTAGTTATAAGCTACTAGGGGTAGGCAACCTTTCGGAGATTGAGATCTACCTGGACAAAGGAGGAAATCAAAGATCCATGGGGGAGGGTGTGTACTAGGCTGCACCCCCCCCCCCCCCACAGCATTAGTGTTCTATACACACACAGTAGTGTACCCCCCCAAAAAAAGTGTCCAATACCCCTTCTCACATCAACCGCCCCCCCCCCCCCCCCCCCCACACACACACACACACACAGAGCCATGTAGGAAGCACCTCCTACCTTCCAGCTTGTATACAGCAGAGCGGAGATCAGGAGCCAGCATAGTGCTGGGTGGAAGGCAGAAGCATGAGCTGCCAGAGTTAGCAAGCTGGTGATTGGTTGCAAGAACAGCCTAGCAACCAATCACTGAGGCACCTTCTGTCTCCTCAGTCCAGCACTATGCTGCCTCCCACTCCGTTCTGAACAGGAGAGTGTCGGATGCTGGTGGAAGGCAGCGCCATAGTTACAATCCACCTGTCCGCTCCCCACGGCTGACCAGTTGATATGAGATTGACGGCTTGCCAAACTTTAGATCAACATCACCCTAAATATAGTCTAGTCTATTCATTTCAGTGGAAGAAGCAACCCTTAAAGCCCAAAATTAACGTAAAAGCTGACCTCTAGCCTTCCTTACAGCCTTGTATTGGCGATTCTCCTGCACTGAAATTGCTTAAGCCGAGTGTCCGGTTCACCAGAAACTAGTCGACATTCGGCCCGTGTGATCACCAGCCTTTCCAACAGAAGCTGACCAGAATGGGCTTGCTGGAAAATTAGCTTTTAAGCATACCAATAAAAATTATGTGTTTTTGATACCGCTGGTTAAATTTGATAATTTTTTTTTTCTTCCTATTAGGGGATTTTTCCCGGTGGTTGTCGGTTTCATTCGAAGAGTCCCTGTATTAGGATCTATCCTGAATTTACCTGGAATAAGCTCGGTAAGATGGACATGAAATCCACCAGAATTGTTGCTGTAGTAACTCTTATCTGGTCCATGAAGGACACTGTGATGTCTATCCTCTTTCTATAGGTCAGGAGCACTGTTATCTCTGGTGTTATACAGTGTGTTGTGATGCCACCTTGTGGCCCAGCACTAATGTGCACACTTATGACTCAGAAGGGGATTTTTATTTTTTATTTTTTTTGTTCCAAGTTTTTATATATATATATATATATATATATATATATATATATATATATATATATATATATATATACACCTTGTAGTACAGAGAATAATAATTCATATAAGGCGCAAGGCGTGTAAAGCCAAGTGCCTCCATCCCTAATTAATGGCCAATGAGAAAAGGAGAATGGGAGTTTATATGAAGCATACAACCAGGGAGATGGCACGACGAGAATGAGTCTTGCAGGTACCTAATATATTTGAACCATGAACATTACATGAAAGAATTGCAAAGCAACAGTTGACAATCAATATTTTATTTACGAAAAATATAATAATATTAACATGATATGACATAATTGGTTCATACTGTAAGTATTAATAACAACCAAATTCATTGAGTCATGTCTCCACAATAAATAAACATTATCTTGATTGATTGGTACAATCTAATTGGCGTATAAAGTAATTTAATTGTAGTAAGGCAGTATATATGCAAGGGGGCATCTATTGGCTCAACGCATTTCGTGGCTACTGCCACTCTTCAGGAGCAGGTATGAGGTAGATGTCTATAAATATTAAAAATATGTTTTAATCGTAGAAAGATTGTAAAGTAAGTATTTTTACAGGGAGAGGAGGGGAAAAATTATTTCCCAAGACTACTTACAGGTAGGTTTAGGAGTCTGGGCGCAGGCATGGAGGAGCGACCGCAAGAACATAGTACAGAGACCGTTTGGCAGATATGGTTAAATACAGCAAAGGTGGCAAAGTATAGTACCAAAATGTGTTATCAACCAGAGGGTACACAGTGTCACATAATAGCATTAAGCCGGGCATGTCTGCAACAAAACTGAAACCTTAACACGGTAAAGAGAATCCAATAAGTGTGTTGACAGAAAGTTACGTCTATGCCAGTCCCTCCATTAGAGCCTGGCATAGCACATTGTGTTAGTCTTTTATAAAAACTAGGCATGTAAATACCTGTTTAGAGCTATCTTCAGGCCGATCACATGACTTGTGGCATCTGTAGAGCTCTAAAGGATGGCTTCTGCAGTAGGGGGCCGAGATCTCCCTTTTGACGTCAGCTGGGGTGGTCACATGGCTGCTTAGCCCCTCCTGCAGTAGCCCTGGAAACCGGTCGAGAGTCACGTGACCGGCCTGAAGATTGCTCTAAACAGGTGTTTACAAGCCTTGTTATAAAAAAAATAAAACCGTGTGCTATACCAGGTTATAATAGAGTGAGCATTTATCATTTTTTATTTTACTAATAGCGGCCGAGGGAGGGGGCAGAGACACAGAGCTGACAGGCAGATGGGAGAAGAGGAGAGGACAGCAGAGCAGGGCTGCTGATGATGAAGGGACATAAACTGACCAAGGTGGTCAGGGTTCAGCAGGCCTGGTTATTGTGCTCAGCGCAGAGGGGGGTACAGAAAGTGGCAGGATCAGGCAGGTGTTTTTTTTTTTTTAATACGTTTAGAGGAGGGCAGATTACAAAGCACAAGCACTGTGCTGTTCAATCTGCTTTAAGAGACCAAGATCTCTTCCTATTTATTTTTTTGGGGGTTAACAAACTTGAACAGAAACAACCTTGTCCATGTGGATAAAAATTAGGACTTTGTTTCATTACTTGTATATACCAGTTACTCTAGTTCCCCCACCTGATCAATGCAATAAAACCAGTCGGAGAGCCCTGGGGTCTTAGTCGAGCTCCAGAGTCTAGGGATGAGTGTTTTGGCAGCAATCGGCAAGTGGATGGTAGGGGATCGTTTATATTTAGAGGGGTACATGTTTGTATGGTCCAAAAGGAAAGTAGCTGGGGTATCTGTTGAATCGTATAGTTCAGAAAGGAGACATCTAAGTACAGAACCACCAGATGTGTAAAAGCGTCCCTTTATTAGATTGGCATCACCAACAGACATCGGGCACGTCATGAAAAATGGTGTGGAGGCACGCTGGGGTATGGTACCATCTGCTATCTAGTTTTTATTTGTTTCCTGAATCTTGACATTAATGGATCCTTCGAGGAGATTGGCGTTTTATATGGGACCAATTCTCACACTGCGGGATTGGTTTTAAGTCGTCATGATAGGACTTATTGTGGGCGAAACACATCAGGGTAGACCCACTTTGGACGGAGTGACGGTTATGTCTGAATAACCTCACTTGCACTTTTTTTTGTCTTTTGGCAAAAGGTACACTGTGAGTGAAGAAAAAACGGGTGTGCGGCCTAAACTTGACTGAATGATAATTTGGCATTGGCTGGAAGCAAGAGAAGTTAGTTCATGTAAATAGTTTATAAATGAATGCAGTAAAAATAACAATTGCTGGTTATGTATTTCAGAAAATTATTAAAATAGATGGTTCTGGAAGCCAAAAAAATGCTGCTGTTAAGGGGAAGCTCTAGGCAAACTTAAAAGTGACATATGCTGCAGTCTGTAGCAATGGCATCTGTTTTAGGTTTTCCATGTCTCCCTGTTGCTTCTACCAGTATATATGTTCTAATAACTATTAGTGGAGCTGCAGATCTTTATCTTGTTCAGAGATGTCCACAATGTCTGCCATGCTGTCTCTGGCTGCTGTTTAGATGTATCCCATACGATCACTTTTTAGAAATGTTGACAGCATGCCACAAAAATGAAACTGTCCACACACACTGTGATATTCAAATAAAGAGCTGCCATTTACAAATTGTTTTTTGTTTTTACATTCAAAGCCCACATAGGCTGGGAAGAATCCACAGTAATGGTCAGTCTTTGTTTTTTTTTTCTTACTTCACTTTATGTATGGGAGGGGTTTCTGTCATTCAAGAGATCTGCATTCATTATACTTACATTTTCTTTCTTCATTCTCTATGAAAGGGCTAAATTATGTCCAGCAAATTACAGGAGATTCTATTTACAGCGATCAGCTCCTTCACTTCCCAGAGAGAATCGGACTGTGCAAAGTCTCGGAACGTCTCTGAAATCAATGGCATCAAGACAGGCTGGTTTTTATGGGGAATACTGTCACAGATTACTATTCAGAATGTGACAGAATCTCCAGTCTGTTTCAAAAAAGCCAATTCCAGAGAGGGGTCAGGCAGAGCAGAGCCCTCAGTTTTTTTATATGGAAATTGAAGTGGGCAACCTTCGTGGAGAGTTTCATGCATATTTAATGTAGGACCTCATCCTACTAGAACATCTGCCAATTGATACCTGGGTGGAGTCAGGCGCGTGTCGGGATTCTCACTGTGTCTCCGTTCTGGGTGGAGTGTGGCAAGTGTTGGAAACGGTGGGGGGATTCTCACTCTCTCTAAAGCTAACCCTCCCTGATGCTAACAATCCTAAATCCTAAAAACAATATTTATTTTTTTATTATTATTCCAATGTGAATAGTCTCATCAATGCATGTTCCTGTTTTCTAATCCCTTATTTTTGTATTTTATATTCATAAGTGTATTTGCTTCACTGTTCATTTGGCAATGCAACTCTCAATGACACTGTTTTTATCATAGCACCTGTCCTGTGTCGATGGAGAATACACATCCTGGTATACAGATAGTAATTTGAGGACATACACTCAGTATATGTGATATAATAGCAGAAATATAGAAGATGGCAGGATTTTAAACACCTAAAAGGTGCATGGTAAAAGATTTTCAGGTGAATGTTAATAACCACTGTGACACTAACAGCTTAGGGTAAAATCTATGCCACCATCCCACTTTATAATTAGGGTACCTCCTTTACTCAGTAAGGGTTCTCTCATTAGATAGTAGGGCAATGGGTGGGTGGGATTACGTTGCCCTTAGTAGTGAAAGTATATGTTCACTTTAAAAAAATATATATATATATATATTTTTTACAGGTAAAATGCATTTTATTATTTATTTTCTAAGGAGCCTACAAAGCATTGCACCCACGCTCAGCAGATCTTAAGTGCAATGTCCAGCTCCCGCAGACTCTCAGGAAAGCTGTACGGGCAGACAGTTACCCAAGACCAGGAAGATCAATGGTCTACGAGGATGCTCACAACACCGGCTCATTAAAAAACGAGTCGGACACAATGGCTGGCAATACTTGTAGGCATTCATTTACAGAAAGATGTGAATAAATGAGGTGGTCAAGTCCCACACGACTGCGCTGTTTTCAAATATTGACTGCGGGTAGAAGATCTCCAGCCCACTGTCACAGAGGGAAAGCTGCAGATGCTGGGAAATGTTGCATGTTCCACCTTAAAAATGAATGGAGCATGTAACATGTTCCAAAAGTGAACTTATCCTATAAGTGTACCTGGGGATCAAAGTAAACAGAGTGGAATTTCCTGCATAATAGAGGGAGCTGCAGGGGAATTTTAGTGCCTGCTTCTAGACTTGACTCTTTAGTATAAAGGGCTTAAAGTGAACCTGTCAGTAGCTTTACAGTTCTGCATAAATAAATCCATCCTTCAGCTCCTGTTCAGTGTTTTTTACCTAGCTGAGATGGTGTCATTAGTTTGCTGCACCCAGGAGGAAGATTTCCTAAGGCTCCCTTTCCCCAGTGGTGAGATTGCAACAATAAAATTGTAGCAAGTCACAAGGTGAGAGGCTGCAGTGGGGGCCGATCTGTGTCAGACATTTGTGAACTGCAGACACCAGATTTTTTAATAATGTGATTTTTAAACCAGAACCTCAGTCCTGGAAATTGATATTGACCCAGAGCAGTAATGGTCCTATCCTTCTGGCAAGAAAAACAGGTGAAGACATTGTCAGGGGAGTGCTGTAATCTGTACAAGGCAATAAAGACCTGAAAGTGTTAAGCTTCATACACACGATCAGATTTTCTGATCGGAATTGTGTGATGGCGGGCTGTTGTCGTAAAATCCAACCGTTTGTATGCTCCATCTAACAATTGGAGCTTTAAAATTTTCCGACAACAAATGTGTGTTGATGGATTATCCTATTGTGTGTACACAAGTCCATTGAGCAACTCCAAAGTACAACACGCATGGTCCGGCGCAAGGCCAACCGTAACACAACATTAGCAGAATTTGTCCAAAGGGTGGCGCTTAAGAGCTGAAAAACCACATAGTTTTGTGTTTGTTGGCCAACAATTGTGTGCCTGGCCAATGCCCTTCGGACAAAAGTCCTACGCTTTGTCCAGAACATCCGATCGTGTTTACCAGGCTTTACACTGACACATTACTGAGCATATTGCACTTCACGTGAATTCATATTCCTGATTGCAGGTCCACTTTAAATAGTCATTAAGACATTTGTTAAAATCTGTTACTTTTTGAAAGAAAATGCACTCTAGTTCCAAATAAATATATCTGACATCGGCTGCATAAAAAACAGGCCAAGACTTTATGGGCTGAATGGGTTGGACATCACACTGCCTTACTCCTGATAAACAACATTTGGAGACATTGCCAATTCCCAAGGGGAATTTTTATGATGAACCTGGTGGTTTTGCTGTTGCTGGGAGGATGTAAATAAGTTCACCCTGCCCCCCCCCCCCCCATTTTGTCCACTAGAACACTAGGACCAGTCATTGTTGGTCAAAGTGGTTTTGGTCCTGATATTTACCCCATTGAGGTGCTTTTAGCTCAAACTCTGTCTGTGACACGGTCAATGGGATTTTAGTATGCACTTTTTATGCCCTTCAGACATTCTAACCAGACGATCGAGAAACAAGCTGTCTCTCTACGTATGGATACAGGAGAGCGGTAGCTTACAGCATGAAGGCACTGAAGGCTAAGCAAAATTTTGCAGCTCTGATAGCGATGATGTAGAAAATGCAACGATGTACAATAAATTAGAAATATTGTAAAGAAATTATGTAAGTCCACTCCAAGTGCATATAATAAAAACGACAGTCCCAGTTAGATGATGCAACACCAGTATGTGGTGGAAGGTGTCTACTTAAGAGCAATCCCATAATCGCCACGTGAACCGTCGCCAATGTAAGGAATGGACTCTTACCAGAGCAAGCGGGAGCATAGACCTATGTCTTGATGACGTGATTTACAGCGAAACATATTGGGCTAAGCTAACGCGCGCGACGTCGCCATGTCTGTTCGAACTATCGGAAGAAAATTGCTACAGTGTTTGGGAATGTTTTATATGAACAGCACCGTTTGTTATGAGTTGCATATGAGTTTTACTTTTTGTTTTTAATAAGTCTCTTAAGATTTCTGTGTTAAATTTTACAGTGCAATCTTGCATCATGGGCTGAAGGAAAAAACAGTGTGTACCAGGGTTTTATCCAATCATTACGTGGCCAAAGTCCAATATGAGCCAAATCTCAGTGGTGTACATAGTGTGGTTGTGGGGAAATGGGGCTAGCAAGAAATTTACTTATTTGCATCTTCCCAGAAACCAAGGTGACCAAGCTTACATCCAGATTTCCCAGTGCTCAAGCAATAATGATTAATGTATTAACTGTACCTTGGCTATTTTGCAAAGCTTACATCTGATTCTAGGGTTTCTTGCTTCACAAATTTCTTTATGAATTTTACATACTTATGGATGAATTTTACCCCTGATCTTGTCTCCTTTTCCTTCCAGCTTGTAGACAAAGCCGGGGAGAGTAACAATATGGTATAAGATCGATTGTCGGTTGGTCATTGGGCACTGCGCAACATCTATTGCAAACAAACTGAGGAGGTCACATCTGGGAGCTGTCAATCACACTAAATCCGCCTGTTACGCTCGCTCAAAGGACTGCCTCTGCCTCGAAAGTTTTGGGGTCCACAAATGTTGCTGACATTCAAGGACAGAGTTGTTTTTTTTATTCAAGATGTCACTGTTTTGTTTGGCAGTGGTCCTCCGCCTGCAGAATCCGGTTCATCTGTGGAACCCGTTTTTTGGCAACAAAGGAAAACTGGACTTTTTATTTATAATGATGCGGAATAAAAAGCCACACTCCTTGTGACTGGGACTGCCCATGCATGAAAGCTGCGCTGGATGGAGACATTTTTAAGAACCAGGAAAAAAAAGGATTTATAAAAATAAGGTTAATACTGTGTGAATAAACCATTTTTGTAAATACATCCCCAAATAATGCTTCTGTCTTTAGTAAATGTGTCTTTTTGTCTTAACTTTTTATCTTGGACTCAGTTCTGCCTGTGATGTTCGTACTGTGATGGTGGCCGCTCCTATGACACCGATATGAGGATGAGGGGCTGCACTCTGTTCTGCCTGTGATGCTGGTACAGTGATAGGGGGCCATTCTGTGACACTGTACAGTAATGAAGGCTGCTCTGTGCCCCAGTACAATTTTATGGAAGAGGGGCTTGTACAGTTAAGGTGGGGGTGCACTATGAGACTGGTATGAGGATTGGTGGGGTGCTGTTCACTGTGTGATGCTGGTACAGTAATGGGGGGGCCACGCTGTAATACTGGTTCAATTATGGGGTGTGCTTTGTTGATGCTGGAACAGTGATGGTGAGACATTTTGATACTTGAACAGTAATTTGGGGGGGGGGGGGGGCATGCTATGACGTTGGCTTGGTGGTGGAGGGAGCTTTGATGCTGGCTTGGGGATCAAGGGAGCTCTGTGATGCTGGTACAGTAATGGGGGCTGCTCTAAAACGGTGATATGGGGCCGCTCTATGACACAGTATGATGATATGGGGTTTTTCTGTGGCTCTGGTATGGTGACAGATGACCACTTTGTAGTGGTGTTGGTACAGTGATGGGGTCTGTTCTGTGGTGTTCAGACAGCGAAGGGACTGCTCTATGTTTTATTGTGTTGATACAATGAAGAGGCCACTATGTGATGTTGATATGGTGATGGGGCTGCTCTGTGGTGGCGTTACAATTATGGGTTTGCTCTGTGATGATCCAGTGATAGGACCACTCTGTGTGGTGTTGGGAGCCACTTCGTGTTGCTGTTAGTGACGGGGGGTTACTCTGTAATGCTGGAACAGTGATAATGGTTACTCTGTTATTGTATGCTTAAGGCCCATCTGTGATGCTGTTATGGTGACAATGCAGTAAGTCTGCTTCAGGGCCACACAAAGTTTTTGTGTCTACATTTTAAGATTTTATTTGAAGAAATAATAAAAATTTCATATACAAAAATGTTTTCCACATCTCCTGCTTTGTGATTAGTTGTGAAAGCAGAAACTTGAGAAGGGCTACCACTACTTTTGCATTTGAAGTTCCTGCTGCAAATAAAGGAGCTTGAAATAGATAAGGCCTTTATGCGGATCTGAAGTAGCCTTACTGGATTGTCCCCTCCCCCCCCCCCCCTAATGGGTAAGGAACTGGGTCATTACATAAGGTAAGACTTGACTGCATGTGTGCTGCGTCTACAACCCCGAACATTTTGAAATGAGGCACTAGGTTCAAATGATCAATGGATAAATCAAACTCAGTTGCTCTCAACAAAAGCAGGGTGTCCCTAAAACAGGGGGCCCAGACTTGAATATTCGCATATACAGTGCGAAAAATAAGTATTTGAACACCCTGCTATTTTGCAAGTTCTCCCACTTGGAAATCATGGAGGGGTCTGAAATTGTCATCGTAGGTGCATGTCCACTGTGAGAGACATAATCAAAAAAAAAAATTCCAGAAATCACAATGTATGATTTTTTAACTATTTATTTGTATGATACAGCTGCAAAGAAGTATTTGAACACCTGTCTATCAGCTAGAATTCTGACTCTCAAAGACCTGTTAGTCTGCCGTTAAAATGTCCACCTCCTCTCCATTTATTATCCTAAATTAGATGCACCTGTTTGAGGTCATTAGCTGCATAAAGACACCTGTCCACCCCATACAATCAGTAAGAATCCAACTACTAACATGGCCAAGACCAAAGAGCTGTCCAAAGACACTAGAGATAAGGCTGGAAAGGGCTACGGGGAAATTGCCCAGCAGCTTGGTGAAAAAAGGTCCACTGTTGGAGCAATCATTAGAAAATGGAAGAAGCTAAACATGACTGTCAATCTCCCTCGGACTGGGGCTCCATGCAAAATCTCACCTCGTGGGGGTCTCAATGATCCTAAGAAAAGTGAGAAATCAGCCCAGGACTACATGGGAGGAGCTGGTCAATGACCTGAAAAGAGCTGGGACCACCGTTTCCAAGGTTACTGTTGGTAATACACTAAGACGTCATGGTTTGAAATCATGCATGGCACGGAAGGTTCCCCTGCTTAAACCAGCACATGTCAAGGCCCGACTTAAGTTTGCCAATGACCATTTGGATGATCCAGAGGAGTCATGGGAGAAAGTCATGTGGTCAGATGAGACAAAAATAGAACTTTTTGGTCATAATTCCACTAACCGTGTTTGGAGGAAGAAGAATGATGAGTACCATCCCAAGAACACCATCCCTACTGTGAAGCATGGGGGTGGTAGCATCATGCTTTGGGGGTGTTTTTCTGCACATGGGACAGGGCGACTGCACTGTATTAAGGAGAGGATGACCGGGGGCCTTGTATTGCGAGATTTTGGGCAACAACCTCCTTCCCTCAGTTAGAGCTTTGAAGATGGGTTGAGGCTGGGTCTTCCAACATGACAATGACCCGAAGCACACAGCCAGGATAACCAAGGAGTGTCTCTGTAAGAAGCATATCAAGGTTCTGGCGTGGCCTAGCCAGTCTCCAGACCTAAACCCAATAGAGAATCTTTGGAGGGAGCTCAAACTCTGTGTTTCTCAGCGACAGCCCAGAAACCTGACTGATCTAGAGAAGATCTGTGTGGAGGAGTGGGCCAAAATCCCTCCTCCAGTGTGTGCAAACCTGGTGAAAAACTACAAGAAATGTTTGACCTCGGTAATTGCAAACAAAGGCTACTGTACCAAATATTAACCACTTAAGACCCGGACCAAAATGCAGGTAAAGGACCTTGCCCCTTTTTGCGATTCGGCACTGCTTCGTTTTAACTGACAATTGCGCGGTCGTGCGACGTGGCTCCCAAACAAAATTGGCGTTCTTTTTTTCCCACAAATAGAGCTTTCTTTTGGTGGTATTTGATCACCTCTGCGGTTTTTATTTTTTGCGCTATTAACAAAAATAGAGCGACAATTTTAAAAAAAATGCAATATTTTCTACTTTTTGCTATAATAAATATCCCCCAAAAATATATAAAAAAAAAAAACATTTTTTTTCCTCAGTTTAGGCCGATACGTATTCTTCTACGTATTTTTGGTAAAAAAAATCTCAATAAGCGTTTATCGGTCGGTTTTCGCAAAATTTATAGCGTTTACAAAATAAGGGATAGTTTTATTGCATTTTTATTAATTTTTTTTTTTTTTTACTACTAATAGCGGCGATCAGCGATTTTTTTTCGTGACTGCGACAATATGGCGGACACTTCGGACAATTTTGACACATTTTTGGGACAATTGTCATTTTCACAGCAAAAAAATGCATTTAAATTGCATTGTTTACTGTGGAAATGACAGCTGCAGTTTGGGAGTTGACCACAGGTGGCGCTGTAGGGGATGTGTGACCTAATGTGTTTGTTTACAACTGTAGGGGGGTGTGGCTGTAGGTGTGACGTCATCGATCGCGTCCCCCTATTACAGGGATGACGCGATCGATGCTGCGGCCACAGAGAAGCACGGGGAAGCCGTGTGTACACACGGCTCTCCCTGTTCTTCCGCTCCAGGGACGGATCGCCGCACTCCAGCGGCAATCGGGTCCGCGAATCCCACGGTCCCGGTGCTTTGGACCGGGTCGCGGGCGCGCGCCCGCGACCGGGTACTAAAATCAACGTATATATACGTTGATGGGCCCAGCCGTGCCATTCTGCCGACGTAAATGTGCAGTAGGCGGTCCTTAAGTGGTTAACATTGATTTTCTCAGGTGTTCAAATACTTATTTGCAGTTGTATCATACAAATAAATAGTTAAAAAAATCATACATTGTGATTTCTGGATTTTTTTTTTTTGATTATGTCTCTCACAGTGGACATGCACCTACGGTAACAATTTCAGACCCCTCCATGATTTCCATGTGGGAGAACTTGCAAAATAGCAGGGTGTTCAAATACTTATTTTCCGCACTGTATAGACTTTTCATGTGTCCACAAATAGTCTGACATTACAAAAGTTTTTCATATTTATATTTGTTCTCAAAATTACGACATGGAACAGTCCATGTCGTTTTTTTTTTTTTGGGGGGGGGGGGGGGGTTCGACATCTCCCTTTCTGTAAGGCGTTAAGAGTACGTTTTTTATTTTTTTTAAAGGACGGTCAGTACACCATACACTGCGCTAGCAGTCAAAAGCCAGCAAAGGATCATAATGCTTGCAGTGATCATGCCAACCAGAGAATCTTATCTAAGTCGCCTTCTTCCAGAACGGCAAAAAGATTCTCATTGGTCAGCGAAGGCCCATGGCTGTGCTGAGTGATGATCACACGCCATTGTGAGCATTATGATGCTTACAAGTTTCAGTGTTTCTAATGTAAAGATTGTCTTCTCTAAAAGTAAACTTCTTTTAAGCACGATGGATAGATATGAAGGTTCAAGGCTGGCATTAGGTTTAGTTGTTGTATAAAAATTTGACAACCTGGACCAAGGGATCAATTGATCTGCAATAATGCCTTCTCTACCATTCAGCCGATGTCTTCTGAGATCTGGGCAAATTTTAAGACCTTAGTTGTAATTTGAGATTTAGTGAATGTGTTGGGATACATTTTTTAATATACTTACTGTCGCGGACAGTGGCTGCAGGCACCTTTTCTGCCACATTCACCCTGTTATTTGTTTTTACTATATGAATCTTTTTGTTACATTTTTGAGAGACTGTTTTCTTGGATTTGCCCAAAGACTATTCTTAGTTGTTAATTCTAAACAATACATTAACATTGAAAGAGCTGATCACATTGGCCTCCGGACAGGGCCTTTGAAGGAATTTGGGGGCCCCAAGCAAAATGGGCATGGAGGCCCCCTAACCCTTCCCCCCACACACACGCACGCAAAACCGACAGGAACCACAGAATAGCGATACAGTTTAAGTTCACCCACACTTTTTATATAAATGTAAAATGTTTACCGTGCAATACTGCTGTTGCATACAATGTGCATAAGATTTGAACATTTGCAAAAAACACCACCAACATACTTCTTACTCCCACCCCACAGCAAGTGTCCCCATCAGAGCCCACCCCACAGCAGGTGTCCCCATCAGTCACCCGACATCAGGTGGTGTCCCCATCAGAGCCCCCCCCCACAGCAGTTGTCTCAAGATCATTAGAGCTGTACCTGTAGAAAAGGTCCCTGTAGCTCTGACACGCTGGGAGCAGAAGCACATTGCACATTCTTCAGTTGCTAGGAGGAATAAATGAATGAAAAAGTCTAATGCGCTACTGTGAGTAACAATGGTGAAAAAGCTGGATGACAACTAAAAATCTAAGGCAGCTCAATCTATAGTGTCCACAAAACACAAGGGGTAAAGTGAATGAATAAATACAGTGATGAGCGCTTCAAATGGTGTTGCGTGAGTATTACCAAAGCACACAATACATAAATATATGGAAAAAGAATCAAATAAAATCAACAATCACTGGATAGCTGAATGTGATAGCAACACTTCTGTGTCCAAGTGGTGCATTCAATAACGTTTTTCCCAACTTCATCATTAAAAACGATGTTGCCCACACACCATCGTTTAAAAAAAATTATCTAGCAAAGCACATACGACGGCACTCTAAAGGTGAAGTTCCATTCACCTTTGGGCTGCTTTAGCTGATTCAGTGTTGGTAAAAGACAATTCACGCTTTTCTGTATGTTACAGCGTGATGAATGTGCTTACTCCATTATGAACGATAGTTTTACCAGAACGAGCGCTCCCGTCTCATAACTTGCTTCTGAACATGCGCGGCTTTTTTACTTCATTTAGCCCACACACGATAATTGTTTACAACCCGAAAAACGACATTGTTTAAAACGACGTTAAAAAATGCAGCATGTTCAAATTTTTATTTTTTTGTTTATCAGAACCTGAAAAATGATGTGAAGCCCACACACGATGATTTTAACCACTTGCGGTCCCGCTCATCGTCAATTGACGGCAGCTTAGGGGATCTGAATATCCAAGCTGCCGTCAATTGACGGCATCGTTTTCTCCGGCCACTGGGGGGCGCGCGTCCCCGCGATGCCGATGCACGTGCCTGGCGGTCGCGATGTCCGCCAGGTACCCGCTGATCGGCAGTTTTAGAGCAGGGACGTGGAGCTCTGTGTGTAAACACAGAGCTCCACGTCCTGTCAGTGAGAGGAGACAGATGCTGTTTCTCTTGTACATAGGGAGACAGCATCGGTCACCCCCCTCCCCCCACACAGTTAGAACACACCCAGGACTCACATTTAACCCCTTCCTCACCCCCTAGTGTTAACCCCTTCACTGCCAGTCACATTTATACAGTAATTAGTGCGTTTTTATAGCACTGATCGCTGTATAAATGTGAATGGTCCCAAAAATGTGTCAAAAGTGTCCGATGTGTCCGTCGCAATATCGCAGTCCTCACAAAATTTGCAAATCGCCGTATTACTAGTAAAAAAAAAAAAAATTGTCAGAATTCTATCCCTTATTTCCTAGCCACTATAACCTTTGTGCAAACCAATTACTATACGCTTATTGCGATTGTTTTTTTTACCAAAAATATGTAGAATACGTATCGGCCTAAACTGAGAAAAAAAATATATATTTTTTAAAAAATTGGATTTTTATTATAGCAAAAAAGTAAAAAATATTCTGTTTTTTTTTCAAAATTGTCGCACTTTTTTGTTTATAGCGCAAAAAAAAAAAAAACGCAGAGGCGATCAAATACCACCAAAAGAAAGCTCTATTTGTGGGGAAAAAAAGGATGTCAATTTTGTTTGTAAGGCACGTCGCACAACCGCGCAATTTTAATTTAAAGCGACGCAGTGCTGAAAGCTGAAATTTCGCCTGGGCAGGAAGGGGGTATATGTGCCCAGTAAGCAAGTGGTTAAATTACATTTTTGAAAAACAATGTTTTTTTTTTAATGACCAAATGTATCGTGTACGCGGCATCAGACTTAACATTACCTAAATGGTTAACAGATCAAATAACCCTTACTTCAAAACTCCTTAATATACCACAGACTACACCAGTGTAAATCCTACCCTCACCTGGAGGGAGCAATACCTACAGACTTGTGGAACTACTACTTCTCCAACAGTTATGCCGTGTACACACAACCGTTTTTCATGACGTGAAAAATGCAATTTTTTAAAATGGTCATTAAAAAACGATCGTGTGTAGGCTCCAGAGAATTATTCTCAATGTGAAAAATGGGTATTAAAAATTTAGAACATGCTTAATTTTCGCTTCGTTTTTCACGTCGTGAAAAACGGTCTTGTGTAGGCTTTAAAGGGGTTGTAAAGGTAAAAGTTTTTTTACCTTTAATGCATCCTATGCATTAAGGTAAAAAAAAACATCTGACAGCACCGCCCCCCCTCCCCCCCCCGAGCCCCCGTTTTACTTACCTGACTGTTCGAAATTCCTGGGCGCGTCTAAGTCATCCTCTTTGGTTCCCAGCCTGGCCGTTGATTGGCTAGGCTGGGCGGATTGATAGCAGCGCAGCCATTGGCTGGCGCTACTGTCAATCACAGCGTATGACGTGGCGTGCCGGAGGGTGGAGGCCATAGCCGGCGACTGTATCAGGGGAGCGTGCTCGAAAAAGCTTTCCACCATGCGAGCTCGCTCGCATGAAGGTTGAAAGCTTATGTGAGGAGGAGCCGAGACAGCCGCTGAGGGACCCCAATAGACAGGATTCGGGGACACTCTGTGCAAAACGAGCTGCACAGTGGAAGTAAGTATAACATGTTTGTTATTTAAAAAAAACATTTGTGAATTTAGTGTTCCTTTAACCACTTTAGTGTTCCTTTAACCACTTTAGCCCCGGACCATATTGCTGTCCAATGACCAGAGCACTTTTTGTGATTCGGCACTGCGTCGCTTTAACTGACGATTGCGCGGTCGTGCGACATGGCTCCCAAACAAAATTGGCGTCCTTTTTTTCCCACAAATAGAGCTTTCTTTTGGTAGTATTTGATCATCTCTGTGGTTTTTATTTTTTGCGCTATAAACAAAAATAGAGCGACAATTTTAAAAAAAATGCAATTTTTTACTTTTTGATATAATAAATATCCCCCAAAAAAATATAAAAAAAAAATATTGTTCTACATATTTTTCGTAAAAAAAAAATTGCAATAAGCGTTTATTGATCGATTTGCGCAAAAGTTATAGCGTTTACAAAATAGGGTGTCGTTTTATGACATTTTTATTAATATTTTTTTTTTACTAGTAATGGCGGCGATCAGCATTTTTTTTTCAGTACTGCGACATTAGGGCGGGCACTTCGGACACTTTTGACACATTTTTGGGGCCATTGGCATTTTTATAGCGATCAATGCTATAAAAATGCATTGAATTACTATAAAAATGCCATTGGCAGTGAAGGGGTTAACACTAGGGGGCAGGGAAGGGGTTAAGTGTGTTCCTGGGTGTGTTCTAACTGTATGGGGGGGTGTCCTCACTAGGGGAAATCACTGATCTTCTGTTCATACATTGTATGAACAGAAGATCAGCGTTTCCCCCGCTGACAGGACCGGACGCTATGTGTTTACACACATAGCTCCCAGTCCCCGCTCTGTAACAAGCGATCGCGTGTGCCCGGCGGCGATCGTACCCGCCGGGCACGCGCACGGGACTCGGGGCGAGCGGTGACTCGTCCAGCAGTGCCACCGTCCTGCAGTAATATGACGGCGGGCGGTCGGCCGGCAAGTAGTTAAGGAACGCGGAAAAGAACGCGCATGCTCAGAAGCAAGTTATGAGACGGGAGCACTCGTTCTGGTAAAACTAGCATTTGTAATGGAGGTGGCACATTCGTCACGCTGTAACAGACAGAAAAGCGCGAAGACTGAAAAGCGTGAATCGTGTATATCTATTGTTATACAGTGCCTTGCGAAAGTATTCGGCCCCCTTGAACTTTGCGACCTTTTGCCACATTTCAGGCTTCAAACATAAAGATGTAAAACTGTATTTTTTTTGTGAAGAATCAACAAGTGGGACACAATCATGAAGTGGAACGAAATGTATTGGATATTTCAAACTTTTTTAACAAATAAAAAACCGAAAAATTGGGCGTGCAAAATTATTCAGCCCCTTTACTTTCAGTGCAGCAAACTCTCTACAGAAGTTCAGCGAGGATCTCTGAATGATCCAATGTTGACCTAAATGACTAATGATGATAAATAGAATCCGCCTGTGTGTAATCAAGTCTCTGTATAAATGCACCTGCACTGTGATAGTCTCAGAGGTCTGTTTAAAGCGCAGAGAGCATCATGATGGACAATGAACACACCAGGCAGGTCTGAGATACTGTTGTGGAGAAGTTTAAAGCCGGATTTGGATACAAAAAGATTTCCCAAGCTTTAAACATCCCAAGGAGCACCGTGCAAGCGATAATATTGAAATGGAAGGAGTATCAGACCACTGCAAATCTACGAAGACCTGGCCGTCCCTCTGAACTTTCAGCTCGTACAAGAAGACTGATCAGAGATGCAGCCAAGAGGCCCATGATCACTCTGGATGAACTGCAGAGATCTACAGCTGAGGTGGGAGACTCTGTCCATAGGACAACAATCAGTCGTATACTGCACAAATCTGGCCTTTATGGAAGAGTGGCAAGAAGAAAGCAATTTCTTAAAGATATCCATAAAAAGTGTTGTTTAAAGTTTGCCACAAGCCACCTGGGAGACACACCAAACATGTGGAAGAAGGTGCTCTGGTCAGATGAAACCAAAATCAAACTTTTTGGCAACAATGCAAAACGCTATGTTTGGAGTAAAAGCAACACAGCTCATCACCCTGAACACACCATCCCCACTGTCAAACATGGTGGTGGCAACATCATGGTTTGGGCCTGCTTTTCTTCAGCAGGGACAGGGAAGATTGTTAAAATGTATGGGAAGATGGATGGAGCCAAATACAGGACCATTCTGGAAGAAAACCTGATGGAGTCTGCAAAAGACCTGAGACTGGGATGGAGATTTGTCTTCCAACAAGACAATGATCCAAAACATAAAGCAAAATATACAATGAAATGGTTTACAAATAAACATATCAAGGTGTTAGAATGACCAAGTCAAAGTCCAGACCTGAATCCAATCGAGAATCTGTGGAAAGAACTGAAAACTGTTGTTTACAAACGCTCTCCATCCAACCTCACTGAGCTCGAGCTGTTTTGCAAGGAGGAATGGGCAAAAATGTCAGTCTCTCGATGTGCAAAACTGATAGAGACATACCCCAAGCGACTTACAGCTGTCATCGCAGCAAAAGGTGGCGCTACAAAGTATTAACTTAAGGGGGCTGAATAATTTTGCACGCCCAATTTTTCAGCTTTTTATTTGTTAAAAAAGTTTGAAATATCCAATAAATTTCATTCCACTTTATGATTGTGTCCCACTTGTTGATTCTTCACAAAAAATTACAGTTTTCTATCTTTATGTTTGAAGCCTGGAATGTGGCAAAAGGTTACAAAGTTCAAGGGGGCCGAATACTTTTGCAAGGCACTGTATATAATTGTATTCTATTAAAATTTTTAAATTAATGTAAATATGAATTTGTCGGCCGCTATAGGCACCTTTAGCTCAAGAAAAGTGAAAATTCACACTGGTCTGTTGTGCTCCCATTGTGGTGTTAAAAATCTTGCTTGCTGCCTTTTTTGGTAATTAAAAAAAAAAAAAAAAAAACGCACCAACAATGCACCTCCCCCTTAAAACGCACAAAAATAGCACAAGTTAGGTTAGGTTTTCATGCAGTTTTTAAAAACACACCATAAGCACAGTAAAATCATGTGCATTTTGGGCGCCATTATCGACACCTTTTTTCTCCATCAGCAAAATGCCTGAAAACGCCATTTTCGGACGATATGTTTCGGCTACATTTCTAGTCAAAAAAACAATATATTTTTGTTTATGAATCTTAGTTTTATTTATAAAGACGTTGTATATCACAATAGCTAAATATATGCCTTTAGTGAATGTTCAAATCTTAATACCATAAATAATATGTAATATACAATACTCTAGTAGTATATAATGAGTGTGTCAATTCTAGAGAAATGCTTAAATAATGCATTACAATTTAACTAAACCCATTAGATTTTAGTCGAATAAAGCTAAAATGGCATTTTAGTCAAATAGACTATGACTAAATTGAAATTTGACATCAAAATGAACACTGCCTGGCAACCACGGTCTTCCAGGTGGGATCTAACAGGGAACACCTTGCATGTTGTGACATTATTGCTAGTTGGACCTGTCAAGTTGTGGCTCGGGACAACTCTGCTACTTCCTGCTCTTCAGTTCAGGCCTTGGCTGATGCTGTTGTTAGTCGCAAGTTTCTTTAGGCTGCTGTTTGAGTTCAGTCTGGCTCTCTTCTTTTTTTTTTTGTGTGATGTATGTTTGCCGATATTGTTGCTGTTGAACCCTTCTCATTGGTATTAAAGGGGTGTTCCAGCCAAAATGTATGTTTATTAAAAGTCAGCAGCTACAAAAAGTGTAGCTGCTGGCTTTTAATAAACATACACTTACCTGCTCCAGCGTTCCAGTGACGAGCCGGCCAGGGCTCCGCTCCTCTCCCCCCCTCCCCGGCCGGCGTCTTCATTCTAACTGTGGGCACCCAGCTGTGACCGCTTTCGGCTTCATGGCTGGGCACCCACTGCGCGAGCGGCTCGGCGCTGCGCTATTCGATTGGACAGGCTATCGCCTAGGACCTGTTTCGTGTCCTAGGCGATAGCCTACAGGGAGGGGCTGCTGTCGGCTGAAGGAGGAAGTAGGACAGGAAGTCCCACTCCTCCTGAAGCCCCCACTCCCTCCCCCCAAAAAATGACATGCCAAATGTGGCATGTAAGGGGGTGAGGAGTGGGATAAGCGGAAGTTCCATTTTTGGGTGGAACTCCGCTTTAATTTGGGATATCCTAGTTGTCTGTGTCTACACTGTCCTGTACTGTATGAATATGATATGACTTGCCTGTAACATCTCTTGGAGTACAGTACATGACACAGGACATCCTCCCCTTTGTGGTTCTTGATTGCAACAGACCTGAGGATTCGTGGGAACAGGAGGGGGTGTTTCATTTATTTTATGCACATGAATTTTAATGGCATCCCAGGCTTGGTCTGCAGGGTTCATTATTGAGTTGGTCCACCCTTCACAGCTATAACAGCTTCAACTCGTCAGGGAAGACTGTCCATAAGATTTAGGAGTGTGTCTTTAGGAATGTTTGACTATTCTTTCAGAAGCGCATTTGTTAGGTCAGGCACTTATGTTGGACGAAAAGGCCTGGCTCGGAGTCTCTGCTCTAATTCATCCCAAATGTTCTATTGGGTCGAGGTCAGGACTCTATGCAGGCTAGTCTAGTTCCTCCACCCTAATCTCACTAATTCGTCTTTTTTTTATTTTATCTTTGGACCTTGCTTTTGTGCACTGGTGCACAGTCATGTTGGAACAGGAAGGGGCCATCCCCAAACTGTTCCCACAAAGCTGGGAGCATGAAATTGTCCAAAATATCTTGGTATGCTGATGCCTTAAAAGTTCCCTTCACTGGAACTAAGGGGCCAAGCCTAACCCCCTGAAAAACAACCCCACATCATAATGCCCCCTCCACCAAATGATTTGGACCAGTGAACAAAGCAAGGTCCATAAAAACATGGATGAGCGAGTTTGGGGTGGAGGAACTTGACTGGCCTGCACCTCAACCAGATAGTACACCTTTGAGATGAATGAGAGCAGAGACTGCAAGCCATGCCTTCTTGTCCAACATCAGTGCCTGACCTCACAAATGCACATCTGGAAGAATAGTCAAACACTCCTACACTTTGTGGACAGCCTTCCCAGAAGAGAAGAGTTGAAGCTCTTATAGCTGCAAAGGGTGGGCCACCTCAATGTTGAATACTACGGACTACGACTGGGATGTCATTAAAGTTTGTGTGTAAAAGCAGCTGTCCCAATACTTTTGACAATATAGTGTATCTGCCTATAACCCAGGCGTTTCTGAATTTGCCTGTCTCTGGAACTATACTTCAAGAAATGGATTTTACAGGAAAGACAAAAATCCAATTTTCTATAACCCCTTTCCCCAGAAGGGCGTATTTGTATGTCCTCTGCTTGAAGGGGTTATACTGGGATGATAGCTGTACTCCCTAAATATAAAAGCCATCTTAGCGGCTGATTAGGCATTGGATTTCTTTTACAGGTGGCAAAAGGGATCACCCCTCCCAGCATGGCCCTCTCTGGCTCTCTCATCCCACCGGGAGACTTGGGTGTTTAGTCAGCAGTTGAGCCGGCTTGCCATAGAGGGGTTCAGAGACCTTATGGTCTCTAATCACCTCTATGGTATTAGAAACCGGAAACGACCTGTATACAGTGCATCTGGAAAGTATTTACAGAGCTTCACTTTTTCCACATTTTGATATAGGCCTATTCCAAAATGGATTAAATTATTTTCCTCAAAATTCTATAACAATACCCCATAATGACAATGTAAAAGAAGTTTGTTTTGTTGGACCAATAAGGTTTTGATTTATCCCAACTGCTGTAGACTAGGGACCCTAGACGGATTGATGGGAACTGCAGGATTTGGGGGAGGGTAGGGAGCTACCCCGGTTAGACTATATGGCTTAGGGTCAGAATTTACTCCCTTGTTGAACCTGTTTTCCTTTCATCGCAGATAGAATGTTATTTAGGTATGGTTGAGAAATGACGTATTGATGACTTCAGCAAACGATGTCTCAATATTTAAGGACATGTAACAAAATGTATTGATTTCCTGATATGTTCTTTAAATTGTACTGACTTTATTCCGAAAATAAACTTAAACTTGAATGAAAAAAAAAAAGAAGTTTGTTTGAAACCTTTGCAAATTAAAAAAATAAATAAATCGCATGTACATAAGTAAAATTGAGCTCTTGAGATGTTTCTACAATTTGATTGGAGTCGACCTGGGGTAAATTCAGTTGTTTGGACATGATTTGGAAAGGCACACACCTGTTTTTATAAAAGGTCCTACAGTTAACCGTGTATATCAGAGCACAAACCAAGCCATGAAGTCCCAAAAAATTGCTGCATCATTAAAGGTCCCAATAAGCACAGTGGCTTTTGTCATCTGTAAATGGAGAATGTTTGGAACCATCAGGACTCTTCCTAGAAGTGCCTTAGTGAGGGAGGTGAACAAAAACCCGATGGTCACTCTGACAGAGCTCTGTGGAGAGAAGAGAACCTTTCAGAAAAACAACCATCTCTCCAGCACTCCACCAATCAGGCCTGTATAGTAGAGTGGCTAGACAGAAGCCACTCCTCCGTAACAGGCACGTGACAGCCCATCTGGAGTTTGCCAAAAGGCACCCAAAGGACTCTCAGTCCATGAGAAACTTTCATCAGATTCTCTGGTCTGATGAAACAAAGATTGAACTATTTGGCCTAAATGGCA
This sequence comes from Rana kukunoris, assembly GCA_029574335.1. Lineage (NCBI taxonomy): Eukaryota > Metazoa > Chordata > Amphibia > Anura > Ranidae > Rana > Rana kukunoris. The sequence goes on along the minus strand of CM056051.1, from coordinate 421,333,708 downwards.
AGCATCATGTCTGGAGGAAACCAGGCACCACTAATTACATGGCCAATACCAACCCTACAGTGAAGCATGGTGGTGGAAGGATCAAGCTGTAGAGATGTTTTTCAGTGTCAGGAACTGAGAGACTAGTCAGTATCGAGGGAAAGATGAATGCAGCAATGTACAGAGACATCCTTGATGAAAACCTGCTCCAGAGCGCTCTGGACCTCAGACTGGTGTGAAGGTTTATCTTCCAACAGGATAACGGTCCTAAACACACAGCCAAGATAACAAAGGAGTGGCTACCAGACAACTCTGTAAATGTCCTTGAGTGGCCCAGCCAGAACCCAGACTTGAACCCAATTGAACATCTCTGGAGAGATATGAAATTGGCTGTGCACTGATGCTCCCCCATCCAACCTGATAGAGCTTGAGAGGTCCTGCAAAGAAGAATTGGAGAAACTTTCCAAAAATAGGTGTGCCAAGCTTGTAGCATCATATTTTACCACCTCAATACAGGGCACTTTAACTTCCTTCCTGCCCAAGCCATTTTTCTAACTTTCAGCCCTGCCACTATTTGAATGATAATTGCACTAACATGAAACGTTGTACCCAAATACATTTTTTATAATTTTTTCCCCACACATAGAGCTTTATTTTGGAGGTATTTGATCACCTTTGCGTTTTTTATTTCTTGCGCTATAAACAAAAGAAGACAAGTTTAAAAAAATATATTATTTTTACTTTTTGCTATAATAAATATTTAAATATCTAACTTTTTGCTATAATAAATATCTAAATATCCAAAAATGTTTCCTCAGTTTAGATATGTATTCTACGTATTACTGGTAAAAATCTGAATAAGCGTATATTGGTTGGTTTGCGCAAAAGTTATAGTGTCTTCAAAATAGGGGATAGATGAATAGCATTGTTATTATTATTATAATTTTTTTTACTGAGATTTTTTATCGTGACTGCGATATTGCAGCAGTCATGTCGGACACTTTTGACACTATATTTTTTGACCATTCACATTTATACAGCGATCTGTGCTATACAAATGAATTGATTACTGTATAAATGTGACTGGCAGGGAAGGTGTTAACACTAGCGGGCGATCATGGAGTTAAAATCACTCCCTAGGACACATATTTAACTGTAGGGGGAGGGGACTCTCAAGCGGAGGAGACCTATCGGTGTTCCTCTGTACGAGGAACACACCATCGATCTCCTCTCACCTGACAGGACGTGGATCTGTGTGTTTATGCACACATATCCACGGTCCTGCCAATCGTGGGTGACCGGCAGACATCGCGGCCGCCAGGCACGTGCATCGGGTTCCCAGTGACACGGCGGGAGCGCGCGCCCCCTAGTGGCTCAGGAAGGTGAGGATGTCATATGACGCCCCCCGTCCAGAAAAAGAGCTGCACCATCCGGCCGTCATATGACGGCCGGCGGTGGGCAAACGGTTAAAAAGATTTGAAGCTGTAATTTGTGCCAAAGGAGCTTCAACAAAGTATTGAGCAAAGGCTGTGAATACTTATGTATTTATTTTTTGTTTTTTATTTTAAATAGATTTTGCAAAGATTTAAAAAAAACTTCTTTTACTTTGTCATTATGGGTATGGTTTGTAGAATTTTGAGGAAAATAATGAATTTAATCCATTTTTTAATAAAGCTGTAACATAACAAAATGTGGAAAAGTGAGTGTGTATACTTTCAGGATGCTACGGATGGGCAACAGCTACACATTGCTTATTTAGTTTTTCCTAGTTTAGTCAATGTGTTATGTCTGAATCCATTGGCTAGAACTCATTACCCAATTCTCCTCTGCCAAAAATTGTAACACAAAATAAGTAAAAATAAATCCTGACTCAAGATCGTGACAATCAAAATAATTTCACCTTTTTAGACAGAGCTTTGGTGACTTGTAACTGCCCAGCAGATTCATAGAGACTTATAAATTGTACAAATCAATGTCTGACAGGCAACAGAAGGAATACTGGGTGTTGTGTGCCCCCTGGGCCGTCTCCTCCACTCCGACAGAGCCTGGAATTACTCCTGACAATACAGAAGGTCATATTATTTAGCCTCAAGTCCTTCCACCATTTAGACGCTCTGTTACACGACTCAATTGGCGTGTACTTAATTTAAAGTGTGCACCGCTGATGGATGATGCTCGTGTGCTACGAAGGAGGAAATGAGTATCTGTACCTTTAATGAAAACTGAATTGTCTCAGTTTGTCTTGAAGTTGCAGTGCTGCGCACACCGAAAACTCTGCGCTGCTCGGAAAGAATTCCTAAGGACAGCATTTCTAGCTTTTCGTTATGAAATTTTAGAAAAATAAAAATGTTACATCAAAATTGTATAATTTCCTGCATAAAATATATTGATTGTTAGATTTATCGTCTAGCTATTATCTATTTTATCTGTCTACAGCAGTGTTTTTCAACTCCAGTCCTCAAGGCGCACTAACAGGTCAAGTTTTCAGGATTTCCATTATTTTGCACAGGTGATTTGATCAGTTTCACTGCCTTAGTAATCAACACAGCCGTTTCATCTAAAGGAAATCCTGGAAACATGACCCGTTGGGGCACCTTGAGGACTGGAGTTGAGAAACACTGGTCTACAGTGTATACAGTCATGGCGCCTGCATTTCAGTCAGATAATACACCACTTTCCCCAAAAAAAATTGCAATTACAAATGTTTAGGCATTCTCATATTTATTTACTTTGTTTGTATTTGTATGACACAAAAAAAAAGTGGAGAAGCAAAAAGCCAAATCTGACACATTCCACGCAAAACTCCAAAAATGGACTGGATAAAATTATTGGCACCCTCAATTTGATATTTGGTAGCAGACCACCATCGATACATTTCTTACACCTCTCTACTGGAATTTTGGACCACTCTTCTTTCGCTGACTGATCCATGTCTCTCAGATTGAAAGGGTTCCTTTTCTCAACTGCAGTTCTGAGATCTCTTCACAGGTGATCTATGGGATTTAGATCTGGACTCCTTGCCGGCCAGTTCAGTACTCTCCAGCGCTTTGTCTTAAACCGTTTCTGGGTGCTTTTTGATGTGTGCTTTGGGTCATTGTCTTGCTGTAAGACCCATGACCTCTTACTGAGACCCAACTTTCTGACACAGGACCCTACATTGCACCCCAGAATTCTTTGCTAATCTTCAGATTTTATAATGCCATGCACACGGTCAAAAGATCCAGTGCCTGAAACAACAAAGCAACCCCAAAACATCAATAAATCTCCACCATGTTTGACTGTAGGGACTGTATTTTTTTTTTCTTTAAAGGCCTCATTTAATTTTCTGAAAACAGTAGAATGATGGGCATTACCAAAAAGCTGTCATTTTGTTTTGTCTGTCCACAGTATATTCTCCCAAAAAGATTTTGGCTTCCTCACGTACGTTTTGGCAACCCCTTTGATCAATTTTTCCTCTTTCATCCACGTCCAGGGAGAATAGCTACAGTGCCATGGGTTGTAAACTTTAGGAACCTTAAGATCTCTGGAGATGGACTTGTAACCTTAATGCTGCGTACACACGGTCGTTTTTTGCAATGAAAAAAAACGACGTTTTATGTGAAGTAAAAAACGACGTTTTTGAAACGTCACTTTTCAAAGACAATTTTGCATACACACCATCGTTTTTTCACAAAAATCGAGGTTACGTTCACCACTCTTTTCCATTGAAGCTCGCTTCATAACTAGCTTCTGGGCATGCGCGGGTTGAAAAACGTCGTTTTGAACGACGTTTTTGCTACACACGGTGACTTTTTGTGAAACAAAAAACGACGTTTTGAAAAACGACACAAAAAATTCAAGCATGTTGGAATTTTTTTTTGGTCGTTTTTTTGAAGACAAAAAACAACTTTTTGCCCACACACGATCAATTTAAATGACGTTTTAAAAAAATTTTCATCGCAAAAAACGACCGTGTCCATACTATTCCACAATGTTTGATCCCCAATTCACTGCTCTTTCTCTTCCCCATAGCACACAATGACACGCAACAGAAAGGTTGTGTAAATTCTTCACCATTTTAACTGGTTGCCGGTGTGATTTCTATATTGTCAGTACCTGATAATTGATACAGGTGAGTTAATTACACATTACAGGAGCATCACAAACTTGGAATGCAATTATTTCTTAACATTTTGAGATGGTGGCAGTATTTTTATCCAGTCCATTTTTGGAGTTTTGCGTGGAATGTGTCATATTAGCCTTTTTGATTCTCCACTTCTTTGTGTCATACCAATACAAACAAAATAAATAAACATGAGAATGCCTAAACATTTGTAATTTCAAAGATGTTCTAGGTGAAGTGGTGCATCATCTAAAGGAAATTCAGGGGTGACTCTCTCTCATATTAAAATGTTGTGGCCACTTATATCTATCTTTGTTGTGGATACATCGTCAATCACAATGTTGCCGCTATTGAAAAAAAAAAAGCTCCACTCATCCTGAACGCTCCTGCGGTCTGGCTGCCTCGCCGTGTGACCTTTCCTAAATAGCTATGGGGTGGGACCACCCCTTCTGACGTCACCAACCCAGCGTGGATTTTTTTTGGTTGTGGTGGGTTTCAGCGTGATTGATGATCTATTCATCGGGGGACAGTTTTTTTTTTAATTCACTTTTAAACTTTTTTGGGGTAGGGGTTTATGTAACCCTTACTCATTTACATTGGGGGGGACAGGATCTGGGGGTTTTCATATTCTGATAAGCCCCCCTGCCCGCAGACCCCCACAACCCAGGGATAGAACAAAAATGGATGGGGAAAATACTGTCAAATTCTTGAGGAAAATCTGCTGCCCTCTGCCAGAAAGTTGTAAATGGGAAAAAGGTTTATCTTCCAACAGGACAATGACCAAAAGCACACAGAAAAAATTACCACACAATGGTTGGAGGAAAAAAAGATGAATGTCCTTGCATGGCCAAGTCAGAGCCCTGACTTAAACCCCATTGAAAATCTGTGGAATGACTTGAAGACTGCAGTCCACAAACAGTCACCATCAAATTTAACTGAACTCAAGCAGTTCTGCAAAGAAGAGTGGGCAAAGTTAGTAGAGATATATCTCAACAGATTAAAGGCTGCAATTAATGCAAAAGGTGGTTCAAGAAAATACTGACATAAGGAGGGTGATCCTTTTTCCAACTCCGTAATTCTGTTTTAAAAAAAAAATCTAACATGTTACTTGGATGTTAAAAGTTGCACTTGTAAATACAGAAAAAAAATGTCTGTCTTCATTTCATAAAATGTGATTATTTTAAAGGAGGGTGATTCTTTTATATACCAACTGTAACTGTCTATTCTCTCTCTCTCTCTCTCTCTCTCTCTCTCTCTCTCTCCTTTAGATTTAACTATGTAGTGCAAGAGGGCCTGCCTGACTGCATACACATTAAAAGTGATTAAGTTTGATCTCGTACAGTATTATATGGTTTTGCTAAATCTAAAAGAAAATTAAATTAGAAAATTGTATTATATATGGCCAGACTATTTCTTTCTCTCTCTCATAATAACTTTTTGTGCTCACTCTAGTTTATCTATCTATCTATCGCTGTATCTATCTCTCATATTACCATTTTGTCACTTTTATCTAGCTATCTATCATCTCTCTCTCTGTCTCTCTCATAATACTATTTTGTGCTCACTTTATTCTATCCATCTATTATATACAGTAAAACCTTGGTTTGAGAGCGTTTTGCAAGACAAGCAATGTTTTTAAATACATTTTGACTTGATATACAAGCGATATCTTGATATACAAGTATATACACTAAGTATAAAGGAGAAGAGAGGCACCTCTAAGTGTAGCAATATGGTTACATTTAATGAAGGTAAAACATTTAGCAACTCACATGGTTGATGATTAAAAGAGGCACATCCAAGTATGCAGGCATCCGGGATAAAGCTGTCCACATAAACCATCCTCCACACCACCATTGACATCTTTTCACTCTGCGCTCCACGAGCGGTTCATGCCTTGCTTTCAGATCGCTCTACTGCAGGGTAGTCTTCCTGGTCATGATTGCAGACTGTCAGCGGTGAGAGCTGGCGGTGAGGATGGGGGTTTATGTGGACAGCTTTACCCCAGATGCCTGCATACTTAGATGTGCCTCTTTTAGTCATTAACCATGTAAGTTACTGTAACGGTCACCACCGTTTACGACCTTCCATCCACCCACGACAAGCTTATCCGACACTCCACAATCCGGCAGACATGATCCATTCCATTTCCCATAATCAAGACGAGACTCCGCTCTGTACTTGTTTCAAAATGAATGAACACTTTAATGGTATCTTAACGTGCTTATATATCCAGTACAGCATTTTAAAGTTAATCACAGGACAATGCAATCTCCACCCCCCTAATCATACACTGGGGCTAATTCTCTAGCAGACATTTCGGCACCGATACTGACAGGATCTATCACATTCCTTTATCAATAGAATTAAAACAAATACAATCACACAATGAATTTCCCTTCAATCCACATCTAGAGACAGACATACTGTCTCTGGCAGAAGGGTCTTAACACCTGGGCATCAATAGGCTATCACACAGTTTTTTCACACAATGAAGAGGTCTGTCAGGAGCTGATGCAATTAACACCTTTCAAAAGAATGTGTCCACACATTGAAGAGCCAACAACTTGTGATATCTCAAGACATCCTGCAAACATGAATTATTATTAATGTCCCATCTCATGTAATACATGAATTATGATTTTATTAGCCATCCTACACCCAAAAGGGCACAGGGTGGACTTAGACCCAGGAGTTATTAGTGCCGCTGGCACAGGAGTATCTCTCATCCTTCCAAAGTCTCTGGTTGTCACGGGCCATTCTGTTACAGTTACTAAATGTTGTACGTTCATTAGATGTAACCATATTGCTACACTTAGAGGCGCCTCTCTTGTCTATAATACTCTGTAGCTCCTGCTGGATTTTGCTTCTAATCCCCTTGTGGAGGCTTCCATTTATGGATGGACATTTTATTGTTACACAACTTATCATATTGCTAGAATCTTTTTATATGGACTATATATTGACAGGCCTATAAATAAATGGTTGTGGAATGAATCATTTGAGTTTACATTATTTCTTATGGGGAAATTTGCTTTGATATACAAGTGCTTTGGATTACAAGCATGTTTCTGGAACGAATTATGTTTCCAATCCAAGGTTTTACTGTATTTATTAAGGTATCTATCTCATAAAATAACATTTGGTGGTCACTTTATTCTTTCTCTCTCATAATAACCTCTTTGTGGTCTATCTAAGATCTATCTATCTATCTATCTATCTATCTATCTATCTATCTATCTATCTATCTATCGATCTATCGATCTATATCTCTCTCTATCCATTGCTTTATTTCTTTTTTTCTCATAATATTTTGTGGTCACTTTATTTTATATATATTATATATATATATATATCTATCATAATACAATTTTTACAGTTGCTCATTTTTGAAAAAAAAAACACAAAAAAATATATTCTGAAGAGTTTCTGGTATTTTATTATACACACACTTTGACAGCCACCCTATTTTGTCTTCTTGTATCATTTGTGCGCCCTGACAGCCAGCTAAAGGTTTTGTCCTTTGGAATGTTGTTATAAGAATCTGCAGTGTTATCTGAAATGATATCTACAAAATGGTAACTGAAGACAAATCCAACCTATAGCTGATGCAGACGGCGGTGCCTTGAAAAGTAAAGTCGTAGTAAGGAATCTTCTGTGTTTGCTTTTACAATCAAATAATTTAGAACCAAAAACATTTTGATTAAAGCGGGGGTTCACCCTAATCAGCCTAAAAAATCTATAGACAGTTACATCCAGCATTCTGCTGACACCAACAGTATGCTGTTTTGTTGTTTTTTTTCAGCTGTACTTACGATTTTCTGGGTTCTATTCACCCGGCTTCCGGGTTCTCGCTCCCCCGGGGAGTAGGCGTTCCTAAGACGACGCATCGATGATTGACGTGCGGGTCAAGCGTGTCATCGCTTTCCGAAAATATCCGAGGGTGACTCGGCACTTTACAGCGCCTGCGCAGTCAGCTCTACACGGCAGGCGCAGGCGCTGTATAGCGCCGTAAAGAGCCGAGTCCCCGTCGGATATTTTCGGAAGGCGATGACGCGCTTGACCCGCACGTCAATCGTCTCCTGGGAGGATCTACACTCACTCCCAGGAGACATTGCGCAGAGCTCCCCGTCGGGGGAAAAGGACGACACGCCCACTCCCCGCAAGGAAGAAGACCCGGAAGTGCGGCTGAAGACAGGTAAGTGTACACCTTAAAAAAAATGACAACGCTACAAGCCTTTATTAAGGCTAGAGATAGGTTAGCCAAAAAGTTAATTTTAGGGTGAACCTCCGCTTTAAGAATACAATTATACAACATACATTTTTTTTTACTTTGTTCAGATCTTGTTCTTTGGTGAAATCTGTCAGATTTGTACTTAATTGCAGAAATTCTGTAACATTTCCCGGTTTGATATGTCTCTCTGTGGTTTATACTGACTGGAGTCCCCCGCCGTCTTGTTGGCAATCAGAAATGACATCTTGATTTACAATCATTTGACCACATCCAGTCTCATTAGGTTCATCACCTTTAGCTTCCAGCTGTGGGTATTGATCTCCGGCCTCAGCAGTGACGTAGGTATCGAGGAGTTTGATCTCTTCAAAGTATGGAACATTTCACTGTCCATCCCTCAATCATATCGCCCACTCTAAGGAGATGAGAAATCCCCGGAGGAGGACCCATGGTTCCACCTCTTCAAAAATCAACGGCTGACAAGTGGTCCCACCAGTCTGAATGAATCCTCAGGACACGAGAGGGGAGGGAGGGCTGCACACAGATGATTTAAAACCAGATTTAAGACCAGACCTAAATAGAGGTGTCATTGTCCACCAAGTCTCAAAAAGCAGCCACCTGAGTCAGCCAGAACATGAAGGTAAGTGCTCTAGAAGCTGATTTTTTTGGGGGGGGGGTTGAAATAAAATAGAACTTGTTTTATTCTTGTTGTTCTTCTGAGGATGGTAATGCCAGAAATGTCCCCAATGCCATGTTTTATTCATTTACATTCCCCAAAAAATTATGTTAGGAAATATATCAGGCTCTTCTTTTTGACTTGATCATGAATTTTTAAGTTCATTGCAAAACTCAATGATACATATTTTGCTCTTGTGATATCTATCTATCTATCTATCTATCTATCTATCTATCTATCTATCTATCTATCTATCTATCTATCTATCCTATATATATATAAGTATATATACTGTATACTATTATTTTTTTCCCCAGAGAGCGATCATTTTGTAAACCAGTTTCCCATATAGTTGACCATTTTTCACAATAAAAAAAAAATTTGAAACATTTAAAAACGATTATATTCTGTACATCAGTAAAAACAATTCATCTGGTATTATTATATAGTTATATAGCTGTTGTACAGAAAAGACTGAGCGAGTCAAAGTCTCTGTAGCAGAGGAGCTTGCACTCTAATATCCTTCCACAGTCACTGACCATAGTGGTGCATAGAGATCACTGAGCCATCAATCTCCACACTAGAGAAGCTTACACTCTAATATCCTAGCACAGGCACATACTATTATTATACATTTTTATAACTTTAAAATATTTTGCAGTGCTGTACAGAGAACACTGAACCATTTACATCAGGCTCTAAAAAAGAGGAACTTAGACTCTAATGCCGCGTACACACGGTCGTTTTTTGCGATGAAAAAAAAACGAAGTTTTTTAAAACGTCATTTAAATTGATCGTGTGTGGGCAAAACGTAGTTTTTTGTCTTAAAAAAAACGACCAAAAAAAAATTCCATCATGCTTGAATTTTTTGTGTCGTTTTTCAAAACGTTGTTTTTTGTTTCACAAAAAGTCACTGTGTGTAGCAAAAACGTCGTTTAAAACGACGTTTTTCAACCCGCGCATGCCCAGAAACTAGTTATGAAGCGAGTTTCAATGGAAAAGAGTGGTGAACGTAACCTCGCTTTTTGTGAAAAAAACGATGGTGTGTATGCAACATCGTCTTTGAAAGTGACGTTTCAAAAACATCGTTTTTTACAGTCACACGCTATGATTATTTCATTTATATAGCTCTGACATATTCTGCAGTGCAGTACAGAAAACATTTAGCCAGTTACATCAGTCTCTGAACCAAAGGAGCTTACACTCTAATGACCCCACCATAGTCACACACTTTATTATTTTTATATATATATATATATATATATATATATATATATAAAACCAAATATTTAAGCCAATTGTATGTGGATCTTCAGAACTGCATCTAGTCCCATCTGAATATGTTGATGTCATTTAATCACTGCTGGTTTAACCAAGTTACGAGTAGCATGTCTCAAAAATGAAAGAACAGTTTAGTCTGAATAGGTGACAAGTGACATAGTCAGATGTAGTGCCCTGCTCTGTCACTGTGCTGTGCTGTTACACAGTGCCATGTTCTGTTATAGGTCAATTCCCTAACACCGTGTCTGCCATTGTGCTGTACTTTGCAATAGTGCTGCTCTCTGACATAATGCATTGGTCTCACACTGTATTGTGCTCGGACACGGTCGGACACTGCTTGCTATTGAGATGGGCTAGGGACTATAGACTATGGCATTTGTAGCAATCCATAGAGCAGTCCCTATGACCTCATCTAATGGGGGATAGGGAGAGGTTCGGAGGCAAAAAAGCACAGTAAGAAGCGATTTTATAAAAAATTGGTTACAGGGCTGTTGAGTAGTGGATGTGTCTAGATTATAATTGGAGAATAACGATTATTTTTAGTGTCACTTTAGGTGATCCCTTTATGACAGGGGTCTCCAGCTGTTGCGAAACGACCAGTCCCATAATGTCTCTGCCTGTGATGCCGCGTACACACGGTCGTTTTTTGCGATGAAAAAAACGACGTTTTTTGTGAAGTAAAAAACGACGTTTTTTGTGAAGTAAAAAACAACGTTTTTGAAACGTCACTTTCAAAGACGATGTTGCATACACACCATCGTTTTTTTCACAAAAAACGAGCTTACGTTCACCACACTTTTCCATTGAAGCTCGCTTCATAACTAGCTTCTGGGCATGCGCGGGTTGAAAAACGTCGTTTTAAACAACGTTTTTGCTACACACGGTGACTTTTTGTGAAACAAAAAACGACGTTTTGAAAAACGACACAAAAAAATTCAAACATGTTGGAATTTTTTTTTGTTCGTTTTTTTAAGACAAAAAACGACGTTTTGCCCACACACGATCAATTTAAATGACGTTTTAAAAAACGTCGTTTTTTTTTCATCGCAAAAAACGACCGTGTGTACGCGGCATGAGAGTCATGCTTGTAACTGTCAGCCTTGCAATGCCTCATGGGACTTGTCGTTTTGCAAAAGCTGGAGGGCCGCCAGTTTGAGACCCCTGCTTTATGGGCTATTAATAAAAATTAAAGTGCAAGCTCTTGAGACCTTCCATCAAGCATTATACAATTCTGGAAACAGTCCCGGAAACCAAATCTTTATACACAGAGTAAGAAAGAGAAGCAATTACATTCTACAATAATAAAATACAACATATTTTTTCTTGACAAGTTTAAGAATTTCTTGAAGATAGGACCGAGGAAAGACTAGAAAACTTGTATCTGTAATAAGTCTGGGAAGTTTGAGGGAATCATTGCATTTTCAAAAATTAAATATTATATGATTGTTAACATAGTACAGTACTCTACTACTACTACTACTACTACTACTTCCGGGGACTGGCTAACCTAATCGGTATATCCTCTGTGTCCTCAGGACAGCGGGTGTCGAGCGGCCTGCACTCTTCTTCTGATAATGTCCTCCTCGGTTATCCCTCCCTCTGGGTCTCTGCCACAGGTAAGTGATCACTGTATGATCTGGCATTTTTTTTATAGCTGTCTAAAGCCAAGTACACGCAATGTAAATATCGGACAAAAGATTATCCGTTGTTTTTTTTTTGCATGTTAGTCTCATATTGAAAATGAAGTGGTTACTAAAGTTACAAAAATTCTTATATGATAGAATACAACTTCAGAAGTGATGTAATCTATTGTACTGTAATGTATTCTGTTGTTTCTAAACATGCGTGGTCTTGGTCTTCCGGTTTTTTTTCCGGACGAATACTGTACCAATTAAACAAAAATTGTACAATCTGGTATCGTATAAGAAAAATGTACGATTTTGTTCCTTCAGATAATTTTGGATCAATTGTTGTGATGGGCACTCGAAAGCTGTGTACTAACGATCAGATTATTATACGATCGTGGTATTTTTCTGATCGTGTGAACTAGGCATTACCTGTATGTGTATCTACTTTCTATGTCTCTTGTCCTCCTGCCTAGAGCCATTTTCAGAGACGGAACTGGACCCCGCAGGCCATGCTGTACCTAAAAGGAGCACGTAAGTCACTCATTTCCTGTCCACAGCTGCCATGACAGTGCTTGAAACCATCCAACATGCCTGTGTATAGACAATAATCAAAACTGCATATATTTTCTGCGTCTAATAGAATCTCACAGTTATGCCAATCAGTAATTTTTCATTCAGAATCGACCATTAGTAAAAATCTAGTTCTGTGCTCAATTATATAATTTGTAATAGTACTGTGTGTGCTATTATTCATTTGTATTCCCTCCCTGTCATAGCAGACATGTTAGGCTGTAAGGCCAGGTTCCCGCTGTTCCGACATGAAAATCGCATGACTTTGTTAGGTGACTTGATGCATATTATATGCCAGGGCTCACAATTTTAAGTCCTGAGCTACTAGCCAGGCCTCAAGAGTTACTCGCCACCAGTTGCCCCACCTAATTCATACACAGCCTTGCGCCTAATTGCACCCGTAAACACGTCCTCGTAGATTATCTCATGGAATGACACTGTTAAATGTTTTTTGCAGAATCAAGTTACAAAATTAAATATTACCAACAACAACTTTAACAAAATAGGACAGGGCACTGGGGGCAGACCAGAGGGACAGGGCACTAGAACTGGGTCTCTTCCCCATTCTCTTGCTGTCTCCTCCGCAACTCTCTCTCTCTCTCTCCCCCCCTCTCCATCTCATCATCAGGAGCCTGTTCCATATCCCATGGTACCTTGCTGCCTCTAAGCAGTAATTCCTGACTAACTCCGCCTCCTGACTCCTCGTCTCAGCTCCTCTGTAGATCAGTAGGCTATGTGAAATGTGAGACACAGCAGTGCCTACTAACAGGGTATAGTGACTACGTGTTATAGAATTCAAGAAAATAAATGTGTGGGGATCTTTACAAAGTCAGTTTACAAACTTCAGGATCATTTAGATCAATAAGAATAGGCTGGAAATAATTGATATTCAAAGTAGAAATGAATATAAGGATTTTACAGATTGACCATAGATACACTTTGAGCCTAGGTTTACACTAGATGCAAGTGGGAATTTGCTGCGGATTCGGCACTGCGTCTAAATCACATCCCGTACATGCAAACCAATTGCAGAGTGTGTTACGTTAACAACACCCCGATATCGGTTTGCAAAATGCAGCTCTGACAAAAAAGGGACATGCATCAGTTTTGTGCAAATGAAGTGCAATTTGAGCCATACAAATCCATAGCTCAGTCTTGGTTCACACTAATGCGATGCAGAAAACGCACAAGATTAGCTGCATTTCCTGAATTACACTCAAAGAAATCGCACGGCGTCCATGTGATCTTCTGCAGGTGTCAATGTTATCCTAAAGGAGAAGTCCAGCCTGAGTTGTTTGGCTGGGCTTCTCCTATGGGTCAGAGGAGTGCAATTAATTTTGCACTCTGTGACCCATTTTCAGCAGAGAGCAGACTGGCGCTCCCTGCCCCTCCACAGCTTAGTGCTCCACCGAGCACGGGGGGAGCAGAGAGGAGAGATGCTGATTGACTGTGCCCCCATATCTCCATGCCGACGGTACCTTACTATCTGCCACACACAAGGGCTGTTACACTTCCCTCTATCAACCTGGGATTCTACAGCCATCCACTGGGAGTTGTGATAGTTTCCTTCACGGGACATCTACATGCTGACGGACTGATTTTAACCTCTTCTCATCTCGATTCAGCAGTGGTATCGTTGTACAAATTTTTATACCAGTATCATACTTGGCTACATGTTTTTATGACTGCCTTTGCTACCATTTGGTATTACTCGCACCATTTTTACAGTTTATGTAGCTACATTGATTTATCTACAGTGCAATATTTACTTTGTTGCCTACTTGAAGACTATAAAAGTTTTAATGCTATTCCCATAGAGCGCTGCCTTTGTGTGTTTTTTGTATCCTGCTATCCATTTTTCCAGTGTTTGGTAGCTGCACTGGGAATCAGCCTGCAAGAAGATCAGCTAGGTAGTTGGATCTGTATGTGCTTTATAATTAATCGAAATTAGTCAATTAATCGATTAAAAAAAATTGATTAATCGAACACGAACATTTTAATCAGTAACAGCCCTAGTGATAATCTTTAGGAATTGACTTTACATGTAAAATACCCAAATCATCAATAATAAAACACCAGTTTTGGCATTTCTAAAGACATCTCCATCCTGTGGTTATAATTTGATTTAAAACTTGGAAATCAGCAAGCCGATCTCACAGCCAGTGTATGGATTAACCTCAGCATGTCATGGCTGCAAAGAAGCAACATTTCAATTTCTTGCCTGTTATAGAATATCAACTGCAGATTGCGTGGACATTTTTTTTTAGTAACTCTATACTTGCTAGGAAATGTTTTGTGTAGCAATGATTAATGTGGTCTGAATCTTTTAGGGAAAGTGGAGGGCTCCTTTAGGTCCTAGTGGAGTCCTTCACTCCATTAACTGTGCTGTAATTGTGCATTGCAGAAGGTCGGCGATTCATTTCCGATGAGACTCAGAGGAAGGATCTCTTTGACAGACTCCAGCTGGGTAATTCTCCTTATCTTCTCTGCTAATATTAAACATAAGAAGCCAGTGATGGATCTCATTGTCTGAGACACTGATTGGTTGTTGCCATCAAATCCGCATTTTGCTGTAAGGGTTTTAGAAACCAGAAAAAAAAAAGAAGTAGAACTTAATGTGGTTGTAAACCCTCACAGTGAAGTGACTGGAATTGGGTGATACACAGAGAATAAACAAATCCTCCTACATATGTTGTACCTGTCTATCTGCAGCGCTCTCTTCTACATCCATTCAAAGTGCGGAATTTATCAACCTGTCTGGGAGTTCATAAAAAGTTACACTCTGCAGAGCTCAGTAAGGAGAGCTCTGAGAGCTGATTGGAGGGAAGAGACCCCCCCCCCCTCTTCACACAGCACACAGGAACAGAGCTTAGACTGTCAATCAGCTGGAGCTCCCTCTCCTGTCACCATTTTTCTCATTTGTGTCAGGAAAACTTGTCAGAAGTGATTCATACTGAAAGCAGAGGAAAATACAGAAACAGAAATAACACTTAGTGCTCTGGATTGAGATAAGTACACACTATAGAGAGATATACTTTGTTCATATTTCATGTCTGATGTTTAAAACCACTTTAAAGCGGATCTCCACCCTATTTGCAACATTAGCTTAATAACCTTGCCGCTATCCAATACAGTAAAAACGGGTATTTTTTTTCATCATATTCGGTACAGTACCTTTACAGTAATGTTGCTTCCGGTTTCTAACACTGCGGGAATTATCCGGGCATTGCATCATTTCCTGCTAGATGCAGTGCGCTCTGGGAGCTTCTCTCTATAGCGTATAGAGTTCACTGCGCAGCCGTGTAATCAAATCTCGCGCTATTTCCTTAGCAGGAAGTGACACGCGACAACAACAAAGCAAGGAGGGCGGGCGGGCTATATGATGGCAATGCAGACGCTCGCGGCGCGGCTCACCATTGACAGTGTGCATGCGCAAGATCGAGCGGTGGATGCTGGGACAGCATCCACCGCAAATAGGAAGTTCCTGCATGTGGGTTGCGACTGCCCATACCTAAAATGGCAACGGGAAGACAAGGCGAAAATAAGTTATAATTGCAGACCAAATCACAGCGGAGCGGCCGTGGGAAACAAAAACAGTGAGTTTTTAAAAGCAGCGCTACTAACAATGTAAATAGCCCTTAAACAAAAATTTGATTTGGCGTGGGAGATCTGCTTTAAGTCAGATTTTGTCTTTAGCTTTGAGTAGACTGGGGAAGGAAGATCCCATGTCATGTTCCTATAATTAATGCATCCCCATTGGGGAGGTTTGCCCTTGATTCCTGTTTCTGTGACAACCATTAAAAGTTTTTTTTGCCCTCTCTTCAGAAATAAAAACCAGGCAGAGGTTATAACTCCACTCCATCCAAAACTAAGCAGCCTGATGATTAGTACAACAATGATCTGTGTCATCTAAAAACACTTGCATCTGTGATAGTTTAGGAGATTTACTAAAACTGGTGCACACAAAAGCTGTGCATAGTAACCAATCAGCTTCTAACTTCAGCTTGTTCAATTAAGCTTTGACAATAAAACCTGGAATCTGATTGGTTTATTCACACAGCTGCACCAGATTTTGTGTGCGCCAGTTAAAGTCACCCCCAAAGTAGATCTGCAGATAGCTCTATACATGTGACAATCCAGCCGTAAGGTAACTTGTGATTGTGTTTGATAGTTTGATGGTGGCATCAATCAGCAATCAGATGTAATCAAAATGTTCAGGGTAATGGTATATTAATGTGGATACATCAGATGATTTTGTTGGATAGTGTATGAGGTAATCAATAGTCAATGCATGTGAACAGTCATTGCCTTCAAAATGTGAGATTTGTATTTATTACTGAGTGACTGGGCTGCTTTATGATTTATTTTTTTATTATTTAGAAAAGCCCCACTTTGTATCATTAAAATGCTATCCTTATGCTCTAGTCTGTGACTTTGCCTAAGCTGACATGATGTCATTAGTCTGCTGCAGGCAGGAAGAAGCATTTCCTCAGTCTCCTCTCCCACAGTAATCAGAGGCTGCAGCAGGGACTGATCTGTAACAGCCAAGAACAGCAAAGACACCAGGATAAACATATGTCTGCCATCTTTGAGTGGGCATCTTTGTCCAGGAAGAGACCCAGGTTGATGGCTGGACAAAGATGGTGCCGTTCTTCTGTAGAGAAAGGCAGATAAAGGCAATGCCAGGGATAGTATCTCTGTAAGTGGTAATAAATACCTGGAATTGTGACAGATTATCATGCTTGGATCACATTGGTCTTCTCTCCAATGGTACACAGAGATTTTCAGGGCACAATCTTTCATTTTGCAGTAAAAAGGAAAGAGAAAGAATTGTATTCTGCATGTGTATGATCTGGACCTTCAGTAACATTGTGATGGGTTGGATGATGGGTAGGTGTGTCATGTGCCTGACTGTGGGTGCAATAGCCCAATATTGATTGGTGGACCATCCCTGTAACCAGTGAATGTTCTCCTCTTCTAGAGACCCGCAGTCGGAATACCAGTCCCATCACCATATCAGAGGCGGCAGCCATGTTTCTGAGCTCTCTGCAGAAGGCCCAGGAAGAAGGTAGATACTTTCTTCTAAAGAAACTACAAATGTGATTTTCACTCTGACACAAGAGGGGCCAAATCTTGGAAACACGAAAACTTTGTAGCTTTTAAAAAAAGAAAAACCGTGAAGCCAAATTAGAAAAACCCTCCTGAGCCCAAAACAAGAGGGGCAATCCAAAATTCTCCTATAACTAAACGTTCTAATATTTAAATAGGAAATGGAAATTTGGAAATGCATGTGAAGCCACAGGATTTCCATCACCCAGCATTACCTTTACCATTACCAACACATCCAGAAAGTGGATGGAAGTCAGGGCTCTGGGGTTTTTACGTTTTTTCAAAAAATATTTTTTATTCTCTTGGAGGGTATCAGCAAAGCAAACCTTTTCATGTAACCTCCACTTTAAGGAGGGAAGGGGAATCACCACAATATGTCTGCTTTCAATGTTCTCAGCGATCCATATACACTATATTGTCAAAAGTATTGTGATGTCTGCTTTTACACGCACAGGGACTTAGCAGGGTCCATAAAGACATGAATGAGTGAGTTTGGGGTGAAGGAACTTGATTGGCCTGCACAGAGTCCTGAACTCAACCGATAGAACACCTTTCGGATGAATTACAATGGAAACTGCGAGCCAGGCCTTCTCGTCCAACATCAATCAGTGCCTGACCTCACAAATGTGCTTCTGGAAGAATAGTCAAACACTCCTAAAGACACACTCCTAAACCTCGTGGACAGTCTTCCCCTTCCACTGTGTGTGCTCCCACATGTGTGACTCTGTAGTCACATGGGCTGCTCAGATGTGATAGGGAGGAACTTCTCAACATAGAAACTCACTGAAAACTGAGCATGTGCAGAGCTGCTAACACTGCTCTGCAAAATCTCTAGATGAATTGGGGACATGGACAGAAGGTGGCGATAGAGAGCAGCAAGGTCAACCAGGTTTTTTTCCTAATACAGAAAACGAATCTCATAGTGACTGGCTGAGTATGAACAGCATGCAATACAGTGTTTATTTATAGTTTTTTATGATGTGGGTTTAGTGACACTTTAAGTAGAGTGATCATTTCATATTTTGTCCGTTTGAGGACCACTCAGCCTTTGTGTAGCATGGCGATTCCTGAAATATTTTGTTTTTATTTTTAAATTTCTAATACGCATTTTTTTTTTTCTCCCTGATGTGCAGCTGAAGATAGTGCGGTGGACCAGGCTGGGTATTTACCAGAGTCACTGTTCAGTTGGTGAAATTGCTGCAAGGAGCCCTGAAGCCCGCTGACTACACTGCTTCTCTATGTGAAACCACACCCCCTTCAGCACCCGCTGTAACCACGTGCCCCCCAGCGGGCACCTACCCAGCTCTAATTACTCACCTGCAAACTCTCTGCCCTGTACAGAATATTTCATTTCAGACCTTCTGATTTTCCTTCTCTTTGTTTTAACAATCATTAAACTCTCCAGCCAAGAAGTGATTGTAAAATATAGAAAATGTATTTTATATCAGCAGAAATGTGAGAATAAATTTCATCTCAGCTGTTTGTTTACATTTTGTCATCAGAATGTTAATGATGGATTTGGGGGATCATCTGCAGGTTAGTGGGGGTCATGCACTCCTTTAGCAGTTCTGAAACATTCGCAATGCAGGGTTGTGGTTTGCTACCATGAGAAGGCATTAGTCTGATAATGTTTTTTATGGCAGAAGTGTTGTGCTAAATAGCTGCTGATCCTGCCAGAGCTCTCTGCAGTATGTCATTTCTTGTAAGAGGGTGACAATGCTAGGCCTCCTCTTTTCAAAATTGCAGCGTTATCACCCTTACATTGGATATGTTCAGAAGGACTGCAGCAAGACATGATTACGCTGGGAATGAGGCATTGCACTACTGTTGACTTCTCGGATGGTTAAGCTATTAGCATCATCCACAGCCCCCCCCAAATCCTACCCACTTCTGTTCTGCACAGGCTGATTCTGAACACAGAATTCCAAGCTCCTATGCACCATGGCTGGTAACAGTCAATAGTACACACTTGATTTGCGTAAGACGCAAGGAATCTTGGGAATTGTACAGTGCCTTAAAAAAGTATTCATACCCCTTGAAACTTTACATATTTTGTCATGTTACTACCAAAAACGTAAATGTATTTTATTGGGATTTCATGTGATAGATCAACACGAATTGGCACATAATTGTGAAAATTAAAAATGGTTTTCATTTTTTTTTACAAATACATATCTGAAAAGTGTGGCACGCATTTGTATTCAGCCCCCTTTACTCTGATACCCCTAACTAAAATCTAGTGGAACCAATTGGCTTCAGAGGTCACCTTATTAGTAAATGTAGTTGTAAAGGTTTGTTTTTTATTTTCTAAATAGGTTCCTTTAAGCTAGTGCATTGTTGGTTCACTTACCTTTTCCTTCGATTTCCCTTCTAAATGTTTTTTTTCTTTGTCTGAACTTCTCACTTCCTGTAAGCTTGCTCCCATCACCCCCTGGGGGATAGTCAGTCAGAACAGCTTACTGAGGAGGAACAGCAAGGGAGAAATTCAGACAAAGAAAAAAAAAACATTTGAAAGGGAAATCGAAGGAAAAGGTTAGTGAACCAACAATGCACTAGCTTACAGGATCATTTTTGGAAATACAAAACTAACCTTTACAACCCCTTTAATCTCTATAAATACAGCTGTTCTGTGAAGCCCTCAGAGGTTTGTTAGAGAACCTTAGTGAACAAACCACATCATGAAGGCCAAGGAACACACCAGACAGGTTAAGGATAAAGTTGTGAAGAAGTTAAAAGCAGGGTTAGGTTCTAAAAAAAAACATTCCAAGCTTTAAATATCTTAGGGAGCACTGTTCAATCCATCATCTGAAAATGGAAAGAGTATGGCACAACCACAAACCTACCAAGACATGTCCGTCCACCTAAACTGACAGCCCGGGCAAGGAGAGCATCAATCAGAGAAGCAGCCAAGAGGCCCTCTGGTAACTCTGGAGGAGCTGCAGAGATCCACGGCTCAGGTGTGAGAATCTGTACACAGGACAACTATTAGTTGTGCACTCCACAAATCTGGCCTTTATGGAAGAGTGGTAAGAAGAAAGGCATTGATGAAAGAAAGCCATAAGAAGTCCTGGTTGCAGTTTGCGAGAAGACATGTGGGGGACACAGCAAACATGTGGAAGAAGGTGCGCTGACCAAAATTTTACTTTTTGGGCTAAAAACAAAATGCTATGTGTGGTGGAAAACTAACACTACACATCACCCTGAACACACCATCATAGTGGTGGCAGCATCATGTTGTGGGGATGTTTTTTTTCAGCAGGGACAGGGAAGCTGGTCAGAGTTGATATGAAGATGAGTGGAGCCAAATACAGGGAAATCTTAAAAGAAAACTTGTTAGAATCTGCAAAAGACTTGAGCCTGAGACGGAGCTTCACCTTTTAACAGAACGATGACCCTAAACATACAGCCAGAGCTACAATGGAATGGTTCAGATCAAAGCATATTTATATGTTAGAATGGGCCAGTCAAAGTCCAGACCTGAATCCAATTGAGAATCTGTGACAAGACTTGAAATTTGTTGTTCACAGATGCTCTCCATCCAAAAATGTCACTCTCTAGATGTGCAAAGCTGGTAGAAACATACCTAAAAAGACTTGCAGCTATAATTGCAGAAAAAGGTAGTTCTACAAAGTATTGACTCAGGTGGGCTGAATACAAATTCACGCCACACTTTTCACATATTTATTTGGAAAACTATTTATAATTTTTCTTCCACTTCAGAATTATATACCACATTGTGTTGGTCTATCACATAAAATCCCAATAAACGACATTTACATTTTTGGTTAGGACATGACAAAATGTAGAAAATCTAGAGGGGTATGAATACTTTTTCAAGGCATTGTAATTTACACATGGCCTGAAACTTACACTGGTTGCAACTCGTACAATAATCCCGCCTCCACCAGCTCAATTTCTGACAATTTTGGGCAGAGGAAAGCAGCAGCTAGCAGGCATTCAGGAGGCAATATTGCCACCTTCTGATGCCTGCTTTTTTTTTTTTTTCCCTTTTTTTTTGTCATTTCCAAATATATATTTTACATTGCGGGGCTACGCTATAACTGCGAGCCAAGAATTTGGCTCATGATTGCAATGCAACGCCATTGATCTCAATGAGCCAGTCTGACAGGCTGTGCCAGCTATCAAACAATGTTAAAAATGCCCTGAAGCAAAGCATTGCAAATGCGGCATCTGTGTGAAGAATTTTGTATTTCTCAGGATTCGCTGGTCAAACTCCTGGAATAGCGCTGCTGTACTAAGACCAAAATAAATGGGCTGCAGGGCCTATTTTTCTGTGTGTTCAAAATGAACAAGATGCCTAACCCACACTGCATTATGGTTTGATAGACCTTCAGAATTCCTGCTAAGATCTGCATCAGATCCATCCAATTGTGAAGTCTTCGAGGGTTTGTTGAAAATTACTGGAAATCTTGAAATGTAAAAAAAGGAGAAGCACAACGGATTGAACACAGGAATATCTATTTACTACAAATATACAATAATGGAAGAAGTCACCATACACATTACACATCTACACTAAAGATATCACAAAAGGACTGATCTCTGCCCAGCCACTGGGGGGCGCTGTATACTGTGTGCCACCATGTTGCATGCCCTCCCATTTGCACAGGTATAGGCAGATATCTGCTTCTTGCTGTGTGATATTTCAATTCCTGTACTCGCCGTGCTGCTTCTTCCTCCCGCGAGGCACCGGGCCCACACCAAATGACGACTTAATGTTCTGACGATCCCTCTCTGCTTCTTCATCCTCATCATATCTCACATCTTCATCCTGTTCTTCATCCTCATCATCACTAGAATGAGGACTGGACGGCCGGGAGGTGGCTGGTGAGGGGGGAACTGA
This sequence comes from Rana kukunoris, assembly GCA_029574335.1. Classification (NCBI taxonomy): domain Eukaryota; kingdom Metazoa; phylum Chordata; class Amphibia; order Anura; family Ranidae; genus Rana; species Rana kukunoris. Next base: position 421,311,268 of record CM056051.1, on the reverse strand, counting down.
GGAAGGTCTGGGGAAGCGGAATCCCTCCGTCTGTAATAGATAATTAGAAATATATGGACTTTACGTGGAATACCAGACAACTTTTTTTTTTTATCGAAAAGTTTGAGCCTTAGGCCGCGTACACACGATTGTGTGTACGGGCTAGCGGACATGTTTTCCCATCGGACAAATTTCAAAGCATGCTTTGAAATTTGTCCGCCGGAGACATGTCCGTCTGATATGTTCGCTGGTTAGTACACTAACCAGCGGACAGAAATCTCTGCGCATTCGTCGAATGGATTCGACGCATGCGTGGAAGTATTTTACTTCCTGGAGTGGTGACATGGCGGCGTCAACGTCCCCGCCACGTCACTGCGTCCTCAGCCCGAGGGGATTTTCGTCCGATGGTGTGTACACGCCATCGGACCAAAATCCGATGAGACATGTCCGCTGCAAATGGTCCGTCGGACATGTTTGAGCGAACATGTCTCATCGTGTGTACGCGGCCTTAGATTTTTATTGCTGTCAGTGTCCCTACTGAGCAGATTTTTTCTTCACTTCCTGTCACAGTGACTACACAGGAAGTGAAATTAAATCCCAAAGGGGCGTATACACGAAAAATAAAAAAAAAACACCATTTTATCTCTGTTTCTTTGTCATTCATTAATTTATGTTTATCTTTTTATCATCCTTTCACACTGGGATTGGAGCTTTCGTGGATAGTGCTAAATAGCATAACTTCATATAATGGTTGTGCGTCTGTTTTTTTATTTCTGCTATGGGCCTGTTCTGCAATAACTCTGCCAAGAGTAAAAATGTAATATATATATTTTTTTTTTCACTTTTGTGCGTTTTGTTAAATGTGATAATTTAACAAACAAAGCAATGTAAAAAACAAGACGAAATGATTAAATGCCCATTCATGCCTCGTACACATGGCCAGACTTTCAGATAAAAAAAGTCAGACGTGCTTTTTTTCTCGTAAAGTCTGACCGTGTGTAGCCTCCATCTGACTTTTTTGGTCAGAAGTCCGGCGGACCTTAGATAGGGATTCTGTTCTCTTTTTGCCCTTTGGACTTCCAACTGACTCACGATCGACTTTTGCACGGTCAAAAGTCCGACCGTGTGTACGAGGCATTACACTTTTTGATTGCCCATGTTTCAGCACGCTAAGATGTGTCTATCTTTCCCATAATAAAAATAGTGTTTCTTCCCATCTTAACTCTGCAGTGCAGTACATATTGCATATTGAAACATATGGCTTTTTTCTAAGCGCGTTAGTACTTTGGGAGGCCCATAGACATGAATAAAAATGCATCCAAGCATCCTAACATGTTGCAGTTTGATGCATCGGCAATACGTATTAGTAAGCTTTGGTCATTCCCTGTAACCCTATCTACTGCAAATTAGAAAAAACAAAAAAGTGCATTGAAAATGCACTTTAAAATGCATGCTATCGCACAAATGAAACACATGTTGAAGCATAACAACACACATGCCCAACAACACAAAAAATGCACCATTAATGAATATGCATAGACCTAAATGTGTCCTTTATGCTAATGGTTAGAAGAGTGACAAAAAACATTAGGAAAATAATATTTAAAGTGGTTCTAATGTCTTAACCAAAGTGTTACTAAAAAACAGTAAAATCAGTCTGCATATGCAGTGAAGCAGCCAGAGAATCAGCTGTGCTCGGAGGTAAAGGGGAAGATGTCGCCACTTATGCCTCATACACACAAGCGGAATTTCCGCCAGCAAAAGTCTGATGTGAGCTTTTAATTGTAAATTCCGACTGTGTGTATGCTCCATCAGACTTTTGCTGTCGGAAAAAATTCCTATCGGAAAATCCATTCGTTGGTATGGAATTCCAACGGGAATAAAAACACGCATTCTCAGAAACAATTCGACGCATGCTCGGAAGCAATGAACTTCTTTTTCTCGCCTCATCGTAGTGTTGTACGTCACCGCTTTCTTAACGCTTGAAAGTTCAGAGAACTTTTGTGTGACCGCATGTATGCAAGCCAAGCTTGAACGGAATTCCGTCAGAAAAACCATCCAACTTTTTTCAGACGGAAATTCCGCTCGTGTGTACAGGGCATAAGGGTCCAACCACCTTACTACCGGAGACCATTGTGAGCAGTGTTCTCACCAGCCGGGGATGATGAAGAATTGGGTAAACTTCAGCAGGTGCCAAGCCAGGGACCCAGCCAGTGGAGGTGACGCTTGCTGAGAATTATTGTGTGTCAAGCCAGGGACCAAGCAGGCCAGTGGGGTGACGCTTGAGGAGTATCTGTGAATGCCAAGCTAGGGATGCAGTGATGACGCTTGAAGAAGATTGGAAGAGCTCAGGAGATCCAGTGGCGAGTGGAACTGTTAGTCACTAGGGAAAGACTGGGAGCTCAACTGAGTGAAGTTCTACAACAGGAGATTGTAGAATAAGTGAAGGAGTTTGTTGCAACCGTTGTTAAAGCGGAGCTCCACCCATGAAAACAACATTTTGCCATGTTGTTTAAAAAAAAAAAAAAAACCTGAAAAAATAAATAAAAATACTCACCCGAAATAGCTGTTGCTATGCGGAAGTCCGTAATCTGCCTCACCTGCACCGCGGTCCGATTTCTTCTTGTCCTTCTCCTTGTGAATGGGGCGCGCTGCTTTCTGGGAACTGTGTGTGTTCTCAGAGAGCAGCGCGCCCATTCACAAGCCAGCGTGAGACTCGCGCAGGCGCAGTACGGCTTCACTGCCTGTTTCCCATAGTGTGAATGGCGGCGCGGGACTCGGAGCGATCGCGGGACCGGCATCGGGGGGGCCATCAGCGCGGGCGCCTAGGACAGGTAAGTGTCCTTATTTAAAGTCAGCAGCTACACTGTTAGTAGCTGCTGACTTTAAAAAAAAAAAAATTCGCCGCTGGAGCTCCGCTTTAAAAACTATTACAAGATTGTTGCCATAGGAGACAGCGGTCCTACTCATGCAGATGTGGCGTCTTGCTGGATGCCTTTCCCTGCATGGCTGTCTGCCTATAGAAGTCTCGGAGTCTGCCAATTAACATTGAATTTACTAAAATGTGTCCTGGCCCTAACCCTCTCTCCCACAGTTCTGCTTACGAGACAAGAAATCTCTTTGCATTCCAGAAGTGTCTGGCGCCCCTCAATCTACCTTGCATTTCACCCACTATGCCTTGTAACTCACTCTACATAGAAGGCTGTCCCTAACTCTGGAGGTCACTATTAAGCCTCAAGGGACCTGGGACTTTGTTGCATCTGTTAAAATCGCAATGTACTGGAACACTATTCAAAATGAGTGAGTGCCTTAATGCATGGCACCAGTGAGCCCTACAATTTGGAAGTATCTGAAGAGTTAGTTATAATATCATGGAATGTGCAAAAAAGTGAAAGAAGAGGATGTTGTGAATTTTTATAAATAATCACTGTTGTCCTTACTGCTGTATGAAAATGTGCTAAAGTTCCTGGTATCAGCCCCCTCTCCCCTCAGTCATCTGAATCTATTATAAAGCACATTATTTCTTGTTGGGTTGCGCTCTCCTCAGCCTCCAAAACCCAGAACAAATAATTTGCATCCTCCAATCCATCTGTCACTTTAATGACCCACTACATGGAAGTTAATTGGCGTTATATCCACTTTGGTGTATAAGTTATGAGCGGCTGTCAGCGTTGAAGCAATGTCAGCACTTCCTCTTCGCACACCTTTTATGATATTATTGATCTGGACACAATAAAATGATATTTACAGGAGAGATAAAGAAAGATAGAGTCGGGGCTGAAAGACAAATTCCTGAGCTGAATTCTGATTTGCAGAAGTTCCAGTACAGCAGAGAGGAAGTCTTACTGATGACCACGACTTGCCTAGTAATGTAACCTATATGAAACTTGACAGTGGAAGGGTTAATCTCACCTGGTGTTGGTGGTGGGGGCATTCCAAGCGTCTCTCATTTTATCTTGGCATTCATTTTCCCCACCTAACTACCCTATTTCTGACACTACCTTCTTCTGATTGGCCCAGAATCTGGGGTCTGTGTTCCCTGGTTCTAGCTGTGCCCCCTCTTTGAGCTCACTGCAGCCCTGCCCTCACACAAATGACGAACTGTAAGACATATAAAGATCTAAATTATGTAATTACCGGTACTAACGCCATGGTACAGGGTTCTGTGTATTCAGAAATTGGTGTATATATTCCGGTACTCACCTTTGGTGGTGCGCTAGGCTCCATCTCAAACTTGTCTGGAAACATTCGGCAGAGAGCCAGGTGGCGTGCATGCATGTAGAACTGTAAGAGATTAGAAAATAAATGATTGCATAATAGCAGATGGTAAAAAGTACATCCAGCATACAGGACAGTGGAAGTGGTACTGTGCAGAGTCCATACATACAGAATAAGAACAGATACTGAGAATTACTCCCAGCATACAGGACAAGAGACGTGGCACCATGCAATGATTTAATATAAAGAAGAAGTCAGGATATTAGTCAACACTTACCCGGCCCAGATATCTCCAGTCAAGAAGATCTGACAATCGTTCTGTTCGGTTTCTCTGGATTATTCTATGGCGTCGGGATTGTTGACAGAAGGTGTACAAGAATTGGGTCAGCTGGTTACATGATTCATCAGGTGAGCGGAACCTCCGATCCACAATGTAAATCCCTGAAAATGAGGTGGAATGAGCAAACCTTTACCATTTTCATATTCACTATTTCCTGAGATTATTTGCACCTTTTGGGTGGGATGGTTTTGCAGGACTAGAGCAGCCAAGCCGTCTGAGCCAATCCTTGACTAAGTGGTGGTGCCCAGCTCGAGTCACTGTCAGGGGCAGGCGAACCTTAGTAATCCTTTATGTTACTGGCCGCTTCCTGTATATGGATACATTGGGTAGTGTGCGGGTATTCCGTCACTTCCTCGATGCCGCAATGTCACCTGGGAGCTTTTGTCATTGTTCCCAGGAGACGTTGCGGAGGATTTAGAAAGAACTTGCTTAAAGTTCTTTCTAAATCCTGTGATAACTCGCGGCAGACCTCCACAATGTCTCCTGGGAACAATGACAAAAGCTCCCAGGTGACATTGCGGCATCGAGGAAGTGACGGAATACCCGCATACTACCTGATGAATCCATATACAGGAAGCGGCCAGTAACATAAAGGATTACTAAGGTACAGTGGTTAATAAAAAATAAAAAAAAACATGCGGTTTAGTAATTATGCATATGAGCATATCATTTTTTTTTGGTGGGGGAGTGGATCTTGGGTGGGAGTTCCCACACTTTTTTCCCTAGGACTTGACCCCTGGTTCAGGGCTGGTATTTGCTTTGTATTTAATATGCAGAAGGCTCCCTTTTCCCTGTGCTCCTGTTCAGCAACTTAGCAGCCATCTCTAGTAGACTCTAGCAGTCTCTAGTGGGAAGGCTGATGTCTCTAGTAACACTGCACTGATCTCTGGAACTCTGTAGAGCAGGGGTGTCAAACTCAATTTAATCGTGGGCCGCATCAGCATTATGATTGCCCTAAAGGGCCGGTTGTATCTGTAAGATTAGATGTCCAGCGCATCCCTTGCCCTTACATTAGATGTCAAGAGCCCCCCCACCATCAGAAGTTGAATCCCCCACTCTCCTTTACATCACAGTGCACCCCCCTTTACTTATGCTGCTGCTGGGAAGTTGGATGCATTGCTTGAAAGCAGAAAGTAAGGGTCTGGAGGATGACTGGAGAGGTGCGAGGGCCGCATGAAATGGCCTAGAGGGCCGCATTCGGCCCGCGGGCCTTGTGTTTGCCACCTCTGCTGTAGAGGCATGGCATTAGTTTCTGCAGTCTCTGGTAACAGGGCATCAGTCTCTACCTATACTGTAATTTGCTGTGCATTCCCTGATTAAACCATGCTGTGTTAGGGAATCGCTTCCCTAACACTGACCTGCCTCTCAGCCAATCAGGTGCACCGGGTCTGTTACCGGTCACCTGATTGACTGAAGCGACATCAAGGGAGCGAAGGGAGCGTGGAGGAGGATGGTGCTGACCCAAGGAAGGTAAGTGCCAGGCTGGGGGGGGGGCAAACTGGCTGCATTTGGGGGCACAAACTGGCGGCATTTGGAGGGACAAACTGGCTGCAATTGGGGGGACAAACTGGCTGTATTGGGGGGGGACAAACTGGCTGCATTTGAAGGGGGCAAACTGGCTGCATTTGGGGGGGCAAACTGGCAGTGTTTGATGGGCACAGTGGCCGAGTTTAATGGGCACAGTGGCGGCAATTGATGTTTTTTTTCCAGTTTGTTTGCGAATCCCCAAAAATTTTGAGCACCAGCCGCCACTGGTAGTGACAATTGTAGCAGACTCTAGCAGTCTCTTTGCAACACTGCAGCAGTCTTAGCTACACTGCAGTTGTCTCTAGCAGTCAGGGCTGGACTGGGACATAAATTTGGCCCTGGACTTCATCCAGACTGGCCCACTTTGACAGATCTCTCCCATGGTGGCCGGACAACTCCCGCACCCCCCCCCCCCCCAGCCACCTGCCACTAGCCGTTAGGTACTTTATTAGAGTAGAACGGCTGGTATTGGTACTCTTATAGGCAGTACCAGTGGGGAAGCTAGATATTATTTCACCCCGGGCAAAGAATCAGTTTGGTGCCCCCCCCTTATGGGACAAGATTAGGCAGAAGGGAGAAGCTCCCAGGCCATAGTTGTTAAGTCAGCTGTCTGTCCCCTCCCCCATGCTCCTCTGTCGTCGTCCCTGCTCCTCTGGTCCTCCCCCTGCTTCTTTCTCCCCCAGGTGAGCGCTGCGGGGAGGGAGAGACAGAGGAGCGGAGGGGGACGGCGGTCCGTTGTCACTGAAGCCAGCCCACTGAGCCATCGGCCCACCGGGAAACTCCCTGTAGTCCCAATGGCCAGTCCATCCCTGCTAGCAGTTTCTTGTAAGAGGGCATCAGTCTCTAGTAAGCAGTCTGTATTAACACTGCAGCAGTCTCTAGTAATGTTTCAGTAATCTCTCAGCCTCATGTGACTTGGCAACTTTATCTTTACTGTAATTTGGCAAAAGTCTTTAACAGTCTCTTGTGATATTGCTGAAGTCTCAAGAGCTCTCTCGTAATGTCACACCAGTCTTTAACAGCGTCCTATAAACTTGTTGCAATCTCCCATCTTTCCATCTTTCTCCTATTTCATTATTTCAACACATTTACTTCTCTGTAATCAATAAATCACTAAATATTTTCTACTGTTTTATGAACTGTACACGTATTAATTATTTTATAAAACGTGTTATCAACTGTCAGCCATGAAGATTTATGAAAAGCACTAAACAAGTGGGCTATGGAGGTTCAGGTGTATTTTTCTGGAATATAACAAGAGACTGCTACCATATGTCAAACCATGTATTTAAAATGGAAACACAGGAATGTTCAGCCCTGTGCAGCCCCCATAGTGACCCCGTGCTGTGATCTATGGCTGACTGGACATCACTGGACCTCAGGCTGAGGGGGGGGGGGGGGGTTCTGATGTTGAAGATTTAGAACATTAAAAACTAATTATTGAACTGCTGAATGCAGTAAGGGAGTGGATTGTCTTGTATCTGAGCCCTGTATGAATCACAATCACATTATCTCACAGTTTAAATCATAACTACAAATAGGGTTGCCACCTTTTCTTCAATCCGAACACCTTAGTGGTGTAGGGCAATTTTTTTCTCGTAGTATACACTATAGTATTATAAAAGACCTGGGACACCTTTGCATGGACCAAGGATAGTAGTAATGCAGCGTGCATAGTGTGCCACCAAGAACAGTGTCTGTGGCCAAATTGCTCTTGCCGATACCCGCCCCTCAGTAATGCCAAACCTTCTCCCAGACAGCCGCCCACAGCTCCCGGGAGCCAACAGATTTTTATGTGAGTGTCTTGGTTAGTTGGTGAGCCACAGACCTGTCTGAATAATGCTAATACGTGACCTACCTGACCTACATACACTGACGGTAGTGACCTACGTACACTGAACTACCTGACATACACTGACCTACCTGCACTGACGGTAGTTATCTACATACACTGACCTACCTACACTGACATTTTCATACACATTATTACACTGTCTGACGGTTCTGACCTACCTCAGCTCAACGGTGTCACAGGAGCATGCAGTCATTCCGTCAGAGAGCCAAGGTACCTGGCTGGAGGGGAGGGGAGGAGAGCCGAGGACCTTTGAGGAGAGGAGAGCCGCTCGGCAGCCCGTCTGAGCGCCGAGCAGCAATGTGGCACCGGTGCGGCGGCCGTATTGTAATTCCCGCTTTCTGGAGCGAGCGCATCGCCTATAATGGTCGTCACACGTCCCGCGGTCGCGGCATTGGACCAGTGGGACCAATGCCATATTCTGCCCCAAAAAGCTCCCATGTGGCATCCACCTTATGAAATTCAGATGTTTTCAGAATTTTCTGTCAATTGATGAGTATTTTCTTACCATAAGCAGCAGGGTCAGCAACATGCTCCTGCATGAAAGAGCCAAATCCGGATAGGTTGGTTGTGACGCTAGGAATACCCATCACTGTACACTCCGCTGGAACATGACAAATACAACACATGTAAGTACACCGGAAAGGTTATCATAGTTTAAAGTTTTTTTTCAGAAAGTTTTAATTTCATTTTTTATTATTATTACCAATGATCTATCTGATCTTCTTCTTAATATACCAATTATCTGGCTGTCTGTGGCTTCTGCCCACCACAAGCATGCAGCAAATAAAGTCAGTATGGTGTCAGAACATGTGATTTGCATATTTCCTGCTGCGGATCAGAGATGTGAAAATGATAAAGGAATATTGTGAAAGCCAGGCCATTAGCAGTTTTAAAGGGAGAGCTCAGGATTTGCTCTGAAGTCTAGGTCAAGGGCCACTTCACACCCATGTGTTGCAGTAACACATGTTTTATCAAACTTTAATGCATAGCAACGTGTTGCACTTTGTACAGTGCTGTTGCGATGCCATTCCTGTTAGCATTTTAAAGTGAAGCACTTACAGATCTGGTCTCGATGGAATGGAACAGGTTTGTTAATCAGTAAAACCCACCTGAACTAAATGATCCCAGGACAGGAATACGTGAATTGACAGCTGCAGCTTAAATGATCTTTCTGCACTCCAATCAGTGTCGGGACAACACTTAATCAGCTATTAACTACTTTAGCAGCATAGGTTGCGTGCCCTGCCATTTTTGTACCCCTCTCCTGTTGAAGTGCCCAAGCTTCCTCTTCTGCCGACTCTGATCACTCAAAAAAAATTTCACCTACCTCCCTATTCTCAGTCTGAATCCTTATTTTGTCACCAGCTTTACTTTCCAACCACAGATGTAGCACTACCCCCGAAAGACCTGCTGTTTTGATTTGGGTGGCACATTACCTCTGTATTCCCGCCGTCTAGGGTACTGAATGAGAGCTGTAATAAAGTCAATGCCCACACGACAGGTGTCTTTTTGGTGCTTTTATTACCCAACGGGGTAAAAATGATAAATAGTAGAAAAGGTGAAAGGATAGAAGGTATGGAAGGTGACTGATTCAGGTGTAACTCGTTACGGGAAACAGTCCTGCTTCCAACGACAATTCTGTTCGCCACTCTAGCCAGAGTGGGTATAGCGCATCTTAATAGGCCTCTCTCACCAGCCTGGCATCCTTATCCTTGGAAACCCACGTGTACGTCTTTTTATCTTGGGAGACCCACCTGTGCTCTTTATCCTTGGAAACCCACCTGTACTCATTCTTATCCTAGGAGACCCACCTTTGCTTATTCTTATCTTTGGAAACCAGAATTATTTAGGGGGCAGACGCCATTGGTTCGGTGTTGCTGCCCTGCTGCCTTCCACCTGGGCAGTCTTCCCAGCACCCCCGTGTGTGGCCCTCCTGGCCAGGGTGTGTGTGTTGCAGTGTTCCTGGCTCCGGGACCGCGTTGGTCCGGAGCATTAGGCTACCTCGTATACTCGGTAGGCAGACTGAGTCTACAATTTGCAAGTGGTCCTGTGCTGTTCGTCCAAAGTGGGAGGAAGCCGATCGATGGAGAACCTGTCTGGGGAACACCGAGCACGAGGCTGGTGTCTCAGGAGAGACCTATTTGCTCATCGAAGGACACTTTGTATCTGAGAGGCTGGACGACGGTCGCCTATCAGTTTCCTGATGTAACTAAAGCTGTTTGACGGAGATCCGGGTGCTGAATTCAGTTGAGAAGCATTTTGGACCGAGATTATCTCCACCTTTAGGAGGGTATGTGGCAGAGACTTCAACCTGAAGTTTCCGAGGGACACTCTGGCTGCTAGGCTGGTGAGAGAGGCCTATCCAGGTGCACTATACCCACTCTGGCTAGAGTGGTGAATAAGTTTGTCTTTGGGAGCAGGACTGTTTCCAATACCAATTAACTCTGAATTCGCCATTCCCATTTCTTCGTTCCCTTCACCTATTTCTACTTCTATCGTTTTTACCCGGCTGGGTAATAAAAGCACAGAAAAGACACCTGTCATGTGGACATTCCCTTTATTACAGCTCTTATCCAGTACTCTAGACGGCGGGGATACAGAGGTAACGTGCCACCCAAATCAAACCAGCAGCTCCTTCGGGGCTAGTGCCACATAGTTGAAAAAAAAAATTAACAGCCCTGTTGGAGGGAGCTTTGGTTAAATATCAGGGGTCTAAACAGACCCCTGAAGTCTCACTTTTAAGACAGAGAAAGAGACTGAGGACACAGATCCCTAATCCCTTCTCTGCAGCCTGAGCTGCACTGCAGATGAATGAACAAGAAGTGCTCTGTACAGGAACTTCCTCTTCACTCTCAAAATGAAGCATAGTAAAAACAGTTTACTGTGCCTCAGTTATGAAAGAACATAGTAATCGCTCACTTTGTTCTTTAGTAGAGGAAGGGGCTGGTAAATTTGAGATATTTACTGGCCCCCCCACTCTCTATTCTGAACCTGATCCCCCTGTGCCTCGCCACAGCTGCAGCTGGCGGGAGGGGGAGGAGAAGAGGTGTCAGTGCTGCAGGGAGGGGGGGGGGGGGGCACACAGGGCATCAAAGCAATGGTAAGGGGGTTGATTGGAGCCAGAGTGGTGGAAAGGATTGGGAGGGCTGGCTGTATTGTCTTATCCATTGCCCTGATGTTGGGACTATGCTTGGAGGCTCCCTGGTCACTATCTCCCATATGCTCTGATCATCTTTCAAATGCATATTTTATTAATGTGAAAATCTTCACCATTTGCCAATTGATTGTCCCCTGTACTGCAAGGATTTCCCTGCTATAAATTATAACTACCACATGAATGTGTGCTGAGCTGATGAATCAATATTGCATTAAATGAAATGAAGTGTAAGGAATTAATTATTAACAGTGCTAAGGAATCTCCATCACTGACTGCATCAGAATTCCTTATTCAGAGAAGGTGACAAGGCTGGACGGGAAAGGGAATCCCAGTCAGCAAAAAATTTAAACGGGTATAATGTCTGCAAGTTTCTCCACTTCTCTCTTTGTTTAGTGGTGTCTGTGATTGGAGTGGAGGTATTAAAGTGTAAGCTCCTCTGGTCCAGACTGATGTGAATATGTAACGATAATATTGTGTGACTGTGGTGGGTCATTTGAGTGTAAGCTGCTCTGCTGCAGAGAGAGACTAATGTGACTGGCTCAGTGTTCTCTGTACAGCACTGCTGAGGATGTCAGTGCTATATAAATATATAATAATAATAATAATAACAACAGTGTGTAGCGCTACCCCCGCAGGAGCCGCTGGTTAGATTTGGGATCGGCGCGTTACCTTTGTAGCATGTCTAGGGGTATGATGAAAGTAGATGATGTGAGCAGTAATAGAATGTCCAAACAGCAAGGTGTTGTTTTCTGTGCTTTTATTCTTGCGCCAAACACGGCAACAGGTAACTTCAGGTGAATACAGGAAAGTGATGAAAGAAGAAGTTGCAGATTCAGGCCTCAGTTAGGCAGAAGCAGTCCTGCTTCAATGACACCCTTTTGATACGTCGCCACGTCACGGAGTGGGTGCAGTGTACCTGGACAGTCTCTCTCACAGAACTGGCAGCCAGAGTATCACTCGGAAATCTCTGAGAAGGAAGACAAGCCTCTGCCACAGACTTGGCTCAAAGGAAATAGGAGCGGTACCTCTGCCACAGGCCCCTGCTCTGGAATTACTTGATGAAGCAATTACTTCTAAGTAAAGCAATTGTCTGAATGTCTTCAGACAGTTCTTGACATAGGTGATCGACTGACAGGTTGCCATAAAACAAACTCCCAGTGTCCGGTTACCTTGATCCCCGATGGCTCGTCTAGGCCCTATTGGATGGCCTGCCGCCGGGCTCTCCTCAGACTGACTCCCCACGGAACAGCACAACTCGCTTGGGATCTTCTTATAAAGTGGGGACCCAGTAAATCACTGGGGCCCCTCTGCAGCTTTAGTTGCTCCGGGCCATGCGGGCCCAGAGTCAGGAACTCTGTGTAGCACGTGCGCCCCGGCCTGGTGGGCCATTTCGCCGGGGCCCGTCATGTGCGCACACCCTAAAGGTGGGTGCCCCACCCGGATCCAACCTCGAACTCCCGACGCCAAGATGGTGCCCTCAAGAAGTACCCTCTCCCAGCATGCCCCGCGAGGGAAAACCTCCTATAATTGGCTGCTGGCAAGAAGGCGTTCTCACTGGTCTCCACTGCTGCCACCTGTCGTTCCAAGATGGAAAGGTATCATTGGAACTAGGGTTGTCCCGATACTGATACCAGTATTGGTATCGGGACCGATACCGAGTATTTGCGGGAATACTTGTACTCCCGCAAATACCCCAGATACCTAAATAGGTAGTGGTGTCTGTGATTGGAGTGGAGGTATTAAAGTGTAAGCTTCTCTGGTCCAGACTGATGTGAATATGTAACGATAATATTGTGTGACTGTGGTGGGTCATTTGAGTGTAAGCTGCTCTGCTGCAGAGAGAGACTAATGTGACTGGCTCAGTGTTCTCTGTACAGCACTGCTGAGGATGTCAGTGCTATATAAATATATAATAATAATAATAATAACAGTGTGTAGCGCTACCCCCGCAGGAGCCGCTGGTTAGATTTGGGATCGGCGCGTTACCTTTGTAGCATGTCTAGGGGTATGATGAAAGTAGATGATGTGAGCAGTAATAGAATGTCCAAACAGCAAGGTGTTGTTTTCTGTGCTTTTATTCTTGCGCCAAACACGGCAACAGGTAACTTCAGGTGAATACAGGAAAGTGATGAAAGAAGAAGTTGCAGATTCAGGCCTCAGTTAGGCAGAAGCAGTCCTGCTTCAATGACACCCTTTTGATACGTCGCCACGTCACGGAGTGGGTGCAGTGTACCTGGACAGTCTCTCTCACAGAACTGGCAGCCAGAGTATCACTCGGAAATCTCTGAGAAGGAAGACAAGCCTCTGCCACAGACTTGGCTCAAAGGAAATAGGAGCGGTACCTCTGCCACAGGCCCCTGCTCTGGAATTACTTGATGAAGCAATTACTTCTAAGTAAAGCAATTGTCTGAATGTCTTCAGACAGTTCTTGACATAGGTGATCGACTGACAGGTTGCCATAAAACAAACTCCCAGTGTCCGGTTACCTTGATCCCCGATGGCTCGTCTAGGCCCTATTGGATGGCCTGCCGCCGGGCTCTCCTCAGACTGACTCCCCACGGAACAGCACAACTCGCTTGGGATCTTCTTATAAAGTGGGGACCCAGTAAATCACTGGGGCCCCTCTGCAGCTTTAGTTGCTCCGGGCCATGCGGGCCCAGAGTCAGGAACTCTGTGTAGCACGTGCGCCCCGGCCTGGTGGGCCATTTCGCCGGGGCCCGTCATGTGCGCACACCCTAAAGGTGGGTGCCCCACCCGGATCCAACCTCGAACTCCCGACGCCAAGATGGTGCCCTCAAGAAGTACCCTCTCCCAGCATGCCCCGCGAGGGAAAACCTCCTATAATTGGCTGCTGGCAAGAAGGCGTTCTCACTGGTCTCCACTGCTGCCACCTGTCGTTCCAAGATGGAAAGGTATCATTGGAACTAGGGTTGTCCCGATACTGATACCAGTATCGGTATCGGGACCGATACCGAGTATTTGCGGGAATACTTGTACTCCCGCAAATACCCCAGATACCTAAATAGAATACTTCCCAAACCCCCCCCGCCGCCGCCGCAGCATACCGCAAAGCCGCCGTCGCATATTGCCGCGTTAATCCCCCTGCATTACAGCGCGCATTACAAGCTTTCGTTTGAATACTTGTAATGCCCGCCGCGCCATGTAGAGACACTCCCCTTCTCGGGATTGGATGGATCTGTCCAATCCCGAGCAAGGGGGAGCGTCTATGCACGGATCCGTGTATAGACACTCCCCCTTGCTCGGGATTGGACAGATCCGTCCAATCCCGAGAAGGGGAGTGTCTATACATGGCGCGGCGGGCATTACAAGTATTCAAACAAAAGCTTGTAATGCGCGATGTAATGCAGGGGGATTAACGCGGTGGTATGCGGCAGCATCATATCTACTACAGGTATGGGGGACATGGCTACAATATGGGGGACAGGACATGGCTGCATATGTGGGGGACATACATGGCTGCAATATGTGGGGGACATACATGGCTGCAATATGTGGGGGACAGACATGGCTGCAATATGTGGGGGACAGACATGGCTGCAATATGTGGGGGACAGACATGGCTGCAATATGTGGGGGACAGACATGGCTGCAATATGTGGGGGACATACATGGCTGCAATATGTGGGGGACATACATGGCTGCAATATGTGGGGGACAGACATGGCTGCAATATGTGGGGGACATACATGGCTGCAATATGTGGGGGACATACATGGCTGCAATATGTGGGGGACAGACATGGCTGCAATATGTGGGGGACAGACATGGCTGCAATATGTGGGGGACAGACATGGCTGCAATATGTGGTGGACAGACATGGCTGCAATATGTGGGGGACATGGCTGAAATATGTGGGGGACATGGCTGCATTTGGGGACACATTTTAAAAAAGTATCGGTACTTGTACTCGGTCCTAAAAAAGTGGTATCGGGACAACCCTAATTGGAATACAGGATGAAACAACAGCATAGCACAACACTAAACTAGCATAATTCACATAGATGAGACTCATCTACCTTGTCCACCACCCTTCTTTGCCAATCACCCCCTTTTAGTTAAATCATGGAGTCCTGCAGCTACAGGCATCATTCATATATCATTCTTTCCAGTCGGCGATTCTGTGCACGATAAGAATAATCATAGCGGCAGTTCCACCGCTTAATCGTTCTTATAGGCGACAGGAAGTGATGTCCCCCCTCTCGCCGCCATCCAGTGCTTCTCCAGGCTCTCTCGTGCCATCGGGGGCCCAGAGAAAGAATAGTCTGGCACCGGATGACGACGATAGAGATTTCTGGTGACCAGATGGTCATCAGTCATCTCTATGACCTTCGGAGGCTCGGGCGTGACATTATGATAACACGCCCAGGCCCCATATGTAAACAAAGCCGCGATCGAGGCTGTCAGCATGAGATCGGTGAATTATTTTCTTCCAATTTCATGCTTTCCAGCCTGGAGGAAAGATGTGGGGTCTTATTGACCCCGCATCTTTCCATAAAGAGTTGTGACATGACACTACTCTTATATCAAGACATCGCTTGTATATCAAGGCAAAATGTATTAAAACCTTTTGCTTGTCTTGCAAAACGCTCTCAAACCAAGTTACTCTCAAACCAAGGTTTTACTGTAAATGTATAATAATAATAGCGTGTGTGACTGTGGTGGGGGCATTACATTGTTAGCTCCTCTAGTGCAGAGACTCGCACAGATGGTACAGTGTTCTCTCTACATCACTGTGAAATATGTTAGCACTTAGCACCATACCAATAAATAACATTATACAGTATCTGTCTATTTGTATAAGGAGTGATTTAATTAGAGTTTATGTTATTTATACCCTGTTTACAGGGTATAGAGACATAAAAGTTAACTGATTCCTTTTAAAATTGATTAAAAATTAGATAAAAAATGAATCATATAATATGCCTCTAGTTTCACTTTCGTTTTTAAACTGGTTTTAAATCCAGGGCAGTGTTTTGTTTTTAAATTGAATCCCAGGGCAGTGTTTTGTTTTTAAATTGTATTCCAGGGCAGTGTTTTGTTTTTAAAATGAATCTGATTGGTTCTGAGGAGTTTTAGACACACAGCTTGGACCACAGTGAAAAGCTGCCATGAAATTTTTCATAAGGAGCCAGACAAGCAGGAAGTGTGGAGATCAGAGCAGAATTACAGTAAGGTGCCGTACACACGGCAGAGAACCTCGACGGGCAGAACACATCGTTCCGCCCGTCGAGGTTCTCTCCCGGCCGTCGGATTCGGCGACCCGCCCGTCGGGAATGGCAACCAGCCATTCTTCCAGGCGGGCCGTCGAGAAAATAGAGAGCGTGCTCTCTATTTCGGCTCGACGGGCTTCCCGACGGGAAGCTCGCCGAGACCGTACACACGGCCGAGGTCCTCGCTGGAATGTGCATTCCAGCGAGGTTCTCGCTGATTTTCAGCGAGAACCTCGGCCGTGTGTACGGGGCCTGACTTCAAAGCAAAAAACGAACAATGAGAACATGAAAACAGCACTGCATTAAGGTAAAGGAAGCTATTTAGCTAAAAAAAAAAAATTTCCTTTAGTGATCCTTTAAGCTGGGCACACATGGGTACACATGTGCAGATCTTATTTTCAATGCATTAATTGATATGTAGGTAGGAGTCACTCAATAAGTTTTGGGTCATTCACAGTTTATAGTTACTCACCAGGTGTATATCCCCAGGGCTCATAATAGGATGGGAAGACCCCCAGATGACACCCTCGGACAAACTCCTCATAGTCCATTGGTAGGAGCGGGCTGGTGGAAGAGAGGAATTCTGGGTGCACAATGACCTGCGTGATAGAAAGGGCCACATACAGTATAACTCCATGGTTATGTAATTGTCTGCTATGGGTTACAGCACAGCACTATGACAGGTCCTCTTTCCTGAGCACTTCGGTAAACACGCAATGTATTATATTAATGAGGTGACTGGAGGATAATTCATTTGCTTAATTTGCAGTCAATGATTGCTGGAAAATGCACTCTATTCATCTCCCAATATTCTGTATTGAGTGTGGGATAGTAGAATTAAAGGGACAGTTATATGCAACCAAATGAGAACAAGACATGAATCGTTCTTTTGATATCGAAGACTGGTCAAGTATATGGCTAGCCACGAAAAATTCCTCTCCAAATTGCTATGCGGTAGAGACAAATTACAAGGTTCTAGCGCGCTGGTACCTAGTCCCAGCTAGAGTTGAAAAATTCGTCCCCACGTACTCACCGAATTGTTTCAGAGGATGTGATTAACCAGGCACATTCGATTATCTTCGATTATCCAATTCCTCCAAACCCTGCAACTGCTTTACTAAATCTTAAGCCTTCCACACTCAATTTTAATTTCTAATTCATCTCACTACAGCTGTCAAACTGACTTGCCAAATCTTGGAAATCAAACTCTAATCTTGGCAGAGGCTAAACATAGAGTGAATAGAGCAATATTATATGCAAAAATTACAGCTATTGAAGAAAATATCATAAGTTCACATTGTAAAATGTGGCATCCTTGGGTAAAACATTACCTTCCCGCCGATTTTGACCAGTCTTTGTTGTTACCAAACTAGAATCTTTTACAATTTTTCAAAGTATATGTATGCCAGGAGTCAGACCACCATCCCGGGTGCTTATTTCTCTCATATTCTTGACTTTCTCCCCTCCTGTACCCTTTATTATTTTTTATTATATAATTTTTTTTATTTATCTTATTCTTTTTTTGTTTACCGATAGGATAATTGCGAGGCGATTTAACATATTTTTTTCTAGGGTTACTCACTCATAACTCTATTATGGTTTTATGTCCTATTACATTATAATAATTCCTTGACAAATAGTTGGATGGATACATCTTCTATTTTTTCCTACTTAGTTTATATACTTACTTAATTTTCTGTGTGTATTTATTAATTATAGAGAACATTTAACTGCATATGTATTGATTAAATGTGTTGTACTAGGTACTGCAAATGTGACCCAGATATATATATATATAGTGCCTTGCGAAAGTATTCGGCCCCTTTGAACTTTGCAACCTTTTGCCACATTTCAGGCTTCAAACATAAAGATATAAAACTGTAATTTTTTGTGAAGAATCAACAACAAGTGGGACACAATTATAAAGTGGAATATTGAAATGGAAGGAGTATCAGACCACTGCAAATCTACGAAGACCTAGCCGTCCCTCTAAACTTTCAGCTCATACAAGGAGAAGACTGATCAGAGATGCAGCCAATGATCCATGATCACTCTGGATGAACTGCAGAGATCTACAGCTGAGGTGGGAGACTCTGTCCATAGGACAACAATCAGTCGTATACTGCACAAATCTGGCCTTTATAGAAGAGTGGCTAGGAGAAAGCAATTTCTTAAAGATATCCATAAAAAGTGTCATTTAAAGTTTGCCACAAGCCACCTGGGAGACACACCAAACATGTGGAAGAAGGTGCTCTGGTCAGATGAAACCAAAATCGAACATTTTAGCAACAATGCAAAACGTTATGTTTGGCGTAAAAAAACACAGCTCATCCCCCTGAACACACCATCCCCACTGTGAAACATGGTGGTGGCAATATCATGGTTTGGGCCTGCTTTTCTTCAGCAGGGACAGGGAAGATGGTTAAAATTGATGGGAAGATGGATGGAGCCAAATACAGGACCATTCTGGAAGAAAACCTGATTGAGTCTGCAAAAGACCTGAGACTGGGACAGAGATTTGTCTTCCAACAAGACAATGATCCAAAACATAAAGCAAAATCTACAATAGAATGGTTCACAAATAAACATATCCAGGTGTTAGAATGACCAAGTCAAAGTCCAGACCTGAATCCAGCCGAGAATCTGTGGAAAGAACTGAAAACTGCTGTTCACAAATGCTCTCCATCCAACCTCACTGAGCTCGAGCTGTTTTGCAAGGAGAAATGGGCAAAAATTTCAGTCTCTCGATGTGCAAAACTGATAGAGACATACCCCAAGTGACTTACAGCTGTAATTGCAGCAAAAGGTGGCGCGACAAAGTATTAACTTAAGGGGGCTGAATAATTTTGCACGCCCAATTTTTCAGTTTTTTATTTGTTAAAAAAGTTTGAAATATCCAATAAATTTCGTTCCACTTCATGATTGTGTCCCACTTGTTGTTGATTCTTCACAAAATATTACAGTTTTATATCTTTATGTTTGAAGCCTGAAATGTGGCAAAAGGTCACAAGTTCAAGGGGGGCAAATACTTTCGCAAGGCACTGTATATATATACTTATGTATTTAAAAAAAAAAAAAGAATTAAAGGGACAGGATAAAAATTAATATACACCATGGAGGCGAAACGTCAAATGTAAGAGCTTGTGACGTTTTCCCTATTCTGACTAACATGAGAATCACTTCTGTGCATCTCACAGTCATCTGTCATTTCTAAATATATGCCCAAGATCCACATTATTCAGCCTCTGTCACATGCTCCAGCAATCCAATATTCATTATATGAATTGGGATTTATATTGATATATTTTCCTGTCTATATATGTCTGGGGCTTTTAGGAAGTGAATGTTAATATCCTGAATGAGAATTAAATAGCATTTCCTGGATCATTGGTCACATCATTACACATGCTTATCACACTGACCTTCACTCTATCCGTCCGACTGTTAAACAAACCAAGTCTTCTGACAGTGTTAAGGATCGGGTCTGTCGAATCGTCCACCATATTGTGTGTCGTTATGGGGGGCAGCGACTGGCGCTGGGATGGAAAATACAGAGAGAAACTTTAATAGCGTTGCAGCCAATATTCAGCACAGTCACACATATAATATATTTACATGAAGAAATAATACAGGACATTAACGCAGACAGCTGGGTGTCACAATACAAAATATTACGAGGGATGAGGGCAATGGAGGGTTTTCATTTCCATAAAATTTTAACAAAAATCAAATTTCTGCAAAATTTCTAAATTTTGGTAAAATGTATTGGAGTCAAATGTTGTTAATATTAAGATGTTTCTTTAAGCTTGCAATGGGCTTTGATCGGTTCATTTACTAAAGGCAAATAGGCTGTGTAGTTTGCACTCTGCAAGTGCAGTTGCTGCAGAGCTTAGTAAATGAGCAGAAGCTCTGCTGACTTCCATCATCCAATCATGTGCAAGCAAAAATTCATTTTTTTTTCCTTGCATGTCATTGTTTATTCTTTGCAAAGCGAACCTTTACCCCATTTATTAAGCTCTGGAGAAACTGTATATGTACAGTTACATAGTTCCCAGATGTGTATAGGTTTATAATTTTTTTATTTTTACGTTCTTTTCTGTGTTTTATTCTTATTCTGTATATTTATAATTATGTTTAATTCGTATGTAGCAATATTCGGCTGTAAGTATGTAAGATACAACATTTCGTTCTACCGCATATCCTCACGTGTAGTAGAATGACAATAAGGCCTCATTTCCACTGGCGTTTTTACAGCCACTTTTCTGAGCGTTTTTTGCAGCTTAAAAACGCCTGTCCATGTTAGTCTATGGCATCATGCCCACCATGACGTTTTTGAGCTGTAGATAGCTAAGCTGCAAAAAAAACGCGGGGCCAGTGCGTTCTGAAGCTCCAGCAATAGAGCTGTAAAAACGCCAGACATAAAAAAACGCTTAACGCGCATAAACGCGCAAAAACGCGCACAAACGCTCAAAAACGCGGCCGCTGCGTTTTTAAAGCTCCAGCTCCAAAAAAAATTTTTTTTTTTTTTCTAAAATAAACATGGACAGGCGTTTTTAAGCTGTAAAAAATGTGGCTGTAAAAACGCCAGTGGAAATGAGGCCTTAAGCTTGACTTCACTTATGTACCAAAAAAGGCCCTTTTTTAGCCTTATTTAAGGAAAAGCAGACAGCAGGAAAAAGTACAAAATAAATTTAAAGACAAAATGACAATCAAATAAAAAATAAAAAAACATCTGTAAGTGGATGTAAAGGCAGAAGTTTTTTTTTTTTAAATCTTAATACATTCTATGCGTTAAGATAAAAATCCTTCTGTGTGCAGCAGCCCCTTTTAGCCCTCCTAATAATTACCTCAGCGATGTTGCATGAGAGACTCAGCTGTCCAAGACTCTTCCCCCTCATTGGTTGAGACAACAGCGAAGCGCCATTGGCTCCTGCTGCTGTCAAAGTCAGCGAACCAATGAGGAGAGAGAGGGGCTGGGCCGTGGATTTCTGAATGAACACAGGGAGCTTTGGCACGTTTTGGGTGCCCCCACAGCAAGCTGCTTGCTGTGGGGGGCACTCAACAGAAGCGAGGGGCCAGGAGTGCCAAAGAGGGACCTGAGAAGAGGAGAATCTGGGCTGCTCTGTGCAAAACCATTGCACAGAGCAGGTAAGTAAACATGTTTGTTATTTTTAACAAAAAAAACTTTGAGTAAAGCAAATAAACTACCATAAATAAACCACCCCTAAAACAGCTCCTTCAAACAAGAAAAAAATAAGAAGATTCAAACAAACTCCACAAATAGGTGGTCAACTTTTGTTGATAAGAGAAGAGGCCTGGGATTGGGCAGGGGAGTAAGGCCAATTTGCATCCTTGCGGGGGGATATACTGTATGGAAGAGAGTGGACAGAAGACCAAAAACCCTTGACCAGAATCCCGTGCATGCATTTTTAGTGCAGAAAAAATGCACATGAAACTGTACGGTACTGCATCTGGTGTGAACTGGCCCTGAATGTGAAAAACCCCATCAAGTAGCAACAAAGCTCAGAAAAAATCAAAACACAAAGAAATATAAATGATCACACCTGTGTGGAGTATATCGCCCGCTTCATGATGGTCAGGTCATCTCTGTCCAGGATCTTGCTCAGATCAGGAATTTCTCCTCTGAAGAGAAAATTGTATTATGTAACAAAAAAAAATGTACTTCAATCAGGTAACACCCCCCAACTACACCTAGCCAGCCCCCCCCTCCTGCTATTACAGACCCCCATAAACTCTACTGGAAGTTCAGATCTCAGCAGGAGACGAGTACAGGACTGCCAGGGGGGAGCCTGTCCCGCAGAATTCTTCACTCTGTTATAGCTGACCCTGGTGACGTCCCAGGGAAGTAGGTGACAAAATCTTTCATACTGGAGAACAGATTTTTCTGTAAGTTTTTTTTTATAATTTGCTGCATTGTAACATTTGTATCCTATGATATTTCCAGCGCACAGGGCTTTTTTTCAGGTGAAACTTTTTTTCAGGTCAATCAGCTTCTAGCTTGTTCAATTAAGCTTTGCAAATAAAACTTGGAAGCTGATTGGTTTCTTTGCAGAGGTACACCAGATTTTGCACTGTCACATTTTATTAAACGAACCCCATTGCATTTTTTTTTTCTAAAAATAATTGAGGTTAGTGTCTTTTTAACCACCTGAGGCCTGCGCTGTAGCCGTCATTCGACCGACCTGAATTTCCAACAGGCTCGGGAATACCGCTGTAGCCGCCATTACTAGTAAAAAAAATAATAATAAAAAAATAATAATTCTGTCCCCTATTTTGTAGGCGCTATAATTTTTGCGCAAACCAGTCGCTTATTGCGATTTTTTTTTTACCAAAAATATGTAGAATACGTATCGGCCTAAACTTAGAAAAAAAAATGTATTTTATTTTTCAAAATTGTCGCTTTTTTTTGTTTATAGCGCAAAAAATAAAAACCGCACAGGTGATCAAATACCACCAAAAGAAAGCTCTACTTGTGGGGAAAAAAGGACGTCAATTTTGTTTGGGAGCCACGTCGCACGACTGCGCAATTGTCAGTTAAAGCGACGCAGTGCCGGAAGCTGAAATTTCACCTGGGCAGGAGGGGGGTATATGTGCCCAGTAAGCAAGTGGTTAAATATAGAATCTACCACAATTTATTTTTATTTATGTGTGTTTTTTGTCTGAGGTCCATCAAGTCTGCCCGTTTATACACAGTACATACCGTATACAATAAATATACAGTATATGTATGTACAATATATATATATATATATATATATATATATATATATATATATATATATATATATATATATTTTTGCATGAGTATATAGATTTATGTTGTTTGCCCCAGCATGCTTAAGTCCACTTACTGTTTACTGGCTCACTGCCCCTGCTGAAAGTCTATTCCAAGCATCAACTACTCTTTCGGTAAAAAAACTAGTTTTGAACTTTCCTTCTGCTAGGTAAAGATCATGTCCCCGCATTCTTGAGCTTAGCTTCATACTGAAAATATTGCCCTCCTGAACCTGATTCAGCCCCTTCATGTATTTAAAGGTTCAAGTCATGTCCCCATGACTAATGAATGTGCAGATTACTGAAGCTCCGAATTTTACCCCAAAAGGTTACAAGAAAAAAAAAAACATCCTTAAACTCTAATATTGACCACTCGACACGCACTCATTTTTGGAGTCTAATGGCCATAGCAGCCATTTGTTTATTACAAATAATGCAATACAAAAAATTCTCCACATACAATTTAATGCATAACATACATTTTACATAAAAACAACAAAAATAAACTCATTTTTTTTTTAAACCATCCTGGTCTAGAGATCTTTGAAGGACAATTATTTACATTAAATAGTTGTATCTGTACACCCCATTAACCAAAAGCCCCACACTGCATATTACGACAGCTCAGGGAGAATTACTATTTACCTCCTTTTAGATACAACCAACTACCGAAAAACCATTGTTCCCATTGTCTGGTTAGTAAGGGAAGGGACACCCATACCTCCAGATGGGCCCAACCCCCCTAAACCTCCATCATTTTCTCGGCACCGCCTTCAAAGACCCCATAGACCTCCCGCTGCTTCGACTTAATAACACAAGAAACTAAAATTCCACCCATACCAATGGCATCAACCCCAGAAACCCAAAAACGCTAAAAAGGGGGACAAAAGAGGAAAACAAAATTGGAACCAAAAAAGGGGAGGCTGGGTGGGAAATTTGTTGTTGTTCCTTCTGCGGCCACAAGCTCCAAATGAAGCTGCTGGCCTAAGAAACACCCCCTTGCTACCCTCCTTAGCAACCTCCCCCAAGCACCTGACTGCCCTAACCCAAAACAACATGTCCCAGCATCTAATAGACTCCCCCTACACTCACAATTCTTCATACTACGCCTCACTGCCCACCTCAGTCATGCCTTCCCTCCTCCTAGTTGCACTTATGCTCTGGGCCTTTCTTTCCTTCTTTCAAGACTGTACATATGAAGTTCCTGCAGTCTCCCTTGATATATGTTTTATACCTCAGATCTTTCAGCATTTTTGTTGCCCGTCTATTGACTTGTTCTACCTTGTTCAATATTATTTTGTTGGTTTGCTCTCTAGAACTGGACAGTAGTTATAGTATTGTATTATATTATAATATATATTAATATATATTTAAATCCGACCACAAAAAAATCTCTAAAAGCTTAAAGTTTTAATATTACTCTCAATTTAAACCCTTTTAAATTGGCATCCTTCATTTAAATCATGCCTGGTGATCTGTCATAGCTCTGTGTTCCGGCACTTCCAGTTATAGAATTAAAATGCTTTGTATCTCAATTGTTCTCCTGCATTGTCACCAGGTAGGAAACTACAAGTGTCTGTTTCAGCAAACATTACACAGGCATGGTCCACTGTTGTCACAATCAGTTAGCCCACCCCAAAAAATGCCATGCTGCCATTGCTGGAGTGCATGTAGACAGGAGGTGACTGTAAAGAAGTTACAGGAGACCAGCAGCACTGAGATGTAACAAAGATTAAAAAAAGGAATTTATTTAAAAAAAAGGAATTATGGAAAGCAGGATCTTATGAAAAAAAATGGCATAGTGCACAGAGGAAACTAAATTACGGTTTACATTTACTTTTTAGAGATAGATGAGGAACAAGACTCAATTTACTGTTATACGTACTTCAGCAATGCTGCATACAGTTTCTTTCCAAACTTCTCCTTCACTGCCTGAGCTGTGTCCCTGGAAAAACACAACAGAAGTAATAAGAATAATGATAGTGTGTGACTGTGGTGGGACATTAGAGTGTAAGCTCTTCTGAAGCCGAGACTTATATGACTGGCTCCATGTTCACTGTACAGTACTATTGAATATATCAAAATTATATAAACATTTATTATTAATAATAATAATAATAATAATAATAATAGTTTGTGATTGGACCCCTTCCTATTGCCACCTTTCCGGCCCTTTAAAAGGATTTAAATGCCAGGAGGCAGAGGCGGGCATTCCAATCACGTGACTGTTACGTCCCGATTACAAGTATGCATTGGAAGCTTCCCGGTACCCTGCAGTCTCTGTGTTGGGAGCGCGTAGGGCATGCACTCTTAACCCCCTTTGCGGTATTCTCGAGTCTGGCTCGGGGTGCAATTTCAGCACCAATAGCAGTAACTCCGAGCCAGACTCGGGATCGCTTGCAGTATCCACAGGCAGAGGTTATTTACCTTGTCCCTGGATCCTGTGTGATCGAGATGTGTCCTCCTCGCTCGATTCACAGTGCTCGTGTGCCGCTGGGCTCGGGTCCCTGTGATGTTACGACGCACGAGGGCGGAGATCGGCACCAAATTAAAAAAAGTAAATACACACAATACATACAGTATACTGTAATCTTATAGATTACAGTACTGTATGAAATAATTACACATCCCCTTTGTCCCTAGTGGTCTGCCCAGCGTCCTACATGCACTTTCATATAATAAAAACTGTTCTTTCTGCCTGCAAACTGTAGATTGTCCATAGCAACCAAAAAGTGTCCCTTTATGTCCAAAGTGGTTTTAGACCAGCTAGAAAACTGCGATAATAAATTAGAATCACTTGCAGAATTCAGCGATAGCGATTTGTGGGGAAATTCGTCATCAAACAATAAAAGTAATGACAGCGACTATTCTGCAACTGATCAAATTTCAGTGTTTTTGATTTGATTACATTATTGAATCATTTTTATTATAATTACATTATTATTTGTTATAATTATTTATAGTTATTTATTATATTATAATTTATGACTTTGTTTTTCAAACTTAATCATACCTGGGATGTCTACTAGACTCTTGTTTGGACAGATTTAAGTGAGTTATTCCTAAGAATTACAGGCCTACAATGTAAAATGCCAGTTGGTGATGTCAGTTGGTGATGTCTCTTGACTTGAATAAATGGCAGATCGAATGAATGGTGAATGAATCTTTTAGCTTAAGCTGCATTATATCATTGAGACGAAAT
This sequence comes from Rana kukunoris, assembly GCA_029574335.1. Classification (NCBI taxonomy): domain Eukaryota; kingdom Metazoa; phylum Chordata; class Amphibia; order Anura; family Ranidae; genus Rana; species Rana kukunoris. The sequence goes on along the minus strand of CM056051.1, from coordinate 421,284,964 downwards.
GTGTTATTTTTTAGCACAAGGAGAAATGGCTGTGTGCTCTGGGGGAAAATGGATGCACGTTCTGATGCTATGCTTTGAAAAAGAACAACGTTTTCGTCTTTTTGAAATAATGTTGTTGTGTGTAGATGCTTATGTGCAGATATCTGTGAATTCGATCGTATGTGTATGTGTGATTTTGATCGTGAGCCAGGATGGGAGACTTATGTGACTAGCTCAGTGTTCTCTGTACAAGATACCACAACACAAAATAAGTGTCCTCACCAGAGCTGTTTCCTCACTGCCTGACCTTTCAGTGTCTCCACATTGAAATTATTTGTCTTTGTTGGCATTATAAAAAACACCACAACAGTCACATCACTCCGATGAACCTGAAAAACAAGGAAGAGGTTCTAAAACAATTGGCACACTTTACAATGTGGCCTTGTGTTTAGTGCTGGCATTTGAAAGACAACATTTAATGGGTCCTGGATTGCACCTCCACTGTGTTCCCAGCTCCTCCCACCAGCCCTGGCCACTATGAAATTATCTGTTTATCATTGTTAGATAATGCATTTATGTTAAAATATTCAGCAGGTGGGGAAGAGCCGGGTACAGGAGTCCATTAGAGACGAAGCATACAGCGGGTAAATAATTATTTGACGCCCCCTGCAAATTTTGTATATTTGCCCACTTACAAAGAAATCAAGGGTCTATTTTTTTTTTTAATCAAAGGTGTATAGTCGACCCTGGCCCAATCTTTTACTTACAAAGCGTCTTTTTTGGCCTTTAATGTAAAGGGACAGCCTCATGGACCCAATTGGGAGGTTCAGGAGAAAGTGGGGAAAAGCTCAGCTCATAACTAACCTATCTAAGGGATGTTTTATTATCTCAAACTATAAGTACAGCGAACGGTTGCTTGGGCCAATCTGTATTTAACATTCATTATTTGCAGAAGATGATTAATTTTTTTACTGCAATAATTTATCCTCTGATTTCCATAGAGGACACGCTCACTTGCACATGCTTTATACATTCAATGCACATTCGTTCCCCTGAATTTGATGCATTCCCTGGTATCTAATCTTCCCACAATGTGGATACGCATAGATTGGCCACCATGTACAGTGGATCTAAGTCGGTGAATGTGCACTGAATAGCCGTTTCTTTTCAACTTTTGGCTTCATTGTTTGTTTTATTTGTAACCATGATATTTTTGAAGAAGAGCCTGGGTCTTTTATTCCTTTTGCTTGTATTGATACATTGGTATATTCTGCCCCACATCCTGGAGATTCAGAAGACATAGTGGTGATCTGTCTCTGAACACTACGCAGTCTGCGTCACACAGCCAAGGGCGCTGTGCGTCTTCGTTGAGGGATCTCTCTGTCCTGCGCACTGATTATCTTTATGATTCTCCCCTCGGCTCAGTCTTATCACTGTGGCCTCTTTATATATCAGAAAAGCCAGTCTCGTGGTGGAAGGCAGGATCCTTAAATATCTTTTCATAAGTTTTATTCACACCACAATATTATTGACTGGAAAATCTGCATTGTATTTCTTTTGTCATGGAGCACACAGGCTAGTAAATTCCATACGATCATGTACTGGCCCTAAAAATGCTGCTATGAATGAAATTGAAAAAGAAAGTCAAACCAATAAGGAGAAAAATCTGCAAGCACTGCAAAAAATCTCTCATCATGGTATGTCTAAAGCAGCAGCAAAAAACAGTCAGAGCTGGACAGAGAGAATAACAATGAAAAATGGGTCTCTGGTGTTGTGTACAATCTATTATACTGCATTTTTCTATAGCTTCATTCACTATCCTACACATGTCACAAATAGGGATGAGCAAAGAAATCCTCTCCAGAATACATTGGCAATGAGTTTTAAATGCCTCCTAAAGGGCTCCTTTCACATATCCTGGACCTGTTCTTGTTAACTCTTAGGCCCCGTACACACGAGCAAATAAATCTGCTCAAATCGGTCGGACAGACCGATTTAAACAGATTTGTCTGCTGGCTGTTTTGGTTTGATCACTGTACACACGATCAAACCAAAATCCCCGCCGGCAGACAGCGCGGTGACGTGGCGGTGACGTTGACGCCACCACGTCAACGCACCAGGAAGTAAAACACTTCCGCGCATGCATCGAATTCCATTCGACGCATGTGCGGGCAGATATGTCTGCTGGTTAGCGTACTAACCAGCAAACATATCGGTCCGACGGGTTCCCAGCAGACAGATTTTAAAGCAGGCTTTAAAATCTGTCGGCTGGCCAAATCCGTCTGCTCGCCCGTACACACGAGCGAATCTGTCTGCTGAGACGGTCTGTCAGACCGTTTTCAGCAGATAGATTTGATCGTGTGTACGCGGCCTTATACTAATGGTAACCCTAAAGCTGGCCCCATTGTAACAATATGATTTCACAATCACCTTTAGAGTTATCAAAGTGAAGCCATGCTTTCAAATTTTATCCAGTCAGGCAGACCCAAACCATTTGTTTGTTAACAAAATAACATATTAGACATGACCCTCCTCTCATGGCAATTACATACTTGTTCATCATAGGGTAGCAATGCCAATTTCATCAAGAAGGGCAAAATCCCCAGTTATCCTCTTGTCTCCGCAGGTGTCCACTGCTGGGATCAGGGCCACTAATAAGACAGTACAGTCAGCCCCCCTGTACCAGGCCCAGGTCTCATCAGTTACAAAGGGGGGCCTGGTCACCACTGCCTTATTGCCAACTTTTGTGGCACCCTTCTGCAGCTCTGCCGGCTTCTCTCCATTTTTCTTCCTCCCGCTGCACTGCATCCCTACCTCCCTGCTGTTTGGGTCTTACTTTGTGCCCCCCTCTCCTGCACCATTGCCAGCTTCCCTCCTCTCCCACCAGCAGCTACTGAGGGCACACATGGGGATGTTTCAGGAGAGTGGGGGGTTTAGTAAATACAGTAAAACCTTGGTTTAAGAGCGTTTTGCAAGACAAGCAAAATGTTTTAATATATTTTGATAAACGAGCAATGTCTTCATATACAAGTAGCGCCATGCCACAACTGAGTAAAAAGTATTGCTACACTTAGGGGTGCCTCTCTTCTCTTTTATACACTGTAGCACCTGTGTATAAACCTGAGGGATCTCATTCCCTTTCTCTATCTCAAATGTCAAACATCAGGGGTCTATTTAGAACGCTTATATTTTACCAAAGGCTGTTCACCAAGACTGTTAAAAAAAAGGGGAGCTGTCAGGTAGGCTGTACTGGGCCCTGTGATTTCTTACAGCAACCCTGTCTGGGATAGTGCCAGGTGGAGCCATGACAGAGAATCGGACTTACCCGCAGAAGGAAGTTGAGCCTGGAAAGAGCCTCCAAAAAGATGTCTGCCCCTTTGTTGGTGTATTCATATCGACCGGCAATGAAGAAGAAGAGAGTCTTCTCCAGATTGAAATCCAAATGTCTGAACAGAGGAAGTAAAATAAATACTGCATCTTTATTTGATTCATCCTATGGATAACAACAGATGTAACCATATCTTTATTAGATTCATTCTATGGGAAACAAGGGATACAACTGTATCTTTATTAGACTCATCACATGGATAAAAAGTACAAAACTTTGTACATTATGCTTCACAAGACCTGAAATTTATAACAACTTAATCTCTTTGTATCAAACCACTATGATGTAGTGTTCATGTTTCATGTTACAAACATCTCCAGGTTGATATTCTTGATGGTGTTTGTGACACAAGAACATGACTATGGTATCCCAGATATAACCTTTACTGCTATGACACACTGTTTATACTCCCCCTTAAACCTTTTATAATAATGAGACCACCACTGTAACTTGGAGTAAAACTGGCCGTAGCAGCCTCCTTTATTTTAGATAACATCCAATAATAAATAACATATATAAACCATATAATTCCTGAGAAAAACAGTTCTTCTCATACTAGTGCTGGACTTTGCAGGCACCACTAACACTGACTTGTAAAACCTTTTAACATTATAACATTTTATTGGCACTGCGGTACCTCACCTCTGGTCATAGGCCTCAAGCCGACAAGCTGGCTCAGAGACGACCACTGACCGCAGTGCCCCCATTAACCAACATTCCAGCTACACCTTGGTAGACTGGAAACCACACCCCTTCAGAACCCATACCACCTCTGGGTAATGGCATCCATATTTGGGGTAATTTCTTCTCCTGCAAAGTCCAAACACCCGCCACTGCCACGACAGCATGAACCTCGTACCTGCATAAGGAGAAACAAAACACAAGGAAAGCACCCAAAACAACAATTCTCTCAACCATTATCACCACTATCAGCAAGCCCATAACAAAAAGGGAGGGTGGGTGGGAACTTTTCTCCCCAGACTGTGTTACCCAGGAAAGGAGGGGGGAGAATTTATAGCTTCTCCTCCCCTCCCACACTACACCTCTCATGACCACTCCCCCCTGGCTTGTAAAGGTTTCTGTTAACCCTGTCATGCCGGCCCTACGCTGATGGCTTGTTGTTTTGCTCCGGGCCTCTCTTGACTATGGTATCCCAGATATAACCTTTACTGCTATGACACACTGTTTATACTCCCCCTTAAACCTTTTATAATAATGAGACCACCACTGTAACTTGGAGTAAAACTGGCCGTAGCAGCCTCCTTTATTTTAGATAACATCCAATAATAAATAACATATATAAACCATATAATTCCTGAGAAAAACAGTTCTTCTCATACTAGTGCTGGACTTTGCAGGCACCACTAACACTGACTTGTAAAACCTTTTAACATTATAACATTTTATTGGCACTGCGGTACCTCACCTCTGGTCATAGGCCTCAAGCCGACAAGCTGGCTCAGAGACGACCACTGACCGCAGTGCCCCCATTAACCAACATTCCAGCTACACCTTGGTAGACTGGAAACCACACCCCTTCAGAACCCATACCACCTCTGGGTAATGGCATCCATATTTGGGGTAATTTCTTCTCCTGCAAAGTCCAAACACCCGCCACCAGCACCCAAAGGTAACCCCTTGCCTTTGGGCGCACCTCCACACCCTCAATGCTTGATGTACCCCATCCTACGGGCCCAACCCCCACCATATCGATACCAACATCTGTGCAGTAAACTCCATCACTCCTAAGGTATCTTCATGTAGACACCTCCAACTCCCAGATGCCTGACGGCCAGGCCCCCGTTTCTACTTACAAACCACATTTGGTTGGCACTGCGTTATCTAACCCCTGGTCATAGGCCTCAAGCCGACAGGCTGGCTCAGAGACGACCACTGACCGCAGTACCCCAGCACCTCTCTGTCCATCTTCCACCAAGCTCTTTTTCACCCCCTCCGCTGTCTGGCCATCCTCTATGATGTCCTAGCCACCATGACCGATCATACCACTATCGTATCCGGGAACCTCACGACCCCAGCATTGACCTCACCCCCTAAATCATTTCTCCTACATGGAGAACCAGTACCTCCAGTGGTCGGTCCCAACGTGCAAACCTGTGCACTTCCGATACCACTCTACTTCCACATCATTCCTGGGAAACGCAACCAATGTACACAAGCCTACAGTCTCGGGACCCCCAGATGTCGACCCACCGGTCGCACATACACTCTCCAAGCCCCCCCAATCTCCGAAGGAGTGGCCCATAATCCATACCAATCCTTGCACTGTACCTGAAAGACAGTAAGCAACCTATACAACCATTGATGCAACCACCAAATTACCCCTACGCCAGGCCCACCAACCATTGTGGCCTGCATCTAGTCGAAACCTCTTCGACTCCCACCTGCCTATCCCCTTGACTGTTTCCTCATCAAGACGATCACGTGCAGCCTCTGTCGCTGCCCCAATCCAAAGGGAACGCCAGGGAAATTCTTTCTCCACTAGGCCCAAACCCTGCCACGAACTGATACCGTGACCCTGGAGCCCCCTACTTATGTAACCAAATGAACCGCCCACCTTCAGGCGTACCTGCCGGAATTCCCCACCAGCCCGACTGGGCAAAGGTCTGAACCCACAACAGTGACCACCTGCACTGACTTGCCTCACCCACTCTGATCCGTTTTGGATCTGCTTAGAAGCAGTGTGGCCCCCTCATGAGCCCCCCACACTTCAGCAGCCACCTTGAACTGTTTCTTGGAGGGGCTAACTAACTCGCCCACCCCAAATGCTCCAAAGATATTTGCCAGACCAAAACACTGTGCCGAAACGACACAACCCCATACCGGGATAAACACAATGTCCCCACATTCCCCATAACACCTCTTAAGATGTAACGATACTGGGTGCCGAGTCGTACCTGCTGGCTGTATCCCTTGAGCGCTTGTTGCACCCAAAAACCATAGTAAAATTCCAGGCACCATAGCCACTCAAACGAGAATACCAGACTGAACAACTTTTCTTATCGAGTACCAACTGTGACATCCCAGACTCTATGTTCCTGGACAAATAATATCGAATCAGGACCCATACCTCTGGACCCGCCAGCTGCATCTCCGCCCCCCGAACCAGCATCTGCCATACCAACCAGACCTTCTCTTAGGCCGCCCATGTTTCCTCACCTTACCGACCTTCTGTGAGATGATTCAAACTGAATCCTCCACTCACACGCTGGACAGGGGACCACTTGCTACTCTGCCTAACGCACCAAACCCAGAACCTGTCCCCACTGTAAACCTGGACAAGGCGTCCGCCACAACCTTGTCCACTCCCGGTATACCCCTGGAAACAGCGCAGCTCCAGGTGCCGAAAGAGACGAATAACCGGGGGAGAGGAGCCATCACCCTGTTGAACACCTGTATCAGATTATCACCATGTAAACAGACCGGATGGCAGGGCCCCCATAATTACACCGCCAGCACTACCGGAAAACAGTTCCAGCCGAACCAAGTTCTTAGTGAACCCTCCTGGCACCAGGACTGGGGCAAAGGACCCACCCTACACTGTCCCTGCAAGAATGCACCAAAGCCCGAACCCCCGGCCGCATCTGTGAACAGTTCCACGTCAACATTGCTGACAGGACCGAACATCCACAGAGCCGTACTGTTAGAGGACTCCAAAACGGAGTGACAAACCGACAGGTCTTCCTTGTGTTCCTTCACCAACCCACAAAGTGTTTGGGTGACTTAACCCCCCGCCGTGCTTGCCGAGCGGCGCGCACAAACGACTTGCCCCATAGGAAGAATAAGACACACGAAAATAAGTTTTCCCAGGAGCGACTGCCGCGCTCAGATTTGTACTTTCTGTGAACCCAATATCTCAGCAATTTTTTGCCGTGAGGCTTTCCAGTGTGTCCCATGGTAATCTGCACTCCATTGCCTCCGAGCCAATTACTATGCCAAAAAATTGCATGACCGACTTCGGCCCCTACCTTTTCTCGGATGCCAGCGGCACCCCACATCGCTCCGCAATGCGTTCCAGGGTGGCCAAAACACTGCGCAGATATGCGACCCAGCCGGGCAATCGCTGAGGAATTCGACCCGATAGTGGACCAAGGAGTTCACTCCAGCCACCTACCGACCCACCCATTCTAGAAACAAACTAAACTGTACCCACAAGGCACATGAACCGAGCAACCCACCGGTACTCACTTGTCCCTCTTGAGCTCCCCCTCCCAGTGACAGACCAATAGCCGGAAACTATACGGGTGTACTGGGAGAAGCCGAAAGGCAGCCTCGATGTAAGGCTCGGCCATCACCGCCCCTCGACCATACCCCTGGCCCAATCAACCGCCCCATCAACTGAGGCGTAACATACCGTACAATACCCCGCGCTAATAGCCTCGTTCGGCTCCTTGTTTGGCCCCACCCCAAAGGGGAAAAACAACCAACTCATATGAAGGGGGGGGGGGGGCGGAGAGAATGGGCACCCCATTCGGCCCAGAGCTACTTCCTACCGCAGTGTATCCGAAACCACCGCAGGGTGACGTAGCGCGGAGCACCAATTGTTAGACATGGGGGGGGGGGCCACCCCCAGCTTGCAAGAAATGCTAAAACCCTCTGAAAACCCCCCCCCCCTCCAACGACCGGGCAGCCGCCCTGTTGGGGTGCTACCGAGAAACGGTCGCATCCTCTACACCATCACCGTAGTCCTCCCTCTTACTCGTAAAATCTCCAGGACGTACCTTGCCTTGCTCACAAAAACCCAGGAAAGAGGGATGGTTACCACCGCAGCTGGAGACCTCGTGCTTGAAACCGGCAGCACCCCCCAAACTTGCAGTTACCCTCAGTACACTGCCAGCAGACCCCCTTTTTCTGTCCGGCCGACTGTCCCGGGGAAAAGGTTACACTGCCCCCCCCTGAAAAAACGTTGCGTGCGTACGTGGGGCCGACATCAGCTGCATCCCAAGGCCAAAGTCCTCGGTCCCTCCACCTACATGGCCGATCCCACCGCCCTGCGTTGCCTGAACAGTTCGTCGCAACGGAGCCCTCCCGTGCCTCCGTAACACAATAGGCCTCGCTAATCGCCTCCTGTTAACTGAAAAGCCCTGAACAGTGTTCAGAGTTTTCCCTCACTGATCACGCTCGCCCCGATCGAGTACGACTGCGACCACTACGCAAAAAGTCCTGGGTCTAAACCTATACCTCCTTTGCTTCATCCTCCTTTTTTGGACTCAGGCTAAACCATGACCAGGTTAACTTCTCCAGAGGCAAATGCGCAAATACCTCTACACATTCGCTCTTACAGCTCTCCTCTCTCACCTCCTGCATAAAATGTGAACCCCCGGGGTGCCTCATCACAAGTATACACTTCCCTCTTTTGCGTCCGACAACCGGACCAGGTCCCTCCTTTTTGCGGAGTCTCCCGCCGCCTACACCTTAAACCTGGAATGCCCAGCGTCACTAGTCCCAGCCACCGGCACCCAAGATGCTGCAGGGCCAACGTCGGGATTGTCCCCCCCCCCAATGGATAACCAACGATACCAACCCTACAAACTGATGCACACCTGCATCCCCTCCCACCTTTTTTTTTTTTTTTTTTTCTGGCACTAGGCCTTGCCTCACTACCCCCCCCCCCCCCCGCCACTGCGGGCACTACCAAACAACTACGGGGACCCCCCCTGTCCCTCTACCAACACACCAGCATTTTGTAACAAAGTAGAAATTGATGAAAACAACTTACCGGGCTGCCTGGAAGCAAATCCCACCAGCCGAAGCACTTGTCTCCCTCGCAGCGAACTCCGTCCTGGGCACGAACTCCCCCTCCGAACGAAAACTCTGGGCCAGAAGTCCCCTTCAGATGATGGCCCACTAGGCGACTCGGGCCTGGCGGCCGAGGGCCCAGAGCTGGCAACGCTCACTCAGCGCACTCTGGACCCGTGCACGGATTTCACCGACGCTTTGCTGGGTGCCTCACGTCTGCCGTTGTCTTCCACTCCCACACGCCCCCTCACCTCTGGGCTGGATTGGAGGTGGCTAGCCGTGTATGGCAAGGGACTAGCCACCGATGCGACCGATCTCCCTCGCCGAGGCTCCTGCACCACCGGTGCACAACCGGGGTGAGAGCCCACAGCAGCCTCCTCAGCATGCAGGGCCAGGCCTGGCCGCCGACTTGGAGCCATAGCCCCCCCCCCATGCCTTGTGGGGCCTACAGGGCCCGCCGCTGTACCTTTTGCTGAGGGGGCCCAAGGTGGCCCGAGCTGGGCTCCCATCCCGTCTATGCTGGCTCCTGGATGACCCCCCCGAAATAGCGGTTGCCGCGGAATCGCGGGTAGCCCCGCCCCCCCGCAAAATGTCGGGTAGCCCCGCCCCCCCGCGGAATCGCGGGTAGCCCCGCCCCCCCGCGGGTGCCGCGGGTAGCCCCGCCCCCCCGCGGGTGCTGCAGAATCGCGGGTAGCCCCGCCCCCCCGCGGGTGCCGTGAAATGTCGGGTAGCCCCACCCCCCCGCGGGTGCCGCAAAATGATGGGTACCCCACCGCGATTGCGCGGGTACTCAGCCCCCCGCCAGGCAAAAAGTCCTGGTGGCCGTCCCGGTTGAGGAGCGGCCCCAAAAACAGACTGCAGCCACCCCCCACCAAGCCAATCAGTCCCCACATGCAGCTGGGCAGCATGGCTCAAACCCCAGAAAGTTCAGGCAGAGCCAAAAATCCCCCAGCAGCAAAATTCCTACCTGATGAAACTTTTCTCCCCAGACTGTGTTACCCAGGAAAGGAGGGGGGAGAATTTATAGCTTCTCCTCCCCTCCCACACTACACCTCTCATGACCACTCCCCCCTGGCTTGTAAAGGTTTCTGTTAACCCTGTCATGCCGGCCCTACGCTGATGGCTTGTTGTTTTGCTCCGGGCCTCTCTTGATTTGGCATCCTCTGACATAGTAAAATATTGGGGGCACGGTGTTGTCCAAAGCTACAGAGGAAAAACATTTTGGAGTGCCTATTTCAGATGAAAAATGAGCAAAGAGCCTGGCCAGACAGTAGGGAAAGCAAGTACAATTGTTGTGTGTACCACTAGAATGATCCCCAGCAGGAGGATCACAGTTAGACAGACAGTTAGTGTACTATAGTGTGCTATTCTGATTCTATTGTCAGTGTATTATATCAGTTTAGTGTGAATCTAGGTATAGTTCAGTGTGAGTGCAGTGCGACCATTCATCTTTACATTAGTGTGAATGTAGGGATAGTTCAGTCAGTGTGAGTGTAGTGTGACCACCATTCATCTTTACATTAATGTGAATGTAGGGATAGTTCAGTCAGTGTGAGTGTAGTGACCGTTTAACACAGTATATTTCATTGAGTTACTGCAAATTTAAGGCTGTATATTTTAGTGCGTTTTGTGCCGTTTTTCGCAGTTTATTTCAGTGCGTTACTGCAAGTTTAACACCGTATATTTCAGTGCATTATGTGCCGTTTAACGCAGTACATTTCTGTGCATTACTGCATGCTTAACTAAGTATATTTCAGTGCTTTACTGCAAGTTTAAGGCTGTATATTTCAGTGCGTGGTCTTCTGTTTAACGCAGTATAGTTCAGTGCATTGACGTAGGTTTAACACTGTATATTTCAGTGTGTTACGTGCCGTTTAACGCAGTACATTTCTCTGCCTTAGTGCACGCTTACCCAATATATTTCAGTGCGTTACATGATGTTTAACGCAGTACATTTATGTGTGTTACTACACGCTTAACGCAGTATATTTCAGTACGTTACTGCATTTTTAACGCCGTATATATCAGTGCGTTACCTTCCGCTTAACGCATTATAGTTCAGTGCATTACTGCAAGTTCAACGCCATATATTTCAGAGTGTTATCTTCCATTTAACACAGTATAGTTTCAATGTGATACTGCAGGTTTAACCACTTAAAGACCAGAAGATTTTCCACCTTAATGAGCAGGCCATTTTTTGCGATATGTCACACTTTAACTGACAATTGTCGTGTGACGTTGTGCAAAAATTGACATATTTTTTCCCCACAAATAGATTTTTCTTTTGGTGGTATTTGGTCACCTTTTGCGGTTTTTATTTTTTGTGCTATAATCTAAAAAAGAGTGACAATTCTAAAAAAAATATATATTTTTTACTTTTTGCTATAATATTCCCCCCCCCCCCCCAAAAAAAACCGATTTCTTCTTTTACATATTTTTGGTAAAAAATTGCAATAAGCCTATATTGATTGGTTTGCACAAAAGTTATAGCCTCTACAAAATAGGGGATAGATTTCTGGCATTTTTATTTATTTATATATTTTTTTACTAGTAATGACGGCGATCTGCATTTTTTTGCAGGACTGCGACATTGCGGCGGACAGATCGGACACTTTTGGCACTTTTTTGGGACCACTGACATTTCTACAATGATCAATGCTTTTAAAATGCACTGATTACTGTGTAAATGTCACTGACAGGGAAGTGGTTAACACTAGGGGCGATCAAGGGGTTACATGTGTTCCCTCATGTGTGTTTCTAACTGTGGGGGGATGGAACTGACCGGGGGAGAAGACATATCGCTGTTCCTAATCATTAGGAACAGCAGATCTCTCTCTCCTCCCCTGTCAGAATAAGGATCTGTCTGTTTAAATTGACAGATTCCTGTTCTGGCTTTCTTACCTGCGATCGCGGGTGGCCAGTGGACATCACGGCCACGCGCGTTAGGTCACCAACTGTGCAGTGGGCATGCACCTGCTATCGCCCTTAAAAGGTGCCGACGTACACCTACGGTGATTTGCGGGAACTATATTGATGGCGGCTGGTCGGCAAGTGGTTAACACCATATATTGCAGTGTGTTACCATCGGTTTAACACAGGTTTCTGTGAACGTTTGTTCAGTGTGTTACAGCATTTTTAACGCCGTATATTTCAGTGTGTTACCTTCAGTATAACGCAGTATAGTTCAGTGCGTTACTGCAAGTTTAACGCTGTATATTTCAGTTTGTTTTCTTCCTTTTAACGCAGTATATTTCTGTGCATTACTGCACGTTTGATGCAGTATATTGCAGTGCATCAGTGCAGTTTTACTGCAGTATAATATAGTGTATCAGTGGAGTGTGTCTGTGTAGTGAGTACTCAAGTTAAAGTGTACCAAACGCCACTTTCCATTGATTAGCATCCACGTACACATTTTCACAGTTCACATCTATATTACATTTTGTTAATAAGCAGCCCCCCATCATGTCTGGGAGGACAACAAGAAGAGGCAGACATTACCATGGCACTGTGAGGGGGTCAGCAGCGTATATGTGTCCACAGGCAAAGGTGGATGTGGTCAGTCCTCAGGCAGGGCATTATTTCCTCTGTTTAGTGATGTTACCTGTGCTATCCAGCCCCAGAAGTGGTGGACTGGCTTACTAAACCATCCTCATCCTCCATCACCCAAGCATGGACTGGTGCACAGTGCACTGCTACTGCCAGAGTGGCTAAACCTGCCTCTTTGTCCACAGCTATTTCTGCCATATAACCCCAGCATCAGGCAGGGAGGAGTCAGCTGAGTTATTTGAACACAGTGTTAGCCATTTTCTCCTTGATGGTGCGAAACCGTTAGTTGATTTAGATGTTGGTTCTGAGGTTGAGGAAGGCAGGAACATGAGCCTAGAGAGAGGGAAGAACATTGGTACACAAATCACAAATTGGCAGTCATTTTCCTCCAGCCGCAGCGTATTGCCAAGTTGTCTCCAGTAATGAGGATGGTGGAGACAATGAGGTCACTGACGCAACTTGGGTGCCAGATAGAGGAAGAAAATGAAGGTCAGGCATAACCCCCACGAGGCAGTCATCATGTAAGAGTAGAGATCAGCCATCCTATTCCATCACGTTGTGAAGCTGTTATCTCCCAAACCATTTTCCACAGCTCTGCTGTTTGGGCCTTTTTTAGCACATGTCCAGCTGACATGCAATTTGCAAACTTTGTCTCAAGTACATGAAGTGTAGGAAAAACACCAGCCATTTGGGTACCACATGCTTGACAAGGCATTTAACCTCCCACCACTCAGCCTGTTGGCAAGAGCACCTGAAAGCCACACAAAAGGGGCGCAACTCTGTTCCTCCTCCTTACTCACCTCAGTCTGCCCCCGCTATACCTCATGACCTCTCAACAGCCTCCACTGACAGGGATGACTGTATAGCGCAGGGTGTCCCAGTTACTGCAAGCGGCACAGCACCAGCTTTAGACTATAGCTGTGAAATTACTCTGCCCCATCTGCTGCAGTGAAAAAAAAATACAGTTACTGCCACTCACATGCCCAGCGTCTAAATGCAAGCTTGTCAAAGCTGCTGGCTCTAGAACTTCTGCCTTTCCCTCTGATGGATTCTGCCCCTTCTGTGAATTTGCAGAATGTGCTGTACCACAATGGCAGGTTCCCAGTCGCTATTTCTTTTCAGGTAAAGCTATTCCAGCTCTGTACCATCACATAAAAGGCAATGTTGTGGCATTGTTGGGCAAGGTAGTCAACCGCAAAGTTCATGTTACTGCTGACACGTGGTCCAGCAAGCATGGTCAGGGATGATATATTTTGTTCACAGCACATTGGATAACTCTGCTTGCAACTCGGAAGGATGCAGGACAGGGCTCAGTGCTGTAGCTTGTTGTTCCCCCAGCATCTCCATACAGCTAGTAATGATGATGCAAGATTTGTCAGCTCTTACCCTCCTCCTCTTCCTCCTCCATGCCGTCCTCTGCTAAATTGTCCCATGAACCAAAAGTACCCCCTAAGCGTTCAAGGGGCTATTTAGTGGGTCAGGCTAAAAGGTTCCATGCAGTGCTTCAGCTGGTGTGTCTAGGGAACAGGAACCACACTGGAGCAGAAATACTTGCAGCTCTGCAGGGGCAGGCCAAGAGGGGGTTCACACCACACCAGCTGGAGCCATGAATGGTGGTGTGTGTGATAATGGCACAAACCTCCTCATTGCCCTAAGACAGGGAAAGTTGACACATGTGCCACATGTCCTCAATTTGGTGGTGCAGCGTTTCCTAAATAGGTACCATGGGTTGGAAGATCTGCTAAAGCAGCCTAGAAGAGTCTGTAGCCATCTCAGATAGAGAGTAAGAGATGGTTTTCCATCCCCAAAACCCTTGGGACTAGTACGTGGCTGGGAGGAGGCAGTCCCAGATACTATAATCTTCAGTGACCCCGAGGAGTCTGCTTCTCATGCCTCTGCAAATTTGCGGTGCATGGGCTCCCTCATGCTTCAAAAGGACCCAAGAATACGTGGCGTAAAGAAGAAGAATCACTATTCGTTGGCAACCCTCTCTTACCACCGTTACAAGGGGAAAGTCTCAGAACTCATCCCATTCCCACAGGGAGTGCAGAAGATGAAATCTCTTGATCACACCTTAAGGAGGAGTTTATATAATGCTTTTCCTGACTGGTGGACGATTATCTAGGGGCGAAAACAGAAATGGAGAGCTTTCCAGTCGACGATTCAGTGGCTTACTGGGTCATGAGAATAGACCACAGGCCAGAACTTGCCCAGGATGCAATTGAGCTGTTGGGCTGCCCTGCATCCAGTGTGATATTTGAACAGGCATGCAGTGCTGCTGAAGGTTTTGTTACTGATAATAGAAAGCGTCTGTCTACAGACTCAGTGGACTGTCTGACATTTATCAATAAGAATCAGTTCTGGATTATCAGCATCTATGAAGCCCCTGATGCCGATGTTGCTGATTAAGTGTTTTTGGGATGTGGAATCTCTGAAGAATCTTTTTGGTGTAGGTTTCATGGGCATAATTAACACCCAAAGAAAGACCATTTTTTCCGCACCTGATTGACAAGTTCATATCATTGCAATTTTTTTACAGCAAGTCCAATTCTTGCTTTCATCAAGAGTACCTCTATAGGCTTATAGTATAAAGGCATCAATGCAAAACCTAAATATGGGGATATTACCTCAATCTAGCAGGAGGAAGGTTCAAAACTTACCTTAGACAGTATGGCCCGGATTCACATACCTGGGCCCATCTTTCAGCCGGTATAGCGTATCTTCTTTACACTACGCCGGCGCAACGTTGAGAGGCAAGCATGGTATTCACAAAGCAAATCCTCTCAACGTTGCGCCGGCAAAGTAGGTGGAAGTGCGCTGGAAGTGGGTGTGATATATTAAAATGAAGCGTGACCCCATGCAAATGATGGGCTGAGCTTCAAAAAACGAACTGCGCATGCGTCGTCTCTTGGACGCATCCCAGTGCGCATGCTCACAGTCACGTCGAAATAGCTGCCTAAGATACGTCAATACACTGCCTACGTCGTGAACGTAACCTACGCACAGCCCTATTCACGTAGTAATACGTAAACAACGTAAAATACGACGGCTGTTCCCTGGTCCATACCTTTGAATGGGTTGCGCCATCTATATGAGGAATAACTTTACGCCGGACGTAACCCTTACGCAAATCGATTAAAACATGCGCCGGACGCAAGTACGTTTCGTGAATCGGCGTATCTTACTCTTTGCATATTTAACATGGGTACGCCGAATGCATCCAGTGCAACTATGCGTCCACGATACGCCGGCGTAGGCAAGTTACGTTGGGTGGCTGAAGCCTTGCTTTTCGACGTATTTAGTTTGTGAATTGGATCAGAGATGCAAGCGGCGCACATTTGTACTTACGCCGGCGTATCTTTAGATACATCGGCGTAAGTCCGACGTGAATTCGGGCCTATGATTTTACAGAAGGTGTAGTTCAGGCTTCCAGCAGAGTCACAAGTTTTAAAGTAAGAAAGATTTAAAAGTGTTTCACAACATGAAAGGCACATTACCACATCTCTATATCGTCTTGTTGCTGTAAAATGACAGTCAAGGCAACAGAAATATGTGCACACAGTTGCTGTATCCATTTGGACTCCAGTGTCAACATTCAAAGCTATGTCCAATTGACAGTCAGACGATGAAGTCTCACTCACCATGCTGCATTTTCTGCAGTGCAGAGAAACTGAAAGATGCAGCAGTGACTATGAGGCCCCCATGTAATAGCTGCAGCAGGCAGACTGAGACAAGAAGAGCTGCAGGAGATACAAGCTGCTTGCTTGTGTGTAATGACACTTTAACCTTGTAATAAATACCCATAGAAGTGGCCGCGGATGAATTCTTGGATGCGAAACTTGTACATGGCATGCAGGTTCTGGAATTCATGCATGGCGGAAAACTTCTTTATGTTTAATCCATTTGGAGTAATGACATCTGTAAGAGGAAATATGTAACTATAACAACATAGCACTATATATGAATACGGCACTATGTATGAACATGGCAATATGTATAGACCCAGCACTATGTATGAACATGGTACTCAGTGGCAGCCTGTCCACAAATGTCCCCCCTCATCGATGCGTCCGGCCACCTAATCTACATGCGGGGGGCTGGACGCATTGATTGCAATGTTTTTTTTTTTTTTTTTTTTAAGCACATGATTCTAGAGCCTGAGGCTGACTGACTGCATGACTGCAAGCAAACCAACATTTAGAAAGCAACTCTTACAAATCTAATTCCTACTCCTCTCTACCCTTTAATATGCCTCCTCTACTCTTCCTTCTCATATTAGTACCCTCTGTTCTCAAATTCTTATTTCTTTACCCCTCTTCTCCACCCCAAAGCTTGTACTGTACATAACCCTACTTCTACCCTCTCCCTACTACTGTTCACCTCTTGCAAATACTTAAACCACATGCTGCCCCAAACAGGGAGGTATATGCACTCACAAACATTCCAGACCCATCTTACCTTCCTCACCCTCTTTCTTCCCCTAATCTCTGGAGATATCTCCCCTAATCCTGGCCCTCCAGTATCTCCCCCCCCGCCCCCCACTTGGCACCCTCCTTACTCCAGCAATAGCCACGATCCACTCCGTTTAATCTTGATTCCCCCCCCCCCCCATTCTCATGTGCCCTCTTGAATGCCTGCTCTGTCTGTAACAAGCTCATCTCTGTCCATTACCTTTTTGTCTCCCACTCCCTTAACCTACTCGCAATTACAGAAACCTAGCTTCAAGCATCTGACTCTGCCTCTCCCATCCTATGGAGGCCTCCACTGGACTCACTCACCCAGACTCAGTGGTTGGAAAAGAGGTGAAGTTGGTTTGCTTCTATCCCCACACCTTTCAAGCACCTTTCAAGTCCTTCCTACCTTGCCCTCTCTATCCTTCTCTACTTTTAAGACTCACTGCATTCATCTGTTTTGTCCCATTTCTCTAAGGATTGCAGTGATCTTAGTGATCTATCGGCCTCCTGGTCCAGTGTCAAGAGAGGCCCGGAGCAAAACAACAAGCCTTAAGCGTAGGGCAGGGCATAACTGGGTTAACAGAAACCTTTACAAGCCAGGGGGGAGTGGTCATGAGAGGTGCAGTGTGCAGAGGAGGATAGGCTATAAATTCTCCCCCCTCCTTTCCTGGGTAACACAGTCTGGGGAGAAAAGTTTTATCAGGTAGGAATTTTACTGCTGGGGGATTTTTGGCTCTGCCTGAACTTTCTGGGGTTTGAGCCATGCTGCCCAGCTGCATGTGGGGACAGATTGGCTTGGTGGGGGGTGGCTGCAGTCTGTTTTTGGGGCCGCTCCTCAACCGGGACGGCCACCAGGACTTTTTGCCTGGCGGGGGGGTGAGTACCCGCGCAATCGCGGGGGGGTACCCATAATTTCGCGGCACCCGCGGGGGGGCGGGGCTACCCGCTATTCCGCGGCAACCGCGCGGGGGGGGGGGGGGTGGGGCACCCGCTATTTCGGGGGGGTCATCCAGGAGCCAGCATAGACGGGATGGGAGCCCAGCTCGGGCCACCTTGGGCCCCCTCAGCAAAAGGCCCTGTAGGCCCCGCAAGGCATGGGGGGGGAGGGGCTATGGCTCCAAGTCGGCGGCCAGGCCTGGCCCTGCATACTGAGAAGGCTGCTGTGGGCTCTCACCCCGGTTGTGCACCGGTGGTGCAGGAGCCTCGGCGAGGGAGATCGGTCGCAGCGGTGGCTAGTCCCTTGCCATACACAGCTAGCCACCTCCAATCCAGCCCAGAGGTGAGGGGGGGTGTGGGAGTGGAAGACAACGGCAGACGTGAGGCACCCAGAAAAGCGTCGGTGAAATCTGTGCACGGGTCCAGAGTGCGCTGAGTGAGCGTTGCCAGCTCTGGGCCCTCGGCCGCCAGGCCCGAGTCGCCTGGTGGGCCATCATCTGAAGGGGACTTCTGGCCCGGAGTTTTCGTTCGGAGGGGGAGTTCATGCCCAGGACGGAGTTCGCTGCGAGGGAGACAAGTGCTTCGGCTGGTGGGATTTGCTTCCAGGCAGCCCGGTAAGTTGTTTTCATCAATTTCTACTTTGTTACAAAATGCTGGTGTGTTGGTAGAGGGACAGGGGGGGTCCCCGTAGTCGTTTGGTAGTGCCCGCAGTGGCGGGGGGGGGGTAGTGAGGCAAGGCCTAGTGCCAGGGGAAAAAAGGTGGGAGGGGATGCAGGTGTGCATCGGTTGTTTGTAGGGTTGGTATCGTTGGTTATCCATTGGGGGGGGGGACAATCCCGACATTGGCCCTGCAGCATCTTGGGTGCCGGTGGCTGGGGCTAGTGACGCTGGGCATTCCAGGTTTAAGGTGTAGGCGGCGGGAGACTCCGCAAAAAGGAGGGATCTGGTCCGGTTGTCGGACGCAAAAGAGGGAAGTGTATACTTGTGATGAGGCACCACGGGGGTTCACATTTTAAGCAGGAGGTGAGAGAGGAGAGCTGTAAGAGCGAATGTGTAGAGGTATTTGCGCATTTGCCTCTGGAGAATTTAACCTGGTCATGGTTTAGCCTGAGTCCAAAAAAGGAGGATGAAGCAAAGGAGGTATAGGTTTAGACCCAGGACTTTTTGCGTAGTGGTCGCAGTCGTACTCGATCGGGGCGAGCGTGATCAGTTAGGAAAAACTCTGAACACTGTTCAGGGCTTTTCAGTTAACAGGAGGCGATTAGCGAGGCCTGTTGTGTTACGGAGGCACGGGATGGCTCCGTTGCGACGAACTGTTCAGGCAACGCAGGGCGGTGGGACCGGCCATGTAGGTGGAGAGACCGAGGACTTTGGCCTTGGGATGCAGCTAAGGACGGCCCCACGTACGCACGCGACGTTTTTTCAGGGGGGGCGGTGTAACCTTTTCCCCGGGACAGTCGGCCGGACGGAAAAAGGGGGTCTGCTGGCAGTGTACTGAGGGTAACTGCAAGTTTGGGGGGTGCTGCCGGTTCAAGCCCGAGGTCTCCAGCTGCGGTGGTAACCATCCCTCTTTCCTGGGTTTTTGTGAGCAAGGCAAGGTACGTCCCGGAGATTTTACGAGTAAGAGGGAAGACTACGGTGATGGTGTAGAGGATGCGACCGTTTCTCGGTAGCACCCCAACAGGACGGCTGCCCGGTCGTTGAAGGGGGGGTTTTCAGAGGGTTTTAGCATTCCTTGCAAGCTGGGGGTGCCCCCCCCCCATGCCTAACAATTGGCGCTCCGCGCTACGTCACCCTGCGGTGATTTCGGATACACTGCGGTAGGAAGTAGCTCTGGGCCGAATGGGGTGCCCATTCTCTCCGCCCCCCCCTTCATATGAGTTGGTTGTTTTTCCCCTTTGGGGTGGGGCCAAACAAGGAGCCGAATAAGTTTAGGCTCATTCATCACCTGTCCTTACGGGGGGGGGGTCAACGAGGCTATTAGCGCGGGGTATTGTATGGTATGTTACGCCTCAGTTGATGGGGCGGTTGATTGGGTCAGGGGTATGGTCGAGGGGCGGTGATGGCCGAGCCTTACATCGAGGCTGCCTTTCGGCTTCTCCCAGTACTCCCGGATAGTTTCCGGCTATTGGTCTGTCACTGGGAGGGGGAGTTCAAGAGGGACAAGTGGGTACCGGTGGGTTGCTCGGTTCATGTGCCTTGTGGGTACAGTTTAGTTTGTTTCTAGAATGGGTGGGTCGGTATGTGGCTGGAGTGAACTCCTTGGTCCACTATCGGGTCGACTTCCTCAGCGTTTGCCCGGCTGGGTCGCGTATCTGCGCAGTGTTTTGGCCACTCTGGAACGCATTGCGGAGCGATGTGGGGTGCCGCTGGCATCCGAGAAAAGGTAGGGGCCGAAGTCGGTCATGCAATTTTTTGGCATAGTAATTGGCTCGGAGGCAATGGAGTGCAGATTACCATGGGACAAACTGGAAAGCCTCACGGCAAAAAATTGGCGAGATATTGGGTTCACAGAAAGTACAAATCTGAGCGCGGCAGTCGCTCCTGGGAAAACTTATTTTCGTGTGTCTTATTCTTCCTATGGGGCAAGTCGTTTGCGCGCGCCGCTCGGCAAGCACGGCGGGGGGTTAAGTCACCCAAACACTTTGTGGGTTTGTGAAGGAACACAAGGAAGACCTGTCGGTTTGTCACTCCGTTTTGGAGTCCTCTAACAGTACGGCTCTGTGGATGTTCGGTCCGACCAGCAATGTTGACATGGAACTGTTCACAGATGCGGCCGGGGGTTCGGGCTTTGGTGCATTCTTGCAGGGACAGTGTAGGGTGGGTCCTTTGCCCCAGTCCTGGTGCCAGGAGAGTTCACTAAGAATTGGTTCGGCTGGAACTGTTTTCCGGTAGTGCTGGCGGTGGAATTATGGGGGCCCTGCCATCCGGTCTGTTTACATGGTGATAATCTGGTACAGGTGTTCAAAAGGGTGATGGCTCCTCTCCCCCGGTTATTCGTCTCTTGCGGCACCTGGAGCTGCGCTGTTTCCAGGGGTATACCGGGAGTGGACAAGGTTGTGGCGGACACCTTGTCACGGTTTGCAGTGGGGACAGGTTCTGGGTTTGGTGCGTTAGGCAGAGTAGCAAGTGGTCCCCTGTCCAGCGTGAGAGTGGAGGATTCAGTTTGAATCATCTCACAGAAGGTCGGTAAGGTGAGGAAACATGGGCGGCCTAAGAGAAGGTCTGGTTGGTGTGGCAGATGCTGGTTCGGGGGGCGGAGATGCAGCTGGCGGGTCCGGAGGTATGGGTCCTGATTCGATATTGTTTGTCCAGGAACATAGAGTCTGGGATGTCACAGTTGGTACTCGATAAGAAAAGTTGTTCAGTCTGGTATTCTCGTTTGAGTGGCTAAGGTGCCTGGAATGTTACTATGGTTTTTGGGTGCGACAAGCGCTCAAGGGATATAGCCAGCAGGAACGACTCGGCGCCCAGTATCGTTACATCTTAAGAGGTGTTATGGGGAATGTGGGGACATTGTGTTTATCCCGGTATGTTGTTGTGTCGTTTCTGCACAGTGTTTTGGTCTGGCAAATATCTTTGGAGCATTCGGGGTGGGCGAGTTAGTTAGCCCCTCCAAGAAACAGTTCAAGGTGGCTGCTGAAGTGTGGGGGGCTCATGAAGGGGCCACACTGCTTCTAAGCAGATCCAAAACGGATCAGAGGGGGTGAGGTAAGTCAGTGCAGGTGGTCACTGTTGTGGGTTCAGACCTTTGCCCAGTCGGGCTGGTGGGGAATTCCGGCAGGTACGCCTGAAGGTGGGCGGTTCATTTGGTTACATAAGTAGGGGGCTCCAGGGGCACGGTATCAGTTTGTGGCAGGGTTTGGGCCTAGTGGAGAAAGAATTTCTCTGGCGTTCCCTTAGGATTGGGGCAGCGACAGAGGCTGCACGTGATCGTCTTGATGAGGAAACAGTCAAGGGGATAGGCAGGTGGGAGTCGAAGAGGTTTTGACTAGATGCAGGCCACAATGGTTGGTGGGCCTGGCGTAGGGGTAATTTGGTGGTTGCATCAATGGTTGTATAGGTTGCTTACTGTCTTTCAGGTACAGTGCAAGGATTGGTCTGGATTATGGGCCACTCCTTCGGAGATTGGGGGGGCTTGGAGAGTGTATGTGCGACCAGGGGGTCGACAGCTGGGGGTCCCGAGACTGCAGGCTTGTGTACATTGGTTGCGTTTCCCAGGAATGATGTGGAAGTAGAGTGGTATCGGAAGTGCACAGGTTTGCACGTTGGGACTGACCACTGGAGGTACTGGTTCTCCATGTAGGAGAAATGATCTAGGGGGTAAGGTCAATGCTGGGGTCGTGAGGTTCCCGGATACGATAGTGGTATGATCGGTCATGGTGGCTAGGACATCATAGAGGATGGCCAGACAGTGGAGTGGGTAAAAAAGAGCTTGGTGGAAGATGGACAGAGAGGTGGTGGGGGTACTGCGGTCAGTGGTCGTCTCTGAGCCAGCCTGTCGGCTTGAGGCCTATGACCAGGGGTTATATAACGCAGTGCCAACCAAATGTGGTTTGTAAGTAGAAACGGGGGCCTGGCCGTCAGGCATCTGGGAGTTGGAGGTGTCTACATGAAGATACCTTAGGAGTGATGGAGTTTACTGCACAGATGTTGGTATCCATATGGTGGGGGTTGGGCCCGTAGGGTGGGGTACAGCAAGCATTGAGGGTGTGGAGGTGCGCCCAAAGGCAAGGGGTTACCTTTGGGTGCTGGTGGCGGGTGTTTGGACTTTGCAGGAGAAGAAATTACCCCAAATATGGATGCCATCACCCAGAGGTGGTATGGGTTCTGAAGGGGTGTGGTTTCCAGTCTACCAAGGTGTAGCTGGAATGTTGGTTAATGGGGGCACTGCGGTCAGTGGTCGTCTCTGAGTCAGCTTGTCGGCTTGAGGCCTATGACCAGAGGTGAGGTACCGCAGTGCCAATAAAATGTTATAATGTTAAAAGGTTTTACAAGTCAGTGTTAGTGGTGCCTGCAAAGTCCAGCACTAGTATGAGAAGAACTGTTTTTCTCAGGAATTATATGGTTTATATATGTTATTTATTATTGGATGTTATCTAAAATAAAGGAGGCTGCTACGGCCAGTTTTACTCCAAGTTACAGTGGTGGTCTCATTATTATTAAAGGTTTAAGGGGGAGTATAAACAGTGTGTCATAGCAGTATAGGTTATATCTGGGATACCATAGTCATGCTTCCTTGAGGACTTCTCGGCCTGTTACCCTACTTTTTCTCCTCTAAAATACACGCTAAAATTCTTAGTGGTTTTAAAATCATTAAAGTTAACAGCCCAGCTACATCTCAACTTTTAAACTTCACCTTATCTTTTGACCTAACACAATGGATACAGTCCTCCACTCACTCTGATGTTAATACTCTTGACCTTGTTTTCTTCCATCTTTGCACTCCTGGCAACCTCGCCAACACCCCTTTTCCTCTCTCTGATCATAACCTCATCAGTTTCACAGTATTCTTGTCTACAACCACCTATCCCTCCAAGCAGCAAACAATTGTCTGTAGAAACATTTAAACCCTTCTCTTTTCTGCTCTGCAACTAACCCCATCTATGACAAAATCGCACCCTGTCCTGCTCTGGCCTGGCCATCTGTCTACAACAGTTCACTCTCAAAAACAAGATGGATGCAATTTGTGGGGGTATCTCCACTGCACAGATACTGTATCTATTTCACTTAACATACCCTGTACAAAACCACCCTCAACACTTTCCTCTTTTGACCTTGCTACTACTAAATAGGTTGCTAAAGTTTTCTCAGAAGCCCACCTTACCACCTGTCATTCCCTCACAACTCCTACAGTCGATATTTTCTGCCATCCTATGCTCCCTCATTCTTTTTTTTTTTAAATATCTTTATTAGTTTTCAATATAAACCCAACATTATTTAAAAAAAGAGCATTAGGTAATATTAATATATACACAGTATATATATATATATATATATATATATATATATATATATATTTAAAAAAATCTATTGTCATTACCAATATTAATATACCTTACGCCCCCCACCCTGAAAACCCGACTTCTCCCATCTAAAATCTCTCACTTCCATACTCTCTTTGTTGTGTATTATTTCCTCTCTTCTCCCTTCTGTAATTCAGATTATTTAAATTTTATTATAATTTATTAATATTGTATTATATTATGTTGTGTTATACTCCCATCACTTCTGCATATCCCCTAATCTTTAACATTAACATATCTTACTCCAGAGGCTCTCATTTCATATTCCCTAGTGTACTTATAGCCTGTCCATTCCTCCACCTTTCTTCGAATTCCTCCATTACCTCCCCCTCGCTGAACCTTAAATATTCCATGTTATATATTTTGTCTATTTTATTCCTATGCTCCCTCATTGACATCTTCAATCTCTCTCTACATCCCCTCTAAAACATGCAGTGATCACCCCATATTTAAAAAGCCCTCACTGGACCCCACCAACCTGAACAATTTAAGACCCATCTCCTTGCTCCCATTTACCTCTAAACTTTTTGAATGCTTAGCCAAGCTACAACCATCTGAGCTCACTGACAACACCCTTTGCTTACTATGCTCCACTAAAACTGCCCTACTAAAATATACAAATTATTTAATAACTGCTAAAATCAATGGCCACTACTCCATACTCATACTACTAGACCTCTCTGTGGCCCTTGATACTGATGACCATCCCCTTCTCAAAAAACTCCACTCTCTTAGCCTTCAAGATTCTGTTCTCTCCTGGTTCTCCTTCTAGCTATCACAGCACTCCTTTAGTGTTACCTATAACTCTGTCTCCTTCTCTTCATTTCCTCTTTCTGTAGGGGTCCTCTAAGACATTGTCCTCAGATCTCTCCTCTTGTTCATCTATACCACCTCCCTTGGTCACTTGATAAACTCCCAAGGCTTCCAGTACCATCTCTATGCTGATGACCAGGGTCACCATCAGCGGGGGAAAACCCATACACACAGGGGCGGACTGACCATTGAGGAACTCGGGCACTGCCTGAGGGCCCCATGCCACTAGGGGGCCCAATCAGGGTTGCCAGGCTCATTAAAACCAGGGACAGTATGTAAAAATCTGTGTTTTTTTTTACATCTGTCCCTGATATGTCCAAAACCTACATCCTAAATCCTGAGATTTTAGCTGCCCCGCCTCTGCACTGCCACCTGGCTTGGTGGCCATCTGTAAGCCTGGGGGCCCCATAATCTTCTATTGTCTGGGGGCCCCATGAGTTGTCAGTCCGCCCCTGCATACACATGTAGGGGGCCCAGGCATCCCAAGGAGCCAGACCCCAATCATGGCTGTCTTTAATTTGGAGCAAAAGGGGTAGCTGCCGTGGGGCCGAAAGCAGCTGCCTCTTGAGCCCATGCCAGTGGAAAAACTACCACCACGGCTGGATTAACTGTCCTTGATTTACTGTTCTCCCAATTCAGTCCCACCTGTAAAAACGATTGGTTGCTAGGCATTTAGAGAAGGTGGATGTAAACTCCACCTCTATTGCTGTACTTTCCCTGCTGACAACGGAACGGGCCGGGATTCTGAGGGGACCTGTTGCCTGGACCAGGTTACTGCTGCTAAGCTGACTGGCTGGGAGTTTGAGGGGACCTGCATGCTGTCTGGACCGGGAAACTGCTGCTGATGTGAGTGAGGGTCCTGGGGGGTAAGTGAGCAAGAGGAATCCGGCAAGGTGACCTAGTGACGTTTGTTTGCATGCCAAGGCTACGTTTTTCTGCAAGTTTTTGATGTAAGTGTAATATTTTTGGATAAACCTTGCAGTATTACACTATGGGCCAGATTCGGGTAGAGTTGCGCTGGAGTAATTCGATATGCGCCGCGTAACTGTGAAGATGCGCCGTCGTTTCTATGTGGCCGTACCCACCAAACTAGATGCGACAGAAAACGGGCCATTTCCGATCGGCTTAACTTTCCGACGCCAGAGTCTCGTCAGCGCATAATTTCGCTTGGCACATCAGTCGCGCCTATTGATTTCCCCTGCAAATATGCAAATGAGGGAGATTTCCTGATTCGCGAACGGATTAGCACCATACGCTGGCTACATGCGCCGCGCGTATCTCGTCCGTCCGGCGCAAAGTTATTTCTACAAATAGCTGCTTTATCTTTACTCCAGACGGCCACAGGTCAGCAGGAGAGCAGCTACAGCAGCGTTACCGACGATAAGAGCTAGCTGAGCACCCCCACTTGCAGGACAACACCTCTGTCCATGCTTGTCTGTCAACTTTTACAGCCATGGAGGAAGACATCATAGGTCTCCATAGCCGAGATGACGGCTGACAGCTCCTGGCCTTTAGAGTTCAGCTTTCTCCTGTGTGTTTGCGGGGAACAGGAGCAGCCATCTCAGAACAAAAGTAACATCACTGCGGGGAGGGGGAACAGGATATACTTTAGTGCCGGAATGGCGCATCTACGGGCGCATTTAAACGCCCAACGGAACGCATTGCGATGACGTTTCCCGTGAAGTGGTGCCGACGGAAGTTGTGATCATGTGCACAAGGGGGCGAGTGGAGCCTCACTTACTGCGCATGCTCCGTGGATGATGCGCTGAACGTAAGCCTCTGCGCTGGGCTCCGCCCATCATTTACATATGATCACACCCACTTCCACTTGCGTCGGGTTACGCCAGCGCATTATCGTTACTCTGGCGCAAGTTTACGCGCAACTGCTATGTGAATAACAGTACTTGCGCCAAAAGTGTCGGCGGAGTAACGTAAATGAGAAACGTTACTCCAAAGTAAAGAAGCGCCCATGTACCTGAATCTGGCCCTATATATTCTTTTCCCTTTATTGCCATATGTTTAAAATGGATGTCCGATCAACGTGAAAGCATGGAAGGATCTAGGACACCTTAAATATATATTTTTTAAATATATTGGGGAAAGATAGGAGTCATCCCTATATAATGACACCACACATCAACTCTAACCAGTGACGGTAGATACCACTCTAAATATACAGGTGTATTTAAAGCTTTTTTCTGGTGAGTGGGGACCCACTTCAACAATTTTTTCACAAGTTCATGGACTTTATATGATTGCACTTTATTTGTCTGCACTTTAATTGCACTGAGCACTTTATACTGCCAAGTAACATTATGTTACTGTATATGTTGATTTCACAACAGGTCCCAGAAGGCGATGAGAGGAAGGAGGAAGGTATCGCGAGAGTGACATTCCCCTCCGCGGTGCTGTGGGATGGAAGTACCGATTAAAGAAAAATTGTATGAAAACAAAACAAAAAAATATCCAAAAATGAGCAAATGCTTAATGGAGTTACATTTTTGCCTGGAACTCCACTTTAAAGGGGTGTTCCACCCAAAAATATGACCCCTTCTTAATCCACTCCTCACCCCCATACATGCCACATTTGGCATGTAATTTTTTTGGGGGGGGAGTGGGGGCTTCAGTAGGAGTGGGACTTCCTGTCCCACTTCCTGCTTCCGCCGAGGGGCAGGTTAGGCGATTAAGCTTAATCGCCTACACCAGCCCCCTCCCTGTAGACGATCACATGGGACACTGACAGGTCCCATGCGATCGCCTCTCCAATCAGCGGCGAGCCGCGCCGCGCACGCATGCGCAGTACGGCTCGCGCATGCGCAGTGGGTGCCCGGCCGTGAAGCCGAAGGCTGTCACGGCTGGGTGCCCACAGACAGGATGGAGACGCCGGCCGGGGAGGGGGGCAGAGGAGCGGAGCCCCGGTCGGCGCGTCGCTGGAACGCAGGAGCAGGTAAGTGAGTGTTTATTAAAAGCCAGCAGCTACACTTTTTGTAGCTGCTGACTTTTAATAAACACCATTTTTGGCTGGAACACCCCTTTAAGAATCAGCAATTGTGAACCAGTATCACTGCCCCACCTCCTGTCTGCTTTTGGGACTACGAGTAACATCATTGGTGGAGTTCTTTCCCTCCTTCTTGCAGCCATCAGGTTATACAGCTGGCACTCCCATTGTAAGGCTGGTTTCAGCTTTCAGCTGGTGTGTGGCAACCCAATGAACATACTTTAAGTAATATGGCAATTTATTTACTTTTGCAAGACCCAAAATTGATTCACCAATGACTGATCAGATCTTTGACTGTAAATCAACTTACCGGTTTTCCTCTTCAGCATATGTTCAGCCTCAATACCGGTGATCTGTGATACTGTGCTGAAGACGTGAGCGCAGTGGACGGATGCACGCTCCATGCAGTAACGGTGATAGATCTGCCGCTCTCCGGCCTCCTTATCAATATCAAACTTTATCAAAAGAAACAACAGAAAGCACTAATAAGAACATTTGGATTTACAGTTTATGACACATCAAGGCTGGTGGCAAGCTCTGGCCGGGTGCTAAAAAGGGGCAAGGGCTGACCAGATGCTGAGGTACCCCTCTCAAGAGCCTTCTGCACTGAAGTAGGTAGTTTACTGGCTTCTTGGAGGATTTATGCAAATATCAAAACCAGTGGCGGCCGCTCATTCGGGGCGCCGCCCCCCTAATCCATGCGCCTGGCCCCTAATCTACATGCAGGGTGCTGGGCGCATTGATTCCAATGTTTTTTTTTTTTTAAGCCACAGGCTCTATTTGGCTTTAAAAAAGGGTAGGCTCGGGGCACAGAGCACTGCGCCCTGAGCTCACCCTGTTGTGTGACAATAGTGAATTAATATTTGCAAATTTTTTCCTGTTTCTCCTCCCGGAAAATCAGGAAGCGGGTCCTGAGACTGGCAGCCCGAAGATATGATTGGCTGGGAGGTTGAGGAATGGCCCGGACACGGAGGAGACAGAGGGTGGATGGCGCCACCGCAGCCATGACCTGCATGGGGTAGGAGGGCAAGCGAGTGAGCCGGCGACTGGAAAAGAGGGGGGGGGGGTGGTGAGCTGGCAGGCTGGAGCGATTGGGGGGGATGTCTTTGGTCAGGTCTGTCTGCTACACCCCCAACCGATGGAGCACCAGCCACCACTGATCAAAATGCCTTGATTGGTGAATGTCAATCTGGAGGAGTCTGCGTTTTTAAGCAGGTTGTATTTTTTTGAAGCTCATCCTAGGTAACACCTACATTTGATGAAAGGGGAGAGCCAGGGAAAGTCAAGCTCCAGAGGAAAGTCCTATATAATGCTGGATG
Organism: Rana kukunoris; assembly: GCA_029574335.1. Taxonomy (NCBI): domain Eukaryota; kingdom Metazoa; phylum Chordata; class Amphibia; order Anura; family Ranidae; genus Rana; species Rana kukunoris. Next base: position 421,255,748 of record CM056051.1, on the reverse strand, counting down.
TCAAGCAAATGAGAATGGCTCTAACTGACATGCTGCAGCTTCTAATGCACATTGTGAAAAGCTCACAGTGTGCAGTGAAATCAGAGTAAGCTATTTCAGTACAGGAGAGGAGCCTGTACAGCTGTGTAAGGCTGAAGAAAAGGCTGGAGGACCAGACTTTCTGAAGTAGATTGAACTGGATTGAATTACCAAATAAATGTAATATGGAGATCCCCCCTCCCCCACATGAACGGCTGACATTTACAAGGCAGTAATACAAGAGATGATGGCGGTTTGCGCTTATCCTACGCTGGACATTTTTGGCTCTGTTACGGAACTTTCTGACAAATGTTAAGATATCCATTGTCCTAATGAGGGTGTCTGTGCCCAGGAAAGGTCAGCCGAGCCCAAAGGCCACAAAGGTGGAGGCCGGGGAAGCAGAGGGAGTGGGTAGGTGGGGGTCGTCGCCTGTTCAGGGAAGCGCTTGCAATGTTCTACCTTGTGCCGCGAAGGTCAGACAAGTCATTTACTGCCTGGGATGGGGTTGCAGCAGAATCGCCCAGAATTAACCTTTAAAGGCCGACCGTGTACAAAGGGCAGCTGCTGACATCCTTCACTCCGCATCTAACTAATACCACGTCTGTGAATTCTGGACAGGAACAAATTATAGTAAATACCGCCCCCCCCCCCCCCAATCCACAGACACAATGGGGGCACCAATCTGTCAATGAAGATTTTATTTTGTCAAATTGTTGATGAGAATCAGAATAATACCTTTTGTGGAGAGCCAAGCAAGCTAATCAACAACACCATGTATAAAAACTGATATAAAGTGTGTCTAATAACTGAACATTTTTAGTTTTAATTTTAGATTGTGGAAAGTTTGGAGCCCCGTCATGTGTTTTTTGGCATCTGTGTCCCTTCTGGGGTGGATTCTGCCTCTCTATTTGTCCTGGTGACACCAAGACAGGAAATGATGGGAAATCCAACATGTTACTGTCTTTTCCAGATCAACAAGCTAAGGGAAATCTTTCATTGAGGACACCTGTGCCAGTGAGGGTTTTTCCTCTACGGACCAGATCACACTGGTGCGACAAAAAAGTCACTTTGCTTTACGATGGTCCTATTTCCATGCAACTTTAATTATTATTATTATTATACGGGATTTATATAGCGCCAACAGTTTGTGTAGCGGTTTACATCAGGGAAGACAGTACATTCACAATACAAATCAATAAGGAGGGATCAGAGGGCCCTTATCGTAAGAGCTTACAATCTTGAAGGGAGGGTCAAGTGGAACAAAGGGTAGTTAGCTGTGGGGGATGATCAGATGGACTCAAATGCAAATACAGTTGTTAGGTGTGGGAAGGGTAGGCTTCTCTGAAGAGGAGGGTTTTCAGGGATCCTCTAAAAGCTAATAGAGAGGGAGATAGACGGATAGATTGGTGTAAGGAGTTCCATAGGCTTGGAGAGGCTCTGGAAAAGTCCTGGAGATGAGCATGGGAACAGGTGATGAGAGAGCTAGAGAGTAGGAGGTCTTGGGAAGAACGAAGAGAACGATTAGGTTGGTATTTAGAGACTAGGTCAGTGATGTAGCTGGGGGCAGAGTTGTGGATTGCTTTATAGGTAATTGTTAGTAGTTTGAATTTAATTCATTGGGTGAGCGGAAGCCAGTGGAGGGATTGGCAGAGAGGAGCAGCAGAGACAGAGCGGTTGGTAAGGTGGATGAGTCTGGCAGCAGCTTTCATGATGGACTGAAGGGGGGATAGAGTATGCAGCGATAAGCCAGTGAGAAGGGAGTTGCAGTAATCAAGGCGAGAGATGACCAGGGAGTGAATCAATAGTTTTGTGGTGTCATTGGTTAGAAAGGGGCATATTTTGGAGATGTTGCAAAGGTTGAGGCGGCAATTTTTGGACAGTGATTGAAAGTGAAGTTTAAAGGACAGTTGAGAGTCCAGGACTACACCTAGGACCTTGGCATGTGGGGATGGGCTGATAGTTGTGCCATCAATTTTGACAGAGAGATCAGGGGAAGAGACACGTGGGGGAGGGAAAATTATAAGTTTTGGATAGATTGAGTTTGAGGAAGTGGTGCGACATCCAAAGTGATATATCTGATAGTAAATTAGTGATACGTGAGGAAAATGAAGGAGTGAGTTGAGGGGTAGAGAAATAGATTTGAGTGTCATCAGCATAGAGATGATATTGGAAGCCATGGGAGGCTATCAGCTGACCCAGGGAGGAGGTGTAGATTGAAAATAGGAAAGGTTCAAGAACAGAACCTTGGGGGACCCCAATGGAGAATGGAAGAGGAGAGGAGGAAGTAGAATTGTAAGTAACGCTGAAGGTACGGTTGGATAAGTAAGTAGAGAACCAGCGAAGAGTACAGTCACGGAGACCAAAGGATCCGATTTTGATCCTACTTTGAGATGAGGGTGACTTGTCCTTTGACCAATGAAAACAATTCTTTTGGTTCTGGTATGGATGAAACCTCACACAAAATTTATAGAAAAACGGTGTGGGAGTCCCCCCCCCTCCCCAAATCAATACCATGCCCTTTGGGTCTGGTATCTATCTCGATGGGGAACCCACTTCTAGATAAAAAATAAAACGGTGTGGAATCCCCCCCCCCAAGACCATCGGTCTGGTATGCCAAAATAAAAGCAAAAAAAAAACGGCGTGGGGTCCCCCCCTGGCAGGTCAGCAAAAGGGGGGGAAGAGTGAACGTGCACATACGACATGTGCTCTCAAAGTCGGAGTGCATGCTGCATGAACCGGACCTCATGCAGGAGAAATTTTCCTTACTTTCTGTTATGTCTCTAGGACAGGAAGTGGAGGTGAAATCCATCCAAAACTAACAAGGAGAAGCAGTTTAGACATATCTTAAGGTAGATTAGGAAATGGACTCCATTTTTTCTACATCTGGAAATAGCCGATATAATGCACAAGACATTTCCCTCACACATTTGGTGTAGTATGTAAGGCAGATATCACCATGCGGGGATGCTAATGAAACATCTATAGGGTTAGTCAGCCAAAGTGTTACATTTTGGTTCTAAGTGGAGTCCGGTGGCTCAGTCCTCCTCTGAGTCCTATTATCTCTTTGTGTCTTATTTTCCACTCATCTTCACTGGCTTCCATATTATACAATAAATGTACATATTATAAAAATTAAATATCAATACATTATAAATTATATTAAAAATATTATAAAATAAATAAAATATCCAACAGGAAAGGTGTTACAATGTCTTAAAAAAAAAAAAATCCAAGAGACTACAGAAACTATAAACTACAGCATCCATCAAACACTGAAATATCATGACCCTTTAAATGCCTATTTACTGAGACACTCATGTTCCCTGTGTATTCTGCTATGAATGTGCTGGTACTATAGGAAGCAAGTGGACTCCCAAGGGCCGGTGTTAGTGACAGTTATCAGAGTACAATAAAATGAGCCCCCCCCCCATGGAGGACTCCTTACCTGGTCCAGCCGGTTATAAAAGTCCACATTGGCAGCACAAAGGTATCTGCCCAGCAGGGTGGCATGGGTGGTAAAGATTGTGGCAACAGGAAGCTTCCGATTTCTACAAAGAATCAATCCAGCTCCGGCCTGCCACTCGTGAAAATGAGCAATAACGTTGGGGTTGTCCTGGAACTGATCCGTCAGCTGCAGAAATCACAAGCAATTATTTATTCAGTGGCACCATATAGTATCGGAGAAAGTGGGACGTATCTATAAAGTGTCAGTAAAATAATTCTAGAATTCTCTTTAAATTCTCCACCTTATAAAAGTCTGACATGAAAAAAATGAGTGCTAAAAATGGGGACAAGCAGAAAGAGTGGTGACACATTGATCCCTTAAAGTGTATGTTACCCCCAACATTTTATATTCCTGATATGTGTCTGCTGTACCATGTACTTGTATAAGAAAGTATCCTGTTATCCTTGTATTGCTACTTTTGTGTAAAAATCCTATTTCAAATTGACAGGGGATTGAAGCACAGCTATCCCAGCATGGTCAGTTTTCTTTCTTGCATTCTATGTGGTAGCACAGCCTGCCTGTACTCCAATGGCCAGACTTCTTCTTCCCAGCCAATCACCAGGATGATCAGTGTACCTCTGTTTCTCTGTCTCCTGATTTTTTAAGATGGGGATGATGGACCTCTATTAGCAAAAGTATGTAGGTATAACACACACACTTTGCCACACCCCTTAAAGGTGAGTTATGCGCAGTCGTGCGACCTTGTACCCAAACCAAACGTATGTCCTTTTTTTCTCACAAATAGAGCTTTCTTTTGGTGGTATTTGATCACCTCTGCTGTTTAATTTTTTGCGCTATAAACAAAAAAAGTGCCATGATTTTGAAAAAAATAACAATATATTTAACTTTTTGCAATAATAAATATCCCAAAAATAAATAAATATGTCTTCATCAGTTTAGGCCAATATGTATTCTTCTACATATTTTTGGTAAAATAAATCACAATAAGGGCCAGTTCACACCAGATGCAGTTCTGTACAGTTTTGTGCGTATTTTTTCTGCACTAAAAATGCATGCACAGTGTTTTCCATGTATTCCAATGGCTCTAGTTGGCTCTAGTTCACACCATGCAGTCTGTTTCCGGTGCAGAAACTAACCAGAAACTGACTGCATGGTGTGAACTAGAGCCAACTAGAGCCATTGGAATACATGGAAAACACTGTGCATGCATTTTGTGCAGAAAAAAAGCACACGGAACTGAACAGAACTGCATCTGGTGTGAACTAGCCTTAAGCGTATATTGACATTATAGTGTCTACAAAATAGGGAATAGATTTATGGCATTTTTATTATTATTTTTTTTTAACTAGTAATGGCGGTGATTAGCGATTTTTAGCTGTACTGCGACATTGCGGCGGACAGACACCTTTCACACTTTTTGGGGACCAGTGACATTTATACAGTGATCAGTGCTTAGACTACTGTATAAATGACACTGGCAGGGAAGGGTTAACACTAGTGATGATTAAGGGGTTAAATGTGTTCCCTGGGAGGTGTTTCTAACTGTGGGGGGAGTGTACTAACTGGCAGAGGAGAGAGATCGCCGTTTCTGATCACTAGAAACCGCAGATCTTTCTCTACTCCCCTGTCAGAATGGGAATTTGTCTGTTTACTGTAAACTGCCCTGTGCTTCATGGGCCTAACAAGGTTTGTTGGAGCGCAAGGCCAGTACCAAATTAGTATAGGACACAGGGGTCCCGGTCACCCCAGACTGGAGCCTTGGGAATTCAGAGCCTCAAATTAGGGGACTCCAATGTACCATGAGAATCATCTGGCTGGGCATCAGCGTGTTAAAGGGTAAATCTACTACCCTGCTACAAAACACACTTCTCCACTGTGATGCATTGTGGTAACAAGTACGCTACTGCAATGCTTGATTAATTTTTAATGGAAACTCAACTTAATAAGGCAATGGAGCTCCAACATACAAAAATGCACAGAAATGCACTACAGTTTATCGTGGTGCGCTGCTTTGCCTAAAATTGAACATATAAAATGTTTGGGATGTTTTGGTGTAGTGCCAGCCTGTACAGCAACACATTAAGGAGCAAAAGAAAAAAAAATACACCAGGACACCAAGGTCTGGGTCCTTAAAAAGGAAATAGTAGCAGCTCTTTGCTGTGATGTGATCACTTTCATTAAAGCGGAGTTCCACCCAAAAATGGAACTTCCGGGGAGTGGGGGCTTCAGTAGGAGTGGGACTTCCTGTCCCACTTCCTGCTTCCGCCGAGGGGCTGGTAATCGCCTTCCTGCAGCCCCTCCCTTTGGCGATCGTCTAGGACACTGACAGGTCCTAGACGATCGCTTGTCCAATCAGCGGCGGGCCGCGCCGCGCGCGCATGCGGCTCGCGCATGCGCAGTGGGTGCCCGGCCGTGAAGCCAAAGGCTGTCACGGCTGGGTGCCCACATTCGCAATGAGGATGCCGGCTGGGGAGGGGGGGGAGAGGAGCGGAGCCCCGGTCGGCGTGTCGCTGGAACGTGGAGAAGGTAAGTGTCTGTTTATTAAAAGCCAGCAGCTACACTTTTTGTAGCTGCTGACTTTTAATAAACATTACATTTGTGTGGAACACCCCTTTAATAACAATATGCTTTAACCTTGTGTGGATACTGGTTCAGAACAGTTTTATAAATACAGTAAAACCTTGGATTGCGAGTAACGTGGTTTACGAGCATTTCGCAATACAAGCTATTTGTTTTTATTTTAATCCTGATATACGAGTGCTTTGGATTATAAGCATGCTTCTGGAACTAATTATGCTCCTAACCCAAGATACTACTTTGGTGTAAAAAGACAAATGACAGAATTCAGCCTCAATTCAGGCTCTCAGTGATAGTGAGAGCTTTCATGACCAAGCCAAGTCTTTTTTTACGCATTAGGCTGATGACACATTTGCAATTCTGCCTCTGGAGAGAACTTACCAAGGGCCGAATCACTATGGGAGACACAGCAGGAAGTACAAACCCGCACTTGCTTGCATGTTTTGTGTTCTCGCCATTGATGCTCAGCAGCATTTGTTGGCAGTGAGGCCTCGTACACACGACCGAAGAACTCGTCGTAAAAGAAACATAATTTTCCTTGACGAGTTCCTTGTCAGGCATGTCGAGAATCTTGACAAGCTTTCTTTGCGTACACACTGTGAAGACAAAATCTCGTCGTTCTCAAACGAGGTGACGTACAACTCGTACGATGGCACTATATAGGGGAAGATTCCACTGGCGCCACCCTTGGGGCTGCTTTTACTAATCTCATGTTACTGTGTGTTAAGTAAAAGTTTGGTGAGAGACGATTCACGCTTTTCAGTCTGTTACATCGTGACGAATGTGCTATCTCCATTACGAACGCTAATTTTATCGAAAGTGCGCTCCCATCTCATACTTTATTCTGAGCATGAGCGGGTTTCTAAGCATACACACAAACGTGTTTCTCATCGAAAACCAGCCTGACGAGGAACACGACGAGGAAATTGAGACTCCTGACGAGGAAAAAGAGAACTTGTTTTCTTTTTTTTCTCGCCGAGTTCTACGTCAGTTTTCTCGACGAAAAACATACACACGACCGTTTTCCTCGGCAAAAAGGCTCTGCCACCAAGTTTCTTGGTGGATTCTGTTGAGGAAAACGGTCGTGTGTACGAGGCCTAAGGCATACGAGAACTCACCAGTGACATGATTGTAAGTAAGACATAGAACTTCGCTTCCTGAACAATTACTTTTTTCACCAATTTGAATAGCAAAATTAATTTCATATCAACTTGACTTTTTGGTCATACGTTTTTGAAAACGCCCAAAATATGTTTGCTTGTTTTTTAATAAAAAGCAGTGAAATGTACAAGAATGCAAGCAATTTAGTGCTGGCTCTTCATATTTAAAATTATTACAAATATTTTCATTAAGGGGTTTATTTATAAAAAAAAATCTAAATTATCATGGGTGATAAATGTATAAATCTTACAGTGTTATTAAACCCATAACAGTAAAATCAGTCTGTATATGCAGTAAAGCCTGCTTGTTATACTCACTGTGGAACCTAAGGGGTTAATCCTTTGCATTGTGTATAAAGGATGTGTAATCCTGTCTTCTCTGGTCCTCCTTTCCTTTTACTGTCCCCTAATTAATTCCTGATAATAGAGAGCTTGGGGACAAGCTGCACATGCTCAGTTTGGTGTGTAATGCTAGAGAGCTTTTCTTTTTTCTTGTGAGAGTGCATGTGATCAGCACAGGGCCAATCAGCACTGTCTAGACATGTCCCAACAGAGGGTCAGGAGAGAATGAAAACTCCTCCTACAAGCTGTACCAGGAACTTATACAAGTCACAAGACTTCTATATACTGCTGTTGATAAAAGGTATTTAGCAGTTTATATTTACTAAAATAATTAAATTTCCATGTTCTTTGTACTGTGGGAGACCAGATATAGTGAATGCAGGGTCCTGGGTTTATTAAGTGTTTGGATGAATATGACCTGATGGGCTGCACTGCCAGGTTTCACCAGCAGGGGGCACAACAGATGGAATGTTTTACAGAGCACATGAGAATAACTTGGGAGTAGCTGAGTAGGAAATATATTTTTGGTAGAAAGACTCCTGAATCAAATAAAAAAATTGTTAGAATACAAGTTGATGAATTTAAGTAGCACTGTACCTCTTTCAAGAACCACGCCACCAGGGACCCAAATATTAAGGCATCATTGGCCTCGCGGTCATGGAAAGGAATTCCTACATTGCATGCCTCCCAGAAATCCCCTTTCCAACGGTCCAAATTCCAAGCAGCTGAACCGATATCAAACAGCACAGTGTACGGGCTCCCCTCTATGAGCCAGCGGCCGAAATACACCTGAGTAAGAGAGAGAGGGGAGGGATAGAGAGTGTGTGTGCAAGGTGTGTGACCATTCTATAATGTTATTGCATTAGAAATATATTAATATGATATGGCATAGTATAATCTCATATATAATAGTTACGTACTTGGGTTCAAAAGAGACACATATCCAAAAAAAAAGGCAAGACATAAAACTAAACAAACTGCATCTCCAACACCTCAAACATGTAATTGATCCATAGGAAGGCAGAAAAGCCCTTAAAAAATGTGATCCAGAAAGTGAAAAATCCTTCCTGATCCCCTAATGTCTATAAATGTTACATGAATCAACGATCTACAATGCTATTTTTCATAATCAATAATAACCAGTTCTATCTGAGCATTTAAAAACACACCCAGACCATTTTTAAAAATAATGTACACAGCTATTACTAGTCTTTGCTAATGAGGCCCTTACTGTAATTAAGCCTTTCCATATGCAGGGATTAAACCTAATGGGCCGGATTTAGAAAGCTTTACGCCGGTGTAACTCGAGATACGCCGACGTAAGTACAAATGTGCGCCGTCGCATCTTTGCGCCGATTTACAAAGCAAGATACGCAGAAAAACATGGCTTCAGTCGTCCGACGTAACTTGCCTACGCCGGCGTATCGTGGGCGCATAGTTACGCTGGACGCATACGACGTTCCCATTAAAAATATGCAAATGAGAAAGATACGCCGATTCAGGAACGTACGTACGCCCAACGCAGTAATCTACGCCGTTTACGTAAGGCGTTTTTACGGTGTAAAGATAAAGCACCAAAAAGATGACGCAGGCCATGTTAAGGTATGGACGTCGGAACAGCCGTCGTTTTTACGTTGTTTATGTAAGTCGTACGTGAATGGGGCTGTGCGTAAGTTACGTTCAAGTCATAGGCTTTTACGCTGACGTCTATTAGGGAGTATATGCGACGTGATTCTGAGCATGCGCGCGCATGCCCAGTTCGACTGGCCATTCAGTAGCATGGGATCATGCTTAAAGCGGATCTCCACCCTAAAGTGAAGATCCGCTGATCGGAACCCTCCCCCCTCCGGTGTCACATTTGACACCTTTCAGGGGGGAGGGGGGTGCAGATACCTGTCTAAAGACAGGTATCTTCACCCACTTCCGGCCCGCAGTCTCGGGCAAAAGTCAGGTTTTTCCCGTTGTGTGCTGGGAACTCTCGGCTCCCAGCACACAGCGGGAGCCAATTGGTGGGCGCAGCACGACTCGCGCATGCGCCGTAGGGAACCGGGCAGTGAAGCCGCAGCGCTTCACTTCCTGGTTCCCTCACCATGGATGGAGGGGGGAGCAGCAGAGAGACGAGCAATCGCACGTCCTCTGCTGCGGACGCCGCTGGACTCCAGGACAGGTAAGTGTCCTATTTTTAAAAGTCAGCAGCTGCAGTATTTGTAGGTGCTGACTTTTAAAAAAAAAATTTAATGGGCCATCCGCTTTAATTTAAATAGATGCCGCCCACCTCCTTCCTACTTTGAATTAGGCGGGCTTACGCCGGCCCATTTACGCTACGCCGCCGTAACTTAGGATGCAAGTGCTTTGTGAACACAGCACTTGCCTCTCTAATTTGCGGCGGCGTAGCGTAAATAAGATACGCTACGCCCGCCTAAAGATACGCCGCTCCAACGTGAATCTAGCCCATAGCCTCTAGATGCAAACAGTACCACCTTGTACCAAGGGATTCTGGCTTTCCAAGCTATCCTGTGAACTAAAATCCAGGCATTATAACTTTTCCCACTGCCCTCACATTACTTTGGCTTATTAGCTTGGCACCATAACAAGCAGATTTTCTAGCTTACATACACTAACACTAATCAGCAGCAATACTTTTTTATTCATATGCAAATACATGTATTCCATACATATTAACAACAAATGTGTAACAAGCATGCAGACACTGATAACATAATCTCTCTAGTTATATGAATTTTTAGTAGACATGTGCAATTAGTTTCATTCTGAATTTGTTTTTCAACAAAATTCGTTAATTCATAAATATTCAAATTAACAAAAACCTGTTTAACAAATTTTCCCAAAAACTAAAATTTCAAAAATTCTAAAATATGTAAATACGAAAATCTGAAAATAAGAATAAAAATTTGAAAACCTAAAAATTTGAAAATCTGAAATAATTACAACTAACTATTAAATTATAGGTATTGGAATTCTCTTTCAAATTTGGCTGTTAGTGAACATAAGGAATCCAAATTTATCCAAAGCTACGAATTAAACAAAATGGAACATAACAAATTCAAATTTTTCCAAAGTTACGAATTTATTCGAAATAATGAATTTCGATTATAAGGGATGACTCGAAAAACAAAAACTAAAAATAAATAAAGGAATTGAAAGCAAACTGATTATTTGGCAGTACACGTGTCTAATTTTTAGCTAAGTACACAGAATTTACTTGTTAACTTTTATAATTTACCCACTTCAATCCCAGAGTCGTTTTTGTAATTTTTTGTACACATGTTAAAATGCACACTTTAGAATGTTAACATTTTCACATAATATACAGTATATTTTCTCAAAGCAGAGACCCTGGAGAATATAATGGTGGTAGTTACGATTCTTTATGTCACAAATTGGGCTACAATTATCAAACCTATATTTTCAGTAAAAAGATACATTAAATATAATTTAGGACATGCAGCATGTCGAGCCTTAAAATTGATTGTGTCCGTGAAACAGTGACAAACCTTGGTACCCAAGATTATTCATAGGTGACACTTTAAGACTATTTATAGGTCATCAGTTTAGTTAACAGTGAAAGTTGATCCTTGAATTATTGCTATTTCTCCAACATGCATGGCAATATCTAATATATATAACACAATTGTCACTTGGATACGTAGGCGTACCCGAAGAATATGTGTTCACATATATATTTGTACATATATACGTATATGTGTGTATGTGGGGGTCTTTGATATATATATATATATATATATATATATTTTTTTTTTTCATAATAAATGTTATTGCTATTACATAGAGGGCTGTGTGATAGTATTTAGGAAGTGACAGCTTCTCTTTAAAGCGGGGTTTTACCCACTTTTAAGAGGTGGTCTTAAACGAAAGACCACTCTTCCACCCCTCGTTTTTGGATATTTAGAATTTTTTTTTTGGTACCTTTTTCTTGAAGTACTAAGTGTACTTTCGATCCAGCCGGGCTGCAGCGCAGGACATCATGTTCTCTTGTGCGGCAAGCCCCTCCGCTTTCTTCTTTGACCTGTGCGTGTCCCAGAAGACAAGCTGGCCATTCACAAAGCGATGCGCGACTCACACATGCGCAGTAGGAAACCGGTAGTGAAGACGCAAGGCTCCACTGCCAGTTTAACTTAGTTGGAATGGACAGATCGGCCTCGGGGGATTCCTTGGATAGGTTAATGTCCTTATTAATCAAGCATTTTTTCTGCCCAAACACCGCTGCTCTTGGACGCACTGGCAGTGGGGTTTTTTTCTGCTTGAAAATGCCCCTGCCTCTAAAACTCCTTGAAATCCCTGTGTTTATGCATTGACACTTTGGGGGGGAATTACTAAAGGCAAATAGACTGTGCACTTTTCAATGTTCAGTTTTACTCTACAAGTGCAGTTGCTCCAGAGCTTAGTAAATGAGGGGAAGCTGTGCTGACTTCCAAGCAAAAATGCAGTTGTTTAAATTTTCCTTGCACGTGGGTATTCTTTTAAAGGTGAAACCTTACCTCATTCACTAAGCTCTGAAGCAATTGCACTATTGGGTGGATTTACTAAAGGCCAAAGAACAGTGCACTTTACAGTTGCACGCTGCAAGTGCAGTTGCTCCAGGGCTTTGTAAATTAGGTAAGGCTTCACATTGCAAAAAGTACCCAATAAGGGTCCTTTCACACGGAGCGGACCGTTTTTCGGTCCGCTCCGTGTGTATCCGTCGGCTCAGCGGGGGGTCCTGCTCAGCTGTCGGCGGACATGGCGGTCCCCGCACACTGTACAGGGACCGCCCTGTCTCTCCTCCGCTCTCCCCTATGGGAAATCGGATGAAAACAGACCGTTTGTCCGTCTTCATCCGATCCGTTCCGCCGGACGGAAGAAAAATAGGGTTTTCTTCCGTCCGAAAAACCGGATCCAGACGGACGCGGATCTTTGCGGACGTTAGCGGATGCATCATCCGCTAATGGACGCGACCCCATAGGCGTCCATTACAAGTCTGTAAACGGACTTGTAAAAACGGACGAACGGAGGCGGACATGTGAAAGGGGCCTTACATGCAAGGACAAAGAAAATAAAAAATAAATGCATTTTTTCTTGCACATGATTGGATGATGGAAGTCAGCAGAGTGTCCCCAAGCTTTGGAGCAACTGCTCTTGCAGAGTATAACTACACTTTGCAAAGTGCACAGTGTATTTGCCTTTAGTAAATCAACCCCCTAGTCTAACATGCAGTGGTGTTTAGAGAACGAAAAAAAACACCAAATGCCCCTAAGAGCAGCAAAATAAATGTCCAGTGTAAATAAAGCCTTAAAATCTGGTGTGTGTTAAAGCGTTTGTTAACCCCCCCCAAAAAAAAAGGATCGTGCTACTAAAGCAAGTTATATGACACAGTGCTTGTCCTGTGTCATTTGGCCCCCTGTTACACCTAAAAAACCTGGCTGATCCTACTAATTTCTCCCCACCCCTCTGAAAACTGACCACGGTGTATCATGGCTGCTGAGTCGTGACACTGTGGTCAGTTTACATGCCTCTGTCATGAACAGCCTGATATCTGCTCTCCTCTCTGCTCCTGTGTCCTCCTCCCCCTCCACTCTGTCTGTATGTGAGCTGCCCCTCCCCGGGGACAGACCTGTCTTTTGCCCGCTCCGCTCATTGTGGCCCATGACTGGTTACCAAATTGCTTAAGTGGCCCTCGGCCTTCAAAAGGGTGGACAACCCTGCTCTACAGATTGGTAAATGAGCAGAAGCTCAAAAATGTTTTTTTTACATTTTTCTTGCACGTGATTGGGTACTCTTTCACACTCAGCGCGGGCGTGTTAGCGGTAAAGCACCGCTAGTTTTAGTGCCAGCTTTCAACCCCCATTAGTGGCCGAAGAAAGGATTAAATGTGCCTGAAAAGCACCGCTGCCATAGAGTTTTGTAGGCGCTTTGGCAGCGGTGGCCATTAATTTCAATGGGCAGGGGCGCTCCTAAACTGCTCCAAATATGATGCTTGCAGGACTTTGTCTAAAAAAAAAAGCGCATCGTCATAGGGGTGTAAAAGCACTCTGGCTCTTACACTGGGGCTGAAGGGGAGGCATTTTTCAGGCGCTAATTTTAGCCCTTTAGCGAGCACCAAAAAAACGCCTCCAGTCTAAAAGGGGTCTAAGGCCTCATGCACACTGGACATTTTTGAAGTGGCTGTCCTGGATGTGTAGCTTTTTTTTTGCCTCTAAATGTCCCATATTAGCCTATGTGGTTGATTTACCAACGGCAAATAGACTTTTAATGCTTGCAAGTAGTGATGAGCGGAATACGCCATATTCGATTTCGCGATATTTCGCGAATATTTCGAAGAATATTCGCGAATATTCGTTAATATCGAATATTCGTGATATTTTATAAAAAAAAAAAAAAAAAAAAATTCCGAATTTTCGCCAATGCGAATTTTCGCTAATGCGAATTTTCGCTAATGTGAAATTTCGCGATTTTTTTTTATTTTTTTTTTTTTTTTTTATAAAATATCACGAATATTCGATATTTACGAATATTCGGTATATTTTATATATAAAAAAAGCGAAATTTCACATATGCGGTTGCGAATATTCGTTAATATCGAATATTCGTGATATTTGATAAAAAAAAAATTGCGAATTTTCGCTATTGCGAATTTTATTGCGAATTTTTTTGCGAAATTTGAAAAATATCGAATATTCGAAATAGCGAATATTCGCCGCGATATTCGAGATATTCGCGAATACTCGAATATGCAATATTCGTAGCGAATATTCGCAATGCGAATATTCGTGAGCAACACTACTTGCAAGGGCAGTTGCTCCAGAGCTTAGTAAATGAGGGGGAGCTCTGCTGACTTCCATCATCCAGTCATGTGCAAGCAAATATGCTGTTTTTTTTTATTATTATTTTTTCCTTGCATGTGATTGGGTATTCTTTGTAAATTAAATCTTTGCCTCAATTACTAAGCTTTGGAGCTACTGTACTTGCAGAGTGCACAATCTATTCGCCTTTAGTAAATCAACTCCCATGTATCTATATACACATAGGTGTTTAGAGGCAGGCGATTTTAGAAGCAGAAAAAAAAAGCCCACTGCCAGTGCGTCTAGGAGAACTTGAGTTTTAATTAATTTCAATGGGCAGAATAATTATTCCGACCAAATAAATGTATTAACGCCCAAGCGCTGGACGCTTTCACATGCTTGCACTGGCCTCTCTGCTCTCTCTCCCCAGGTGGTCTTCATTCTTGTTTTGATTGTGTTTGGAGAAATGATCTCAATGGAGATTTATCTTGATTGGCTATATAGTCTACCCATATATATACACCACCAAACTATGCCACATTAGCTATGACTAAGCACCAACCCACGGTGTGAAACGTGTAAGCTGTTTGCCCCTTCTTCTGTACAGTATGGACTGACTGTTTTTGGATTTTCTTTAAATTACGAATTAAGGTGTTGTATCTGTGTGCGGCCGTCCAGGACTACTTTTTTGCTCTTTGATCTAATGCAGAGCCTGCACCTGCGTGCCTTACTAGGGCGTGTGTTCAATGGAACTCTTGTCTGAGAGCGGCAACCTTCTTCTCAAGCGCTGAACGCACCTGAACCCAGGGGCGGACTGACAACTCATGGGGCCCCCGGGCAATAGAAGATTATGGGGCCCCCGGCTTACAGATGGCCACCAAGCCAGGTGGCAGTACAGAGGCAGGGCAGCTAAAATCTTGGGATTTTCACATCAAAAGCATGTAGATTTTGGACATAACAGGGACAGATGTAAAAAAAAAACACAGATTTTTACATACTGTCCCTGGTTTTAATGAGCCTGGCAACCCTGATGGGGCCCCCTAGTGGCATGGGGCCCTCGGGCAGTGCCCGAGTTCCTCAATGGTCAGTCCGCCCCTGCCTGAACCCGTTACATGCATTTACAAGCATCACACGTTTTTTTCTGCCAAAAAAACTGCTGTGTCTAATGCCGCGTACACACGATCATTTTTTGTGATGAAAAAAAACGACGTTTTTGAAACGTCACTTTTCAAAGACGATGTTGCATACACACCATCGTTTTTTTCACAAAAAGCGAGGTTACGTTCACCACTCTTTTCCATTGAAGCTCGTTTCATAACTAGCTTCTGGGCATGCGCGGGTTGAAAAACGTCGTTTTAAACAACGTTTTTTGCTACACACGGTGACTTTTTGTGAAACAAAAAACGACGTTTTGAAAAACGACACAAAAAATTTGAGCATGTTGGAATTTTTTTTTGGTCGTTTTTTTTTAAGACAAAAAACAACGTTTTGCCCACACACGATCAATTTAAATTACGTTTTAAAAAACAACGTTTTTTTTCATCGCAAAAAACGACCGTGTGTACGCGGCATAAGGGTCCTTTTCGGCTCAGCGGGGATCCCCGCTCAGCTGTCGGCGGACAGGGCGGTCCCCGCAAACTGTGCAGGGACCGCCCTGTCTCTCCTCCGCTCTCCCCTATGGGGAATCGGATGAATACGGACCGTTTGTCCGTATTCATCCGATCTGTTCCGCCGGACGGAAGAAAAATAGGGTTTTCTTCCTTCCGAAAAACCGGATCCAGACGGACGCAGATCTTTGCGGACGTTAGCGGATGCATCATCCGCTAACGGACGCGATCCCATAGGGAACCATCACAAGTCCGTTTACGGACTTGTAAAAACGGACGAGCGGAGGCGGACGTGTGAAAGGGGCCTAAGAGAGTTGGTAAAACATCCTGTTTGCACAAGGCTAATCTCTGAGCAATCTGGAACTGGTAGACATATGGGACCTGATAATCCATCAGGGGTGCGACACTAAGGCCCCTTTATCACGATTGGCCTGGTCGGATCCACCTGTTCGTTTTTCAAGCAGATCCGATCGGGGCACCCCTTGACCTGTATGGACAGGCGGATGTCAGCAAAGATGTGTCTGCTGAAACCCGCCTGCCATCTGATCCGACAAGATCCTCTCAAAACAGACAGACGGCAATACGTTCGCCATCCGTCCAGCGGATCAGATCAGATGAGATTGGTTGAAAACGAACAGGCGTATACGTTTTAATTCGATCTCACTATAGAGGATAGCCGGGCTCTGACAGGTCCGTCCCTGCCTAATGGGTGAAGACGGACCTGTCTTCCGCCAGCACAGCGGGGATCAACAGAGCGATCTACTGCTGAGCTGGCAGAGTCCACCGAGCGGATCCGCCCCGTGTGAAAAGGGCCTAAGGCATAGGATGCACATTTTTTACTTGTGTAACAAATAACAATGATTTGCAATGCATGTTCCTGAGGAATTCATGACCGGCGGAGGACTGAGCCTGGCAACCTTATGTAACCCTGTCCCCTAACCCACCAAAAACCCCACTTAACCCCACAACTACCAAAAATAACGCGGACTAAGTTGTGGAGAAATTGGCCTTAAGGCCTACTTTATTTATTTAACAAATAGAATTTAATATAGAATTTAATATAAATAACATTATAAATAACTTTTAAATAACCGTGTAAACTATAACTCTTGGTGGTCAAAAAGCCACACCTCAAACCTGGTCACTGGAACAAAATTCTTCCCTAGGCCTCAGTCGCACAGCACCGACTCGGAGGCAGTATGACGGTCCACAGTGACCTACAAAACTTTAACCCCTTCCTGGTTAACCTGCGTCAACCGGAAGGTACGTAAAACTCCCATACCACGTATGGGTACAGCCTTTTCTACCCAAACTTTATTCCTGTACTATTCTTTCCGAGCCCGAAAAGAACCGCCCCCCAAGGAACCTAACCCCAGGGAGGGTGGGTGGGCAGCTTGTTCCTAGTGAAATAGAGGAGTGACGAATCGTCACTTCCTCCAGCTAGACTAAGACCCTCCCCTTCCCCTTAAAGTAAACTGGCCAATTGCTGAGCCAGTCCCGCCCTGTCATGCCGCCCCTCCCCTATGCTGTGCTCTGTCCAGGGCTCTCTTGACCGGCAGAGGACTGAGCCTGGCAACCTTATGTAACCCTGTCCCCTAACCCACCAAAAACCCCACTTAACCCCACAACTACCAAAAATAACGCGGACTAAGTTGTGGAGAAATTGGCCTTAAGGCCTACTTTATTTATTTAACAAATAGAATTTAATATAGAATTTAATATAAATAACATTATAAATAACTTTTAAATAACCGTGTAAACTATAACTCTTGGTGGTCAAAAAGCCACACCTCAAACCTGGTCACTGGAACAAAATTCTTCCCTAGGCCTCAGTCGCACAGCACCGACTCGGAGGCAGTATGACGGTCCACAGTGACCTACAAAACTTTAACCCCTTCCTGGTTAACCTGCGTCAACCGGAAGGTACGTAATACTCCCATACCACGTATGGGTACAGCCTTTTCTACCCAAACTTTATTCCTGTACTATTCTTTCCGAGCCCGAAAAGAACCGCCACAGCTCCCAAGAATAAAGCCTTATTCTTGAGAGCACCGCCACACCCTCAACGCTCTCTCTATGCCCTCCTGCAGTCCTAGGACCCATAAGGCGATGCCAACATCATTGAGATGAACTCCATCTCTGCGCAGATAACGCCATGTATCTATCTCTAGTTCCCTGTGACGAACTACCAACCCCCCGTTCCTGACAAAGAACCTTCCCACTTCTTTGTTGACTTTGACGCGGGCCTTGTTAACCTTTTCAACAGACCGTGCCCAACGCCAAGCCGTACGACCCACCATTTCTGACCACACCAGGACAATGTCAGGGAATAAGGAGCGCAACCTAAGGAAATCATATTTAACGTCCCTAATCAGTTGGTGCATCGATCGGGCCCCCATATCGTTGCCCCCTGCATGGATCACCAGCACGTCTGGCGCTCTATCCAGGCGCGAAAACCGCAAGACTTCAGGCATGACCCCGCTCCACACCATTCCCGGGACCCCAATCCATCTGACCTGAGCTTCGCTGGATGGTATGCCTAATTGTCTCCCCTCGGGCCGAACGTCAGCCCGTCTGGCCCCCCAACACACATATGAGTGGCCCAGGATCCATACTAGGCCGCACGCACCACCTGAAAAACATCAATGTAAACAAACATAAACGTCAAGAACCACATTTTTTTTTTTTTTTTTGTGTCCCAACACACTATCGTACCTCCTGATGTCCCAATTACACATGCAATAAGTGTGGGCGAATATATAACCGAAACCTATTAGAGTCCCACCGCCCAATCCTCTTCACTAACTCGGCATTCAGACCCGCCCGGGCGGCCTCGGTGGCAGCCCCGATCCGGAACGAATGCGAGGCATACTCTCGTGGATCAAACCCCGCCCCCCTCAAGCATTGTCGGAAAACCGCGACAAATTGAAATCTAGACAACGCAGAGCCATCTTGATGCATTAAGAATGACCCCGCCAGTCCTGGACGCATGGAACGAAATGCTTCCACCGCCCGCACGGGACAAATTTCAGATCCAGGGATGTCAAACAACTGAAGGCGCACCCCCTTACCCCTCTGGTCAGTTTTAGACCTACGCACCCAAACACCCAACTCCCCGTCCAAGCCTTCCACATCCTGAACCAACAGACCCCCATGCACCCCCCTGGAGGAACTCACCAGTTCTCCCACCCTCAGCGCCCCGAAAAAGGCCAATGCAAAAGCGGCCCTGAAGAGCGCGCACTCGTAGCCTGACGAGCACACAGAATGTAATTGCAAGAAAAGAGCCTGCAGCATCCCAAATGAGACCGGCCGCCTATGATCCGGTGCCCTACGACCTTTTCTATACCCCTTAACTGCCTGCCGAACCCAAAATTCCTTTGTGTAGTCCACCATGCCGTGCCATTTAAAGAAAAACGCCAAGCCGGCCAACTGCTTATCAATCGTTGAAACTGAAACCCCCTGCTCCATTTTCACCGTAATGAAACACAGCACAGCGATGCCCGCTTCCAGCCCTGTTGGGACGATCCCCAATCCCAGGGCCAGATCCCCCCATTCCTCCCATACCTTGGAGTAGGCCCTCCAGGTGGCCGTGCTCACCGACCGCTGGATCCACGATGCTGCGCTGTCAAAACAATGTCCCACATCCAGTCGGGACAGGGGACCCCGTGTTGCTCCGCTGTTGGTGCCAACTCCCGGAACCTGTCCCACTGAAAACGAGACAAAGCGTCAGCCAAAGTGTTCTCGACCCCCGGAAGGTGCACAGCATACATGAACACATTTAAGTGCAAACATCTCAGCACCAAGTGCCGAAGCAAACTCACAACAGGCGGAGACGCCGCCAACAAGCGATTCACTACCTGTACCACCCCCAAGTTGTCACAGTTGAAGCGTACCTTCAAATTCCTCAAAGAATCGCCCCAAAGCTCGATTGCCAAAACTATCGGGAATAGCTCAAGGAGTACCAGGTTCTTCAAGAACCCGGCCTCCTGCCACCTGTGGGGCCAAGCCTCCGCACTCCACTTACCCTGGCAAAATGCTCCATACCCTGTAGAGCCTGCGGCGTCCGTAAACAGCTCCAAGTCAAAATTGCTCACGGGTCCCGACATCCACAGTGCGCGGCCATTGAAGGCTCCCAGAAAGTCATGCCAGACCCTCAAATCAGCCCTATGTTCTCCTGTGAGAGTCACAAAATGTTTGGGGTGTCGCACGCCCGCTGTCGCTCCCGACAACCGCCTGCAAAACACCCTGCCCATTGGAATGATCCTACAGGCAAAGTTTAACTTACCCAATAGTGACTGCAGTGCACGCAGCTGGATCTTCCTGAGCCCGATGGCGCCCCTCACCTCTTCCCTCAAAGCTGACAGTTTGTCCTCCGGAAGCCGGCACTCCATCCTTATTGAGTCTAACACGATCCCCAGAAACACGATGGAGGTATCTGGGCCCACCGTCTTGTCAGGTGCCAACGGAACACCAAAACGTTCCGCCACGTATTGCAGCGTGCCCAACAGCACGGAGCATCTATTCGACCCGTGCGGGCCTACGCACAGAAAATCATCCAGGTAGTGGATGATGGAACTGAGCCCCGACGCATCGCGAACGACCCACTCCAAGAATGAGCTAAACGTCTCAAACAACGCGCAAGAGACAGAGCAACCCATGGGCAAACAACAATCCACATAGTATGCCCCGTCCCAAGTGCAGCCCAACAACCGAAAGCTGTCAGGGTGGACCGGCAACAACCGAAATGCCGATTCCACATCAGCCTTAGCCATGAGGGCGCCGTGGCCGCACCTGCGAACCCATGACACGGCCGCGTCAAAAGACGTGTATGAGACCGTGCACTCCTCAGGTGCAATGGCGTCATTGACCGAGCCGCCCCTTGGGAACGACAAGTGGTGGATCAACCGGAATTTTCCCGGTTCCTTCTTGGGGACCACCCCCAGAGGGGAAACCACCAAGTCCCGAATCGGAGCCGTAGGAAACGGCCCAGCCATACGTCCCATACTCACCTCCTTGGCCAGCTTCTCTGCGACCACCGACGGATGTAACAAAGCGGACCTCAAATTTTTTGCTTCCGGGGGAACAACCGAAATCGAACAGGGGATCCTAAAGCCGTTAGCAAAGCCCTCCTCTAACAACCTAGCCGCCTGCCTGTCCGGATACCTATTGAGGAAGGGGAGCATCCTTTCCACTTGGACCGGAGTCGCTCCCCTTACCCCCAGCCTCTCCAAAACGGGTCCTGCTGCGCTTGAAGCACTTGGACAGGGGGTGGTTGCCACCACATCCCGAGCAAGTGTGCTTGAAGCGGCACGATGTGCCGTACTTACACGTGCCCTCATTAAATTGCCAGCAATAGCCCCAACGCTTGTCGGTCGGCTGTCCTGAGGCAGATGTACCTCCGACCCCCCCCCGAAAAAACTGCTGCGGAGCCCGCGCCGCCGTCATCAACGTCATCCACAGGCTGATGTCCTTCTGATTCCAGCGAAGGGTCGGCCTAAATGCCATCCGTTGACGGAATTGTTCATCGTATTCCAACCACGCCGTCCCACCATACGTTTGGTAAGCCGACCTAATCGCCTCTAAATAAATGAATAATCCCGAACAGTGTTCTGGAGCTTTCTCCCCCACCACACAGGCCAGAATCGCAAACGCCTGCAACCAATTGGTGAACGTGCGGGGTATAAGGCGGTACCTCCGCCTCTCCTCGTCTTCCTTTTTATTCAACTCCGGCTTGCCCTTAGTAAACTTAAATTTATCCAGAGGAAGCAGAGTGAAAATTTCCACGTACTCACCTTTCCAGATCTTTTCCCTAACCTCCGCTCTCAAATGGGCCCCGAGGGTGGCCTCAAAGCAGACATACAGTTCACTTTGGGCAGCGTCAGCCAGCCTGACTGCCTCCTTGTCGCTCACAGCCTCGGAAACGGCCCCGGTCGCAGCTGCCGCTGCGACTATCGTTGTCGCTACCCCAGCCGTCACTACTGGCGCCGCACATGAGACGCCCTGCCCCACCGTAATCCCCAAAGACCCTCCAGCCGCTTGCTCGGACCCCCCCCCCTGCGGGGACCACGCCACCACCGGGGAGGACGTACTGCCAGCGCCTGGGGCGAACCTCCTGACCAGATCCCTCAACCCAGCCCACAAATCCTGTGACCCCTCAACCTCAGATACACCCCCCATGGCTGCACCCCCCCTATCACTCCTGGGTGCCCCACCCGCACTACCCTGTACCAACAAATCTTCTAACAAACCACAAACTGAGGATGTATGATTGGACTTACCGGGCTGCCTTGGACTGGGTCCACGCGCCGCCGAGATGGAATCCCCCGCTGGCCGATGTCCCAGATCGTCACCGCTCTCCGATCCAGACAGTTCTCCTTCCGACCGTCCCGGACTCGCTGCTGGGGAAACCCCCCTCGGTTGCACCCCAGTTCGACGCGAACTGGTTGCCGAAGGTCCGTGTTGCACTGCACTCCGACCCCTCTGTGCCGAAACACCTGACCCGCTAGCGACATCCACCGACGGACTCCGGGCCCTACCCATGGCCTGGGAACCCGCTGCACGACCACTTCCATCACGCCTCGTCGCCCCCTCGCTCCGTGACGAACTCCCGTCTAAAGCTGCCGGACCCCTGGCCGTCCTGGATGATTGGCCACCGGTCCGCTGGCTGGACCCATCTCGCCGGGCCGCAGGGCTGCTGCGACCATCCCCCGAAGCCCCGGCCGCGCTGTCGGTGCACCTCCGTCGGGCGGGAGGAGAGGGGCCAAGTGACCCTGTGACCCCCCCCCCCCACCGCCGCACTCCTGCCACGGCGCGGATTCCTCCCGGCCCCCCCCGAAGGCCCAGGCTGTGGGCTCTGCGGTGGAGGAGCCTGAGGGCCCCTGACGGGTCTCCCACGTGGCTGTGCTGTGCCCGAGGGTGGGTCAGGGCTGTACCGCTCCGGAGGCCTGGACCGCCGAGCGCGCGGATGATTTACCCCCCCCCGCGGGTGCCGCGACCGGGGCGTCTAGCGCCGCTGACACCTGGTCCCGGACCCAATCCTCCCCCTGTGCAGCCGCTGCAGCGCGCAATTGCGCGATCAAATCTGCCACCGCCGCCATTTTGCCCCAGAGCTAACCTGTAATGCTGCCAGCTTGTTCCTAGTGAAATGGAGGAGTGACGAATCGTCACTTCCTCCAGCTAGACTAAGACCCTCCCCTTCCCCTTAAAGTAAACTGGCCAATTGCTGAGCCAGTCCCGCCCTGTCATGCCGCCCCTCCCCTATGCTGTGCTCTGTCCAGGGCTCTCTTTTGTATCAGAAATAGTTTGTGGGCATTTCACAATAGCGTTGGAATTTGTGCAACGTATAATTGAAAGGCAGGCCTTGGTGAAGGATTGCAGGCATTGTGGGTAATTGGATCAGTGTCAAGAAGAAGACATAATAGGATTTCTCGACTTTTCATTGAATTTATCCTCTGAAAATAAAAACCTAAGTGTTAAGAGGGACGGTAATCCTTTGACAGCGGATTAGCATTCCGGGAGATTTCACTACCTGGCAGCCCTGAGCCTGCAGCGCATCCATTGCTTTCCTGATGGCCGCCATGGGGGGGTCACAGAGCTCCACCTGCGTCTTGACATTGTGATCATAATATGGACCCATCATAAAGTAGTTCTCCCCCCATTCGTCTGAAGTAATCTTGGCTTTAGACTGGATCACCGTGTAGATTCCTCCAACTGTAGTGAGACACAGAAAAGAGCAAAATAGATCTATCACAATGTAATTATAGGTTTTTGTCTGTTTGCAAAAGAGCACCTGTAAGCTCTAGAAAAAAAGGCATAATCTTCACAGTCTAAGGCCTCGTACACACGAGCAAACCAAAATCCCTGCCAGCAGACATCGCGCTGACTTGTTGGTGACGTGGCGGTGACGTGGCGGTGACGTTGACGCCGCCACGTCACCACACCAGGAAGTAAAACACTTCCGCGCATGCGTCGAAACCATTCGGCGCGTGTGCGAGAAGACATGTCTGCTGGTTAGCGTACTAACCAGCAGACATGTCGGCCGGACGGGTTCCCAGCCGACAGATTTCAAAGCATGCTTTGAAATCTGTCGGGTGGCCAAATCCGTCTGTTAGCCCGTACACACGATTGAATCTGTCTGCTGAAACGGTCTAGCAGACCGTTTCCAGCAGACAGATTTGATCGTGTGTACGAGGCCTTACTGTGTTCTCTTCAGAAAACAGATACATCAAAAGGCATGGTGCAGATAACTGGATCCCCAAAAGTTGATGCCATAGCGAGGCAGCAGGAGCGGCATGTGGAGAAGCCAATGCCCTCCATTTTTTCTCCTGGAGGGATCAGTTCTTCTACATGCTGCCGCCCTCCTATCCAGGCATACAGGGGAGCACACGGGCCCCCTGGAGCAGGGAGCCCGGTTGCAATAGCGACCCCTGTATGTATGCCCCTGAGATCTAGTGTCTCCATTGGAAGCTTTCCCTTCCATTCGTTTTCTGGGGACAACCAACAATTTGGGTTTTTCTTTTACTTTCTCATTCAATGATAATGGTAAACAGGACAAATAGAGAGGGAGAATCTATCCAAAACTAAAAAAAAGTGTTGCCTTTAGTATACTTTAAACCATGTGACTGGTATTTTTATCTCTCATTGGTTCTCCTTGCTGAAAATAATAATAAAAAAACATAACTTATAATTGAGCCCATCATTATTAATAGATGGTTGTCTCTACTGTGTCCAAGTGATAGGGACTCTTTGTACGCACATATGACGGGCATTTAGACCAGAATATTTCCGGATACATCTGCCATGTGATTTTTCTGCAATTTAAACCCCTGGGTGGTCTCACCAGTTCCCCAAACCAAAATTAAAAATACAGTAAAATCTTGGTTTGAGAGTAACTTGGTTTAAGAGCGTTTTGCAAGACAAGCAAACGTTTTTAATAAATTTTGACTTGATATACAAGCGATGTCTTGATATAAGAGTAGTGTCATGTCACAACTGAGTATAAAACAGAAGAGAGGTGCTTCTAAGTGTAGCAATACAAATACATTTAATGAAGGTACAACATTTAGAAACTCACATGGTTGATGATTAAAAAGGACACATCTAAGTATGCAGACATATGGGGTAAAGCTGTCCACATAGACCATTCTCCACACCGCCATTGATGTAGTCCCTTACACGAGCAGTTCAAGCCTTGCTTTCAGATCGCTCTACTGCAGGGTAGTCTTCCTGGTCATGATTGCAGACTGATAACGGTGAGAGTCGGCTTTGAGGATGACGATGTGGATCGCTTTACCCCGGATGCCTGCATACTTAGATGTGCCTCTTTTAATCATCAACCATGTGAGTTGCTAAATGTTTGAACCTTCATTAAATATAACCATGTTGTTACACTAAGGCCCCTTTCGAACTGGGGTGGGAGGCGCGGTGGCGGTATAGCGCAGCTAAAAATAGCGGTGCTATACCGTCGGAATCGCCACGGGATTCGGCCGCTACCGGTGCGGTATTAACCCCCGCTAGTGGCCGATAAAGTGTTAATACCGCCCGCAATGCGCCTCTGCTTTCACATTGAGGTTGCTAGGAAGGAGTTTTTCAGGCAGTATAGCAGCGCTATTTTTAGCGATGTACCGCCTAAAAAACTCCTCAGTGTGAAAGGGGTCTTAAGCCCCATACACACGATCCGAAAATCGTACGAAAAATGCCACTTTCTAAACGATCGTACGATAATCGGATCGTTAGTACAGAGCTTTCCAGAGCCGATCAGGACAGTTCATCCAATTTTATTCTATCGGACATGCACAGAATTTTGCACAGAATTTTTTTTCAGTACAGTTGTCGTTCGGAAATGCAATACAAATGCATTACAACACATGACATCACTTCTGATTTTTTATTATGCCGTACGAGAATTTTTGTGACTTTAGTAAACTCATCAGATTCAACGTGAGATTAGCATACAAAAAAAAAATGGACGATCATTCGTCCGATAATCGGATCGTGTGTACCGGGCATTAGAGGCACCTCTCTTCTATTTTATACTCTGTAGCTCCTGATGGATTTTGCTTCTAATCCCCCTGTGGAGGCTTCCACTTGTGGGTGGACATTTTATGGTTACACAACCTGGTCACATTGCTATAATCTTTTTATATGGACTATAAACTGAAGGATTTATGAATAAATGGTTGTGGAACGAATCAGTTGAGTTTGCATTATTTCTTATGGCAAAATTTGCTTTGATATACAGGTGCTTTGGATTACAAGCATGCTTCCGGAAAGGAATTATGCTAGCAATCCAAGGTTTTACTGTATTATATTTACAGATCACAGTTTTTGTTTGTTCAACAGGAGAACTTTGCAGAGGTAATAAGTAACCAGTTAATGCAGTTATGTACACATAAAAAATATATTAAAAAAAGCAGTATACAGTAAGTCCCTGGCAGTCCCTGTACACCAGGGGCGGACTGACCATTGAGGAACTCGGGCACTGCCCGAGGGCCCCATGCCACTAGGGGGCCCCATCAGGGTTGCCAGGCTCAGTAAAACCAGGGACAGTATGTTAAAAATCTTTTTTTTTTTACATCTGTCCCTGATATGTCCAAAACCTACATGCTTTTGATGTGAAAATCCCGAGATTTTAGCTGCCCTGCCTCTGTACTGCCACCTGGCTTGGTGGCCATCTGTAAGCCTGGGGGCCCCGTAATCTTCTATTGCCCGGGGGCCCCATGAGTTGTCAGTCCGCCCGTGCTGTACACTAATGATCAGACTAGGAGAGGGAGAAGTGTCACATAGAAGCAATCAGATGTACTGTATGCACATGTGCTAGCCACATGCTGATCCTTCTTTGTCCAATCACACGCAGGGGGGTGGGGAGGCGACCGGGCTGTGTTGTATAATTGCAGCATAGAAAACTCAGCTCACCAGCCTGCTTTTGCTGTACAAATTCCAGAATGTATAAAAAGAAATTATAATGCTTTGGCAAGTAATACAGCATCCTTGTAAGTAGTTTGTCTGTGTATTTAATTGTCCACATGCTCAACACAAATAACAACATTCTCACATCTCCTGCATTGTACACAGAGATCCCAGCTTAGTTTTTTTTGCATAGTAAAATTAGCACTGATTTTTTTTCTTCTTTTTGTATATTACAGCCTGGATGTATTTAGGTTCTGAAATTTTTCAGCTCAGTGGTATCACTGATGCAATTTGTGTTGTAATTATTATCACTGACAAAGGCTGACCTAAGGTGAAAGGTCAGGGTGCAGGGTCAGGGTGAGGATTCAGGTTGAGATTTAGCACCTTACCTAATATTAGCTATTTGAGTGTGACAAATGTGTGCTGAAATCTCGCCTCTAGTATCTGTGGCAGTGCAAAAAAACTTGAGCATAATGAAAATTCAGCCATGTGCAAATTATTTGGTGGTTAGCATTCATGTGACAACATTTTTAACAAGGGTACTCCGGCATTAACCTCCCTGGCGGTATGATTCTTTCAGATTTTAGGTGCTGAAAGCGGTACCATTATTTGCAAGGGAATTTGGCGTTTTATACTGTAGGCTTGTAATTCTTAGGAATAACTCACTGAAATCTATCCAAACAAGAGTCTAATAGGCATCCCGGGTATGATTTTTTTTTTTTTTATTAAAAATTATAATATAATAAATAATTATAAAAAATGATAACAAATAATAATATAATTATAGTAAAAATTATTCAATAATGTAATCAAATCAAAATCACTGAAATTTGCTCAGTTGCAGAATTTTTGCTGTCATTATTTTTTTTTTATGACGAATTTCCCCATAAATCGCTATCGCTAAATTCTGCAAGTGATTCTGATTTATTATCGCTGTTTTTTAGCTGCTCTAAAACAATTTTTGCCATAAAGGGACACTTTTGGTTGCTATGGGCAATCTACAGTTTGCAGGGAGAAAGAACAGTTTTTATTATATAAAAGGACATGTAGTGTACAGGGCAGACCACTAGGGACATGGGGGGTGTGTATTTTTTACATACAGTACTGTAATCTATAAGATTACAGTGTACTGTATGTATAGTGTTTGTTTACATTTTTGAATTTGGTACCGTTCCCCCCCCTACGTCGCGACGCTCGCAGGGAAGGGAATCGGCGGTACACACAGCATCAGGCGGACATCCGGCCGCCGTGTACTGCAGGGATTCATCGCAGAGAAAAGGTAAGTAAACTCTTTTCTGCATCCAGCGAGGCAAGTCCGTGTGTGGCACGGGGTTACCGATCGTAGCTTAAAAATCTCACCCCGTGCCACACACGGGAAGACCGCCAGGGAGGTTAAAGGCAGCCAAGATAATGTTTAGAGGTGTAAAAACATGTCTCACTGTTAGCTGCTGAACTAACTATGTGTCTGTAAACTGATTGTTACTTTTAACTTAAAGTGTAACTCCACTTTTGTTGAGAAAAAAAAACATTCCCCTCGGGGTCATCTATGTACATTATTGCAGATTCCTACCGCTTGTAACTCTGAAAAAATCACTGTTTGTTTCTCTGTGCCTCTGTGGGAGTGGTTTCATTATTATCAGTCAGATGTAGAGCACTAATGAAGAAAGATGCTGGGTCTGTATCCCTTAAGACGTGTTCCTATTGGAAATATCTCACCAAAAATAATATTTTTGTTGCAGGGGATGCCTGAAATCTAACATGTATCTAAAGCAGACTTCTGGGAAAATTGGTAAACCCAATAGCACAAGCAGGAAATTATCTTTGTGGGGAGTGGTCAGTACACATTCTGTGTACAGAACAACTCCAGGTAGCCATACTGCATTGCATTTTCAGAAAATTTCAGCGGTTGCATATTAACCACATATTACACGCAGCCGCGCTATACACAAAAGGCGTCTACAGCGCGGCGCTCAATTGCCAGGAGGACGTCCCTGGACATCCTCCTGTTTACTAGTTCCCTGCGTGTGCCGCGGGCATGCATTAGGGAAAATCTGTGACGCGGGTTGCCGATGCGTGTGCCTGGCGGCCGTGGTGTCTGTCAGGTACCCGCGATCAGCATTTACAGAGCCAGGGATGTGGATCTCTGTGTGTAAACACAGAGATCCACGTCCTGTCAGGGAGAGGAGACCTATGCTGTGTCTCTTGTACATAGAGACACCGATCGGTCACCTCCCCCCCACAGTAAGATTTACTTCCTAGGGAACACATTTAACCCCTTCATCGTCCCCTAGTGTTAACCCTTTCCCTACCAGTCACATTTATACAGTAATCAGTGCATATATATATATATAGCACTGTTCGCTGTATAAATGTGAATGGTTCCAAAATAGTGTCAAAAGTGTCTGATCTGTCCGCTGCAATATCGCAGTCCTGACAAAAAATACCGATAACCGCCATTACTAGTAAAAAAGAAAAAAAAGTCACAAATCTATCCCCTATTTTTGTAGATGCTATAACTTTTGCGCAAACGAATCACTATACACTTATTGCGATTGTTTTTTACCAAAAATATGTAGAATACGTATCGGCCTAAACTGAGAAAAGTCGTATCGTATCGGCCTAAACTTTTAAAAAAAAGTGCATATTTATTATAGCAAAAAGTAAAAAATATTGTGTTTTTTTCAAAATTGGCAGTATTTTTTGTTTATAGTGCAAAAAATAAAAACCCCAGAGATGATCAAATGCCATCAAAAGAAAGCTCTAGTTGTGGAAAAAAAATAGGACGTCTATTTAGTTTGGGAGCCATGTCGCACGACCGCGCCATTGTCATTCAAAACGTGACAGTGCTGAAAGCTGAAAATTCACCTGGGCAGGAAGAGGGTGAAAATGCCCGGTATTGAAATGGTTAAAAAGGAAAGGTAATTTTTTATAACATTCAATTACAATATGACTTGTGACGCAGTTGTTGCAACTCTATGTGCTATATTATTTTTTCTTTATTTGCTATTTTTTTCCCCACGAAAGTGGAGTTACCCTTTAACCACCTAAATACAGGGCACTTATACCCCCTTCATGCCCAGACTCGTTTTCAGCTTTTAGTGCTCACACATTTTGAATGACAATTACTCAGTCATGTTACTCTGTACCCAAATACAGTTTTTATTAAAAAAAATCAAACAAATGGAACTTTATTTTGGTGGTATTTAATCACCACTGTTTTTTTTTATTTATTTTTGCGATACAAGTGAAAAAAGAGCAAAAAGTTTGAAAAACCCCCCACTTTTTTTTGTTTCTATTATAAAAGTTTGCAAATAAGTAATTTTTGTTCATAAATTTGGGCCACAATTTACACTGCTACATATCTTTGGTAAAAAAATAACCCAAATCAGTGTATATTATTTGGTCTTTGAGAAGGTTATAGCGTCTACAAGCTATGGTGCCAATCATTGAAAATTTACCACACCTGATCTAATTTCTTGAGGCCCTGAAATGTCAGGACAGTACAGATACCCCCAAAGTACCACTTTTTGGAAAGCAGACAGTCCAAGGTATTTAGTAAGAGGCATGGTGAGTCTTTTGAAGTTGTAATTTTTGCCCACACTTATGAAAATTAAGAATTTTTCATAATAAGTTATTTCTTACCCACGGCATACTAGCAATGACACCCCAAATGATATTCTACTATTTGTTCTGAGTATGGAGATACCACATGTGTGAGACTTTTACACAGCCTTGCCACATACAGAGGCCCAATGTCCAGGTAGCATCTACAGGCATTCTAGAATCATAAATTACACATCTAGTTTCCTGCCTACCTATCACATCTGTTACGGTCCTGGAGCACCGGGAAAATGTAAAACGCCCACAACATGATCCCATGAGACAGGAACTCAGGTACTCTTATGGGCTGCAGATAGGTACTGGGTTACTCTGATGGGCTGGAGACAGGTACTGGGGTACTCTGATGCATTGGAAACAGGTACTCGGATACTCTGATGGGCTGGAGACAGGTACTCGTGTACTCTGATGGGCTAGAAACAGGTACTCGGGTACTCTGATTAGATGCAGATAAGTACTCAGGTACTCTGATGGGCTGCAGATAGGTACTCTGATGGGTTGCAGATAGGCACTCTGATGGACTGGTGACAGGTGTTTGGGTACTCTGATGTGCTTGAGACAGGTACTCAGGTACTCTAATGGGCTGCAGATATGTACTTGGGTACTCTGATGGGCTGCAGATTGGTACTCTGAACGGCTTGAGATAGGTACTCGGATACTCTGATGGGCTGAAGATAGGTTGGTTCCCGGGTACTCCGATGGGCTTGGGACAGGTACTCTAAGGGGCTTGGGACAGGTACTCGGTTACTCTGGGCTGCAGATCGGTACTCAAGTACTCTGGGCTGCAGCCAGTAGGGAAGTGGTTAATACATTGGGGTTAATTTACTAAAACTGGAGAGTGCAAAATCTGGTGCAGCTGTGCATGCAGAGCTGTATCCTGGCCTAGGCCAACAAGGCCCAGGCCTAGGGCAGCACTTTGCAGGGGGGCAGCATGAAAAGAGTCCCCGCCGGCTTTTGCGCTACACTGTTTAAAATTAGTCTAACGCCCCCATAAAGCGGCCGCGCTGCTTCTAGTATGCGGGTGGCCGACATTCCGCAACTGTAGGGGGGGGGGGGACGCTTCCAATTTTGACTGTTTTGTCATCCTGGACCACAAACCTTCCTCACTGTGCTATATGTTTCTGCTGCACCATCTACTTAAGGTAGAACTATAGGCAACACTTTTACCATCCCTGTCCCATTGCGAAGATTTCCCTTCACCTCCTGCTCTATGGGCAACCAGGAAGTAATAGGAATTCTAAGTAAATTAAGGGAATCCATTGCCCCCCCCAGGCCCTCAGAACTAGTGTCCTCACTCGAAAATTTCAGGGCGGGTCCTAAACAACACAGGGTGTGGCCGTAACAGGAAGGGGTGGGTCATATTTAAATTAGGGGGTGCACGAGTTTAGTCAGGCCTAGGGCAGCACAAAACCTAAATACACCTCTGTGTGCATGGTAGCCAATCAGCTTCTAACTTCAGCTTGTGCTTTGACAATACAAACCTGGAAGCTGATTGGTTTCTATGCAGAGCCTGCACCTGATTCTGCACTCTCTGGTTTTAGTAAATCAACATCATAGCCTAATTACAAGTGTATATCAAGCATAGTAGAGTCATTACAGCATTGCATAGAGGAAAACAGGCTTGTAAAGTACAGAAAGCCAGATTTCAACTTTCATCAGTTTAGCGCAGTGAGAACAATGTCATCTATTTGCTGGCCAGTTGAGGGTTAATGGTACACCATTGTACTGTACAGACATAACCCCTCCATAACATCCTGTGATGTTATACTGCCACCTGGTGTCTGTATGATGTAATCCAACACTAGACTAGTCATGTATTGTGTACCCTGCACAGTGTCCATCTATTTATCGATCAATCCGAGGACTTGACCTCAATGTACTTTGCCTCCTGACTTCTCTGTGAGCCAGCTGATGTTGTCAATAACTTTCACCCTTTCATTTCAACTTTTCAGTCAATAAACTGAGAAATGATTAACCTATCGGAGCCACAATCGGAGCCTCCTCCAGACCTGCCAGGTGAATGGTTGTCCCAGTTCATCCATGAAAGATGAACCACAGGAAAGCAGATAAATACACAAATGAAATACAAATATGGGAGTTATTTGTTCTACAAAAGGATTTGTATTTTTGGCCTTTCAGTCCTGATATTTACGCAGCTCGGCCACCAGCACAGCCCTATCTGATTTTTCTTTGCTGCAGATAAAGTGTATTTAAACAAAAAATATATATTTTTTTTGTTTTAGCAGCTTACCAGTCTACACATATGGTGGCTGCATTTGTTTCCTTTTTTCAGGCTAAGAACATTTTCAGCAAGTACAGAATATACAAAAGAAAGATAGCATTGTTTTTGTTTGTGTAAACTACTAACCACATCAATCCACTATGTAATGGAGATTATCAAAGGCAGACATATTTAAAGAACATGTAAACCCAACATTACATGTTCCTGATATGTGCCTGCTGTACCATGTATGAGAAAGTATCATGTTCTCTTTGTATTGTTTCCTTTGTGTGAAATCCCTGGTGTTCCTGTCAGTCCCTTTCCTATTAAAATATGACCATGACCACGCTAGGCATGAGAACACACAAGTGAACAGTTCTCTAGCTGTGCTGGAAACTCAGCCTGCTCTCCTCTAAAGATCAGACTTATCCTGAACCATCAAAAAAAAAAAAAAAACCTGCACAGCCTTTCTCTGGGAAGATCAGTGTGCTGCTGCTTCTCCTCCCCCAGCTCCAATGCAGCTGAGAACAGAGGGAATGTGATCACTTATAAAAGGAGGGGGTGGGGGGTATATTGATTTTTATATCTATACAGAGATGTTATGCTTTTCATTTCTATTTTCAACGGAATTGGTTGTCATACAAGGTGAGGGTTTACAAGAACTTTTTTTTGTGGGGTGAAGAAGGGGTAGATCCTTTCTCAGGTTTTTAAATCTGTCTGTGTCCATGCTGGGAGATTCACTCTCTATTTATCTTGGTGACACTAAGAAATATAGTAAATTGTACTCAGTAACATGGGTCAAATGCTTGTTAGAATTTGTCTATTTGCCATACTCTTACTGTGGGGTCTTCATGGTATGGGACCCTATTCTTACCCATGGGAAGATATTGCTAATATGTTGTCTTTTTTGTCTTATTTTTCTCCATGTACAATGTATGTGGCATTTCTCTTTTGTGTTTATTGTACTGTTTTCAAAAACATTCAATAAAAAGTGTATGAAAAAGAAAAAAAAAGATAGTAACGGGAAATCCAAAATGTTACAGCTGTCCCTGAAGCAGAGGGAGAGAGAAAATCTTCCAATGGGGACCCTCGTTCTCGTTTCAACTGTCTAAAAAGTATGGTATATGTTTGCCTCTGCGATTTTTATTTTTTGCGCTATAAACAAAAATAGAGCGACATTTTTGAAAAAAAAAATCAATATTTTTTACTTTTTGTTATAAGAAAAATCGAATAAACTAAATTTTAGTCAAACATTTAGGCCAAAATGTATTCAGCCACATGTCTTTAGTAAAAAAAATCGCAATAAAAAAAAAAATAGCTACCTAGCGGCAACAGTGACACTAATACAGCGATCAGAAAAATGATCGCTTAGTGACACTGGCAATAGGGGGTGAAAGGGTTAACTAGGGCGGTGATCAAGGGGTTAAAACTTTATTGGGGGGGGTACGGGGCTACCCTGGACCTAACACTAACTGCCTGTCACAGTAACTGTCACACTGACACTAAATGCAGTGATCGGTAAATATATGTGACAGTGTGACAGGGGCTGTGGGGGGGGGGGGGGGGGGTGATCGGAAGGGGTTAATGTGCCTATGTGTGTGGTGCCAGTGTAGTGTTGGTGCGACTTACTATGTGATGTCTTCTCTCCTCTCGGCGGACTGAACATACCGCAGAGAGGAGAGGCGACATCACTTCCTCTGCCTGTGTTTACATTATACAGGCAGAGGAAGTGCAGAGCAGGGAGGACGCGGATTGGCTGGGAGCGATCCGGAGGGGGCGGACAAAAACTAACAGCCGCCCCCTCATCCCGGATCGCTCCTGCAGCCACGGGGACTGCCGCAAGTACCGGGGGGGGGGTCCGATCGGACCCCCGACCCACGTCTAGGCAGGGACGTACAGGTACGCCAATGTGCCTGTCCGTGCCATTCTGCCGACGTAAATGTACATGCGGCGGTCCCCAAGCAGTTAAATGAGGCAATTGACTTGTGGAGGTAGAGTGGTTAGTAAACATGATTTATTTGTAACAATAGTATGAAACAAGTAAAAAAAAGTATTTTCATATATATATATATATATATATATATATATATATATGTATATATATATACATACATACACATGCACACATGGCATGAACATAATAGCTACATACATGTCAGCCTGGCAGCACATGAAAGGTAATAAATATTGATAAAATATAATACCAGGGCTTTTTTTCTGGGGGAACTTGGTGGAACTCAGTTCCACCACCTTTGGCTCAGACCCTTTGGTGCCCGCTCACCACAATCACTTGTGAACACAGAAGTCTGGTTTCTGTGTTTACAAGTGACTGTTTTGTAACCCCCTGAACTCTGCACACTGTATGTAATGCAATTCTGGTATTTAATGCCCCTTTAAGACCCTTCTATTGTTTGTGAAATCTGAACGGGTCGTGGTTGAGTTCCTGCACCTATTTTCTGAGAAAAAAAGCTCTGTATAATACTAGGTATTTCCTATTTGCAGGCATTGGTACACCATATGCAACAGAGCTGCTGTAAAAAAACAAAGAAGAAGGATACACATTCACATTAATAGTTGCAAAATACTCAATGAATTTGAATGTATACAAGATATATATGGGCCGGTGAATAGGTAATGAGCCAGACTTGACTGAGCACCCCATGGAAACTTGACGCGTTTCATGGCTATTTGCCATTCATCAGGACAGGAGTTGGGCACAGAAATAAACTGTAAATACAAATGGATATATAGTATTAGTTAATATGTTCTACCATTTTGGGGTCCCATATTCCATGATGCTAGCCAAGCACAGTGCTCTAGCTGACCTGTGAGTATAGATTTCTCTCTCCCCACAAGGTCTCTTCTCCCTTAGGGGTAGAACATATTAACTAATACTACATATCCATTTGTATTTACAGTATTCATTGAGTATTATGCAACTATTAATGTGTATGTGTGTCCTTCTTCTTTGTTTTTACAGTAGCTCTGTTGCATATGGTGTACCAATGCCTGCTAATAGGAAATACCTTGTATTATATTTTATCAATATTAATTACCTCTCCTGTGCTGCAAAGCAGACATATTTGTGTCTATTATGTTTATGCCATGTATGCATGTGTATGTATATATATATATATATATATATATATATATATGAAAATACTTGTTTACCTGTTTCAATAGATCACTTTTTAGAGAGTGGCATAGTAGCTAGTTGACAGGCATTCACAAAGCAATCCTGCCGCCTCCTAAACATCCTTTTTTTTTTTTTTTAATCCCAAGGGAGTTTTTGTAGTAAAAAAAAAAAAAAAAAGATTGCAGCAGAGTGTTTGCCTCACATTTGCAGTGCACTCCCATTGAACTATAAGGTAGCGTTTGACAGGTGACAGACCCT
This sequence comes from Rana kukunoris, assembly GCA_029574335.1. Classification (NCBI taxonomy): domain Eukaryota; kingdom Metazoa; phylum Chordata; class Amphibia; order Anura; family Ranidae; genus Rana; species Rana kukunoris. The sequence goes on along the minus strand of CM056051.1, from coordinate 421,219,637 downwards.
GCAGCCTTAGTTAAAAACGCCACAGCCACAAAGGAAGGCGTTGTGCCATATGTACAGCCCTGTCAGGCTGCAATGTTAGCATTTTGGTGGGTGGCCGAGGGGATGGAAGGGGTACATAAAATCATGGCTTAACCACCTGGTTTTACCGCCCCTTGTATGAAAGAGAAAATAGCTTTGCCTTGCGTAGCATTGAGGCCGGATTCACAATTATGCGAATTGAGTGCGGCTTAAACCACATCCAATACGCAGAACATTTCTAAATACATTGTTTTTAATGAGACTTGTTCACATATGTGCGATGCATTCACACTGCGCATTGCAGAAAAAACGCGTGCAGATTTTATGCCTTGCGGTGCGGCTCAGGTGCGAATTCAGCCCCATTATCTTCTATGGGTACGCAGCTGATTCGCAGATGTGTTCATTTCTCTTCAGGAATTTCTCTCATTCAGCTCAATACATTTCCCCCCCACTCTCCTCTCCCTTGTAACTTCTCCCAGGTCTCCAAATTCGATGCTAAAACAGAGCTAATCTGCTGAACACTTCTGTAATCTCCCTGCAAAGATAAGAGAGCTGAAATTCGCACTGCACAAGCGTGATTCCGGCCTCAAATGCGTCACAAACCATGGTAAATGCACCCTATATGGTCTTTACAGTGGATTGCAGGTGCAGTTACAAAGGGGTTTATTTACTAAGGGCCAGTTCACACCAGATGCAGTTCTGTGCGCTTTCTTTCTGCACTAAAAATGCATGCACAGTGTTTTCTATGTATTCCAATGGCTCTAGTTCACACCAGTGCAGTCAGTTCCAGACAGTTTCTACACCGGAGAACTGACTGCACTGGTGTGAACTAGAGCCATTGGAATATGTAAAACACTGTGCGTGCATTTTTTAGGGCCAGTTTACACCACAAAAATGCACTCCGGATACGTTTCGGATCATTTTCCCCTTACAGTTCACACCAAACGCAGTTCCAGTGCCTTTTTTAATACAATTTGACAGGTTCCAGTACAGTTCTGTGTAGAAAAATGCAACAATGTCTACTTTTTTCTGCACCAGAAACTGCACTGGTGGGAACTAGAGCCATTGGAATACATGTAAAACACTGCGTGCATTTTTAGTGCAGAGAATAATGCACGGAACTGCAGCTAGAGAGTGCAAAATTTGTTACATTTCTGCAGAGAAACTAAGGCAGGCCATACACGATTCGAATTTCGAACGAGCCGTCGAGCGATAAACAAACGTGGCGCTCACAAAAACATGCGAGTGTACCATCAATTACGTACGAAAATCGAGCGAGAAAACACAATGTTTTCATACCATAGAGGAAGTGATGTAATCTTCTGTGACCTTGTAAACACACCCCCTACTGTCAAAAGTCGGGTCGCGCCAAATACGAAAAGAGCAGTTGTTCATTGCATCGCACGGTCGTTCATTCGTCTAAAATGCCTTTCAAGAGGTACAATAGAAAGCAGAAAATGGCAGCCATGGTAATTGGAATAATAGCCTTGGAGGATTGCAGACTTGTTGGCACTTGAATTTGGTTTGGACTACAGTTTTTTCTTTATCAAAATCATTGTTTCTTTATATACACAAACATTCTTTCGGGTTTTTTTCGGTATATTTTCCTTCCGGTTAATTTTTTCTTCGGATCATGCGCAGTTATGTTTCTTGGGAACTCTACCATTAACGATACGATTTTTGGAAGTTTTTCGGAAAAAAAACCAACATGTTGGTTTTTGAAATTTCGCCTGTCGTACGAAAATCGCGTGTCGTACAAGCACACTAATGATACGAAAATCTGCCGATTTTAAGCTCGTATGCGATTTTCGATCGAAATTCGAATCGTGTATGGCCTGCCTAAGAGAAACAACTTGTTTAATTAAGCTTTGGCAATAAAATCTGGAAGCTGATTGGTTTCTATGCAGAAGTGTGACTCAGTTTGCACTCTCTAGCTTTAGTAAATAAACTCCAAAGTGTTGAATGTGGTCAATTCCCATGTAATTCCCATTGCAAAAAATCTCTCAGGGTCAGGAACAGTCACCTGCCGTGACTTGGACATTTGTGCAATCTGTTTGAAACGCACGTTCTATATATAGGTAGGGGAAAGTGTTTTTAGGGGTTATTCACACCAGATGCGCTGGGGTGCATTTGCGAGTGCATACCCATCGCATGGCAGCCCAAAAATAATGGTCCCTTATGAATGTAGTTCACACCAGAGCATTAAGTTGCTTCACATTTGCCCAGGTTTGAAAAACAAAAGCACAGCATGCGCTACTTTTTTCAGTGCAGTGCAACACAATGGGGGTTATTTACGAAAGGCAAATCCACTTTGCACTACATATGCAAACTACAATTTCAAAGTGCACTTGAAATTGCACTGAAAGTGCACTTGGAAGTGCAGTCGCTGTAAATCTGAGGGGTAGATCTGAAATGAGGGGAAGCTATGCTGATTTTATCATCCAATCATAGTCAAGCTAAAAGCTGTTTTTTATTTTCCTTGCATGTCCCCCTCGGATCTACAGCGACTACACTTCCAAGTGCACTTTCAGTGCAATTTCAAGTGCACTTTGCACTTGTAGTTTGCACTTGTAGTGCAAAGTGGATTTGCTTTTCGTAAATAACCCCCAATGTGTTCAAATGCACTTAAACATGCACACACGTGTGTAATCATGGCACACTGCAGGGTCAAAATCAATTCAAGGCAACGAAAAAAAAACAACGCATGAAAAATGCACACAAACACATAACAAAAAAAAGAATTTGTTGCGGTGTGAATGAGCTCTTAAGACTATTTTAAAATGTAACCTGTGTGTAAGAGCTCTTCCTGTGTCAAAGTTTGAGTGATAAAAACTGCAGTGACACCATTCACAACCTTCTGTGTCAATTTTGATTGGTGGTCGTGTGATTATGGCAGTTTATGTTACTGACCCTTTCCTACCAGAATGATCAGGGAGTAGAAATCTGAACCTAAATGTGCAGTTCATTCCCATCGCGGGGTGTTGTTTTGCACCTCCACCTCTTTTTTTATTACAAAGGTAAGAGAACTGCTCATGGTTCCACATACCCATGGTTATACAGTATACACTATAGTTTCAAAAGTATTGGGACACCTGCCTTTACATGCATATGAACTTTAAAGCGGAGGTTCACCCTAAAATCCATTTTCTGACATTATGTCCAGCATACTGCTAACATCTGCAGTATGCTGTTTTTTTTTTTTTCGGTACTTATCTTTATACGAGGCCTTGTTATCCGTCTCCGAGCGGGCAATCGTGCGGGGAGTAGGCGTTGCTAATTGAAGAGGCGTTGATTGACGGCTGCTAAAGCGTGTCACGCCTTCCGGAAATACCCGAAGTGACGCTCGGGTGTTTACGGCGCATGCGCCTGCCGTGTAGAGCTGACTGCGCAGGCGCCGTAAACACCCTAGCGTCACTTCGGGTATTTTCGGAAGGCGTGACGCGATTTAGCAGCCCGTCAATCAACGCCTCTTCAATTAGCAACGCCTATACACGGAAGTAATCCCCCACTCGGAGCCGGATAGCAAAACGTCATAAAAAGATAAGTACGGGGAAAAAAAAACCCAGCATACTGCACATGTTAGCAGTATGCTGGAGGCCTGGAGCTAATAGAAAAAACGTTCTTTTTGGGTGAACCCCCGCTTTAATGGCATCCCAGTCTTAGTCCGTAGGGTTTAATTTTGAGTTGGCCCACCCTTTACTGCTATAACAGCTTCAACCCTTCTGGGAAGGTTGTCCACAAGGTTTAGGAGTGTGTCTATGGGAATGTTTGACCATTCTTCCAGAAGCGCATTTGTGAGGTCAGGCACTGATGTTGGACGAGAAGGCCTGGCTCACAGTCTCTGCTCTAATTCATCCCAAAGGTGTTCTATCAGACTGAGGTCTGTGCAAGCCAGTCAAGTTCCTCCACCCCAATTTCGCTCATCCATGTCTTTATGCATAGAAAGAGCACAAAATGGCTGGACGGCTGCACTTCATTAGGACACCTTTATTGAAGTCAGATGAAACCCAAATAGTCACGAACAATAACATCAATCCTAGAGTAATAGGACAAGGCAACATAGGTCATGTCTTTATGGACCTTGCTTTCTGCACTGGACCACATCATTTGGTGCAGGGGGATTATGGTGTGGGGTTGTTTTTCAGGGGTTGGGATTGGCCCCTTAGTTCCAGTGAAGGAAACTCTTAAGGCATCGGCATAACAAGACATTTTGGACAATTTCAGGCTCCCGACTTTGTGGGAAAAGTTTGGGGATGACCCCTTCCTGTTCCAACATGACTGCACACCAGTGCATAGAGCAAGGTCCAAAAGACATGGATGAAAGTGGTTGGGGTGGAGAAACTTGACTGGCCTGCACAGAGTCCTGTCTTCAACCCGATAGAACACCCTTGGGATGAATTAGAGCGGAGACTGTGAGCCAGGCCTTCTCGTCCACATCAGTGCTTGACCTTACAAATGCGCTTCTGGAAGAATGGTCTAACATCCCCATAGACACACTCCTAAACCTTGTGGACAGCCTTCACAGAAGAGTTGAAGCTGTTTTAAATCCAAACTCAATATTGAACCCTATGGACTAAGACTGGGGTGCTCTTAAAGTTCATGTGCGTGTAAAGGCAGGTGTCCCAATACTGTGTATTTTGTAGGTGCTGCACACCGAATTGGCTTCCCTACAGACGATCACTGTCATTTTCCAATGATCACCTGACAAAGCAGTGTTGCAAAGGCATTGCTTTGTCATAAAACTCTATCAGCATCTTCAGTCCTTACTTTCAGGGACAAAGAGAAAAGCAATGCTTGCAGATGTCAAAATGATAAAAAAAAAAATATGTATACGAAATCCTTCATAACAGAGCCTTTTTGGTATTGGGTACAAAAAAAAAATATCCCTGGTGACAATTAACAGGTTAATCCTCGATCCCCCTGATATAAACCAGCTTACCGACCTTTATTGGTGACTTCCCATGAGATCTCAAAGAGGAGCAGATCCTCAATAGGCAGGTCCTCTTCATCCCACTGTGGCAGGCCATTCAGAGAAGTGACAGACAGGGATCTGCTCAGAGGCATGGCAGCACAATCCACAGCCTATATATTGCCTATGTTGATGCGACTGTTGTCTCTCTCCCGTATTCTGGCCTCGCTAAGACATAAGAGGATGGAGAAAGGCCCTCTTTACAGGATAATCCCAAGCTTATGGCTCCACTACCTGACACAAAGCATTACACACTCAGTCAAATCCCTCTCTGACTTGTTAAGTGGACAGATCCCGACTGATCAGAGGTCACCCGACAGGCAGAACGCAAATCTTCATCTGGACGAGCGCCAAACGCTGGAACCTTGAATGGTATCAGCAGTCAGGGATAACAACCGCCCCAAACAATCATTAGCCAGGAGTGCCCACCTGCTGGATTTCAAGAGTTATATAATATATTGATAGTCCGAATAATTTGCTGTCAGAGAGCGGTTGGTTATGGTAAATAAGGATAAGACAGGTTTAGAGTTTTAATTGTCTTGAAATTTCAATTATAAAGAAAATATTTCGGCAAAATGTAACCATTTGGGCAAAATGCAAAAGGAGAAAGTGTGCGCTGGGCCATTTACAACTTTCTGTGTCAGCACAGTGTGGTGTCATCCATTTTTAATGTCACTTCAATGCACTGCCGCGTACACACGATCACTTTTTGTGATGAAAAAAAAACGTCATTTTATCTCACGAAACAAAACAACGTTTTTCAAACTTCATTTTAAAAAACGATGTTGCATACACACCATCGTTTTTCCAAAAAGCTCTAGCAAAGCGCTGTGACGTACACCGCGTTCGACGGCACTCTGTTCCATTGAAGCTCCGTCTCATAACTTGCTTCTGAGCATGCGTGGGTTAAAAACTTCGTTTTGCCCACACACGATCACTTTTTATGACACAAAAAATGACATTTTGAAAAACGACACAAAAAATTCAAGCATGTTCGGAAAAAAATGTTGTCGTTTTGTTCAGAAGACATAAAACGACGTTTTGCCCACACACAATCATTTTAAATGACGTTTTTTTAAAACGTCGTTTTTTTTTCATCACAGAAAGTGATCGTGTGTACGCGGCATAAGGCATCGCAACGCCAATGCACATGCTGTTTTTTTTCTGCGTTAATGTGTGTTGCAATGAAGTGCACCACTACGCATGGTAATGTATAGTGAGATTTGTTTTACAATACTTAAATGAGAAATGATCACTTTTCATGTTTTGCAACCGTGCTGTAAATGGGTTTACAGTGCATTTCAATGGAAGCGAATGGAAAGTATCAATGCCTGCTGAACTCTAAAGCACTAAACAATCATAAGTAGTACACTTGGTGTAGTAAATGATAACCAAAAAATTGAAATATGAGTTTAGTAAGTGATATAAGAGTCCATGTAAAATGAACACAAAGGCCCGGATTCACAAACATCGGCGCATATTTATGCCGCCGTAGCGTATCTCTTTTACGCTACTCCGGCGCAGCTAGGAGAGGCAAGCATGGAATTCACAAAGAAAATGCTCCCAACTCTGCGCCGGCGTAGCGTATATTTCATAGGCGTAAGCCGGTGTAAGCGGAAGTAGGTGGAAGTGGGCTGGAAGTGGGCGTGATACATGGTAATGAAGCGTGACCCCATGCAAATGATGGGCCGGGTGCCAGACAAGTACTTAAAACGAACTGCACATGTGTCTGGACATTGACGTATCACCGTGCGCATGCGTACAACTACGTCGGAACAACTGCCTAAGATACGCCAGATCACTGTGTACGCTCTTGATAGTAACCTACGCCTAGCCAGACCCACGTCGGCCCATATTCACAGACATCCAACGTAAAATACTTAGGCTTGTGTTCCCTGGTCGATACCTTTGCATGGGTTGCGCCTCATCTATGGGGAATAACTTTACGCCGAACGTAAAACTTACGCAAACTGCTTAAATCATGCGTTCGTGAATCGGCGTATCTCCCTCATTTGAATATTTGAATAGAAAATCAATGGGAAAGCCACATGCGTCCAGCGTAAATATGCACCCACTCTACGCCAGCGTAGACAAGTTACGTCGGTGGGATGAAGTCTGATTTTAGGCGTATCTTGGTTTGTGGGTTCGGCGCACAGATACGACGGCGCATATTTGTACTTACGCGGCGTATTTGGAGATACGCCGGCGCAAGTGCTTTGTGAATGTGGGCCATAGTGAAGTATTTCTTCCCAAGAGATGACACAGAAAACAGGAATAAGAGGTTGACTGTTGAAATCTCAGATTCTTCATGTGAGAAATAGATGAGGTACTCTTACCGCAACTGGTGGACGCATCTGTTATACAACAGTGGGTGAGACGGGCTTAAGTTCTCAAAGACCTGGATCGGTGCAGCAGGATCTCTGTAGTTGCTAAAGAGGTCTGGTACGGAGGGTGGTCCAAAATGCTGAAATAAGGAAACAGCACTCCTTCCGCTGGCAAGTAAGTGTAGACTCCAAATGAAACAGGAACAAAGGAAACAGAAAAAAATGCTCCCAATGGTGGAGGTCACAAAACCAATGATGGTTTATTAAGGTAAAATTGCCATACAGAAAATGACAAAATCAAAATGGAAAAAAAGTGATCACAAAAAAACGTATTATAAATTCTATAAATTATTAATATGCCCCGGTTGATGACTTTCTTAGTCGAAACGCGTCGGTCTTGCATTACTGCACCCCACATTGCTTTTATAATTGTTTTTTTGTGATCACTTTTTATCCATTTTCGTTTTGTCATTTCCTGTATGGCAATTTTACCTTAATAAACCTTGTGTTATCTTTAACAAGTGTTCTATTTATGATTGTTTAGCGCTGCACTATTTATTTTATATTTCTGTTTGACTTTGTTTGTTCGAGTGCTGGCAGCTTTTTTCACAGTACTTTGGTTCTAGCGCATTTTTTTCTTATATTTTACCTGTGTGAATTCCACCATAGGGATAATTGAATCTACCTGGGTTCAGTTCACCGATTGTGAATCTTACTTAAACGTTGCAGTGAACCCCGTTGAAGACTTATTATTTATTTCTGGTCATTTTTAGGTAATATATTTCAAATACAGCTTTATGCATTGGCATTCTTCCTTAGATCCCAATCTGGGAAAAATGCATAGAAGAAGACAGGAATAAATGAACTACTTTAAAGCCTGCCATAGATGGAGAGTTTTTCTTTCCTGCAACCACAGGAACACCTACTGTGTTCATGGGGGATTCATTCCTGTGAAGCTATTATGTTATCCCATCAAGGCCAGGAGAACACACATTGATAATTGCTAGGCCGCTTGCAATAAGCATATGAAAATCCATCAGGCTGATTATACTTAAGCTGATCAATCGATCAACTTTGGTACATTCAGTAAACCCATACATGGTTCCAGTCTCAAGAGATCGCACAGTTTGCAAGTGGCCCTTTAGTCCCATGCAATCTCGCAATTCCAGATGAGGGAGACATTTTTACTGGGAGGAATGTTTGGGGAGTGAAATAATTGGTGCTGGCAGGGGGTGGGGTGTAGGGGGAGAGGATTTGTGCTCGAGGGTGGAGGGAGAGGATTAATGCTAGGAGGAGGGATTTAGGGGGGAGAGGATTTGTGCTGGGAGGGGGATTGGGGGGTTCTAAGAGAGGATTTGGGGTGAGGGATATTGTGATAAGAGACGGGGGATTTCAAGGATTACGATGAGAGAGAATTTGTCTTCGGAGGTGAAATATGAGGAGGGGGATGATTTGTGGTGGGGGAGGTGTGTTGAGGGGGAGAGGATTAGTGTGAAGGGAAATTGTAAGGTGGGAGGAGTTGTGCTAGGATTGGGTTGAATCGGAGAGGATTTGTGCTGGGGAGCTGAAATTTGGAGGGGATTTAGGGGGAAGGGGATTACTTCTGGAGGGGGATTTGGTTGGAAGAAATGATTTGTGCTGAATCCAAATGATATATGCTGGGGTGTGGGGATGGGGGGTAATCTGTGCTGTAAGAATGGTTGGGAGGCCAAAAAGGTTTGTGCTGAGGGGGATTTTGATGGCTTTATGATCTCTGGGAGGACAGGATTTGTTCTGGGGAAAAACATGTTTGCTTCTTAGAGGGGACTGAGGGGGATTTTTTAGCTGGAGGGTGGAATTTTAGGGGAGTAGAGGAATACTGCTGGGAGGATGGATTTGGGGAGGAGAGGAGTATTGGTGGGGGGTGGGGATTTGAGGAAGAAGAGGATTTATGCTGGAGAGGGGAGATTTAGGTGGGGAGAAGATTAGTGCTAGCAGGTGAAATCTGGGGATAGGGGGATGATTTATGCAATGAGGGTGAGATGATTTGTGCTGGGGGATAGGGGAAAGGATTTATGCTAAGTGGTGTAATTTTAAATTTAAGGAGGGATAATTTTAGAGGGGGCGACTGTAACAGTCACCACCGTTTACGACCTTCCATTCAACCACGACAAGCTTATCCGACACACTGCGACAATCCTACATACCCGATCCATATCCATTTCCCAGAATAAGACGAGACTTCTCTCTGTACTCTCTGGTTTCAAAATGAATGAACACTTTATTGGTATCTTAGCTTGCTTATATATCTAGTACAGCATGTTAAAGTTAATCACAGGACAATGCAATCTCTACCCCTATTCACATACTATGGCTAATTCTCTAGCAGACATTTCGGCACCGATACTGACGAGACCTATCACATTCCTTTATCAATAGAGTTCAAACAAAATAGAATTACACAGAGTAGATGCAATTAACACCTTTCAAAAGCATGTGTGCCCACATTGAATAGCCAACAACTTGTGATATCTCAAGACATCCTGCAAACATGAATTATTATTAATGTCCCATCTCATGTAATACATGAAGTATGATTTTATTAGCCACCCTACGCCCAAAGGGCACAGACCCAGGAGTTATTAGTGTCCCTGGCACAGGAGTATGTCTCATCCTTCCAAAGTCTCTGGTTGTCACGGTTCATTCCGTTACAGCGACGATTTGTCCTAAGGAGGGTATGGGGGGTGTTATTATGCTCAGAGGGAGATTTGGGGGGCTAGTGCTGGGGGATTTTTGCTAGGGAAGGAGCATTTGGAGGGGAGAAGATTAGTGCTGAGATGGGGGATTTGGGAGGGAGGGTTATTGCTGGTGGGGTTTTATGGGAGGAGAGGATTGGTGTTGGGGGGGTTTCGTGATAGGAAGAGGTGATTTTTTTGGGTGTGAATTTATGCTAGGAAGTGGAATTTGGGTTGGGAGATGATTTGTGCTAGAAGGTGGAATATAGGTGGGGTTTGATGTTTGTTAGGAGGTAACACAAACCATATCTCTGTTCTGTTTTCATTTTGTACTGCTAACCCCTGCACATGACCCAAGCATTTTGTGCATTAAGCACTACTGACCCCTGCATTCTGTGCGTTATATGCTCCTGACTAGGGATGAGCCAAACACCCCCAGTTCGGTTTGCAGCGGAACATATGAACAGGCAAAAAATTTGTTCGAATGCGCGAACACCCTTAAAGTCTATGGGACACGAACTTGAAAAATCAAAAGTGCTCATTTTAAAGGCTTATACAGTATTCAAGTTATTGCCATAAAAAGTGTTTGAGGACCCGGGTCCTGCCCCAGGGGACATGTATCAATGTAATTTTTTTTTTTTTAAACTGAGTTTTTTTTGGGGAGCAGTGATTTTAATAATGCTTAAAGTGAAATAATAAAAATGAAATATTCCATTTAATATAGTGCCTGGGTGGTGTCCTTAGTATGCCTGTAAAGTGGCACAGTTTTCCCATGTTTAGAACAATACCACAGCAAAATGACAACTACTCGCGGCTGTAATATAGATGAAAATCATTGAAAAAAAGTCATGGGTTCCCCCCCATCCCATTACCAGGCCTTTTGGGTCTTGTATGGATATTAAGGGGAACCCTGCACCCGTTTTTAAATGGTGTGGGGGGCCCTCAGGCACTATATACTCTGAACAGCGGTACATATACTATATGGCCTGCCCTATATACTCTGTAAAAAGTTGGGCCTTTCGATGGTACAAGAACACTTTAAGCCCTCATAGTTACTCTTGGTGAGTGCAGGAACAGACCCTGCTGTAAAATACTATATAAAAAATTGTAATTAAATGCCCCTGGTAAACAGGGGCAGAAAATGTGTCCTTTGATCGTGGTGGTGGTGGTGGTGGTGGTGCCACAACACTGTAAGCCCTCACAATTACTCTTGTTGGGTGCAGGAACGAGCCCTGCTGTGAAATGTTATTTAAAGATTTGGAATTACATGCGCCTGTTGAACAGAGGCAGAAAAAATAATTGGGCCTTTGGTGGTGCCACAACACTGTAAGCCCTTAAACAGGGGCAGAAAAATTGGACCTTGGGTGGTGGTGGCGATGATCTCACAACACTGTAACCCCACACAGATACTCATGTTGGGCGTAGAAACAAGCCCTGCTATGAAATAATAGATCAAAATGTGTAATTACGTGCCCCTATTAACCTCCCTGGCGGGTGCTGAAAGCGGTACCGTTATTTGCAAGGAAATTTGGCATTTTATACTGTAGGCTTGTAATTCTTAGGAATAACTCACTTAAATCTGTCCAAACAAGAGTCTAGTAGGCATCCTGGGTATGATTTAAAAAAAAAAAAAAATTATAAATTATAATATAATAAATAATTATAAATAATTATAACAAATCTATATATATAAAACTCAACGTGTGTGTGTGTGTGTGTATGTATGTATGTTCCAGCATCACGTCCAAACGGCTAAAGATATTAACATGAAACTTGGCACACATGTTACTTATATGTCAGCAACAAACATAGGATAGGTGGTTTAACCCTTACCCACCCCCATTTGCCATGGTCAGGGTTTTTCTTTAAAGTCCCATTCAACTCTATGGGAAAGGGTTTTTCTTTAAAGTCCCATTCAACTCTATGGGAAATACATGTTACTTCATAACTTCCAAACGGCGGTTTTTGTTTGTCAGCAACAAACATAGGATAGGTGGTTTAACCCTTACCCACCCCCATTTGCCATGGTCAGGGTTTTTCTTTAAAGTCCCATTCAACTCTATGGGAAAGGGTTTTTCTTTAAAGTCCCATTCAACTCTATGGGAAATACATGTTACTTCATAAATTCCAAATGGCGGTTTTTGTTTCAAGTCCCATGCAAGTATATGGGACTGTGGTCTCTTCATCACAGCTCAGCCACAGCTACTGATGTCATCACAGGTCCTTCAACCACAATCTCTTCATCACAGCTCAGACACACCTACCGATTTCATCACAGGTCCTTTTACCACAATCTCTTCATCACAGTTTAGCCACACCTACTGATGTCATCACAGGTCCTTTAACCACAGTTTTTTTATCACAGCTCAGCTACACCTTACTCCACAAGCTCTGCACTGCATCTTCAGGTCAGTATGTGGGCTGGCTTGCAAACCATGCTCATGCCACTAACCATGCCCTCTCCACACCCCTCCCACAAGCCACACCCCTTCTAATTTTTGCCCTTTTATATGAGGGCTACCTCAGTAACTTTTTCAATTTTATGTTGAAAAATGTGATACAGTACATTTTAATTGTGACTTGCAAGTTTATTAACATTTTTGTTTGTGGATTATTTTAAAGTGTGAAAATGCCTCGAAGAAAAAGTAAAGCTATAGGCCAAGTGCAATCTAAGGCAAAAAATAAATAAAAATACAGCTTAGGCTAGACATTTTCTGAGGAGCGCAGTACAAGACTCACAGCACTGCCAAATAGAGCACAAGCTTCAAGAGCTTCAGAAACCGAACAACAGCGTGACATTAGACTTCTGGATATGAGGGAGAAAGCTACTACTTCTAGAGCTTCAGAAACCGAACAACAGCGTGACATTAGACTTCTGGATATGAGGGAGAGAGCTACTACTTCTAGAGCTTCAGAAACCGAACAACAGCGTGACATTAGACTTTTGGATATGAGGGAGAGAGCTACTACTTCTAGAGCTTCAGAAACTGAACAACAGCGTGACATTAGACTTCAGGATAAGAGGGAGAGAGCTAATGCTTCTAGAGCTTCAGAAACCGAACAACAGCGTGACATTAGACTTCACGATAAGAGGGAGAGAGCTAATGCTTCTAGAGCTTCAGAAACCGAGCAACAGCGTGAGATTCGACTTCAGAATAAGAGAAGGAAAGCCAAAATGACAAGGGCTGATATTTATTTATATTTATATAACTATAATTTTCCTCCCCAAAAGGTTAAGATAGGAAGACCGGGCAACACCGGGTATTCAGCTAGTAATAATATAATTATAATAAAAATTATTCAATAATGTAATCAACTCAAAATCACTGAAATTTGCTCAGTTGCAGAATTGTCGCTGTCATTACTTTTATTTTTTTATGACGAATTTCCCCACAAATCGCTATCGCTCAATTCTGCAAGTGATTATAATTTATTATCGCTGTTTTCTAGCTGATCTAAAACCATTTTTGACATACTGTAAAGGGACACTTTTGGTTGATATGGACAATCTACAGTTTGCAGGCAGAAAGAACAGTTTTGGATTTGGATTTGGAAAAATTTGGATTTGGCCCGACCTTCATTGCCTGGATAAAAACGCTTTATAATTCTCCAAGTGCAAAAATAAAAATTAACAATGTATACTCGCGGTCGTTTAAGCTAGAAAGGGGGACAAGACAGGGATGTCCCCTGTCGCCTCTCCTTTTCGCTTTAGCAATAGAGCCACTGGCCATTGCGATTAGAAGCAACCAGGATATACAGGGCTTCCAGAGAAAGGCAGGAGAGGAAAAAACAGCACTTTATGCAGATGACATCCTGCTCTTCCTGGGGGACTCTACAAAGTCCCTAAACAAGGCACTAGAGATAGTGGAGGCTTTTGGTCGACTTTCGGGCTTAGTGATAAACTAGGAAAAATATGTACTCTTACCGGTGGACCCAGTGGGCAACATGACATGTGTAGAAATACCCCAGTTGAAAATAGTGAAAAAAATTGAATATCTGGGTATAGTTGTAACTCGTGACCCAGAACAGTACATAAGTAACAATTTAGAGCCACTTCTGGCCAGATTCAAAAGGAAAGCAGACATTTGGGGCAGGCTTCCTTTATCGGTAGCCGGGCGCAGTAATCTCATAAAAATGATCTGAATGCCACAATTGCTGTATGTATTTCATAACTCACCTGTATGGATAGGAAAGACATGGTTTCAAAAAATAGAGACCCTTTTTAGGGAACTGATCTGGAAGAAGGGGAAAGCCAGAATTAGTCTTCAGACATTACAATTGCCAACAAATATGGGAGGCCTGGCAGTTCCACACCCCCATAGCTATTTTCTAGCAGCTCAATTACAGCATTTGGCGGGGTGCGGCACCGTAGGAGGAGGGAATGCCAGTGTGAAAATTATGTTAATGGGGTCCCCACACGGGTCCATAATAGAAACCTTGGAGGCCGACTCCTTCCCAGTTAAGAACCCAACACTGAACTTGGTCAAGAGAACTTGGCAGGTAGGCAAGTCAGCCCTGGGGTACAAGGGGTTAACAGAATATTCCCCACTCTGGGACAACAAAAACTTGCAGGAGATTGTAAACATGGGGATGTTGAAAGAGTGGGAAAAGCTAGGCATAACCAGATTGGAACAATTATTCACAGATGACACATTGAAGCCCTTTGCAGTACTAAGGGAAGAATATGCCATACCAAACTCCCAGTTTTACACCTACCTACAGATCAGGCACGCCCTACAGGCTCAATTTAGGACGGACCCGGTAAGAAGGCAAAAATGTTTCCATCTTCAACGGTTAATTGAGTCTGAGATATCTAAGGGAACCATCTCAGATCAGTGTGCAAAGTTGAGCGATGGGTCTATAGGGTCTATAGGGGGAGAAAGACTGGAAAAAAACAAACAAAGGTGGGGGGGGAAGATATAGGCCAAATAACAATGGAGCAATGGGAACAGATACTCGCGGCAGGGAAACTAGTGTCACTCGCCCCATCACAGAGAGTCTCACACCTGTTTTTATTTCATAGAGTCTATTACACACCAAAGAGGTTATATAATTTTGGCAGGAAAGCAGACGATAAATGCCCCAGATGTCAAAACATAGGAGATCTTATACACATGTTATGGAAATGCCCGAAACTACATAGATACTGGGTTAAAGTACTAGAGATTATAAACACTACCTTAGGGATCAACTTGGCACTGGAGGCCAGGGTCTGTTAATTGGGGTGTATAGAGGAGAGGTTTTAGCAAAGAGGCAGAAAGGTAGCAGCTATAAGGTGCCTGTTCCAGGCCAGGAAACTGATAGCACAAAAGTGGCAGGCAGAGAAACCCCCCACAGTAACAGAATGGGTAAATGTGATAAATGCCACCGTATGGAAGGAGAAAGTAACTCTAACTAGACAAGGCAACTTTAATAAATTTAAAATGCTGTGGGAGCCATGGCTGAATAGAATGGGTTGCCCACCCTAAGAAGAGGAGAGGAACCTAGTAAGGTGGATGGGGAGAGGTATGAGTGCAAGAGCGAGGTACCAGTGAGAGTGATAGAAACATCCGAGAGACAGCATGGTGCTAACGTTGCAAAAAGGTTTTAAGGGAAATGAACGGGAAAGGAAAAAAAAGGAAAAAAAGGAAATTATAGTAAAGTGTGTGTATATGAGTATAAATAAGAAGGGTGGGGGAGGGATATGGGAAGGAAATATAAGTATATTGATATAGGTATATAATTGAATTGTTGTCTTTTTTATTTATAAAGAAGCATGTATCATAAACGTATAACTGTACTTGTTTTATACATTGAAGAAAACAATAAAGAATATTTAATAGAAAAAAAAGAAAGAACAGTTTTTATTATATAAAAGTACATGTAAAACACTGGGCAGACCACTAGGGACAAAGGGGGCGTGTACTTTTTACATACAGTACTGTACTGTATGTAATGTGTTTGTTTACGTTTTTGAATTTGGCGCCGTTCTCCGCTCCCGTGCGTCATAACCTCGCAGGGAACAGAGATCAACGGCACACAGAGGCACTGTGTGAATCGAGCGAAGACGCACTCGCTCACACAGGGTGGTGGCATCGCTGGGTCCAGGGACAAGGTAAGTAAACCCCTGCTGTGGATGCTGCGAGGCGAGCCCGAGTCTGACTCGGGATTACCGATCGCAGCACAAAAATGTAACCCCGAGTCAGACTCAGGAATACCGCCAGGGGGTTAAACAGGAGCAGAAAAAGTGGGCCTTGGGTGGTGGTGGTGGTGGTGCCCTAAACCAAACATATTGTTGGAAGCTAGCATCATCAAGATTGAGGAGGAATAGGATAGTCACTCAGCATAGGCTGGGATCCCACATCCATAGAAAATTAAATCAGTTAAATCAGCATCAGGTGCTTGATAGCTGCTATTCCAAGACTGATTCATTTTTATGAATGTGAGCCTATCAATGGAGTCTTTGGACAGGTGCACTCTATGATCCATTCTAAACCCTTCAGCAGCACTGAAGGTGCATTTAGAAAGCACACTGGATGCAGGACAGGACAGTAGTTCAATTGCATATTGAGCAAGTTCTGGCCAGTGGTCCATTCTCAAGACCCAGTAACCCAGTGAATGCTCTGTTGGAAAGGTCTTTAAGCCTTCTCGTGCCCCTAGATATTCCTGCACCATGTAATGCAGACGCTGGCAATGGTTGCTTGAACCGATCAGACCTTGGCATTGAGGACTGAAAAATTGTTTAAAGGCATCGGTCAGCCAGCCACCTTCTCCACTGCTCTTCCTCTGACTAAACAAAGCCTCAGCAACACGTTGTCTATCACCAGGAAATGGTAACCTCCCAGGGACTGGAAATGCATTGCACAAACCTTTCTTCAAGGCCTCCTGAAGATGTTTTATCCTCTGCTCCCTCTGCGAAGGCAGGATGAGTTCTGCAACCTTACCGTTGTAATGTGGACCAAGAAAGGTTGCCAGCCAGTAATGATCCCTCTCCTTGATACCACAAATCCTAGGGTCCTTTTGCAGGCTTTGCAGAACCAGGAAGGCCATGCAGCGAAAGTTTGCAGAAGCATTCGATTCTGAGTCCTCTGGGTCACTAAGGATGACATGATCCGTAACTATCTTCTCCCAGCCACGTACAACTCCTTGGGTTTCTGGAGACTAAAAACCATCTTTTGAAGACTGCTGCTGAGTTTTAACCTCTACATCCATGCTGACACACTCCTCCTCCTCCTCCTCTTCTTCTTGTGTGTTTGGCAGGCCCACAGGAATTCATATTTGGATAAAGGGGGCCTTGAGAGGTAAGGAAGTCCTCTTTTTTCCTCCCGCTGTTCTGTCTCAAGTGCCCTATCTATTATTCCACGAAGCGTGTGCTCCAACAGGAAGACAGGAGGGACAGTGTCACTGATGCATGCATTGTCGCTGCTCACCATCCTTGTGGCCTCCTCAAATGGTACTGATTGATGGCCCTCTGCTGCATGTGCAGCCGCTGCAGCATTGCCAACGTTGAGTTCCACCTGGAACTCATTTAATAGATACTGTGGGCGTGCACATGTCCTCGATGTCTACTGGCCACACGCAATCGTGGTAAAGAATGTAAACAAGGTGGAACCCATATTCTGATAGGGGAGTAGAGCAAGATCAGCTGTTCCTAGTGATTACAGTAGCTAAAATCTACAATCGCCGCCATTACCTGTAAAAACATTTTAAAAAGTCCATAAATCCATCACCTATTTTGTAGATGCTATAACCTTTGCGCAAACCAATCCATATATACGCTTATTGCTATTTTATTTTTTTTACCAAAGAAAATGTAGCAGAATACATATTGGCCTAAACTGATGAATACATCAGTTTTTATTCACTATATATATATATAGATAAATAGATAGATATATATATATATATATATATATATATATATATATATATATATATATAGATAAATAGATAGATATCTATATCTATATCTATATCTATATCTATATCTATATATATATATATGTGTGTATTATAGCAGACAGTAAAAATATATATTTTTTCAAAATTGTTGGTCTATTTTTGTTTATAGCACAACAAATAAAAACTGCAATGAGACCCAAATACCACAAAAGGAAATCTCTATTTGTGAGAAAAAAGGGACAAAAATGTTGTTTGGGTACAACATCACACGACCGCGCAATTGTAAGTAAAAGCAACGCAGTGCCGTATCACAAAAAATGGCCTGTCATTAAGGGGGTTAATCCTTCTGGGGCTGAAGTAGTTAATGTTTTTGTTAACCAACCAAAAACAATTCAGATCCTGTTCCTTTAAACCAGATTAAGCAGTACAGTGTTTGTGCAGTGTAATCTGCCCCCCTCTAAACTGTAAAAAACCTGGCTGATCCTGCCACTTCCTGTACCCTCCTCGCTGTGCTGACCACAATAATTATGGCTGCTGAACCCTGACCAACATGGTCAGCGTACATCCTTCTGTCATTTGCAGCTGTCCTCGCTGCTCTCCTCTCTCCACCTTAACCCCTCCCCCTGCCTCTCATCTATTATAGGCGGGCATACCACACTGTAAGTTTTTTATAAAAACAAAGGATTGTAAATACATTTTTAGAGCTAACTTTAGGCCGGTCACGTGACTCACGGCGGCTTTACATGTCTGAGACAGGGCTTCTGCGGGAGGGGATGAGCGGCCACGTCACCTCCCTGGCTGATGTCAGAGGGAGATTTTGGCCCCTCCTGCAGAAGCCATGTATCGAAGCTGTAAAGCAGCCATGAGTAATGTGACCGTCCTGAAGATCGCCCTAAAAAGGTATTTACAAGACTCACTGGGGCAGATTCATATAGAGATACGACGGCGTATCTACTGATACGCCGTCATATCTCTGAGTTCCGTCGGTCAGATCGATGCGGTTGATTCATCGAATCAGGTTCCGCATAGATCTCCCTAAGATCCGACAGGTGTAAGTGATTTACACCGTCGGATCTTAGGCTGCAATCTGCCGCTGGCCGCTAGGTGGCGCTTCCGTTTGTATACGCGACGAATATGCAAATGAGGAGATCCACCGATTCAGAAACGAACGCCCGCCCGTCGTTTTTTTTTTACGTCGTTTGAGTTCGGCTTTTTGCGGCGGATAGTTACCCCTGCTATATGAGGGGTAAGTGCGGCGTATCCTATGTTAAGTATGGCCGTCGTTCCCGCGCCGATTTTTGAATTTTTTACGCCGTTTGTGTAAGTCGTTCACGAATACGGCCATACGTAATTTGCGTTAACGTCGAAACCAATGATGTCCTTGCAACGTAATTTGGAGCAATGCACGCTGGGAAATTTAGCCGGCAGCGCATGCGCAGTTAAATCGGCGCGGGGACGCGCCTGATTTAAATAATACACTCCCCCTAGCCACGGAATTTGAATTCCGCTGGGAGATTTACGATCCGCCGGCGCCACTTTAGAGGCAAGTGCTTTGTGAATACAGCACTTGCCTCAAAAACTGGCGCTGGCGGATCGTAAATAAGATAGATTACGCAGATCTAAAGATCCGCTGATCTATGTGAATCTACCCCATTTTCTAAAAGACTTACACAGTGTGATATGCCTGCCTATAATAGAGGGGCTGGCAGTAAGTTTGAAACACTTTAATGTGCTAACCTATATAAGGTAGTGTAGCTCTGGTGTCAACAGTCACTGAGTTATAATGTACGCTGTATAGTATTGTGCAGCACTTGTTTTATAATCTGTAGTATATTGTACATTGTAGCTTTCAATGCTTTTTTTTCTGTTTTTTCTTATGATGTCAAGAAAATTGTATATTGAGAATGACTGGCAGGCAGCTGGAGCGATGCCTAATTCCTGTACGCATAATTGAAATGCATTAACCTCATGACAGGTATTGCTCTGTATAATGACACTTAACAGTTACATTGTTTTTTGTTTCTATTAGATGTACGGAGCACACCAGAAATCTACCATCTGGTTGGCGTGAAGTATGAGCATGTTAAGTTTTGTGTCCGCTATTTAGTGTCCCAATAGATAAATCTGAAATGAAGGAGTCTGTGTACACATTTGTTATTAATGCTTTGCTGTACGTTTTCCAACAATAAAGTTATTTTTTGTACAGTCTCTATTTATAAGGAACGACATGACTGGTGTAGGGCTGATGTGCCCACTGCCCCACCTCCAACTCAAACCCACCACCTTTTACCCTTTAGATTATCTAATAAATAAACTTGCCACACCTTATGAATTAAATGGTCATACGGCCCCTTTATTAACACTATAACAAAAATACTTTGAAGAATAACTTCCCTCTTTTAAATATATATTTATATATAAATAAATATATATAAACATATGTAATAACCCAACTTTTAAATTGATAGATAGTAGATCTCAAAACAATCCAGCGGCTCCTTCGGGGGTAGCGCTTCATATATATATATATATATATATATATATATATATATATATATATATATATATATATATATATATATATATATATAAACATATATAATAACCCAACTTTTTAACTGACTGCTATGTCTGAGGTTCATGAAGGAAGATATAATATCACATCGGCTGTACCACCACCACCACTTCATCCTGGCCCCTAGCCACCGATCCCACCAGCTCAGGGACAAATTATTACCACCTTGTTGCCCAATGCAGCACGATGGCCAATAGCCCATATTTTTAGATAGGGAAGGTGCCCATACCGAGATAGGCCCAACCCGTTCCACACCATATATTATATACCTTCCACAATTCCAACCTTCATGAACCAGAGACCCCTGCTTCCAGCACCTAAAACAATAAAACATAACATTACACACATCACACAGCATAACTACAGGGAGAGAGGGAGGAAAATAACTAAACCTACCTGTTGCCTCTTTCACTGCTGACCCCTGCCCCTCAGTGAGATGACCACTACCTAAGCCACATCTAATGCATTATAGATACAGAAAGTACAGCGCTATAAATTAGTGACAACCAAGAAAAATCTGAGAGTTACTTGGTGTGATAGACCGTGACATGAATAAAAATAAATAATTATAGTCCATAAACGTGATCCACATCAAATGAATAAATGAATTGTCAGAACATTTGGGGTTAAAAGAATACATATAAAGATCGCACATAATATATGTTTCATAATGTTCCATATACATGGATATGGTGAACTTAGCACAACCATCTTTCCCTGTTAAAGTTTAAACATAGGTTCTCAGGCATGAATAGACACTGTTTTTAGCCTGTCTGTGCCATCTCTCCCAGGCCATATCTCTTTGGGTTTGACACTTATAAGATAAGAGAATGAAAGGCCTGGCACAGCATGACACTAAACTGTGAGACTAGAGGGGCTTATTCACTATCCCAGTGGAATTATATATCTTAAATAGTATTGTGTCTTCATTATGCCATGACAATATATGTGTATTAGTAGTTCAGACATTATTGGGGTCCCAGGTATAAGATCCTATAATATTTCAAAGTATTAGATGGCTTTGATCACATCCCAGCATTAGTTTAAAGGAACACTCCCAGGCATGTGTGTAGATCATTACACCTTATCTCAATCATATATTTCGAGGTCGCCGGCATGTCTAGGTTTGTTGTCATGTTGTTTGACATATAAAACAACTTATGATGCTATACCAAGATTCAGGTCACAGGGGGTCATAAATCCTGATTAACTCTGAATAACCCTAAAAATTAGAAATTATTATTTAGATACCACTGCCCCCTACAGGTTAATATCGGCATGGTTCAAGTTGGTCACCCACCAAAACATATGATCATGTGACATAGTCAGTCTTGTGATAGGGGAATACACACCCACTTCTTTGGGAAGATAAAAGTATTACACAGGACAATCAGAAAAGGTCGATGGGAAAGAAGCTCGATGGGAGAGAGATGGCAGGGCTGATGGCTGGAAGCTGCTCTGATCTCTGAAGGAAGCCGGAAGGCGGAGAGAGTGACCAAACATGTAAGGAGTTCACAGGAATCCTTCATTAGGGCTTTCCCTTCTCAAACAGGACTCTTAATTACTGGTAAGATTGAATTTTGATTATTTACCCTTTTGGTAATTCTGAGGTTTTTCACATACACTCCACTAAGATCATTTAAATATACTTGGCAAAATAATTTGTGAGTTAATTATGTCTAACTGCAGCATGAGATATGTGGTTTGAGACTGATGGCGTATGTAAAGATATATCCTCACCAAATTTAACAAAAAGCTTGTGTACAATATAACATTTGTTATGTACACGTATATCAGGGATCCTCAAACTACGGCCCTCCAGGTGTTGAGGAACTACACATCCCATGAGGCATTGTAAAACTCTGACATTCACAGACTTGATTAGGCATGATGGAAATTGTAGTTCCTAAACAACTGGAGGGCCGTAGTTTGAAGACCCCTGACGTATATAATAAGTAGTAGCAAGAGATCTGTTTGATATTGAGAAGAAATAATACAATGTCAATGTTATGTCAATAAGAACTAAAAGGTCTCAAGTACGCCAGGATGATTTAAATAAGAGCCAGAAATATACCTCGTCATATAATGTAAATATCATCTGAACATTCAAGCGTCATTTATCTCTATTGTAGAAGCATATCATTTATTTGTTTTGATACGAATTGTACCTGATTTTAATTTTTGCACAATATCTTTAGTTAATAAATACATATATATTAAATATTCATTTGTATTACTCGTCCTCAAAATAGCGCGGATAAAAGAATTTTGATATCTTGTATCGTAGGAAAAGTGTATATCTCCCAAAGCACAGATTTACATATTTCCATAAATACAATAATATTTTATAAGTTCAGAATAAACATTCTGACGGTATATGTAGGCTCTATGCCGAGATGCGTCAATGGTTCTGACATATAAAAAGTTCATGGATAGTGCTGATGAATTAATAGGGTGAAACAGACATCCTCCACCGAAAAGGACACCCAATTATTGAACTGTAGTCTCCTTACCAGATGGATAGACCAATATTGCAGCGGTCTTATAGGGCTCAGGGATGTTTAGAGTCTTCCCAATAAGACTATCTCTGGGTATGGAAGATGTAGAGACAATTCCAAACTGCATTCATTCCACCAAGTATGTGACCAATTCAAGCTCCCATGAAATGAAAAACGATGGGAAACCACATAGTGTAAAACCGCATTGAATGAAGATTTTAATAAGGTAATGAATGCACTTACAATTAGGTAGAAACTTGAGCGCAATACATAGGAGAGGCAGAATGGCGTCTCCTCTGATCTTCATTCGTCTGCTCGATTCTGTAGTCGGAATCAGCTCATCAACATTTAGGTTGACCACGCTTTGTTGGATTAACTTTCCCTTACCTTTCCTTGTTTGTGGATTACAAATATAATGTGCACCATCCGGCCGCAACGGGAACTTCAGCTGTTTGCAGGATCGCCTGATAGAGGGAGCTCACAAGCACAGACTGTTCACCAGTTAGCCAAATGGTACCATTCTTTAGTATAGATTTGTTTCATTTATAAATGCCATTTGTGGATTTCTGCAAGGGCCCTTGCGAAATCACACTGTGTTATTGCTTACAACTGTTCATTTGATGGTGTAAATTAGTGTGTGTTTTCCTTGAGTATTTATTAAGTAAACTCACTCTCTTTGATTTAAATATACCACTGTGTGAGTGTATTCTTCTAGTCTGGAGGGGCCATCCATTATTCAGGTAATACTATCATTATACTGTCATTGAAATGTGTATGCCTGTCATTGTGCCTCCGCCCAGCAGGGGTCAAAATACATCCCCCAGACTTCTGGTGTGTCAAGGGAGGGTTCGAGCAAGTTAATAGGGGTGTTTTAAATCAAAAGAGAGTAGATCACAAAACAATCCAGTGGCTCCTTTGGGGGTAGTGCTACACGTGGGTGCTCGTCCGGGATTCTACTTCTCAGAAATCAAATTCCCCTTATACTAAGCTCCACCCTTGCCAAGAACAGTCAAGGATGCTGTCGCCGCTGCTAGGTGGTGTAAACTCGAAAAGGTCGATCTGACAAAGGGCCTAGTGGTCGAAGTCTAGGGATTAGCCTGGACAGCAGAACAATTACTTCACACTCTGAAGTCATTATCAAAAGGCAATAAACTGTGCATAATGGACATTGAGATAAACCCCATAGGGCCCCACACCTATACCCTATGCGAGTGGAGCGAAGAGATCCCAGATAACTTCAAAGGAGACAATAGGGGTTAGTTACGAAAGACAAATCCACTCTGCACTACAAGTGCAAACTACAAGTGCAAAGTGCACTTGAAATTACACTGAAAGTGCACTTGAAAGTGCAGTCGCTGTAGATCTGAGGGGGACATGCAAGGAAAATAAAAAACAGAATTTTAGCTTCCACATAATTTGATAATAAAATCAGCAGAGCTTCCTCTTATTTCAGATCTACCCCTCAGATCTACAGCGACTGCACTTCCAAGTGCACTTTCAGTGCAATTTCAAGTGTACTTTGTACTTGTAGTTTGCACTTGTAGTGCAAAGTGGATTTGCCTTTCGTAAATAACCTCCAATGTGTATACCTCGGATAGTGTGGAGATTGCTTTGATACATCCTTTAGTGGAGCAGGATGCCCTTACTCCTTCAGGTACTTCAGTACCCGGTCCCTTGAAAGATCAGAAGGTGGCGGAATCTAAGTCCACCCCCTTGAAGGACATTAGCCCAGAGCTGTGTGCTGTCTTGACAGAGATTGTGACCCAATGTAAGAAAGATCTTCCGAATTACCCAACGGCCGGATACCGGAAACTTAGGATTTTTTCAGGAAGGAAACCTGTGCCATCCTCAGAGGAGGAGTTCGAAGAATGGCTGGATCAGGCTGCTCAGGCTTTAGGGGAGTGGACAATTCCTGAACAATACAAAAAACAAAGAATTATGGAGAGTCTGAGAGGGCCTGCATTGGAGGCCATACGCAACCTGAAGCTCAGCAAGACTGATTGCACTGCACAGGACTACCTGGACATCCTGCAGAGTGTGTATGGGCGGACTGAAAATGTCAGCGAGCTCCACTACCAATTGGAACATTGCTTCCAGAAAAAGGGAGAAAAACTGTCTGAGTTTGTTGGTCGTTTAGATAAAATTTTACACCAGATTCTTTTGAAGAAAGGGATAGATCCCAGAGCGGTGGATGAAAGAAGGGTTCAACAGGTTATAAGAGGAGCCCATCCCATGGATCCCATTGCTTTTCAGTTACAGAGCCAACAAGGGGTTGGAGTGTTGAGTTACCCTGACCTAATACGGATCATCCGGCAGGAAGAGGTTTTATTGGATCAAAAGAATAAATGCCAAACTTCAGAAGCCCCAGTCCGAGTCCAAGTGGTGGCCACGGAGGATTGCAACCCTACAGTTGAGCTTCTAAGGACGCAGGTATCTCAGTTGACAGAGATGGTAGCTGCTCTGTCTAGCCAAGCGGGGTTTTTCTCTTATCAACCCAGACGAGATAAACTTGAGAAATCTGCCTATGGGTCCTACGACCAACAAAATAAACCAAGAAGGTTTACCTCTTGTTTCAATTGTAAGGCACACCAGGGACATCTGTCCCAGCCCAGCCGATGTCTACCAACCAGCATGCAGGCCGGCGGAAAACTTCAGAAGGCCCCCGGTGAGGAAGTCAACCGGGTGCCGCCTATCAAAGACAACTTTAACACCAAGAAAGAAACAGAGGGGGAGAGACAGACAGGAGAGCCCTCTCTCAGGCCGCCTCCAAACCCCTGCACCTGTGAGTGGATAACGACCAGGAGAGGCCCCCAGAAAAGAAGAGTGAAAATACGGGTTACAGGGGAGAGTGGGAAAGTTATACCTTGAAATTTCCCTGAAAACCTGGTGGGGCCTTCCCCGTTAGTGCCCATTCAAGTGGAAGGGATTTATACAAAAGCCCTCCTGGACAGTGGAGCACAAGTGACTCTTCTGTATCGAGATTTTTACAATAAGTACCTTTCCCACTTGCCCTTGCAGAAGCTAGAAGACTTAGAAATATGGGGCATCGGAACTCAGAACTTCCCTTATGATGGATACCTATCAATACGCCTAACTTTTGACCCCTTGATAGCAGGAACAGCCAAAACCTTTGACGCCTTGGCAATAGTCTGTCCCCGGCCTCAAGGAGCTCACGAGAGTTCCCTAATCATAGGGACGAACACGGCTTTGGTCCGAAGGCTTCTGGCCCCCTTAACCGAGACAACGGGAGCCTCAGCACAGAGGGTCCACCCAATGTTACGGAGGGTATACCACCAACTGTTGATGGAAGGGAAGGCCCCCGAAGAAGGAGTTGGAAGCATCTGGCGGTTGGGGAAGACAATGTAGGTCCAGCAGCCTGGAGAAGTGACTTGCCTCCGGGCCTCAGTCAAACTCTCCTGGCCTCAGCCAGGCCCTTACCTTGTCTTCGAACCTGATCTGGATGAGTCCCCAGAGGGATTGGAAGTGATACCTGCAGTGATCCCACTAAAGGAACTGGAGAAAAAACATAAATGGGTATCTGTCAACATCAGGAATCCCACTGCCGACCCTGTGAAATTGCCAGCCAGAGCGCTTCTGGGTCGGGTACATCAAGTCACCCCCGTTAGTCCTTCCCACCTGGGGGAGGATAAAAAGATAGAAGATTCAAAGAAGAGTTCACAGTCTGATGGCGCTGAACTTCCACCGGGATGGAAGGAAAGAATGGAAGCTCAACTTAGCAGGTGGCAGAAGATATTCTCGAAGACTGAATTTGATGTCGGATGTGCAAAAAGCACCACCCACCGGAACCGACTGAAGGAAGACAAACCCTTCAGTCCGAAGAGTTCCCTTGATGGATTTGGAGGATCTCCGGGAGCAGCTTGCAGAGCTGAAAAGGACGGGAACTATCCAAGAATCCAGAAGTCCTTATGCTTCTCCGATAATAGTGGTGAGAAAGAAGAATGACTCTTTGAGGCTGTGCATCGACTACAGAACTTTAACCACTTGCCGACCGCGCTATAGCGAAAATACTGCTACAGCGCGGTCGAGTAGTTTTGACACGACGTCCCTGGGACGTCGTCCTTCACTTTCGCGATTGCGCGTCCCCTGGGACGCGCTCGCGAAAGTGTCCGTGATCGCCGGGTCTAGAAGACCCGGCGCATCACGGATCACGGTAAATTGCCGCTGATAGCGGCCGTTTACCACGTGATCGCGCCGTCAAATGACGGCGCGATCACTTGTAAACAAACCGGCGTCATTTGATGACGCCGGTTCCTCCCTCTCCTCCCTCTGCTCTCTGTACCGTTCGGTACAGTGTGCGAGGAGAGGGGGGGAGCGGGGTGTCAGCAGCTGAGCTGTGGCTGGATCTGTGACAAATGCAGTCACAGATCCAGCCATCCCTCAAAACATCCCAGCTTTGCAATCCCCAGTACACAGCAATCCCCCCAGTACCCAGCATTACCCCAGTACCCAGCATTACCCCAGTACCCAGCATTAACCCAGTACCCCACAATACCCCAGTACCCCACATTACCCCAGTACCCCACAATACCCCAGTACCCCACAATACCCCAGTACCCCACAATACCCCAGTACCCTGCATTACCCCAGTACCCCACAATACCCCAGTACCCCACAATACCCCAGTACCCCAATACGCTGCAATACCCCAGTACCCCAATACGCTGCAATACCCCAGTACCCCAATACTCTGCAATACCCCAGTACCCCAATACCCCAATACTCTGCAGTACCCCAATACTCTGCAGTACCCCAATACTCTGCAGTACCCCAGTACCCCAATACGCTGCAGTACCCCAGTACCCCAATACTCTGCAATACCCCAGTACCCCAATACTATGCAATACCCCAGTACCCCAATACTCTGCAATACCCCAGTACCCCAATACTCTGCAGTACTCCAGTACCCCAATACTCTGCAGTACTCCAGTGCCCCAATACTCCAGTACCCCAATACCCCAATACCTCAGTACTCCAATACCGCAATACCCTGTGCGATACCCTGAAATGCCCAAATACTCTGAAATACCCAAATACTCTGAAATACCCAAATACTATCGCCTATGGGGATTTTTAGGTAGTGAAGTTTGGCGCCATTCCATGAGCGTGCGCAATTTTGAAGGGTGACATGTTGGGTATCTATTTACTCGGCGTAACGTCATCTTTTTCATTATGAAAAAAAATTGGGCTAACTTTACTGTTTTTTTTTTTTTTTTTAGCACAAAACATTGTATTCTCTAGGGTCTTTGCTAAAAAAGCATATATAATGTTTTGGGGTTCTATGTAATTTTCTAGCAAATAAATGATGATTTTTCCATGTAGGAGAGAAATGTCAGCATTGGCCTGGGTGTTCCAGAACGCCTGATGGCGTTCCCTGCATGTTGGGCTTCTGTGTGTGGCCACGCTGTGTAAAAGTCCCACACATGGGGTATCGCCATACTCAGGAGGAATAGCAGAATGTGTTTTGGGGTGTAATTTGTGCTATGCATATGCTGTGTGTGAGAAATAACCTGCTAATATGACAGAAACAAGTTTTTTTTTTTTTTTTTTTTTTACAGAATTTTCAGTCGTTTTTCTTTTATAGCGCAAAAAATAAAAAACCCAGAGGTGATCAAATACCACCAAAAGAAAGCTCTATTTGTGTGAAAAAAAGGACACAAATTTCAAATGGGTAGAATGTTGTATGACTGAGTAATTGTCATTCAAATTGTGAGAGCACCGAAAGCTGAAAATTGGTCTGGTTAGGAAGGGTGTTTAAGTGCCCAGTGGTCAAGTGGTTAAACAAGCGGACTATCACCGACCAGTACACTACCCCTCGGATTGAGGATGCATTGCAGAGCCTGTCAGGAACTAAGTGGTTCAGCGTGATGGACCTGAAGAGTGGTTATTATCAGATCCCCATGCATCCGGAAGACAGAGAAAAGATGGCTTTCATTACCCCAGTAGGTTTTTTCGAATTTAATCGCATGCCCCAGGGCCTGTCGGGAGCCCCAGGCACCTTCCAGAGATTGATGGAGAAAACTGTGGGCTATATGAATCTGATCGAGGTGCTGGTATACCTGGATGATATTATTGTGTTTGGGAAGACATTGGAGGAACACGAACAAAGATTGGAAAAGCTGCTGAGACGACTGCACGAAGAAGGTCTGAAACTGTCAAGAGAGACGTGTCAGTTCTATCAATCCTCTGTCCACTACTTGGGGCACATAGTCTCCGCAGAAGGCATATCCACCGACCCAGAGAAGCTGGAGGCAGTTACATCCTGGCCTAGGCCCACCAATGTGACAGAGTTGCGGTCATTCCTGGGGTTCTGCTCCTACTACAGGAGATTTGTGGAGGGGTTCGCTAAAATTGCCAAGCCCTTAAACGAGACAAACGATGAAGATGATGCCTCTGAGTCTGAAAAACCAGTGAAGCTTCACATGGGCCCCAGGAAACCCAAAGAATCCATTTGTGACCAATGGACTCCTGAGTGTGAAGGGGCATTTATACGACTCAAGGAGAGTTTGACCACCACCCCCATGTTGGCCTATGCAGATACCTCAAAACCATACGAGTTGCATGTGGATGCCAGTAGAGAAGGATTAGGGGGAGCTGTCAGGGATCCAGGCCTGTCTTCCGATCCCCGCACATGCGCAATAGAGCTGACGCCCTGACGTGTACCCGTGCGGGAAAGGCGCACACACGGTCTGGCGACGCAACGTGCACACGGGCGCGCGCATGGGCGCGCACCTTCCGGGAACCAATCAGAGGCCTGACCAGGCTATTTAAACCAGCCCCTGTCTTATGGCGGGTTGCTGGTTTGTCTTCAGCTTGTGCTTGGACTCTCTGCCGATTACCTGAACCTTTGACCCGGACTTCCGTACGACTCTCCTCTCACCCTGAAGTTGAGCTTGGCTCTTGTTCCTGGATACGCTGTCTTCTATAATCCCTGACCTCTGGCTTGGCTTGGACTTGTTGATCTCTCCAACCCCTGAACCTCGGCTTGCTCTCCGGACCTGTCCTCAGTCTGATCCGCTTGCACCTGCCCAGTACCCCTCCAGTTACCTGCTCCACAGTTCCTCAGTACAGCTTCTGTTACCTGCCCTGCACCTGTCTTGTGGCTCCTCGGCTGCCTGCTCTGCTCACCGCCACCAGGAGGAGCTTCAGTTCCAGTCTTCACCGGAATCCCAGCTACCAATCGGGACCTCACTGGCACCGGTGTCTCCCGGGGCTCGCCTCCCTTGTCCCAACTCCAGGGGACGGTCGGCGCCGGGTTGCAACGGTGGGCCACCCTTGGCATTTCGGCTTCGGTGAGTACACAGCCTGACAGGAGTGCTATACCAAGAGCACGATGGCTGTCTGCGCCCAGTGGCGTACGTGAGCAGGAGCTTAACCCCGTCTGAAAAGAACTATTCCACTCATAAACTAGAATTCCTAGCCTTGAAGTGGGCTGTCGTTGAAATGGGAATTCTGACAGCAGGAGTGCCTACATTTTATTGTAACATAACTCAAATGAAGGATGGGGACTTGCCCCAGCTATCAAGGAAGGAACTGAGGCAAGATCAAGAAGGAGATCCGCTGGGTAACCTAGTCTTAGAAGCTTTGGAACATCGGGATACAGGGGTATTTTTTACAAGTCCTTTAAAAGAAGCACGGCTGGTGCATAAAGAGTGGGACAGGCTGCAACTCCATCAAGGGGTGGTCTACCGAATGGGCCCCTCTGATGGTCCAGAAGAGAAGTGGCAGATGTTCTTGCCCAGCAAACACAGAGAGACTGTACTAGCTGCGCTCCATGATCAGCATGGTCATCTGGGCCCCGAAAAGACTTTCCAGTTGGTCAGAGACAGGTTCTACTGGCCCGGCATGAGGGCTGAGGTTAAGAGATATTGTCATTCATGCATCCGGTGTATTCAAATGAAGACGCTGCCCCATCAAGTTGCCTCAATGGGTCACCTTCAAAGCCAGGGCCCATTGGAACTAGTGTGTATAGACTTTCTCTGCATGGAACCTGATCTGACTGGAATAGGGAATGTCTTGGTGGCAACCGACCATTTCACTAGGTATGCCCAAGCATACCCAACTAAGGATCAGAAGGCCTCAACCATAGCCAAAGTTTTGGTGGAGAAGTTTTTCAATCATTACGAATTGCCAAAACATATCCATTCTGACCAAGGGAGAGACTTTAAGAGTAAACTAATACAAAAGTTGTTGGGTCTGCTGAATATAGATAAGAACAGGACCACCCCTTACCATCCTCAAGGGGATGCCCAGCCTGAACGGTTTAACAGGACTCTCTTGAATATGCTGGGGACATTAAGTATTGAAAAGAAACAGCACTGGAGCAAGCATGTGGCTGCTATTGTGCATGCGTATAATTGTACTACGAACGACTCAACTGGGTACTCACCATACCGCTTGATGTTTGGGAGAGAGGCTCGACTGCCAGTTGATCTGGCCTTCGGAGTATCTTTGGACCACACTTCTGTGGCCTCTCACAAAGGATAGTTAGACCGCTTGAGAAGTAGCCTAAAGACGGCTTATGAGCAGGCAGTGGTTAACTCCGAAAAATGGGAACAAAGAAACAAAAGGAACTTTGACTTGAGAGTCCGGGTTTAGGATTTACAACCAGGAGACCGAGTTTTACTACGGAACCAAGGTATACCAGGAAAACATAAGCTGGCTGATCGCTGGAAGTCACAACCATGCATTATATGTAGAAAACTTCCTGAACTTCAAGTCTACCAAATCAGACCTGAAGGAAGTGTGGGTCCCCTAAAGACCTGGCACCGGAATCACTTACTACCTCTCACTGAGGCTGTTCGAATACCTTTGGTTTCCAATTCAAAGGATCTGCCCTCTACCTCCAGACTCTCTGGGCCAGTTACTAGGTCTCAGACAACACCTCCAGATTCGGACCATAAAGAGTCTTCAGATGAATGGATAGGGTCAGAGTGGTTATGGTCCTCTCAACAATCAGAGCCTAGTACTTCGTTCCTGCCCTCATCTGAAGTGGCAAGTGGTGGGACACTTCGGCCAGAAGCCCCTAAATCTATACCTCAGACTGTGCTTGAGGAAGAACTAAGAGATGATGTTGATCTACACCCTGCTGAGGAGCTTATAGAAAGCCCCACTCCGCCAGACGGAGACATGTGAAAAATGATGCACAGAGATTTATACCTTGCGTGTTCTAACAACCTTTTTTTCTCCGCTTGTATTCTTGTGAAGCATGTACCAGCATACATACTCTGTCCTCTTTGGGGACCAAAGATTTCAGGAGGGGGGGGGGTGTCAGAGTCTAATGACAGGCCATACCCGCTGAGACTATATCCACATCTGTAAATATGTACATTACCTTTAAGGGGCTATGTATTGTGGGATGGAGAGTAGCCGGAGATATGGACTTCATAGACTCTTATGAGAAACAGACTACATTTCCCACAACACCCTGCCCTGATGGAACATGTGTCGCCTCCGCACAGACTTGTGGGGGAGGCTATTTAAGAAGAGGGAGGGGCGCTTTTTATCTCTCTCGGGACCAGCTTTTCTCCTCTGTGGAGCTGCTGACAGGAACAGCCGTGCTGCTAGGCCCAGAATCCTGGGCCTAAATTTCCTGAGAGGCCAGCCATCCAGAAGGAAACATCTGTCGTATCTCTTTCCTGAATCTAGCCCAGTGGCTTCTGGAGAGATATACTGGTTAGCTTGAAGTAGTGGTGTAGGTAAGAGATTCTGGCCCAGATTCACGTACCTTGGCGTATCTTTGTGCGGGCGTAGCGTATCCTCTTTACACTATGCCACCGCAAAATAGTCAGGCAAGTGCTGTATTCACAAAGCACTTGCATCCTAAGTTACGGCGGCGTAGCGTAAATGGGCCGGCGTAAGCCCGGGTAATTCAAAGTAGGCTTGGAGTGGGCGTGTTGTATGGTAACCAACCATGACTCCACGTAAAAGACGTTTCAAACAAACGGCGCAAATGGACGTATCCCAGTGCGCATGCTTAAAATTACGCCGCAAATACTCATTGGTTTCGACGTAACTTACGCAAAGCACTATTCGCGAACGTTTTACGCAAACGACGTAAACGACGGAAAATTTGACTGTCCCTACGTCCATACTTAACATTGCGTACGCCTCATATAGCAGGGGTAACTTTACGCCGGAAAAAGACTTACGCAAATGACATAAAAAAAATTGTGCTGGGCGCACGTACGTTTGGGAATCGGCGTATCTCCCTCATTTGCATATTCAATGAGTAAATCTACGGAAGTGCCACCTAGCGGCCAGCGTAAATATGCAACTAAGATACGACGGCGTAAGAGACTTACGCCGCTCATATCTTAGCAAAATTCCGGCGTATCTTGCTTTCTGAATGCAGAAAAAACATACGCCGGCGCATCCTAGAACTTACGCGGCGTATCAACAGATACACCGACGTAACTTCTTTGTGAATCCTGCCCTCTGTCTGTAGAGTAGGCTGAGGATAGGGCAGTGGAGAGCCTCTGACTACCAGCTTAGAAGGGGCTCTGTCCGGCTCAAAAGCTGGAAGTTGGAGGGGCCCTATCCGGCCCAATAGTTGGTAGTTGGAGGTGCTCTGTCCGGCCCAAAAAGTAGATGGCAGTCAGGGCTCTATCCGGCCCAATAGGGAGATCGAAGTCGGGGCTCTATTCGGCCCAATAGTGAAGGAAGGCAGCTGTCAGCTACTGGAGCTATTTGCCTAGCATCAGGTTCCTAGCACGAACATCAAGCAATTGGCATCGGCTGTTTAAATAGGGATATGAGGAGGAGCCAGGTGAGATCGCTGGAAGCTATCGTGGCATGAAAGCTATCAGCCTGTGGCACTGTTGAGGTGTTGTGGAAGACCAGGATGCTTCAATAGTGGCCTTCAGCTCCAGTGCCGGCCCAGGACATTGTGCTGCCTGGTACAAAGAATGAAATGTTGCCCCCCCCCCAAAAAAAAATGCCCCCACATCCATTATTCTATATCATGATAACTAAAGTGGACCTGTCATGGCAATACATGTATAGGAGTATAAAAAAGACCTGTTATGGCTCTATGCATGTATGTACAATTATAAAGAAAACCTGTCATGGCTCTATACATGTATGTAGAAGTCAAAAGAGGCCCTGTCATAGCTCTATACATGTATGTAGGAGTATAAAGAGGATCTTTCATAGCTCTATACATGAATGTAGGAGTATAAAGAGGACCTGTCATGGCTCTATACATGTATATAGAAGTATAAAGAGGACCGGTCATGGCTCTATACATGTATATAGAAGTATAAATAGGACCTGTCATGGCTTTATACATGTATATAGGAGTATAAAAGGACCTGTTATGCCTCTAAACATGTATATAGGAGTATAAAAAGAACCTGTGCGTGGCCGGTGGCCGCAATGTCAGCGGCCACCCGCCATCGCTCCACAGAGAGCCAGAACGGGGATCTGTCAATATAAACAGATCCCCATTCTGACAAGGGAGGAGAGACAGATCTGCTGTTCCTAGTGAATAGGAACAGAGATCTCTCTCCTCCTCCAGTCAGTCCCATCCCCCCAGTTAGAAACACCTCCCAGGGAACACATTTAACCCCCTTCCCTGACAGTGACATTTACACAGTAATCAGTGCATTTTTATAGCACTGATCGATGTATAGATGTCAATGGTCCCAAAAATGTGTCAAAAGTGTCCGATGTGTCCGCTGCAATGTCGCAGTCTCGCTAAAAATCGCAGATCGGGGGGCGTGGCCAGCAGCCGGAGCGGATGGCTGTGTGAGACGGGAGCTCCGTGCACTGAACCCGCATCTAGCTACACCAAGCACCGATCCAGCCCTACACTGTCTCCACATCGCAGGAGGGTCCCTCTAGCAGCACCCAGACACGATGGGAAAGCGTAAGTCGGACCGCAAACCAAAGAAGCTGACCGACTTCTACCACGCGGCAAGTACGCCTAGGCCGCAAGATGGCGCCGGGACCTCGGACCCGCGGCGTTCACCACGCGCAGGGGGAAGCCAGCATAGTCCGTTCCAGCCACCGAGCGGAGCGCCGACCCCCGGAGTGTGGGGTGGAAGCGGAGGATCCACACCATCCCATTCTCCCTTCTGTTGCCCGCAAAAGTCATCGCAGCGGCGGTCGGAGAACCACAGATATGCAGGTGAGCAGGATGAGGCCTGTAATTCCCAAAACAGCACCAGGGACTTTGTGGACCAGATCCAAGAATTCCCTACATCTGGGGTCCCGCTTAGTGACACTGTCATGAGGGATATGCTGGTGACCCTGAGAGGGTCTATGCATAAGGACATGATGCAATGCGTCTCACAATTGAAACAGGAGGTCACGGCCATTGGGGAGAGAATCAGTCACGTAGAAGACAAAATGGGTGACTTTACATTAGCTCATAATGATTTAGTAGATGCACACTATGACGCTGATGATGAAATTAAAGCAATGCGCGAAAAATTGGCGGATTTAGAGGACAGGTCCAGGAGAAATAATATCAAATTGAGGGGGGTGGAGGAGTCAGTTCTCCCTAGGGACCTACGTCATTATGTCCAGGAGTTCATCGCAGCCATCTTGCCTGACCTCCCTGGTATTGAAATTATTGTGGATAGAGCACATCGCCTTCCTAAGCCTAAATTCCTCCCCGAGAAGGTCCCGAGAGATGTCATAGCACGTGTGCACTTCTTTCATGTTAAAGACGAGTTAATGAGATTCTCGAGAAAAAATCACCCCTTACCAGCTCCGTACTCGGACATCTCCATTTATTCTGATTTATCGCAGTATACTATGTTGGCACGGAAAAATCTGACGTCAATTACTAAACTGCTGCAAAATCACAAAATCACATACTCGTGGGGCTTCCCTACCAAACTCCTGATCACTAGGGACAACCGTACTTATGCTATCAGGAGTGTTGAGGAAGGATTAGACCTAGCAAAGAAATGGAACCTTCTCCCAGAAGATGCTACTACTCCTCCTTCTAAACCCACAGCTGCAAGGTTATCCCCTGAATGGAGCACTACCTGATCTTTGTTCGTTTATGTTTCCACTACCTCCGATATACATTTCCAACCAAGAGACTGGATTGAAATCATATGTTATCTAGTTCATTTTGGGTTCTTCCGGAGCTCACACCCCTCCCAAAGGAATTCAGCGAGATATGCTCGCACTCTGTGACCGTTGTCACCTTTTTACATGTTACATGACTTTACGGTTTTTCCTTTTTTTTTGGTGTTGTTGTCTTTTTTTTTTCTTCTTCTTCTTCCCTTCTAACTCTCCCCCCCATGTCAAGACGCCTGAGGATTTCACCTTCTCATCTGCCTGCTGCATGACGCATCTTCAAAAGATATCCACAGCATTTCCATGTACAGATTCGACCTATGTTCCCATCACAAAGGGTTTGGCGCCATCTACAGGTAACATTTTAGTACTGCATCCATTGACTCTGCTGAATGTGACAGATATAGCAAGCTCTCCTCTTTCACTATGTCTATATCAGTAATCTCTTTGAATGTACATGGGCTCAATAGCCCTTTCAAGCGGAGTGCCATGTGGAATGATGCCAATAAGCTTAAAGGAGATGTGTTGTGCGCTCAAGAGACTCATTTTACTTCATCCAATCCGCCTAAATGTACCCACAGATCTTTCCCTCATATATTTCACTCCATGGCCCCAGTGAAGAAAAGGGGAGTACTAATTGCCATTGGTAAAACAATCACCTTCAAGTTGCATGAAGTAATTAGGGACCCAAACGGTCGGTTCATTATTTTAGTTTGCGACCTGAACAACGCCACCTTCACCTTGGTGAATGTCTACGCCCCTAACCAGAGACCCCTTTCCTTCATCAACTCCCTTATGAAAAAAATTAACAAAATTAAGAAAGGAGCATTACTGTTGTGTGGGGACTTCAACTGCATCGTAAATAGGCACTTGGACTGCTCTAGCTCTTCACTGCCTTCTAGAACAGAATTACAACCGCTACTGACAGAGCATAACCTCTATGACCCCTGGCGGTGTTTCAACTCGATGGAAAGGGACTACACCTACTATTCTGCTCCTCATCGTGTATATTCCAGAATTGACTTTTTTCTTACAGACCTGGCCCTTCTACATAGAGTTGAATCGGCCAAGATACACTCTATCACATGGTCTGACCATGCCCCTATATCTCTGACTTTGAAGAACTCCTTTAATATTTCTCCCACATATCTTTGGAGAAATAACACCAGTCTCCTAGCCAATCCCACAGTTGTTTCCTCTCTAAAAGCTCATTTGACTGAATTTTTTAAAATTAATGACACTGCTGATGTCTCTGTAGCTACACTATGGTGCTCTCATAAAGCCTTCAGCAGGGGTCTCCTTATTCAGGCAGCAGCAAGGGAGAAAAAACGGAGGGAGGCATTGCTGAACAACCTCCTTACAGAATTAAAATCCTTAGAAGACCTTCACAAGGCGAACCCCTCGCCTCGATTAGACTCTGACCTATTTAATTGTAGACAAAAAGTGCATTTAGCTCTTCTCTCTAGGCACCACAATTGCTTGAGAAGACTTAAAGCCCAGTTTTATGTGAGTGGCAATAGGGCGGGCAAACTATTGGCTACCTATATTTCTAAACGCCAGCAAAAGGCTAATTTGACTTCCATGAGGGATCCCCATACCAACATACTGGAACACCATCCCGATAAAATAGCAAACTCCTTTATGAAGTATTACAGGGATTTATACAACCTCAGCCAAGATAACGACACGCCACAGCCCACCCCACATTCTATTAAATCCTTTCTTGATTCTTTATCCCTACCTAAATTAAGTGAAGAAGATCTGGCTGCCCTGAACTCCCAGATCACAAGTACAGAAATTCTAGACACTATTAAATCCTTACCTAAAAACAAATCCCCCGGGGCGGATGGCTTCACATCCGAGTACTATAGTGTGTTTTCTCAATCCTTAGTCCCGTACATGGAACGGTTG
Source organism: Rana kukunoris (assembly GCA_029574335.1). NCBI lineage: Eukaryota > Metazoa > Chordata > Amphibia > Anura > Ranidae > Rana > Rana kukunoris. Next base: position 421,181,694 of record CM056051.1, on the reverse strand, counting down.
TTCAGCGAGGCCTCCTCTGCAGCCTCCTTCCCAGAAGAGATGCTACAAGCCATTATAGTGACATTACCTAAACCAGGGAAGAAGCCGGATTCCCCTCAAAACTTTAGGCCTATTTCTCTTTTGAACACTGATCTTAAGATTTACGCAAAAATTTTGGCCAACAGACTTGCATTAATCACCCCCTCTTTGATCAAACCGGACCAGGTGGGTTTTGTGAGAGGAAGACAGGCCCCTGATGGTACTAGGAGGGTGCTCGATCTATTACACATAGCTGAATCTAGCAAACTCCCTACAACCTTTTTGGCACTTGATGCCGAAAAGGCTTTTGATAGGGTTCATTGGGGCTATCTGAGGGCAACGCTACAAAAGTTCGGCCTCCAGGGACAAATCTTATCAGCAATTCTAGCCCTTTATTCGATACCGTCAGCGAAAGTCTTTACTTCGAGCACCCTATCAGAGAAATTTTCTATCACAAATGGCACACGCCAGGGTTGTCCACTGTCCCCCATCATTTTTACTCTTATGATGGAACCCCTGGCGGAGGCTATTAGGACTGATTGCACGATATCGGGCATAAAGGTAGGGAAATGTATCCACAAAATTGGCCTTTTTGCCGATGATGTGGTCCTGACCCTCACCAATCCGGCTTCCTCCCTGGAGGGAGTTTTTAAAGTGTTAGAAAGGTATAGCAAGGTTTCCTTCTACAAATTGAATGTAGTGAAGTCATGCCTGTTGCCTGTAAATATGTCCCAGACCCAAGTGGCTACTTTAAAAAACAAATACCAATGCCAATGGATGTCTAAAGCATTTTCATATCTGGGTGTTCGTATAGCCTGTCCTTCTTCCCACTCATACGAAGCCAATTTTCCTGGCCTTATTCATACAGTTAGGAACGACCTCCAACACATAGCCTCCTACGAGCTTTCATGGTTGGGAAGAATAGCAGCCTTGAAAATGATGGTACTTCCGAAACTGATCTACTATTTTAGAACTCTACCTATCTGTCTCCCCGAATCCTTCTTCAACCTGATAGATAAAATGTTCAGACAATTTGTATGGCAGAGAAAAATGTCTAAAATCCCCTTTGTCATAATCCAGAGACATAGGAAATGGGGAGGTGCGGGGTTCCCAAATGTGAGGAATTATTACAGGGCGGCTATGTTGGACCAGATCAAGGCCTGGTTCGACCCACAGTCCCCAAAACTGTGGGTTCAAATAGAGAGATCGGTAGTGTCCAACAGAGATCTACCTTCCCTGCTCCTAGCCCAGTTGGTTAATGTACCTCTGGTCTGTCCTAAATTCCCTTCCATAGAGGCAACTCTTGACGCATGGAAGAAACTCCATCTCCTGACCCCTCGAGATTCTTTAATAAAAAACACTCTATCCAATCTCCAGGTGTATGAGTTTCTAATTCCCAACTTGAGAGTTGCCTCCTGGCTGAGAGATGGCATACTCACTCGTAACGACTTGTATGCCAAAGACCCAAACACCCACCAGTTTTCTAAGACACAAATACATCATTTTCACGTAAAACACCCTGAAGCAAATTACTCAGTACCCAATGAGGTGTGGACGTACCTCTTGAAAAATCACAATGTGCCTAAGGGCCTGTCGTGGTTCTATCGCATTCTTCAAAACAACACTAGTCGCAACAAAACCTCTAACATGGTGAGCTGGGAAAGAGACTTAGGGTCAGTCCACTCTATAGATGAATGGAAAACGGCTATTGGCACCTGCTTTAAGTTTTCGCATTGCACTGGCCATTGGGACATAATGTTGCGGACATTACACAGATCATACATGACTCCTGTTAGGTTGTCTATGATGTTTCCCACAGAGACCAGTGATTGTTGGAGACTTTGTGGAGCAAGGGGAAATATTTTCCACATTTTGTGGGAATGCAAATGCATCCGCAGCTTTTGGCGTGCAGTATTCAAATTGATCTCCTCGATCACTGGGTTCTTTATTGCTCCGAAGCCTCAGTTAGCTCTTCTTTTTTTGAATATACAAAATATCCCCATGCAATTTAGAAGTATTACAACTCACGTCCTATTAGCAGCCAGACTCACAATCACTTCTAAATGGAAATCCACTTTGGTCCCTAATGTCAGTGAGGTCATACAACGGGTAAAAGTTCAACACTCATATGAAAAATTCTTTGCTAATCAATCCCTGTCGGTGTCTAGGTTTCGCGATTTTTGGGAACCCTGGACATCAAAATTTCAGGAGTAATTCTTGATTTCATCCCTTCAAACTAAAATGAAAGTGAAAAGGCAATCCTAGCAGTCAGGTTAGTTTCATTCAAATCCACCTTAGTGCACATCCTCAGGTCCCCCCCCCCCCTCCTCCTCTACTCCCTATTTCCCTCCTCTCTCTTTCCAATTTCTTCTCTTGTCATCCATCCTCTTCTTGTCGTAGTTCCCTGTTATTTCCTCTTTCACCTTACCTTTTTTTATTGTTTCAGTTTTGGTTTACCACAGTCCTCTCAGTGGACGATATAACCCGGTTCAATTTATGATGTTATGTTACCTTACAGCTAGAATTTGGGTTGCTCTACTATACTAAGCCTCCTATTAAATATTTAATTTTTTTTGGCTTGCTGACTGTCTTGTGCAGACTAGACTCTGATAAATGAGTCACGATTCGTTCGGGCTCCCTCCCGGGGGCCCCGCATTGGGGGGGTGGCGTCCACATTTAGCGGTAGGACGTGCTCCCTCGTGTGTGGGGCGGCCGTGGGGGGCATGCCGGCGAGTCCACAGTCATGGATTAAATGTTTATTTTCATCCTTTAAGGTACCCACCTACTGTGTGAGCAGAAATTTCCAGTTGGTTCTGTATTAACAATGATCGATTTTTGTATTTGTTTAAGCTGTTTTGTACAACAATGAAGTGCTACTCTATTTTGAACCAATAAAAATTATTTGAAAGAAAAATCGCAGATCACCGCAATTACTAGTAAAAAAAAATAATAACAAAAATGCTTGAAGTGCATTTTTTCTATTATTACATTGTTATATAAAACAAAAAAGCTCTCCCACATTGCGGATTGTTACTTGCCACAACGTCACACATTGCGGATTGTCATTTGCCACGTCACCTTCCACACGTAGCAGATTGACACTTGCCACGACACCACCTGCAACACATTGCAGATTGTCACTTGCCACGTCACCTGGCACACGTATCGGTTTGTCACTTGTTACAACGCCACCTGCCACACAATGCAAATTGTCACTTGCCACAACGTCACCTGCCACATGTTGCATATTGTCACTTGCCACAACGTCACCTGCCACACACCGCAGATTGTCACTTGCCACACGTAGCGGATTGTCACTTGCCACGTCACCTGCCACACATTGCGGATTGTCACTTGCCACAACATCACCTGCCACACGTAGCGGATTGTCACTTGGCAGGATGCCACCTGCCAATCATTGTGGATTGTCACTTGCCACTACGTCATGTACAAAGAAAAGTGTAGCGCTAAATAAATATGAGAAGGATATCCTAAATGGATATCGTAATTAATATTACAAAATTAGTGATTAAAGGGGTGGTTCCCCTAAAAAGAAACTTTTAACATTGCCTGTCTCTTCTTAATAACATGTAGAATCGGCTGGTAGTTTAAAAAAAAAAAGTCCGTACATACCATTTTCGGCATGTAGTCTCACCGCCGCTTCCGGGTATGATGTGTGGGGACAGGCATCCGATCGACGCATACATCGCGTCACGAGATGCCGAAAGAAGCCGAACGTTGGTGCGGCTCTATACGGCGCATGAGCACCAACGTTCGGCTTCTTTCGGCATCTCGTGACGCGCTGTATGCGTCGATGCCTGTCATTTAAGTAGGCACGCCCATCCCCGGCCGCCAGACCCGGAAGCGACGGTGAGACTACATGCCGAAAATGGTATGTACGGACGTTTTTTTTTTAAACTACCAGCCGATTCTACATGTTATTACGAAGAGACAGGCAATGTTAAAAGTTTCTTTTTAGGGGAACCTCCCCTTTAACACCATATGTGACCACCGTGCTAGAAAATCATGACTGAACAAACTAAAGAGCCAATCACATATGAAAGTTCAATAAAATCGGTGACTGAAGAAATTGATAAAGGATCCACCACCAAATGTCTGAAGGCTTACCGGAGAGATTGAACCCAGATGAGCATATACCCACTAGGTCAATCTAGCTTGTTAGAGGTCACACAGCCAGATCTTGATGTATCATGTGTCCTGGAGCCTAGCATAAAACTCAGCTCAAAGGATGCAGGAGGTTCAATGAAGAGTCTCCAAATTTAAAGTATCATGTCAAAGTATCCATTCAGTACATAATGAAGGAAGGAGGAAAAGGAAGAAAAAGGGGCGCACATAGCGTAATTCTGTGAATTATTCAATATTATTTATTAAAAGAAAGAAATACACTCACATTTGCAGTGATGTAAAGAGCAAACAGTGGCATCAATAATCCTTCCAGACGCGTTTCGTTCTAGGGAGCATCACATGATGTTCTAGTGCCAACACTTTTTTTTATTTTTTTAAGATAAATCATATATTTTATGGATTTTGTCTTCCAGCTTTGGCAGGAAAGGGAGCCGAGCCAAATGGATCTGCACTTGAGATGTCTGAAGTTCTGTAAGTCACTGGATTGATGGGAACTGATCCAGCCACAGAGGATTTTGCAACATGAGACACAACTTTAGAAGCAGCAATGGGCTGTGCTTCAACACTTTTTATGTCTAAAATCAATGGATCAGTCCTCTTAAATTTATCATTTAGTTTTAGGCAGATATTTGGGGGCTGGGACACCACTTGGGGAATACAGAGGTGAGATCTCCCCACCATAGTTCCCGCTATTTTTCCACCCTCCTTAGAGTGTTTTAGTTTCAGGTATATCTGAGCCCCTTTCTCAGTTGTATCCAAGCCCTTCTCTGCTCTGTACCTGAGCCCCTCTGTTTTTCATATATGAGTCCCTTGCTACTCCCAGGACCCATGATACATCAAGATATCTAAGGTATTCCTATTGTGGCTGTGTGACCTCTAACAAGCTAGATTGACCTAGTAAGTATATGCTCATCTGGGTTCAATCTCTCCGGTAAGCCTTCAGACATTTGGTGGTGGATCCTTTATCAATTTCTTCAGTCACCGAATTTATTGGACTTTCATATGTGATTGGCACTTTAGTTTGTTCAGTCATTATTTTCTAGCACGGTGGTCACATATGGTGTTAATCACTAATTTTGTAATATTAATTATAATATCTATTTAGGATATCCTTCTCATATTTATTTAGCGCTACACTTTTCTTTATACATCATTTTATTTGCAACATTTTTGTTAGTTGCTGTAAGTTTTCACTATTTGGACAGCACGGTATTGTCTTTTCACATTTTTTGTTCACACTTGCCACTACGTTCACTACTTGCCACACATTGCGGATTGTCACTTGCCACACATTGCGGATTGTAACCTGCCACACATTGCGGATTGTCACTTGCCACACATTGTGGATTGTCACTTGCCACAACGCCTCACATTGCGAATTGTCACTTGCTATGATGTCACCTGCCACATGTGGTGAATTGCCACTTTCTGTGTCCCAAAGTAAAGGCAGGCAGCAGAGAGATAATACAATCTCTCTGCTGCCTGCACAGTGATGCAGGGTGGGCAGTGAGAGATGATCTCATCTCTCTGCTCCCCCGCCCGCTAATTGGCCAGCAAGCCTGATCACCTGTCCAGTGTCCCGACTGTCCCCTGGATCGCTGCTGCTTTATACATCTGAGGCTGATTGGCCAGCAAATCTTGACTGTCCCCTGGATTGCTGCTGTCTTCTTATACATCCAAGGCCGCAGGCGGGGGGCTGCTTGAGGTGACCGTCGCCTTTCACTTTGCCGCCTGTCTCCTGCGGGGGGGGGGGGGGGGAGAGAATTGTGGCTCTTCCTATAGCAGTTGGAGGGAGCAGAACGGGCTGGCTGGCGGCAATTTGATTAACAGTGGAGCAGGCAGAAGGGGATGGCGGGTGGGCAGCAATTTGGCGCCCACTGAAAGTGGCGCCTGGTACAATGGTACCATCGGGTCCCATGGTGGGCCGGCCCTGTTCAGCTCTTCTGCATTGTTGGGTCTCATGTCTCTCATCTTTCTCTTGGCAATGCCCCATAGATTCTCTATGTGGATCAGGTCAGGTGAGTTTTGCTGGCCAATCAAGCACAGTAGTCCCACGGTCATTGAAGCATGAAGTGCTTCAAAACCTCCTGGTAGATGGCTGCGGTGACCCTGGACTTAATGAAGCACAGTGCACCAACACCAGCAGATGACATGGCTCCCCAAATCAACACAGACTGTGGAAACTTCACACTGGACTTCAAGCATCTTGCAGTGTGTGCCTCTCCATTTTTCCTCCATACTCTGGCTCCTTGGTTTCCAAATGAGATGCAAAATTTGCTCTCATCAGAAAAGAGGACTTTGGACCACTGAGCAACAGACCAGGTGTGTTTTTCTTTAGCCCAGGTAAGACACTTCTGATGTTGATTGTTGTTCAGGAATGGCTTGACAAAAGGAATATGACATTTGAAGCCCATATCCAGGATCCATCTGTGTGTGGTGCCTCTTGATGCACTGACTCCAGCCTCAGTCCACACCTTGTGAAAGTCCCCAACATTTTTGAATGGCTTTTTCCTGGCAATCCTCTCCATGCTACGGGTCCCCCCCCAAAAAATCCATACATCCGATATGGATTTTAGGGGAATCCCGTGCCAACATTTAAAAAACATGGCATGGGAGTCCCCCCCACAAAATCCATACCAGGTCCCTCATGTCTGTTATGGATTTTAAGGGGAACCCCACGCCAAAATAAAAAAATTGTCTTGGGAGCCCCCAAAATCCATACCAGACCCTTATCCGGGCATGTAACCTGGCACGCCGCAGGAAAAAGGGTTGAACGAGAGAGCCCCCCCTCCTGAACCGTTCCAGGCCACATGCCCTCAACATGGTGATGAGGACAGCTGCTTTATCTCCACAACACTTGCCTAGTGGTTTTGGGGGTCTGAAGGTGGGGGGCTTATCGGAATCTGGAAGCCCCCTTTAACAAGGGTCCCCTAGATCAATCCCCTCCCTATATAAATTGGTATGGGGTACATTGTACTCCTACCCATTCACTAAAAAAGTAAAAAACACAGTTTTTGACAATTCCTTTATTAACCCCCTCAGCGGTATTCCAGAGTCTGGCTCGGGGTGGAATTTCAGAACCAAAAGCGGTAACCCCAAGCCAGACTCAGGATTGCCCCGCAGTGTCCACAGGCAGGGAATTACTTAGCTTGTCCCTGGATCCTGCAATGCCTCCCTGCTGTGTGATCAAGCTGTCTCTCCTCGCTCGATTCACACAGTGCCCTGTCCCGCTGAGCTCAGTTCCCTGCAACGTTACGACGCACAGGGGCGGAGACATGTAGCGCCTGTGTACTTTCAGTCCAGGTGCTATCTTAAATTTAGAGGGGGATGAGAATATTATGTAGCTCTCATCCATGTGAATTCTGTAAACTTGACTTTCTGTCTAGCTGGGCTGTGCTGACAGTTCATTCTGTGTTCCTGGGGTGTTTTTCCACCCCAGGGAGACAGGTGGTGGCAGTGGAGTCCAGGCCAGAGCGCCTTCTTGCCAGCAGCCAATCAGAGGGATTTTTCCCTCGCGGGGCATGCTGGGGGAGGGTACTTCTAGTTAGGCGCCATGTTTGGAGTTCGAGGTTGGATCCGGGTGCGGCACCCACCTTTAGGCTGTGCGCACATCATGGGCCCCGGCGATATGGCCTACCAGGCCGGGGCGCACGTGCTACGCGTTGTCTTTCGTTCCGGGACCATGTTGGCCCGGAGCAACTAAAGTGGTGATGGGACCCAGTGACTTATTGGGTCCCCCCCATCTTTTTAAAGAAGATCCCAAGTAAGTTGTGCTGTTCGGTGGGGAGTCGGTCTGAGGAAAGCCCGGAGGCAGGCAATCCAATAGGGTCTAGACGAACCATCGTGGATCGAGGTGACCGGACACTGGGAGTTTGTCTGATTGCAACCTGTCAGTCGGTGACCGAAAACCAAGAACTACCTGAATAAGATTCAGGCAACTATTTTCATTGAGAAGGAATCGCTCCATTAAACTGCGTTCCAGAGCAAGGGCCTGTGGCAGAGGTTCCACTTTTCATTTGAGCCATGTCTGTGGCAGAGACTTGTTCTCCTTCTCAAGGGTCCGAGTGATACTCTGGCTGGCAGTTCTGTGAGAGAGACTGTCCAGGTACACTACACCCACTCCGGTAGGAGTGGCGATGAAGCGAAGGTATCGTTGAAGCAGGACTGCTTCTACATGGTTAAGGCCTGAATCTGCAATTCTCCTTTCACCAATCTTTCTCTGTCTACTTCAAGTTAATCATTTGCCGTGTTTGGCAAGAGAATACAAGCACAGAAAACGACACACTGCTGTTTGGACATTCCATCATTGCTCACATCACATTGTCATCATCATATCCCTAGACGCATCACAAAGGTAACACGCCGTCCCAAATCTATCCAGCGGCTCCTGAGGGGGTAGCGCTATACACACTACATACATACAGTACTGTATGAAATAAATACACACCCTTTGTCCCTAGTGGTCTGCCCAGTGTCCTACATGCACTTTTATATAATAAAAACTTTTCTTTCTGCCTGGAAACTGGATTGTCCATAGCAACCAAAAAGTGTCCCTTTATGTCAAAAGTGGTTTTAGAGCAGCTAGAAAACAGCCATAATAAATTAGAATCACTTGCAGAATTGAGCGATAGCGATTTGTGGGGAAATTCGTCATCAAACAATAAAAGTAATGACAGCGACAATTCTGCAACTGAGCAAATTTCTGTGTTTTTGATTTGATTACATTATTGAATTTTTTTTATTATAATTACATTATTATTTGTTATAATTATTTATAGTTATTTATTATATTATAATTTATTATTTTGTTTTTCAAACTTTATCATACCCGGGATCAGGGCTTTTTTTCTGGGGGAACTTGGGGGAACTCAGTTCCACCACCTTTGGCTCAGACCCTTTGGTGCCTGCTCACCACAATCACTTGTAAACACAGAAGTCTGGTTTCTGTGTTTACAAGTGACAGCTTTGTAACCCCCTGAACTCTGCACTCTGTATGTAATGCAATTCTGGTATTTAATGCCCCTTTAAGACCCTTCTACTGTTTGTGAAATCTGAACGGGTCGTGGTTGAGTTCCTGTACCTATTTTCTGAGAAAAAAAGCTCTGCCCGGGATGTCTAGTAGACTCTGGTTTGGGCAGATTTAAGTGAGTTATTCCTAAAAATTACAGGCCTACAATATAAAATGCCAAATTTCCATTCAAAATAATGGTATCGCATTCAGCACCTAAAATCTGAAATAGTCATACTGCCAGGGAGGTTAAAAATAAAATAAAAAGTGTCCCACAATGTCTATCCATCTTCAATCACGAAGGTCCAGAGGAAACGGAAAAAGTCCACCTCCATGGGAGGCGTCCCGCCAACTGCAGCCAGTGACTCCCTGTTATATAGCCAAGGGCAGGGCCACATGGTGATGTCAGAGGGGAGCGGGGTCACCATTTTTTTTCCTGGGGACTGTAAGTGCCGTGATAATAGATGTATGGACATCACGGGACACTTTTTTTTTTCAATAAAGGAATTGTCTGCTGTCATTTTTACTTTTTTGGTGAATGGGTACAATGCCCATACCTATTCACGTATGGTTCAGTAGGGGGGGTGCTCTCTCATCCCCTCCCCCTTTCCCTGCGGTCTGGCAGGTTGCATGCCCGGATAAGGGTCTGGTATGGATTTTGGGGGGACACCCACCCCATTTTTTTTTCAATTTGGTGTGAGGTTTCCCTTAAAATCCATATAAGACCTGAAGCGTATGAATTTTGAGTGGACCCCCCCCCCCCCACACACCATTTCCACACCATTTTTTTTTTATTTTGGCATGAGTTCCCCTTAATATCCATACCAGACCTGAAGGGCCTGATAATGGACGCTGTTTTTTCTATGATTTTTTATGTATATTTCCAGGATCTGACAATACATTACAACCATGAGCAATTTTAAATATAATTTTTTCCTTAAGAAATGTAATTTTGCTGTGATACTGTTATAAACATGTGAAAGAGCAGTCTAAGGGGACACCCCAAGCACGATATTTAAAGGAATCTTTAATGTTTATTGTTTCTCTTTAAGTATTAATAAAATCACTGCTCCTGAAAAAACGGCCGTTTTAAAAACGTTTTGTTGCATTGATACATGGGGGAGTACCCAGGTCCCAAAACTCTTTTTTGGCAATAACTTGCATATAAGCCTTTAAAATTAACACTTTTGATTTTTCACGTTCGTGTCCCATAGACTTTAGCGGTGTTTGTATGTTTGCACAAATTTTTAGTCTGTTTGCATGTTCTGGTGCATACCGAACTGGGGGGGGGGGGGGGGGGGGTGTTCGGCTCATCCCTATACTACAGTGATCGTGCATTGTGCAGTGACGTCGAAATATCCCTCTTGTCCAATCAGAGAACACTTTGCATTCATTTTTCACAATGCTTTTTGGGAGGAGGGGGTTGGGGCAGTGGACGGTGTTGGTAGGGCAGTGGAGAGTGGTGTCGGTAGTTTTTTTATTTCATTTTTATAGTTTTCCATTTTTTTAGAAGTTTTTTACAAAACTTTTTTTTATATTTTTTTGGGGGGCTTTGGTGAGATGTAAGGACCCCTGACATCTCCCCTTTGAGACAGACAAACGGACTGAGGACACAGATTCCCAAGGTCCCTTTCTCAGCACTTAAGATGAATGAACAAAGACAGAGGCTCCTGTTCATTCATAAACTGAGTAGAGTAAAAACAGTTTACTCTGCTCAGTTATCACAGGACACAGGAGCGATCTCACTTGTGGTGTCCAATTCCTGACAGTCCCCCCTCAAACGGCAGGAGAGGGGCAGAGGGGAGCCAGCTGCGGGAGACAAGGGGGTGGAGGAGAACAGGGGGGTGGAGAAGGACACGTAGGGGGCCGGGGAGGAGCTGGGAATGCTTGGTGTGACAGGAGGGACAGCTGTGACCACGGATTTCCCTGTATAGCTTTTTAGCTGAGGGAGAGAAGGAGAAGTGGCTGTCAGCTAAAAATCTATGCAAAGGAGATCAGTGTTCACAGCTGTCCCTCCCACCACACCGCGAGTCGCTTGCAGGTGTGCAGGAGCCACCGCAGAAAAACAGGAGTCTCCTGCACCTCGCCGGAGTCTTGAGATGTTTGCATACAGTACATACGGTACTTACTGTAACTTCATAAAAATTGCCATACCTAAACTACAACTTTAAGTTGCTGATTATTTTAGTTAAATATGTGTTGTAATATTTCTTGCATTTGCCAGGTGGATACTTCTGTGTTTGTTAGATCAAGTCACATTTGCCACCATTCTTAATTTCTTATTCTCTGATGTGAAATTCAGCTCTAAGTAACCACAGTTGTGTTTAAAATATAGTACAGGTAAGTGATTGTTTTTGAACCATCTCACTAACTTTATAAGTGACTCACCAATGATTCCATGTAGAGAATGTTCCCCCGAATGTTATAAATATTCCCCATGTGTTGTTTTGTAGCGGTGATATGTGTATTTACTGGCGGCAGACTTTGGATGTTCTGAATTTTTTATGATCATAAATAATTTTGTCATTCAACTTAATTGCCATACATTGATCTTTATGTTTTTCTGGCTGATGATGGCTCAGGTCTATCAACATCACTCAGAACAAACTGCGCCAAACTGTGTTTTCATTGACAGCTATGAACGCATTCTGTGGGAGGTGGAATCTTTGTGTCACAACGCTTCTGTCTCATCGGCACTTTGCGATCCCACGTTCAAACTTCCACCACTTACGTTGAGCAAAGTTCGCAGATTTACGTGAAATTACTGTGGGGAAATTGCTTTTTGTTTTGATGTTTCCGACTGTTTAAGTGCAGAATGGCAAGTCAGATATTTTCCTTTCAGCTCTCCCCCTTGTGAGCATTTAATGACGTTATAAACATTCTGCGCTGTAAAATTAAGCTTTATCTTCCCAAAACAGACAAATAAAGACACCAGGAATTGGAAAATAAAATGGCGAGTTTAGTGAACCTGGACGCCAGTTTCTCCGCTTTCACCCGAGCCAAAAGGCTAAATATCTCCCAGTGCCGCCCAACCTACCTATAATTGATTCAGCCTAATTAGTGTGAATATTTCCCGGGATGCAGGCATCTTTCCAAATGCATATTTTTCATTTAACGGTTAAGTAAAGTGTAATTATTTTTACAGTCCACAGTGATCCCATGGCAGTTCTGAGATCTCACCGTCGGTTCAGCTTATTATTTAATGGAAGCAGATGATGACTTTTTGTTTTGTGAAAATACTAATAATTACAGATTCTGTTTAGTACAAGGCCCAAGTTATTGGTGCGGCAAGATGGCTGCCTCAGAACCTGAACACCATATCGATAGACAATCTGACACTGCTGAGTCCAGGCTGAAATTAGTGTTATACTATATAATGCCTTGAAGCCATGGGATCATCTGCAAATACTAATGGCAAATAGACTGTGCATTTGCCCCACAGCTTCGTAAATGAGGGAAAGCTTCACTTTGCAAAAAGTACCCAATGGCGTTCAATGAAAATGGAAAAAAATAATAATTTTTTCTTGCACATGATTGGATGATGGAATTAAGCAGAGCTTTTGCTCATTTACTAAGCTCTGAAGCAACTGCTCCTGCAGAGTGCAACCACACTTTGCAAAGTGCACAGTGTATTTGTCTTTAGTAAATCAACCCCTTATGCTGCGTACACACGATCGTTTTTCGGCTTGTAAAAAACAAAGTTTTTTAGCCTCTAGAAAAAACAAAGTTTTTTCCAACTTCATCATTAAAATGATGTTGCCCACACACGGTCATGAAAAAAAAATGCTCTAGTAAAGCGCAGTGACGTACAACACGTACGACGGCACTATAAAGGGGAAGTTCCATGCGGATGACGCCACCCTTGGGGCTAATTTTGCTGATTTCATGTTAGTAAAAGACGATTCATGCTTTTCTGTCTGTTACAGCGTGATGAATGTGCTTACTCCATTACGAACGGTCTCCCGTCTCATAACTTGTTTCTGAGCATGCATGGGTTTTTCACGTTGTTTAAGCCCACACACGGCGTTAAAAAATGCAGCATGTTCGAAAAAAAAATTGTCGTTTTACAGAACGAGATCGTTTTAAATGACATTCTTTAAAAGCGTTGTTTTTTACAATTTGAAAAACGATATTGTGTATGTGGCATAAGTACACTGCTGCTGGTAAACAGACCTTTAGGAACAGTTAGGCATTATTTTCAACTGCTCCTGAATAGGTTTGAGCGAACCCGAACTGTAAAGTTCGGGTTCGTAACAGACTTTAGGTTTTTTTTGACCCAGACTCGAACCCGAACAATTTGCGCTAAGTTCGGGTTCGGGTTCGGTGTTCAGGTATGTAACGGCGCGCTGCAGGCAGCCAATCAGCATTTGTTTTACTTGTGTGACCTAGAAGCCATCACAGCCATGCCTACTAATGGCATGTCTGTGATTGGCCAGTGCAGCATGTGACCGAGCATGTGACCCAGCCTCTATATAAGCTAGAGGCACACAGCACAGCTCATCACTCTGCTTTAGCTAGGATAGGTAAAGGCTGCTGCTGCTGCTCTTCTCAGGGAAAGATTGACATAGGATTGTGCAGCTTCAAAAATCGAATTACAATACTCAGCGATCTACATAGCATTAGCTACTGTAGGGAAAGGTTCCTGATGTTCTTATAGGGGAGAATTAGATAGGAGTCTAATTGCAGCTGCACTGCATATTTTCCTGTCAGATACTCTGCATTAGATAATTTAGGGTGAAGGTTCCTGATTGTGCTTATAGGCAGAGAACTATATAGGAGTCAGTCATACTTCACAAACCTAATTGCAGCTGCATTGCATATGTTCCTGTCAAATACTCTGCATATTGCACCAGCATTGCATATGTTCCTGTGACATACTCTGCATATTGAACCAGCATTGCATATGTTCCTGTGACATACTCTGCATATTGCACCAGCATTGCATATGTTCCTGTGACATACTCTGCATTAGATAGTTTAGGGAAAGGTTCCTGATTGTGCTTATAGGGAGAGAAATATATAGGAGTCAGTCCTACTTCACAAATCTAATTGCAGCAGCACTGCATATGTTACTGTGAGATACACCCTTTATATACTTGTCTTCTATTGTGCTATTCAAAAAACAACCATTTAGGGAAAAAAATATTTTTTTGCAGTGTTACCTTCATTGTTTCTCAGTGTTTCCTCCATATCTGTAGGCGTGATATAAAGACCTTAGCTAATGTTGTTCTATTGTTGTATTCAAAAAACACCCATGTAGGGCAAAAAAATATATTTTACAGTTTTTCCTCCAGTGTTTGCAGTCTTGCCTGCATATCTGTACGTGTGAGATACACACTTTACATACTGTTTTCTATTGTGCTATTCAAAAAAAACAATTATTTTGGGCAAATAATTTTTTTTTTGGTGCGTTTCCTGCATATCTGTAGGTGTGAGATAAACACCTTAGCTAGTGTTCTTCTATTGTTGTATTAAAAAAAACACCTGTTTAGGGCAAAAAAATATCTTTTAGGCCGCGTACACACGATCAAATCCATCTGCTAGAAACGGTCAGACGTACCGTTTCAGCAGACAAATTCGATCGTGTGTACGGGCGGACAGACAGATTTTGCCAGCAGACAGATTTTAAAGCATGCTTTAAAATCTGTCTGCTGGGAACCCGTCCGTCCGACATGTCTGCTGCTTAGTACGCTAACCAGCAGACATATCTGCCCGCACATGCGTCAAATGGATTTGACGCATGCGCGGAAGTGTTTTACTTCCTGGTGCGGTGACGTGGCGGCGTCAACGTCACCGCCACGTCACCATGCTGTCTGCTGGCGGGGATTTTGGTTTGATCGTGTGTACACGATCAAACCAATTTCTCCCAGCAGACAAATCCGATCAAAACTGTCTGACAGACTGATTTGATCGGATTTATTTGGTCGTGTGTACGCGACCTTACAGTTTTTCCTCCAGTGTTTGCAGTCTTGCCTGCATATCTGTACGTGTGAGATACACACTTTACATACTGTTTTCTATTGTGCTATTAAAAAAAAAAAATCTTTTGGGCAAATATTTTTTTTTTTGGTGCGTTTCCTGCATATCTGTAGGTGTGAGATAAACACTTTAGCTAGTGTCCCTCTATTGTTGTATTAAAAAAACACCCATTTAGGGCAAGATCCTACATTTGAGAAATATGAGGAGAACGTCAAATAAGGGACGTGGCCGCGGTCGTGGTGCTGCTGGAGCTCCTGTTGCAGGGAGAGGACATGGTCGATCTGTGCCAGCTACACGCACAAGTGAAACACCTTTCTCAGGTGCGAGTAGGCGACAGAGCCTGCAGCGGTATTTGGTGGGGCCTAATCCGGCTCTACGAATGTTAAGGCCAGGAGCAGAACAGGCGGTAGTAGATTGGGTTGCTGACAGTGCCTCCAGTTCCTTCACATTGTCTCCCAAGTCCCAACCAGTCTTGTGCTGAAAGATTAGAGTTGGCACCTGCAGCCGATGTCCATCAGTCTTTCACCTCACCCCCTTGCAAATCAGCCAAGCAGTCTGAGCCCCAAATCATGCAGCAGTCTCTTCTGCGTTTTGATGACTCTGTTAGCATGTTTTCCCAGGGCCATCCACCTAGCCCTGCCCCAGAAGTGGAAGAGATTGAGTGCACCGATGCCCAACCACTTATGTTTCAAGATGAGTACATGGGGGGACCATCACAGCACGTCTCGGATGATAAAGAAACACAGTTGCCAACTGCTGCTGCTTTCGCAAATGTGCAGACCGACAAGGAGGGCAGTGGTGAAGACTGGGTGGAAGATGATGTGGTGGACGGTGAGGTCCTCGACCCCACATGGAATCAACCTCATGCAGGTGACCCATCTAGTTCGGAGGAAGAGGCCGTGGTCGCACAGAGCCACCAGCAGAGCAGAAGAGGGAACAGGGTGCCAACGCGGAGCGTGTTTCCCCTAGACAGTATGCCTGCTACTGCCTAACGCAGCAAGGGACCAAGCACACCAAAGCCAGGTCCAAGGAGTTCCCTAGCGTGGCAGTTCTTCAAACAATGTGCTGATGACAAGACACAAGTGTTTTGCACGCTGTGCAATCAGAGCTTGAGGCGAGGCATAAACGTTCTAAACCTGAGCACAACCTGCATGACCAGGCATCTAAGTGCAAAGCACGAGCTGCAGTGGAGTAGACACCTCAAAAACCAAGAAAGGTCTCTTGCTCCTCCTGCTTCCTCTTCTGCTTCAGTCTCCGGCCTCTCGGCCTCTTCATCCACCTCTGTAGTGACAGTGCTACCTGCCACCCCACAATTAGAGGACCGGCAAACAACACTACCACCTGGGTCACCAAACATCTCCACAATGTCCCATGGAAGCGTTCAGCTCTCTATCTTCCAAACACTGGAGCAGAAGAGGAAGTACCCCCCTACCCACCCGCGATCCCTAGCCGTGAATGTCAGCATTTCCAAATTTGTGGCCTTTGAAATGCTGTCATTCCTTCTGGTGGAGACACAGAGTTTTAAACGCTTGATGGAATTGGTTGTCCCACAGTACGTCGTGCCCACCTGCCACTACTTTTCCAGACGAGCCATCCCTTCCCTGCACAACCAAGTGGGGGACAAAATTAGGTGTGCACTGCGCAACGCCATCTGTGCCAAGGTCCACCTAACTACAGACATGTGGACCAATAAGGGCACAGTTCTGGAGGATAACGAGGTGGAGGATGAGGAGGAGGAGATGGAGGAGGAGGAGGAACCATGTTCACAGCAGGGTGGCACTCAGACCAGCTCATGGCCATCACTGGTGCATGGCTGGGGGGATACAGAGGACACAGATGATACACCTCCCACAGAGGACAGCTTTTCCTTGCCTCTGGGCAGCCTGTCACACATGAGCCATTACATGCTGCAGTGTCTCTGCAACGACCGCCGTGTTTCGCACATTTTAACAGGTGCTAATTACTGGGTGGCCACGCTGCTGGATCCCGTTACAAGGACAATGTACCGTCCTTAATTCCCTCACTGGAGCGTGATCGCAAGATGCACGAGTACAAGCGCGCGCTGGTAGACGCGCTGCTGGTGGAATTCACACCTGACAGCGGGGGCAGAGTGGAAGCACAAGGTGAAGGCAGAGGAGGAGGAAGAGTTCGCCAACGCAGCCGGGGCACGGCCAGCACCTCAGAAGGCAGGGTTAGCATGGCTGAAATGTGGAAAAGCTTTGTCAGTACGCCACAACAAACAGCACCACCAGCTGATATGGAACGTTTTAGCAGGAGGCAGCATTTCAGCAACATGGTGGACATGCCTACAAAGAAGGAATGACGGGTCTGCCCCCTTAAACTTCTGGGTCTCCAAATTGGGCACATGGCCTGAGCTTGCCCTTTACGCCTTGGGGGTGCTGGCCTGCCCTGCAGCCAGTGTATTATCTGAACGTGTATTTAGCACGGCAGGGGGCGTTATCACAGACAAGCGCAGCCGCCTGTCCAGAGCCAATGTGGACAAGCTCACGTTCATTAAAATTAACCAGGCATGGATCTCACAGGACTTGTCCGTACCCTGTGCAGAATAGACATGTATACCGGCCTTATCCAGCCATTTTTGTATTTCTGATCTTTCTATGGTTGCCACCTCATCCCTTTAAAAGCGAAAACATATTAATTACACAGGTTCTCTGGCTGATTAAGGTGCTAATTAAACTCACTTGGTGCCTTATCGACATTAAATTAGCCCCAGAACCTGTGTAATTACTATGTGTTCGGGTTTAACTGGTTGCCGACCGCCCGCCGTCATATTACTGCAGGAAGTCGGCACGCCTGGGCGAGAGCCCGTAGCTATACGTCCGCTCTTTTTGCGGCCACTAGGGGGCGCGCGCGTGCCCCCGCTCGCCCCCGAGTCCCGCGCGCGTGCCCGGCGGGCACGATCGCCGCCGGGCACACGCGATTGCTCGTTACAGAGCGGGGACCGGGAGCTATGTGTGTAAACACAAAGCTCCCGGTCTTGTCAGGGAGAGAAACGCTGATCTTCTGTTCATACAATGTATGAACGGAAGATCAGTAATTCCCCCTAGTGAGTCCACCCCCCCATACAGTTAGAACACACCCAGGAACATACTTAACCCCTTCCCCGCCCCCTAGTGTTAACCCCTTCACTGCCAATGGCATTTTTATAGTAATCCAATGCATTTTTATAGCACCGATCGCTATAAAAATGCCAATGGTACCAAAAATTTGTCAAAATTGTCCGATGTGTCCGCCATAATGTCGCAGTACTGAAAAAAAACGCTGATCGCCGCCATTACTAGTAAAAAAAAAATATTAATAAAAATGCCATAAAACTACCCCCTATTTTGTAAACGCTATAAATTTTGCGCAAACCAATCAATAAACGCTAATTGCGATTTTTTTTACGAAAAATATGTAGAAGAATACGTATCGGCCTAAACTGAGGAAAAAAAAATTTCTTTTTATATATTTTTTTGGGAATATTTATTATAGCAAAATGTAAAAAATATTGCATTTTTTTCAAAATAGTCGCTCTATTTTTGTTTATAGCGCAAAAAATAAAAACCACAGAGATGATCAAATACCACCAAAAGAAAGCTCTATTTGTGGGAAAAAAAGGACACCAATTTTGTTTGGGAGCCACGTCGCACGACCGCGTAATTGTCAGTTAAAGCGACGCAGTGCCGAATCACAAAAAGTGCTCTGGTCATTGGGCAGCAATATGGTCCAGGTTAAGTGGTTAAAGGGATGAGGTGGCAACCCTAGATCTTTCTCACTCTTTTGGGGTATACCCTAATTTAAAAAATAAATAAATAAATAAAAAACAAAAACCTGTGTTGGCTACCTCGTCCTCCTCCACCGCCGCTTCAACCTACACCGCCACATCCACCGCCACCTCAACTTCCTACTCCATATGGACCTCGTAATCCTAAGTCAAAATTATTTTACTTTTTATTTTTTATTTTTTTTTATGTTATTTTAAGTTATTTCCCTATCCACATTTTCAGAGTACTTGCCATGCTCTTACCAACATTTTGCTGCCATTTGCAGCCCTCTAGCCCTTTCCCTTAGTCTTTTAGAGACATTTTAGTAGTCAAAAGTCTGGGTCCCCATTGACTTTAATAGGGTTCGGAGTCAAGTTCTGGTCAAGTTCCGGTCCCGAACCCAGACTTTTTTCCGAAGTTCGGCTGAACCCGTCGAACCTGAACATCCAGGTGTGCGCTCAACTCTACCCCTGAACTCTCCTCTATGTTATCTTATCAGTACATGTACACAGGGTCGGTTATAGTCGTTTCTAGGCAGTTGAGTTTAGAGGCTTTTTTTGGAAAGCAAAAAAAATGAGGTCAGATGCTGAGTTTAGAGGCATTTACAAGCCAAACGCTTGTAAACATGGCTAAACAAGGTAACTCACGTTTTGCCGCATTTCATTTACAGGCATTTTTCATTTTTGGCTATTTAAAAAAAAAAAAAAGTATTTATTTTTTAAACGCAAACGCGGCAAAACTCCACTAAACCTGGCAAAACTCATGTTTTAAACGTGGATTACTATCTGTCAATTTAAATCGTTCAGGAGAGGTTGTAAAAACATCCCGTGTACATTAAGCCTTATTGTGCAGCCTTTAGGGCCCCTATCGTCTGTGTTTCGCCCTCAACCGGGGCTTCTGACGTATGCAGAGGCTGAAATGTTGGAAGTAGCCAGTAGGCCTGACAGCCTAAATGGCTCAGACTGGCCAGTTGCTTCTGATTATTCAGGGGAGGTGTCAGGAAAGGGTTCACCCGTTGATGGTGCTGTCGGTCTCTTGGGTGGCAGTACCAGTGTCCACCAGCAGGTGTTGTCCAACTCTCAGGACCGGTAGTGAGAGGACTCACCTGCTGGTGGCCAGTGTCCACCAGCGGGTGTATCCCGGCAGTGTGGAACAGACAGCACCTCCTGCGCTCAGGTGTTACTTGAGGCCAATTACAGGCATTCACATAAATAACCAGCTGATTACTCTCATCGCCTTGGTATCGTCCTTGTGCCCTGACCTGCTAGCTTGTTATCTGATCCTGATTCTAAACCTGTTCCTTGCGCCCTTAACCCATGTATCTGATCCTGTCTCCCTGTCCTGATCCCTATCCTGTCCCACCTGTTACCTTGCATCTCTGCCCTGCAGTCAAATCCATCCATCCTCTCCCTGTCCTGTGTTTTTTACCCCATCTGCTGATCTCCCTGTGTACGACCTTGGTCTGGCTAACGTTTATGTTTCTGGAACATCCCTTGTCCATCTGCTGATCTGCTATGTATGACCCTGGCCTGGCTTACGTGTATGTTTCTGGTACTCCCCTTTTGCTGTATATAACTAGTTGTCTGAGGGTTTCTGTTTGGTTGGTTGTGCACTGCTTTGCCGCGTACACACGCTCGGAATTTCCGACAACAAATGTTCGATGGGAGCTTGGTGTCGGAAATTACGACTGTGTGTATGCTCCGAGCGGACATTTTCTGTGAGAATTTCCAACAACAAAAATTTGAGAGCTGGTTCTCATATTTTCTGTCAACAAAAAACGTTCTCGTAAATTCCGATCAGGTGTGGACAATTTCGATGCACAAAATTCCACGCATTCTCTGAATCAAGTACGAGACGGAAGCGATTGGTCTGGTAAAACTAGCGTTCATAATGGAGATAGCACATTCGTCACGCTGTAACGGACTGAAAAGCACAAGGCTGAAAAGCGCGAATCGTCTCTCACCAAACTTCTACTAACAAGACTTGTCGGAATGTCCGATCAACTGCACGCGGCATTAGTATTTACTTATTTATCACCTATCTTAAATAAACATTATTATTATTCACCTTATATGTGTTTGGTGTTCCTTTGTAGCTAACCACGCAGTTCTGGTCACACCTGGTACATGACAGGAGGATGGAACTGTGGAAGCGTGACTAGGATCTTCAGACCCTGACCGTGGCACCCTTGCGCTCCTCCCTGCTGTATTTCCCCCACCTTTCTTATGGGAAGTCATAGTCCTACAAAAGGCAGAGATACTTACAATATGCATCTACTGCCAAGCTGTAGTCCAGCAATGAAAATATGCCGCTATCACTGCTCAGCCTGATGCTGAGTAGACGTGCCTTTAAAGTGCCTGTATCCAACACCCATACAGTGCTTACATGCCCTTGTATGCTCTGTGTCCCTCCATCAGCCACCAGACTCTTCCCAGAGTAAAAATGTTATAGTCAATAAGCCTTGCGCCTGTACCGTGTATTACGTGAACGTTAGTTTCCACGTGCACGCCGGCCACACCAGGCCACGCCCCCGCATCCTAGGGTAGCTCTTTAAACAGAGCTGATTCCCTCGCGCGTGCGTGCAAACGAACGGTCCCGCAATCAGGATAGCTCAGCGGGAGAGGGGCTGTGTCACCAGGGGGATGCTGACTGCTGTGTTTCAGAGGAGGGTATCCCCAAGCACCTTCGGCAGCCACGACAGAGCAGAGTAAGGGCACAACACTGTTCCACAGGAGCCCTGCCAGACACTGAGCACACTGCAGGGGAAGCATGGTAATGTTAAACACCAGGTATGTTACAATTACATCCTCTAGTGGTAAAAAACAGGCAAGACATTGTTTACTCAAAAGAAGTCCATAAGTGAACCGTATGTGTTCCTTAGGATCTTCTTTTAACTTACCATTCCTGCCGCAGGATACTGCTGGAAAACAGAGCCAGACCCAATTTTCACCCATCACAGCGGGCCATGTCATGACGGACCTTTAAGGACTGGGTCCCCCTTGCATACTGGGGTCCAAACCCTTGGACCCGTATAGCACCCTGCCAGGACAACCTTTGGTTTGGGTATGTGACCAAGGACCTGGATCCCAGGGTCCAGCCTTCAAAAGAGGAGCATTACAGGCAAGAGACCTCGCTTTTTCTTCCTCTAGGCTCGAGTACCATCAATTTTGGCCATTCTTATTTTGGCATCTTGAATGGATCCGACTGAATAGCCCCTTGATCCTGCCAAGGATTACTTCAATGGGGTTCTTCTTTAGCATAGCACTTCAACCACCGTAACCAACACCTTGAAACACTGGCAAAAAAAACTGAGGTACTTCCTTTATAGGAGGGGGATTTCCTGTCTTTTGGGTGTGCCAGTGTCCACTCACCTATAGGTGGTGTATAACCCACATAGTAATTACTATGGCTGCTCTGTGTCCCCTGATGTACGATAAAGAAATATATATTACTTTTTTTTGGCACAGATTGCAATTAAAAAAAAAAGTTGTTGTTTTATTGAGTTAATGTAGCATTGTTACTGTGTTTTATTATTAATTGTTTGTTTTGCAGAAGCGCCATTCAGCTGCAGCACTGATCTGTTTTTTCTGACAGCAGTAGGGTGTGCTTTCAGAATACATACGTCAGGGATTGTAGCGCTATAGGAAGAGATTTCTCCACAGCAGTTAAAAAAAGAACATATATTTTTTTTTTCACTTTTTCTGGCAGAAATGTTTTCATCCACATCAATCGATGGAAATGGAGGAATCTGTTAGGTTCTCTTTTTTCCTTCAGTCCAGGCTGCATGAAAAAAAAAAAAAAATTACAATATATGCCCAACAAGGACCAGCAACGTACAGTTCGCTGGACTCTAAGTGGTTATACCAGAATGATGCCTGCAGGTGTAGGCATCATCTTGTTATTGTGTTTTTTTTTTAGCAAAAAGCAATCCTAGCAGCTAATCTAGTAATAGCACATTAACCCATGGCAATATAGAATTTAAGTGACAAATTTATGTAAAAAAAAAAAAACTTGTGACAAAAAGTTAAATATTCCATGGACTCAACATGCCTTTAACCACTTGCCTACTGTGCACCTACATTCCCTTCCTGCCCAGACAAAATTTTAGCTTCCGGCACTGCGTCGCTTTAACTGACAATTGCACGGTCGTGCGATGTGGCTCCCAAACAAAATTGACGTGCTATTTTCCCCCACAAATAGAGCTTTCTTTTGGTGGTATTTGATCGCCCGTGCAGTTTTTATTTTTTGTGATATAAACAAAAAAAGAGCGACAATTTTGAAAAAATACACTATGGGGTAGATTCAGGTACACGTAAATTTGCGCAGCGTATTCAAAATACTCTACGCTGCCGTATTTTACCAGGCTCTAAATGGAATTCTGATAGATTTTTGCCCGTACGATACAGCGGCGTAGTCTATTTCTCGCCGTGTAATCGAAATACGCGATTAGGGGGCGTGAAGCATTTAAATTAGGCGCGTCCCCGTGGCGATCGAACTGTGCATGCTCCGTTCAGAAATTTCCCGCCGTGCATTGCGCGAAATCACGTCGTTACGTAATTTTTTTTTGAGTAGCGTCATTTACGAACATTCCTATTCCCGGACGACTTACGTAAAAAATAAAAAAAGACATTGGAAAACGTTGATATTCGACGCGGAAACGACGGCCATACTTAACATGGGCTGTCTAATATTAGACCAGCAAAAAGCTGGTATAGTGTTACGTAAAAAAATGATGACTAAAGATGCCGTAAGAGATTGCGATTGAAGATCGTAATTTCGGGCATTGCCGGTAAAATCTCATTAGCATACCCCGACGCGGAAAACGACGGGAAGTCCACCCAGTGGCCGCAATTTTATTGCAGCGTAGATCCGAAGGCGTACGAACACGTAATCCAGTCGAATTAAAGTCCGCAGCCGTCTTTTCATGGTTTGAGATTTCAGACTAGCTAAAAAATGCGCGTAATTCGAAAGTACTCCAGTCTAACACCAGTTAGACAGGAGTTACGGGTCTATGAATCTGGCCCTATATTTTTTGCTTTTTGCTATAATAAATATCCCATTTAAAAAGATAAAATTATTCTTTTTATCTCAGTTCAGGGCGATACGTATTCTTCTACATATTTTTGGTAAAAAAAATAAAAAAATAAAATCGCAATAAACGTATAGTGACTGGTTTGCGCAAAAGTTATATTGCCTAGAAAATAGGGGACATAATTATGATTTTATTTTTTAGTTTATTTTTACTAGGAATGGCGGCGATCTGCGATTCTTTTCGGGACTGCGACATTATAGCAGACACATCGGACACTTTTGACACATTTTTGGGACCATTCACATTTATACAGTGAACAGTGCTATAAATATGCATTGATAACTGTATAAATGTAACTGGCAGGGAAGGGGTTAACCACTAGGGGTCAGGGAAGGGGTTAAATGTGTGTCCTAGTCAGTGTTCTAACTGTGGGGGGAGGGGGGTGACTGGGGAAGGTGACACATTGTGTCCCTATGTACAAGGGACACAGATCGATCTCCTCTCTCCCTGACAGGACGTGGAGCTCTGTGTTTACACACAGAGCTCCACGTCTCTGCTCAGTTACTCGGCAATCGCAGGTGCCCGGCGGCAACCGCGGCCGCCGCGCACACGCACGGTGTTGTCAGTAACACGACGGGTGCACGCGCGCCGCCAGCGGCGCGCACTTGCCACCTAGCAGCTTAAAATGACACGACGCCATATGACGTGATGTCAGAACAAGAGAGTATCCCGCCCGCCGTCATTTGACGGCGGGCGGGTATTAAGTGGTTAAGCAAATTCCTTGGTCTGTCTACTTTCCAAAAAGGGGTCATTCTATGGGGTGTTTGAACTATGTTTGCATTTTATGCCCAACATTAGAAGCTTATGCCACACATCACCCACTTGAAGACCAAGCCTTTTCTGACACTTTTTGTTTACATGAAAATTGTTATTTGGGGGGGCTGTACTGCCTTGGCATTTTAGCACCTCAAAAAATGTAATAGGAAGTCAGAAAGTAAAAGCTACATAAATTCCAGTATATATACCATAGTTTGTAGACACTATGGCCCAGATTCACAGAGAGTGTGCGCACATTTACGCCGCGTAGCGCACACACAGTACGCTAGCCGGCGCAGCACGGAGAGGAAAGCACTGCATTCAGCAAGCCATTGCTCACCAAGATGTGCCAGCGTAGCGTATTTTTGAAGGCACAGGCCAGCGTAAGTGGAAGTGGGCGTGATCCATGCAAATGAGGCGTGACCTCATGCAAATGATGGGCCGAGCGCCAGACAAGTACGTATAACGAACTGCGCATGCGCCGCGCATGCTCACAACCACGTCGGAACAACTGCCTAAGATACTCCGGATCACTGCGTACGCCGTTAACGTAACCTACGTCCAGCCAGACACACGTCCAACGCAAATACGCCAGCTTGTGTTCCCTGGTGCAGACCTGAACATGTCTGTTGCTGAGTTACACATCCTTTATGGGGAATAACTTTACGCCGGATGTACAACTTACGCGCACAGCGCGTAGCCTGCGTCGGGTGCACGTACGTTCGTGAATCGCCGTATTTATCTCATTTGCATGTTTGAATGGCTAATCAATGGGAGCGGCACCATGCACCCAGCCTAAATGTACGCCCACCCTACGCTGGCGTAAGTAAGTTACGTCGGCTGGGTGTAGCTTGGTTCAAGGCGTATCTCTGTTTGTGGGTCTGGGGCACAGATACGACGACGCACATTTGCAATTACGTCGGAGTAACTTGTTATACGTCGGCGTAAGTGCTCTGTGAATCCGGACCTATAACTTTTACGCAAACAAATCAATATATTCTTATTGAGATTTTTTTACACATGTAGCTGAATACATTTTGCCCTAAATTTATGACAACATTTGATTTTATTGAATATTTTTTATAATAAAAAGTAGAAAATATATATATATATTTTTTTCACAATGTTTGGTCTTTTTTCATTTATATTGCAAAAAAAATGTAAACCCAATGGCAAGTGATACCCCAAAAGAAAATTTGTGTGAAAAAAGGTCATACATTTGGTTTGGGTACAGCATTGCATAACTGCACAATTACCATTTAAAGTAGGGCAGTGTCAAATAGGAAAAAATGCTCTGGTCAGGAAGGGGGTAAGACCATCCCGGAGGTCAAGTGGTTAAAACTCATTTACTGCTTGTTCAGAAAATGAGAATACTAAATTATCAATAGCCTGACCACAGGTTCACTTTAAACATGACCCACCCATGACACTAACCACTTCAATACCGGGCTTTAAAACCCACCTCCTTCCCGGGCCTATTTTGGCACTTCTTTCCTACATGTAGAAATCATCATTCTTTTGCTAGAAAATTACTCAGAACCCCAAAACATTATATATGTTTTTTTAGCAGACACCCTAGGGAATAAAATGGCACGGTATTTGCGCAATAATTTTTCAAACGCCTTTTTTTCGTAAAAAAAATTATTTCATGAATTAAAAAATAACAAAACAGCAAAGTTAGACCAATTTTTTGGTAAAATATGAAAGATGATGTTACGCCGAGTAAATAGATACCTAACATGTCATGCTTTAAAATTGCGCACACTCATGGAATGGCCCCAAACTTTGTCTAGTGCTAGAATTGTTGCACACGCTCTAACACACGCGGCGACACCTCACATGTGCGGTTTGAACAACGTTTACATACGTGAGTGGGACTTTCTTTTTTATTTTAAATTCACAGATGTCATTCAAACTAACTTTCAGGTACCCGGGCGTGACGTCATCAAATCGCGCCCAGGCCTCCGACGGTCTGGTCACCAGTCATCTCTATGCTGCACATCCGGCAGACGGCGATCATCTCTCTGGGCCCCCAATGGGACAGGAGAGCCCGGAGAAGCACTGGATGGTAGTGGGAGGGGGGGATGTCCCCTCCCGCCGCCTGTAAGAACGATCAAGCGTTGGATCGCCACCGTAAAAAAATATCTGAATGACGCCTCTAGGTGCAGGCATCATTCAGATATCCCCCTCCAAAGTGCAGGACGCCATATGACGTCCACCCAGGATAACAGATCCCCTTTTTGGACGTCATATGACGGCGTGCGGGTATTAAGTGGTTAAAGTGTTACTAAACCCACAACAGTAAAACCAGTCTGTATAGGCAGCGTAGCATTCTTGTTATACTCACTGTGGAACTTAAGGGGTTAATCCTCTGCATTGTGTAAAAAGGCTGTTTTATCCTGTATGCACAGATCCTCCCCCTCCTGCACTGTCTATCTGGGGAAGGGCAGTTAACACAGGCAGGGTAAACGACCTGCACTGGCTCAGTTGTGTCTTTTATGCTGGCGAGAACATTTACTTGTTCTCAGAACTAGCCAGGTCACATGATATTGACATCACACATGTGGGAGTATATACAGGCTATAGTGGAAATCTCCTCCTACCTGAACTCTCAGCACTGGAGAAATTGTGCAGTTTATCATGTAACCGTGGTATACAGATAATCCAAAAAGGTATATAGTGGCAATATTTTAATGTAAAAAGAAGATTTATAAGATGTGGTCACTGTGATGAACTATTTTCATATTAATGGGTTTAGTAACACTTTGCCTAAATGTAACTTACCCAAAAATGTATTCAATTACAAAAAACAGAACTAAGACTTAAAGAGGAGGTTCATCCTAAATATTCTCTCCCCCATGCGATCCAGCATACTGGCGTCAGCGCCAGTATGCTGTTTTTTTTTTTAATCCCCCACTTACTGTGAAATCTTTCATTTTAATTTCTTTCCCCCCGTGGTGGATGGCGCTTGTATAGCGCGTCACATCTTACGAAAATACCCGATTTAGGACTCGGGTATTTCCGGCGTAATGCGGCGCCTGCGCACAGACCTAGGAGCTGACTGCGCAGGCGCCGTATTTCTCAGAGTCCTATGGCTAAAAAGCCGAAATAGGATTCGGAGAAATACGGCGCCTGCGCAGTCAGCTCCTAGGTCTGTGCGCAGGCGCCGCATTGCGCCGGAAATATCCGAGTCCTAAATCGGGTATTTTCGGAAGCTTTGACAAGCTGTATAGGCGCCAGCCACCGCGGGGGAAACAAATAAAGATTAAAGATTTCACAGTAAGTGGGGGATTTAAAAAAAAAAACACAGCATACTGGCGCTGACGCCAGTATGCTGGATCACATGGGAGAGGGTATATTTTAGGGTCAACCTCCGCTTTAAGTGATCAAACCAGCAAATACAATTATGAATGAAAAACATCCATACTGTATATAACAGCTCCATGCTGATTCATACTTGAGCCAAAATCTAAGCACCTAAAACTAATGACCAGGGCAGCATGGAACACTGAAAGTGAATCAAAGCCAAACCAATACCGAAGGTTATGAACTAATTTGTATCAATGTAAGTACATTTGTTGTTCTACTGTCAGCTAAACAGAGTAACCTAAACGAGGATGACAATAGTATCTTTCAATAAGATTAGTGAGAGACCTCAGCAGTGCAAAGGAAAATGTCCTCATTCTCATATGTATCATATACAGCTCTGTTAATTTTACATCTTTTTTTTATCTATTTGGTTTATTATTGTTATCTCTATTTTTTTTTTTATAATTATTGAATGCTTTATATAACCCAACTTTTTTGTGTTGGTCCTCTGGGTGGTAAAATGCAGTGTGGGTAGCAGAAACTGTGCTATGAAAAGTAGCCACTAGGTGTCAGCAGAGCACCCCCTTTCCTCCCTCCCCCCTTCTCCTTCTCATTGTTGTGCTGTGTTTGAGGTTCTTAATTGTTCATAAACTGTGATTCATGAAAGTATTCATTTCATCAAAGCCACAAAGAGAGCCACACTGGAGCAGTCACAGTAGGAGAGCAACAGAGCGCAGCTACACTTCTGTATTCCATCTACAGGAGCACCCCAAGTTTGCAGCCTCCCAGAACAAAGGTGAGCGATAAGTCAGTGTCCCTCTTAACCCCAATATTCCGTAGTATTATCACTATCGCCATTTCAACTCTACAATTTCCAGGGAGCTTTAATTACTTTCAACATATAAAATATTTGATCAGATTTATTTACATCAATTATTTCATTCATTTAAATTGTTTCCAAAGATTTTGTAAAATGTGCTAATGCATTGTTTTTGTGAGTTGTTAACAATGTAATATTATATTGTACACTTTTGAAATATACTATATTCTCTGAAACATTTTTAAAGCTTTCACTAAATGTTATTAGTTTGGATTCAGCCTGGAGGAACCAGTGAGATGTAAAAAAGCCTTCAAGTTTATAAATGGGATTTCTGCTCAGAGTTGTTTGCACTTTAGCGTTATTTTATACACATCTTCTCTTATTTTCTTTACTGTTCTAAGTGTGTTCTGTACAGATGTGCACCCTGCTCTAGAATATTGTTTGATTTATAAAAAAAAACAGTTCTCATGAAAATGGTATAAATACTTTCTACACAGTTCAAAGCTACTTTTCATCTACATAATTGTGTGTCTTTTTTGCAAATTTATTATAATAAATGAAATAATATGGCGATTTTATATTTACATTGCGTTATTTGTGAAGGAATATGAAGACAAGGAATTCAAAATAGTTTGTACAAATTCTAAAAAACAAAATTACAAATTAATTATTGATAGGAAAATTCATTAATCTTTGTATTTTGGTTACTTCGGACTGGCTTCCAATATAATGTAGCACTGGCAATGTATAAACGATTACCAAATACATACTGGTTAAAAAGACCCTTCTTTCTTGTTCACAGAAGCTTACAATCTAATTGCTGTAAAGTAAGACAAGAGATATAAGTAGCAGAATATTTGGTATAATTATTCCTCATGATAGGGTATAGATAAATAGGTATATATGGGAAAATTGCGTTTAGTGATCTAATGTAATTGATAATATGTGAGCCGGCTTATACCTGCAGTGAGAGGTAAATACTCATTATTGCATGTATAGAAGAATAAGTATTAATTAGCAGAAGATAGTGACATGGGACAAGATTTGGTATCTTCACACCTCCGTGTCCCAAAAGGATTGGATAATAAACTGATAATTATCAGAGCTGCTTGCTGTCCTGTGCAATTAGCACCGTGCAGATCCTGAATAGATCTGATCACAAGAGGTACTGTGTCACTTCAACCTTCATAAATAATCTTTGTATCTCGGCGCCTCTAAAATGATACTTTCTACACACTTGGTTTGTGATTGCTTTGCAACAATTTGGAGGATAATAGGAGTTAGTGACATATTACCTTAACCAACCACTTCAACCACTGTGCATCTGCACGCCAGGTACAGAAGTGAGATCCTACTGAAAAGCACATGGCTGCCCTCTGCCTGTCACCGTCCGCCAATCATTTACTACTAATTATATAATGTACCTGAAAGAGCATTCGTACTAAGAATGGATGAGATTTACTAAACGAGTCAATTATTATGTGCACATTATACATTTTAATGCTCTTTATTCACCTGAAAATAATATCTATCAATCAATAATTTTACTTGGAACAGTATTGGGGTAATATGCAGAACATATTGATATATTATGTTTGTGTCTTGCAGGTTTGGGAAATGGACCGACTCTGTGTCTTTGTGCTGATCACATTGGTAGTGTACCGGGATGGCTGCTCAGGGAATCGGGCCAGTGTAAGCATGGAAGATCTCTCAGGTAAGGTTCAGTAGAAAAATCATAATTCAGTTGGAAGAGATATAACTCCTTTCTACCAGTTATCTTGTCTGCTCTTCTCTAATGCAATGTGACTGTGTTACCCTGAAGGGTGAGACACCCCTTCTCTAAGGCCACAGTTAGGCTTGACCATACATTATACAATTTTCTTGTACAATTTTCCTTTAGATTCACCAAAACCATATAATATAACGTCAAACTTAAACACTTTAATTTGTAAACAATCAGGCAGGCCCTTGCACTTCATAGTTGAAGGTAAAACTAAAGGAAATTGAATATGAAAATTGTATAATGTATGGCCAGCCTTATTTCTAGAAATAGTCCTCTATTTTGACATATCTAAACTGTGTTTTTCCATTTTTCTGTCTAAATACCTCATAAAATTCAGAAAGAAAGACTGCAGATATGATTTGCACCAACGCCCCTGACATTTCCCCCTTCTCCTATTCCAGCAGGATATGAGGTGAAAGAAAGTCTGAGATATGATATTTAGAGGAACTCTAAAACAAAGAGGAGAAGGGATCCGTTAAAGAAGGAAAAGGGGCTCATACAACGAATAAAAGGGGGCTTAGATATCTGTGTGAGAGGGGCTCAGATACAGGGGAGAAAGGCACTAAGATACACTGTGTAACTGGAACACCCCATGGTGGGTGGGAACAACTTTTGTTGGTTTTGTAGGTGGACTTTGTGGTGGGTTTGTGTATTCTAAGACTCCCTCCCATCTAAGATACTGGTGTGGAACCAAGCTAAAGGAGGACAGATGGGCTTAGCCTTAGAGAGAAGAGGGTCTTAGATGTGGAGGGGAGAGGGTCTCAGACATAAAGAGGAGATATTCTTAGATATAGAAAGCAGAGGGTCTCAGATATGGAGGAGAGAGGGACTCAAATATGTAATAGAGAGGGGTTCGGATACAGAGGGTATAGGGGCTTAGATAAATAG
Organism: Rana kukunoris; assembly: GCA_029574335.1. Classification (NCBI taxonomy): domain Eukaryota; kingdom Metazoa; phylum Chordata; class Amphibia; order Anura; family Ranidae; genus Rana; species Rana kukunoris. Next base: position 421,150,128 of record CM056051.1, on the reverse strand, counting down.
GAGAGAGGAGAACTGATATAAAGAGTAGACAGTAGGCTCATATACAAAAAACAGATTGGCACAGGTGAAAGTGGCTTAGATATAGAGGGAACAGGAGCTCCAAAACTGAGGGAGGAGGCTCAGATATTGAGTGGAGAGGGGATCAAACGTGCAGGAGGGAGGGGCTCAGATTCAGAGGGTGGAGGGGCTCAGATGTGGAGGGGAGAGGGTCTTAGATATGAGGGAGGATTTTCTCAGATATAGAGGGCAGAGGGGTTCAAATACAGAGGAGTGTGGAGCTTAGAAATGGAAGGGAGAGGGGCTCAAATATAGGGAGTAGCAAGGGGCTCATATATGAAAAACAGAGGGGCTCAGGTACAGAGCAGAGAGGGGCTTGGATACAATGGATAAAGAGGCTCAGATACACCTGAAACTGAAACACTCTAAGGAGGGTGGAAAAATAGCCGGGAACTATGGTAGGGACCTGTATTCCCTAAGTGGTGTCCCAGCCCCCAAATATCTGCCTAAAACTAAATGATACATTTAGGAGGACTGATCCATTTATTTTAAATGTAAAAGCTTTTGTAATGAAATTCTAACTTTGCCAAATCTAGATTCCGATTATCCAGAGAGCGAATTACCAGTGAAGAGGAACCCCTATCCTCTGGTGAGAAGTGCTGAAAGCCAGAACTGGGCAGATCACCCCAACATCTGCTATTTTATACACGAGAGTCAGTCAGAGGGCCAGATCTCCTGCAGGCTGCGCTTTACTCGGAGCAAGTTTAACTTTAACCCCTTTGGACTGCGCTTTGGAAAGCGAGATCACAGCAGCTTAGCCACAAAGAGATTTCCCGAAACCTCCAGCGGCCATTTTCTATATTACCTTCTAAAACTGAAGGACAAACAGACTCCAGCTTGCGGACTGGCCTCTGCTGAGCAATGCTAGCTGCGATTTTATATTTGTGAATTTATTATTATGTTTGTTGATATTTTATATCCCTATTTCTGTTCTGAGTCTCATTTTCTGTACAGTTCAGTCTTGTTGGAGGGACACAATCAGAATCTTAATGCACTATGTTTGTGTTGTCTCCAGTAATACCGTTATATATCTTTGCCTTTAATTATCTGTTTTTGTTGTGTTTTTAATAAAAGTGTTTTGCAAGTGTCCCTATTTCTAAATAAACGGTGAACATTTGTGTTGAAGTAGACGGAGTTCGACTTGAAGATAATGGAGTTTTTTTTGGTGTGTCCATTGTTCAATGAGATGGAAGGACATCCACTCACTTTATGGTGTTTTAAACCTTATCTTCCTCCCTGCAGAAGAACACCATTGTGTGGCATTTGCTTGGTGCAGAGTTAAGAGGCTTTGGTGTAAAAGTCATCTTCTGAGACTGAAATTGATGTTACATAAAGATGACACCAACCTCGTTTTGTGAAAAATGTACCTGTAAAAAGAAAATTAAGTGGTACTGAACACAATTCCACCCTAATTTTCCTAAAATTTGATAAAAAGATGGCCATATCAAAATCTCTGGTCCAGGGGCGGACTGACAACTCATGGGGCCCCCGGGCAATAGAAGATTATGGGGCCCCCGGGCTTACAGATGGCCACCAAGCCAGGTGGCAGTACAGAGACGGGGCAGCTAAAACCTCGGGATTTTCACATAAAAAGCATGTAGGTTTTGGACATATCAGGGACAGATGTAAAAAAATCACAGATTTTTACATACTGTCCCTGGTTTTAATGAGCCTGGCAACCCTGATGGGGCCCCCTAGTGGCATGGGGCCCTCAGGCAGTGCCCAAGTTCCTCAATGGTCAGTCCACCCCTGCTCTGGTCTGTGCTTAAGCAGTCATGTTTAAGCCAGCTTAAAGCACATTTGACAAAAAACAGACAAGTTTGAAGGAATCCAGAGATATCATAAACCTTAATTAGCCCAGGGTCTTCAAAGGACCACTGATGATGTCCTGTTATAACTGGTCACACTGTAAATGGTCTTGTGTGCAGTTTAAGAATACACAACTGGTATCATAGGTGTGCGCCGCCTATTGCATTAGGGTGTGCACCCCAAAGCTCAAACACACACTCACTCACAATGTTCACTCAGAAAGACAATGGGCCAGTAAATTACATGTTTACTGGCCCCTTCCCCACCCTGTGTGCACACCTATGACTGATATATTAACCTATTGTTCAAATCTCATACATCTCAAACTCTCAACTCAATAGTGGTTTCATATTGTAGAAGAAGATAAAACTTAGACACAAAACATATCTATATTACTAGATCCAGAGGGTTTAGAAGGCACACTAGACTTCCTATATACTGTATATACATATATGCATCAGAAATATATCATATTTAATATTTAACAAATCATACTTCCATTATGCTAACTAATATGGTAGTTGTTAGATTGTAAAACCTTATCGAATAGGTTTAGTTGTACAAAGGATAGTTGTCATTAAGAATGTAATAAAGGCATAATAATATACTCCTAAGGATGCAATAAAAGCATAAAAACACTTTGATGGCTGTTACAGTGATCGCTGTAACATCAATATATATATTTTCACTTAAAGTATCCAGCATTCATAGAACAGCAATGTTTGAACTGTCATGAAAGGTTTACATTCATAACAGCTGTGATTACTAATGATCTGTGATTAGCTAATCACATGGTATATGGTACATCTCATAGCCTGCTTATGCTGCACGCAGTAAATGCACTGTGGGCAGGTGGGAACTGGTTAAACTCTATTGCATTCCTGTCCAAATGTGGCAGCAAGTGGTACAGACATTTATTAAAAGCTCAAATTTGAAAGAGTAGATGCTGTGAATGGTGTGTGCTACAATTTAAAATACATGGTGGTGGCTACCATGTGTATGGAAAGGGTTAATTGCTCAGGCAATCTGCCCCAGTGATGATCACACTCAGTCTGCTGGTGCTTAGATTGTTGGTCCATGAATTCGAAAATCTCTACACATTATGGGGTAGATTTACTTAAACTGGTACACACAGAATCTGGAGCAGCTGTGCATTGTAACCAATCAGCTTATAACTTTAGTTCAATTAAGCTTTTACAATAAGGGCCCTTTCACACTAGCGGACGAACGGTCCGCTCATTACAAGTCCGTTTACGGACTTGTAATGGGTCCCTATGGGAGCGCATCCGTTAGCGGATGATGCATCCGCTAACGTCCGCTCGATCCGCATCCGTTTTTGCGGACGGAAGAATGTCCTATTTTTCTTCCGTCCGGGCAAACGGATCGGATGCAAACGGACAGACGGTCCGTTTCCATCCGACTCCCCATAGGGGAGAGCGGAGGAGAGACGGGGCGGTCCCTGCACAGTGTGCGGGGACCGCCCCGTCCGCCCGACAGCTCAGCGGAGACCCCCCGCTGAGCTGACGGACACACGGAGCGGACCGAAAAACGGACCGCTCCGTGTGTAAGGACCCTTAAACATGGAAGCTGATTGCACAGCTGCACCAGATTCTATGTGCATCAATTTTAGTAAATCTCCCTCAGTGGCCCGGATCCAGAAGGGACTTACGCCGACGTATCTACTGATACGCCGCGTAAGTCCACGGATGCGCTGTTGTATCTATGCGCCTTATTCTTGAAATAAGATACGCCTGAATTTTGGCTTCATCCGACCGACGTAAGCCTCCTACGCTGTCGGATCTTGGGCGCATATTTACGCTGGCCACAAGGGGCGCTTCCATAGATTTACGCATCGAATATGTAAATGAGCAAGATACGCCGATTCACAAACGTACTTGCTCCCCTCGCTGTAATCTACGCCGTTTACGTAAGGCGTACGTCCAGCATAACGTTACCCCTGCTATATGAGGTGCAGGTCATGCAAAGGTATGGACGTCGGAACAGCCGTCAAATTTTACGTCGTTTACGTAAGTCGTACATGAATAGGGCTGTGCGCAGGTTACGTTCAGTGATTCAACGTATCTTAAACGTTTGTCCCGACATGATTCTGCGCATGCGTACTGGGATGCGTCCAAGAGCCGACGCATGCGCAGTTCATTTTTTGAAGCTCAGCCCAACATTTGCATGGGGTCACGCTTCATTATAATATAGCACGCCCACTTCCAGCTAATTTGACTTACGTCGGCTTACGCCGAAAACTATACGCTACGCCGGCGCAACGTTGAGCGCATATTTTTTGTGAATAGCAGGCTTGCCTCTCAACGTTGCACCGGCGTAACGTAAAGAAGATACGCTACGGCGGCATGAAGATGCGCCGTTCTACGTGAATCTCCCCCAGTGAGTCTGGGAGGATAATTGTCATAGATGATGATCCTAAATGATGCCTGAACAATAATAGTTTCGTCCTTTGGGAGAGAAGCAGATGAAGGCATTGCCAGATGGAATACTGTGATCTCTGTGTGAGGTAATAGATTGACACAATACTCAGTATGCTGTATGTATCATATAAAATACAGAATATCTGATGGCATATCCGTTTTAACACAAGAAAGCTGGGTCACACCTAAAGAAAGAGAGTCATCTTTATCTAAAACTGCATCTCCATGTATAAGCCTAGGTTCACACTGGAGCGATTTGTCATGCGATTTGAGAGATCAAATCGCATGACAAGTCGCAGCCTATTGGCGGCAATGGCACTGTTCCAATCGGTGCGACACCGATTTTGCGGCACCGCACCGATTTGCAAAAGTAGTTCCTGCACTACTTTTGCAGTTTTTAGGTGCGATTTCTATAGACATCTGTGTATGAAGCCACACAAATGTCTATCAAGTAGCACCTGAAATCGCGCTGACCTTGCTACTTTGAAATCGCGCTACTTTAAGTAAAGTAGCACTATTTCAAAGTAGCATCAGTGTGAACCAGGGCTAAGTCTGAGATCTGCTGTAACATGGAGTGAAAGATGCAGATGAGTGGGCTTAGGCACCATACAGCCATATGGTGTGACTAAATCCCATTTTTTGAAAATGTGTGAATTCATGATACCATCAATGAAATGCAGCCAAATGTAGCCACACAGAAGGACACTGTCGCCACCATGTTTCACTGTAGGCACCATGCATTTTTTTTTTGTACTCCTCACCTTTGTGACGTCATACAATTTTGAAGCCATCGGTTCCAAAAACATTTAATATGGTCTCATCACTCCAGTGTACAGAGTCCCATTAGTCTTCTGTTTCAGCATGGGCCCTGGCAAATTCTAGGTGGGCTTTTTTGTGCATGGGCTTTAGGAGAGGCTTTCTTCGTGAGCAACACCCATGCATGCCATTGCTCTGCAGTGTACGCCGTATTGTGTCACGGGAAACAATCACCACAGTTTGGCATTCTAGTTCGCTAACTGCAGTGAACTTGTATGGCAAATTTCTTCAACCCTTCTTATCAGAAGATGCTCCTGTCGAGGTGTTAACTTCCGTGGATGGCCTGGACATCTCCATGAGATGGTTGCAGTTCCATCTTTGTTACATTTTTGTACCAGTTTTGCTACAGTATTCTGACTGATAAGTAAAGCTTTGCTGATATTGTATCCTTCACCTTCTTGTATAAAGAAATTCTTTTCTTTCTTGTCACATTTCTCTTCCATGTGGTGCCATTGCTGACAGCAAGAAATCGGAAGGGGTTCTCTTTGTTACGTAACACACTTATTTTAATTACCTGTCTGCTGAACACCTGTTTAATGAATAATTAGACTCACCTGTAGTTGAATTCTTGTTAATTAGGATTTTATTGTCTAATATTTAACTTTGCTTCTAAGACTTTCATTGGGGTGTATTCATTTTTGCAACATGTTCTTGAATAGATTTGTTAGGAAAAATATATTTTATGCATCTCTACTGTATTTATCTATTCATTCATTGATTTTACAAACTTATGTATGTCAAATTATAATACCAACATTACATTGGATTAGCTTGGATATCAGCTAAATAACCATGTATTTTTATGTTTATCTTATATTTATTTCAATCAAACTTGCGGGTTTTACCGATCTGAAAGCGAACGTTCTTATTTTAATACAGAGCCTCTAGCGTCAGGACTTCGGTCTGCAAAAATCTCCAATATGGAGGACGCTTGAAAGATGGGATCCTTTTCGACGTAAGAACGCAGGTTTTTTCCGACAGAACGTCCGTCGATTCCAACACAGGAGCCTCTAGTGTTGGGACTACGGTCTGAAAAATCTCCAACATGGAGAACGACCGGATGACAGAGTTTTTTCCCGACGTAACGTCGGAGTCGTTCGATGCAACGTCCGTATTTCCGACACAACGTCGACTGTAATATAAATAAGGAAGTGCTGAAGGCTCAGAGGCACGCTCCAGACGACGTCACAACGACGAAACCGGTAGAGCGATCGTTCTTCAGAGCCACAGCACACTATTCTCAATGCTTTTTAACTACATGTAAATTGTGAGTACCCATTGTTTTGTCAAAATAAACTTTATTTCTTGTGAGACGGTATCACGCTATTGGGCACTTTCATTTATCCTCTCTATGAGCGGCTGAACGGCTGGACAGATCCCATGTGAGAAAACCAGGCAGACTTTTGAAGTTTGGATACTTATTAAAAGAGCCTGTTACCCCTGTAGGGGTGATTGGATCCGGTGAGTGCGGGACCATTGGGGAGAGCACTGAGTGATCCACTGACGGCTATACTTGCATGAAGCACCTGTCACTTTATTTATTTTATATGAAGCAAATCTTGAAAATATTGTTCTTGGACTATTATTATGATCATCAATTTCATTAAGGAGCACTTATTTATTGAATTACTCATCATTAATTTTGATCAATTAGGAACTGGATTTTGATTGGACTATATGGACTATTATTACTAGGATTTTTTATATATTATTTTTTTCATTCATTTATTTTTCATATATTGTGCATTATATATAATATTGGAAAATTGGCATCACTACAAGGACTAGCACTTTTAGCACATAATTTTGGTCACAGTACCTTCACTGAATATCAATAATCTTTTTATTTTTATTTTTTTTATTTTTCATTTTTCATATATTATTTAAGAATTGACATCACTACAAGGACTAGTATTTTTAGCACTAATCTGGTTACAGTACCATCACTGATTTTGGATACACCTTATACCTCTTGCACTTATATTTATATTTAATTATTAGTAGGTGCCATTACCTGCTATCTTCTACCTTAATACTCATTCCCACCTAGGTGGGTTTTCTATGCAGGGGCTGCCACTATAACTAATTACTTAATTACTTAATTATTTAACCATCACTATATTACCTATTTAAGTTGTCTGTGGCTCAGGTTCATTCCTTTTTCTTCCAGGTTAAGTATGGCCGTCGTTCCCGCGTCGAATATCAACGTTTTCCGACGTCTTTTTTTATTTTTGACGTAAAACGTCCGGGAATAGGAATGTCCGTAAACGACGCTACTCAAACAACGAATGACGTATCGACGTTATTTCGCGCAATGCACGGCGGGAAATTTCTGAACTGAGCATTCGCAGTTCGATCGCCGCGGGTACGCGCCTAATTTAAATGCTTCACGCCACCTAATTGCGTAATTCGATTACGCGGCGAGAAATAGACTACGCCGCCGTATCGTACGGGCAAAAATCTACCAGGATTCAGTGTAGAGCCTGGTAAAATACGGCTGCGTAGCGTATCTCGGATACGCTGCGCAAATGTATGTGTACCTGAATCTGGCCCATTGATTCTGAAAGGAAAGTAAAGGTTTTCTGACAAATCTGTTGGAGTGTACTCATTTATGCTGAGCACTGTATGTACACTATTTCCATTAAAATATATACAATATATAATTAACCACTTGCTTACTGGGCACATATACCCCCCTCCTGCCCAGGTGATATTTCAGCTTCCAGGAACTGCGTCGCTTTAACTGACAATTGCGCGGTCGTGCGACGTGGCTCCCAAACAAAATTGACGTCCTTTTTTCCCCACAAGTGGAGCTTTCTTTTGGTGGTATTTGATCGCCTGTGCGGTTTTTATTTTTTGCGCTATAAACAAAAAAGGGCGACAATTTAAAAAAAAAAAAACAATATATTTTACTTGTTGCTATAATAAATATCCCAATTTTTTTTAAAAAAACTATTTTTTTTCTCAGTTTAGGGCGATACGTATTCTTCTACATATTTTTGGTGAAAAAAAAAAAAAATCGCAATAAGCAACCAGCAAACCAGCGCAAAAGTTATTGCGCTTACAAAATAGGGGACAGAATTATTATTATTATTTTTTTTTTTTTACTAGAAATGGCGGCTATCTGCGATTTTTATTGGTACTGCGACGTTATGGCGGACACATCGGACACTTTTGACACATTTTTGGCGCCATTCACATTTATACTGCGATCAGTGCTATAAATATGCACTAATTACTGTATACATGTGACTGGCATGGAAGGGGTTAACACTAGGGGGTGAGGAAGGGGTTAAATGTGTATCCTAGGTGTGTTCTAACTGTGGGGGGAGGGGGGTGACTGGGGGGTGACCGATCTGTGTCCCTATGTACAAGCAACACAGATCGGTCTCCTCCTCTCCAGAGACAGGACGCTGTCTCTGTGTAAAACGACAATAAGAGAGATGATCTCATATGTTTACATATGAGATCATCTCTCATTCGCCACACAGATCACATCGCAAACGGCCACTCTGATTGGCCGTTAGCCACGATCTGTGATTGGCTGTGTCCAAGGGACACGGCCAACACAGGGCTTCCCCGCAGCGCGCTCTGGAGCGCGCGCTGGGAACGCCCAGAGGGGCGGCCATCTTTTGACGGCAGGTTGGATATTCAGACCCGCACTGTAGCCGTCATTCGGCTATAGCGTGGGTTTGAAGTGGTTAAGTATTATCAAATAATAAGCTTCAACAATTTGTCACTTTTATATCTGACTGGAGTTCAGCTTTACATTCACAGACATTGTTGGACGAAATAACCGTTTGTAAAGGAAAATGTAAGAATTCATAATATGAACACTGCAGCTTGTATTGTTGGGTTGAGCCTCCAAAATTACACGTTCCAAAAATGTGCTTAATAGAAAAGACACTCATTAGACGTCTACGGAAAAATAGGATTTTTGTACTCACCGTAAAATCCTTCTCTGAAGTTCATGGACGGACACAGCTCCAAATATCCTTGACAGTAGGGTTATGTTCCGCGCAGGAGGCGTTCCTGATCCCTCCTGATGCCTACTTAAAGGGAGCTCTGACGACCAGGCGGTGCTGACTGGTCTTCAGCAGTGCCCTGATTTCCTGATGCCCGTATTCTCTACCCGATTCCTGTTACCGACTTGGCTTACCTTGACTTCTCCCCTGGACTCTGATTTCCTCCTGAATACTTGGCTTCTGATCCCGGCTATCCATTTGACCTCGCTCCTGCTGATCCCTGTGTACCTCGCTGCCTGCCTGTTATCAAACCCGGCTATCCTCTGACCTCTGCATCCCAGAAGTTCCTGCAAGTTGTTCACCCAGGCTCTACAAGCAACACTTACAGGCACTCGTGTTCCTCCTAACCTTAACCGCCTTCTGTCTCATCCTCAGAGGGGTTTTGGGCTGGAGATACAAGAGAGGCCGACCTCATCATTTCAGACTCCTACCGGGTACGTAACAACCTGTGAGACAGACGCTTGATGTCAGAAGGCCCAGGAAGAAACTATTGCCCTGGTTTAATGTGCCGTGACAGGAAAGAGAGGCACATGCCCCTGTAGGGCATAAGTCTGAATCACGATCTATCTGATCCACCGAGAAATGGTGGTCGACGTGACCGCCAGGCCTTTCTTTGGACCAGTCACTGACACAAACAGTGAGTCTGACCTCCGAAAACAGAGCCGTAGCAGAAAGATATACTCGCAAAGCTTGGACCTCATCCAAGGAATGTAGAGCATCTCTTTGGAATGCGACGGCCGAGAAAACAGGGTTGGAAGCACTATGTCCTCATTAAGATGAAAGGCTGAAACAAGCTTGTGAAGAAATCAAGGCTGCGGGTGTAACACCACTTTATCTTTGTGGAGGATCAAGTAGGGGGACTTGCAAGACAAGGCTACCAGTTCAGAAACCCTCCTGACTGATGTAATAGCCACCAGAAAGGCCACCTTTTGAGAGAGTGTCAAAAGGGGAATCTCTGATGTTCTCAAAGGGAGGTTTCTAAAGTGGAAAGAGCACCAGATTTAAATCCCACGGGAGTAGTGGTGGACAAACCAGAGGGGCCACATGTCGAGCCCCCTGCACAAATGTTCTCACCAGTGAATGAGGTGCCAAGGGTCGTTGAAAGAAAACAGCCAAGGCTGAAATCTGCCCCTTTATGGTGCTTAGGGCAAGTTTTTGATCCACCCCACGCTGTAAAAACAGCAAGATCCTGGAAACCGAATAAGCACGTCGGCGTCGGTGCATGGAGATGTAGTCCTTACACGTGCGATGATAGATCTTCCGAGAAGACGTTAAAGCCAACGACTGTAAAGCAGGATGAAGAATAGGACCTTGCGACAGAAGGTCGTCCTGCATTGGCAGTCGCCAAGGGAAATCCGCCACCAGGCATACAAGGTCAGCATACCAAGGCCGCTGAAGTCAATCTGGAGCAATTAGAATCAACGGGATCCCCTCGGTCTCTACTCTGCGAAGCAGACGAGGAAGAAGCTTCAGCAGGGGAAAGCATATATCAGCTGATACTGTCCCCACGGAGCCACCAACATGTCCATCGCGTCCACCCAGGGATCGTTGGAACTGGCCACAAAACCCAATACCTTCTGATTGACTCGAGAAGCCAATAGATCCTCATCTGGCGTGCCCCATCTCTGGCAAAGTAGCTGAAACACATGCGGGTGTAGTGACCATTCTCCTTGCTCCAACATCTGGCGACTTAGGTAGTTAGGTTGCCAGTTTTCTACGCCCGGAATGTATACAGGCGACAGTATGTGAGCAACCTCCAATGCTGCAGCCAAGTTTCTTGTTCCTCCTTGATGGTTGACATACGCCACCACCGTGGCTTTGTCCGACTGGATCCTGACTGGACGTCCCTAAAGCCTCAGTGACCATGTGGAGAGGCACAGTCTAATCGCCCCAAAGTTCCAACACATTGATCGGCAGACAGGAATTCTCCTGCGTCCATTGACCCTGTGTTGACTGAACACCCCAGACGCCCCCCAGCCGGTCAGGCTGGTGTCAGTCATGATCACTGTCCAGCGAAAAGGAACGACTTCCCGGACTGAAGGGCCAGAGATCTCAGCCACCATACCAGGTAAGCCCTAACTAGTTGACTCACTCGGATTTGATAATCCAGGGACAACAGAGACTTGTCCCATTTGGACAGGATTTCCTTCTGCAAGACACCAGTGTGGAATTGAGCATATTGTATAGCCTCGAAAGGTGGCCACCATGAGACCCAGGACTCACATGCAGAAGCACAGTGTCGACCACCTGAGGGATGCCAACAGCTTCACTGCCGACCGAAGAGTCTGCAACTTCTCCAAGTAGAGGTAAACTCTCGCCTCTGGGGAGTCCAAAATTAAGCCCAGGTATTCCAGCCGCTGAGTCGGCACCAACACCGACTTCTGTATGTTCAACACCCAACCAAACTCTTGAAGAGTCTGACTGGCGGTCACCACATCCTCCTCTAATTCGGAGCCCGAAGCGGCTCTGAGCAAGAGGTTGTCCAAGTAACCCACGATAGCGATTCCTCACTGTCTCAGCAAGGCCAGAATCGGAACAAGCACCTTGGTGAAAACCCTTGGTGCTGATGCCAGGCCAAAGGGGAGAGCCACAAATTGGTAGTAGTTGTCCCCGACCGCAAAGTGCAGAAACCTCTGATGCCTGGAATATATGAGGACATGGAAGTATGCGTCCTTGATGTCCAAGGACGCCAGAAAATCCCTCAGATGGAGTGCAGCGACCACAGAGCGAACTGATTCCACCCTGAATATTCGTACCCTCACAAAGGCGTTGAGGGCCTTGAGATCCAGGATTGGACGGACCACGTCCTTTTTCGGGACTCCCTGAAACCTTTCCATCAGTGGCACAGATCATATTACTCTACGCCTCAGCAGGTCCTGCACTGCCCCCATTAGGGCGTTCCAACGAGCCGGAAGAAGATGAAGGTTTGAGGGAAAGAATCTATTTGGTGGTCAACAAAGAAACTCTATCTTGTACCCTGATGAAACCACTTCGCAAAACCCACTGGTTGGAAAGCAGGGAGGTCCATCGAGCTGAAAACTTGCAAAGGCGACCCCCCACTTGAGAGTCGGGCGGGGGCAAACTTTCATGCTCTTGCAGATTTGTTCACAGGCTTGTTTTGCTTGCGAATCCAGGGACGCTTTTGTCCTTCAGCTGGCCCCTTCTGAGCCTGGGAATGCTTACCTGTGGGCCCAGACTGATGAAAATACCTCTTCTAAACAGAAAAGGAGGGCCCTGGCCTATGGTGTGGCTCCTTACCTTTTCTGGATTGTGGGAGTAACGTGCTCTTACCCCCAGTGGCATTCTTTATAATGTCATTCAGCGAGGCTCCAAATGGCCTCTCTCCCTGGAAGGGCAAATTAAGGAAATCTTGGAAAGGCGAGGTAGTACCACAGCAGATACTGAGGCTCTAGAAAGCAAGGGAGCTGTATCCAAGGCTTCTCTAATTTGCGGTGCAATTATTTTGCCCACTCAGTAAGAGTCTGTGACACCAGGGCCACGGCCAATACTGGTCGCAATGCTGACCTCAGCATGGTGAACATGGACTGGACCATCACTTCGGACCTTCTGTCAGTAGGGTCCTTGAATACAGGGGTCCCCTCTCCTGGAGTTGTGGTGAACCGGGGGGGGGGTCCGCAGCCGAGGGAGATGGCCATTTTTTCAAAAGGCTTTCCTCAAAAGGGTTACAGACCGCAATGCGTTTATATGGTTTGGGCTTGCCCTCTTAGTTCCAGTGAAGGGAACTCTTAAGGTGTCAGCATACCAAGACATTTTGGACGATTTCATGCTCCCAACTTTGTGGGAACAGTTTGGGATGGCCCGTTCCTGTTTCAACATGACTGTGCACCAGTGCTCAAAGCAAGGCCCATAAAGACATGGATGAGTGGGTTTGGGGGGGAGAAACTTGACTGACCTGTACAAAGTCCTGATCTAAACCTGATAGAACACTTTTGGGATGAATTAGAGCGGAGACTGTGAGCCAGGCCTTCTCATCCACATCAGTGCCTGACCTCTTAAATGTGCTTCTGGAAGAATGGTCAAACATTCCAATAGACACACTCCTAAACCTTGTGGACAGCCTTCCCAGAAGAGTTAAAGCTGTTATAGCTGCAAAGGATGGGCCAGCTCAATATTGAACCCTACAGACTATGACTGGGATACCATTAAAGGCAGATGTCCCAATACTTTTGACACTATAGTGTACATACAGATCAGGTTCATATAATGGGAATTTCACCCAACGTCTGGAAAATTTCCATTTATCTCCTAAATGTTTGTTACAATTAAGATTATTTTCGGTCTTCAGAAATAAAATCTATCTTCCTTCCCAGCAGCGAGATTACTATTATACAAACATCTTCATTTCCGGATACCTGGATATTGCTGTATTCCCTCTCGGATACTGGAACTCCAGGGAGAGATACAAAAAAATGAATGTGATAGATATTTATCAAAATGGATTTATTATGTTAAATGTAGGTCACATTCATCTAAACACAGCAGAGCCTCATAAAAGGCTGCACATGAAATGCCAAAAATTCATTGTTTTATCTCCAATCTCATCAATTAAGACAATTCTCAGAATTATTACGCATTTATTTAGAGGGAAGTATTCCATGGTCCATAGAACGGCTCAACCTACGCTGAATCAAATACAAAGAAACAATCTCGGGGATGTTTAATGAAATGGATTCCTCGCGGAGTTACATTATTTTATAAATTTCAGATGTGATGCTGCCAGTTAACACGTAATTAACCTTTCTGTATCTCAGAAATGACAAATAACGAACGGGCAAATTGTCTTTTTTTCTGTGACAACGCCACTTCATACACTTCATAAGCACAATAAAATGACTAATATACCACCTGTACCATGACACAGTATATTTTAACAAGATACACTTTATGATGACACTAACTCGGGTTAGTGTTGGGCGAATTGTTCAAGCCAAGCAAAAGTTCAACCCGAACATCTATCGAATTACGAACGTTTTGGTCCGTTCTCGCCAAATTCGAGTGGCATGTCTCAGCCTATAATTCACTGCGGCATGGCAGTGCATTGCTGGCTGATGATTGGCCAAGCATGCACTATGACTTGTTTGCTTGGCCAATCACACCGAAAAAAAAAAGGAGAGCCATAATTGGCCAAAGCCAGGGTGGCTTCGGCCAATTATGGTTTAGGGGGTTTAGTACACGCCCCACACTATAAAAGGCCGCCTGCAAATCGGCCTTGTGTAGTGTGTTGCGGTGGTTAATAGAGGACAGAGAGGGACAGAGAGAGAGTGTGTAGAGGATATATATGCATCCCAGGTGTTGTATATATATTTATACACTGTATTGAGTTAAGCTAGATCTGCTCTTCCTAATTTACTGACAGGCAAGCAGGTGATTGTGCTAGCTGCAGTATTCTCACGTGGTGTACTGTCTGTGTCCTCTGCAGTGTGCACCTAAAGCTACGTTAATAGATTTGCTGGTGTTTCTCCTATTAATTCCTAAAGGCAGGAGAGCAGCACGATTCTGAGAAAAATGAGAATCACAATTCTTTTGCTTAGAATGATGATCACAATTCTATCAGGATTGTCAAAAAAATGCATGGTGCTTTTGTTAGCATGCATTTTTGTGATTTTTTTTATTTTATTTACACACACATTATATATATATATATACATAAACCCATGCTATTTTTCTTAATGATTTTCATCCATATTGCAGGGACCAGACATTACATTAATGCCGCAAGCAGTTTAAAATACTTTTTTCTTATTGTAACACCCAGCAGGTATGATATTTAAAGGAATTTTTCATTTATTTTTTTCACTTTAAGCATCATTAAAATCAAATCTCCAGAAAAAACAACCGTTTTTAAAACTTTTTTTTCCATTGATACATGTTCCCTGGGGCAAGACCCGGGTTCTCAAACCCGTTTTACGATAATAACTTGCATATAAGCCTTTAAAATTAGCACTTTTGAATTCGAACGTTCGAGTCCCATAGACTTCAATGCGGTTCTAAAAGTTTGCGCGAACATTCGGTCCGTTCGACGGTTCTGGTGCGAACCGAACGGGGGGGTGTTCGGCTCATCCCTACCAAGGACCAATATTTTTGCACCTGTTTGACAGGTGCATCAAATTTGAATTTTTTACAGGTAGGCCAATTCTTATGCCGCGTACACACGGTCGTTTTTTGTGATGAAATAAAACGGCGTTTTAAAAAACTTCATTTAAAATGATCGTGTTTGGGCAAAACGTCATTTTATGTCTTCTGAAAAACGACCAAAAAAAAATTCGAACATGCTTGAATTTTTTGTGTGGTTTTTCAGAATGTCGTCTTTTGTTTCACAAAAAATGATCGTGTGTGGGCAAAACGACGTTTAAAACGACGTTTTTAAACCCGCACATGCTCAGAAGCAAGTTATGAGACGGGAGCTTCAATGGAACAGAGTGCCGTCGAAAGTGTCATACGTAACCGCGCTTTGCAAGAGCATTTTCAGAAAACGATGGTGTGTAGGCAACATCGTTTTTCAAAATGAAGTTTGAAAAACGTTGTTTTGTTTCGTGAGATAAAACAAATTTTTTTACATCACAAAAAGTGATCGTGTGTACGCGGCATTACTTTCATCAAGAGTACCTCTAGAAGGTTACGAGGTGAAGGTACCAACAACACCCTAAGACCAATTGTTCCACAACTGTTTGAAAGAGGCCATGAGCATCTGCTGAATTTTTTTCAGAGGGGGGCGCTTTGGCAGCGGCGATACACAGTCACATTTCACCCTTTCTTCGACCGCTAGCGGGGTTTAAAAGCGCCCCCAACGTTAAAATGTAAAAACACACCTCTGTGCCCCCTGCATCTTTCAATATCTCTTTGTCACTACTGTGTACCCCCTCTCCACAACTGCAACTCTGGCCCCCTTTACATTACACAGCACCTTACAGCTCTGGACCCCCTTACATTACATAGCACCCCATAGCTCTAGACCCCTTTACATTACACAGCACCCCACAGCTCTGGACCCCTTTACATTACACAGCACCCTGCATCACTGGCCCCCTTTACATTACACAGCACCCTGCATCACTGACCCCCTTTACATTACACAACATCCTGCATCACTGGCCCCCTTTACATTACACAGCACCCTGCATCACTGGCCCTTTTACATTACACAACACCCTGCATCACTGGCCCCCTTTACATTACACAGCACCCTGCATGCATCACTGGCCCCCTTTACATTACACAGCACCCTGCATGCATCACTGGCCCCCTTTACATTACACAGCACCCTGCATGCATCACTGGCCCCCTTTACATTACACAGCACCCTGCATCACTGGCCCCCTTTACATTACACAGCATCCTGCACCACTTTCCCTTGACTGAAACACTACACTATATTGACAGTAAATTTATTTCAGGTCTAAAAGAGAAACCTTTTGGAATAAGGGACACATGGATTTGATTCCAGAAGAGGGACAGGCACTCTAAATAAGGGACAACTAGAAACTATGCCGTAGGCTACAACTCTGTGTTGTGTTTGCTCTGCGTTTCCAGACTTGCTAAAAACACATCAGAAAATAGTCTAGTGTTACCTGTGGCAACAGATGTTGGTGCAAACAAAGCACAAGCCTAGTAAACGATATAAAATGGCACTCCCCTCCCTCTGTCCTCTGGCACTTGTATCGTATGTCATGGAACTGGGTCTGTGTGCAAGGTCCCGCCCCCCCTAGTTTGGCTCGTGTGATAGGCGGAACACTAGGGCCCAGATTTACGTACCTGGGCGTATCTTTGTGCGGGCGTATCGTATCTTCTTTACGCTACGCCGCCGCAACTTAGTCAGGCAAGTGCTGCATTCACAAAGCACTTGCGTCCTAAGTTACGGCGGCGTAGCGTAAATGGGCCGGTGTAAGCTCGCGTAATTCAAAGTAGGCTTGGACTGGGCGTGTTGTATGGTAATTAACCATGACCCCACGTAAAAGACGTTTAAAACAAACGGCGCATGCGCCGTCCGTGGACGTATCCCAGTGTGCATGCTCAAAATTACGCCGCAAATCGGGAGCTGTGGTGGCTCAACGTGATTGGCACTGCGCTGATAAGCCGTTCACCTCTGCAGCCAAGGGTTCGGATCCCAGTCTCGGCTACATGTGAATTGAGTTTGGTGGTCTCAGCCTGGTGGGTGTGCTATGCAAGGTAAGCCTGTGCTTAGTACGCCCACCCCCCCCCCCCACAAAAAAAACACCACACTTGCACGCACACAAAATTGGTTTAACACGCAAGCACTTTGGCCATGCGGTCTCCTAAAAAAGAGAGGCGAAGGACCTACAGGGCTTGCTGAGCGGGCTAGACCCCCTCACTTCCTCATAGGGGGAGTCTCTCTGCCCTGTCGGGGTCCCGTTGGGCCCCCGTTGGGCTCCCAAGCGGAGCAGGTAGGGCGGGGTGAGTGGGAGGTCCTCCCTCACACCCGCCATTGCCACCCGGGGGCATGGAGAAGGATGGCAGATTGCCTCTGGGGGGAGGGTCTGCCTACTCCCAACTCCTGCAGTCCGGCTCCTCTCTCGAGTTCACGCACAAAAAATACACTTTAAAATAAAAAAAATAAAAAAATTACGCCGCAAATACTCATTGGTTTTGACGTGAACGTAACTTACGCAAAGCACTATTCGCAAATGTTTTACGCAAACAACGTAAACGACGGAAAATTCAACGCTGTCCCGGCGTCCATACTTTACGCCACTCGTATCTTAGCAAAATTCCGGCGTATCTTGCTTTCTGAATACAGAAAAAAGATACGCCGGCGCATCCTAGAACTTACGTGGCGTATCAACAGATACGCCGATGTAACTTCTGTCAGAATCCGGCCCTAGAAGACTATCAGACGAGCCAAACTAGGGGGGCGGGACCTTGCACACAGACCCAGCTCCATGACATATGATACGAGCCTTCGGAGGACAGAAGGAGGGGAGCACTGCGGTCACTGCTTAAAGCGGCCCCAGGGCCAGTTCAGCTCTGCTCCTGGCTCTCCCTGGCGATTCGGGGGGGGGGGGGGAATGACCCCCTTGCCCTATGGAGCGGACGCCCATGAAAGGGGCATTCAATAAAAATTTTTTACAGCTAGGCCAATTCTTGCATTCATCAAGTGTACCTCTAGAAAGTTAAGGGTGAAAGCACCAACAACATTCAAATGGGTTTTTGCCTGAGCTATTTGACTAATACTCTTTTTTGTGGGTCCTATCCCGTATACATATAGTAAAAACACTTTTCCTCAAGGGTGGGATTTCTAACCCTATATTTTTATGCGGTTAATTTAGAGTACAGCAGGACCGTCACTAGAGGACAGACCCATTCCTCTAAGTCTAAACTCGCTGGATAAATACCAGATAGATCAGGACTGCCAGATTCCATCGGCAGCATAAGACGTTGTATTCATGGGCCGACATCTCCTCTATGCTTTTGGAAATGTACGTTTTGGATATTACTGTTAGATATACCTGTTAATCATGCTGTACTGACACAAGTACTCGTTGACGGCCCTCTGTTGCATGTATAGGTGCAGAGCCGATCCTAGGCAGGGTGCACAGGGTGCTTTGCACCCAGGTGCCTGCAGAGGTGGGGGCGCCAAAGTCACAGAGTTCTCCCCTCCCTCCTTATAACCTTGTATGTATCTGTCCAGAACTAGTGTTCTGAGCATAGAAGTGTGCCCATCCAGAACTGATGTGTCTCTGACCATCTGTACTATGTCTGTAGTTTCTGACTATCTCCTGTACTATGTCTGCAATCTCTGACCATCTCCTGTACTATGTCTGCAGTCTCTGATCATCTACTGTACTGTGTCGGCAGTCTCTGTCCATCTCCTGTACCATGTCTGCAGTCTCTGACTGTCTCCTGTACTATGTCTGTGGTCTCTGACCATCTCCTGTATCATGTCTGCCGTCTCTGACCATCTTCTGTATCATGTCTGTCGTCTCTGACCATCTCCTGTATCATGTCTGGGGGCTCTTTCTAACAGACTCTCTAACAGAAGCCCTCTCTGTGTCCATCAGAGAGGCCCCCCTCCAGGTCCCAATAAAGTACTCTGCTTCTCTTCCTGTATTTTGTTTATTGTTAAGAGATCATGAAAGGATCCCAGAGTAATGAACATCTCTGTGGTTGAGTCATTGCCATAGAAACATTTGTAAAGGGGAGGAGTTAGTAAAATGACCACGACCATGTGGGGGCGCCAGAAATATTTCTGCACCCAGGCATCTGTGACCCTAGGATCGGCCCTGTATAGCCGCTGCAGCATTCCCAAAGTTGAGTTACACCTGATGGGCATGTCACAAATCAGGCCGTTTACAGGCAGGTGGAATTCCCGCTGAATTTCAGGCAACTGAGCACTGGCTGTGTATGACCGCCTGAAATGGCTACAGTCTCTTCTGGTCTGCTTTAGTACATCTTGCTACACTGGGTACATACTTAGGAAATGCTGCATCATCAAATTGAGGACATGTGCCAGGCATGTGGAGGCTGCTGAAAGGTAATGACTTGGTATCGCAGGGGCATACTGAAATGGGTAAGGAGGAGGAGGATGAGGAGGGACAGATTTGTGCCCCTTTTGTGTGGCTTTTAGGTGCTCTTGCCTATGGGCTGAGTGGTTGGGCGTTAAATGCCGTGTTAGACGTGTGGTACCCAAATGGTTGGTGTTTTTGCTACGTTTGATGTGCCTGAGACACAGTTTGCAAATAGCAATAGTGCGATCTGCTGCAGATGTGCTGAAAAAGGTCCAGGCAGCTGAGCTTTAGGAAGTGTGCCGGGAGATAACAGCTACAGAATGTGATGGAATAGGGTGACTGGTCTCTACTCTTTCTTGATGTCGGCCTCCTTCGGGTTGTGCTGCTTCACCTTCAGTTTCCTCCTCTGTCACCCAAGTTGCATCAGTGACCTCATCATCATCATCTCCTTCATCTTCATCATTACCACTGGAGACAACTTGGCAATACGCTGCGGCTTGGGGAACATAAATGCCAATTTGTCAACCAGTGTTACTCCCGCTCTCTAGGCTCATGTTCCTGTCATCCTCGACCTCAGAACCAACATCTGAATCCAGTAATGGCTGGGCATCATCAAGGAGCAAGTGGCTGACTCTGTGGTCAAATAACTCAGCTAACTTCTCAATGGCTGATGTTGGGGCTATGGCAGAAATAGATGTGGACAAGGAGGCAGGTTTATCCATTCTGGCAACTGAAGGGGGCTGCAAACTTGTCTCAGCTTGCGTGACAGGATGAGGAAGGTTTAGTAAGCCAGTCCACCACCTCCTCAATGCTGTGGCTGGATAGCACGGGCAAACTCACTAAATGAGGAAATGATGCCCTGCCTGAGGTATTCCTGAGTCTGGCTCGGGGTGGAAATTCTGTACCATTAGCGGTATCCCTGAGCCTGACTCGGGATTGCTTACAGTATCCAGGCAGGCAGCGTTACTTACCTTGTCCCTGGATCCTGCGATGCCTCCCCGCTGTGTGATCAAGCTGCCACCTTGCTCAATTCACACAGTGCCTGTGTGCCGCCGAGCTCCGTTCCCTGCGACGTTACGATGCATGGGGGCGGAGATCGGCACCAAATTCAAAAATTAAATACACACAATACATTCAGGGCCAGATCCACAAAGCTGCCCCGCCGGCGCGACGTGTCCCATTTACTCTACGCCGCTGTAAGTTACAGCGGCGTATCCTTATCCACAAAGAAATGCCGCTGTAGCTTATGGCGGCGTAGCGTAAATGGGCCGGCGTACACGGGTGTAATTCAAATTAACTAGTGGGGGGCGTGTTTTATTATAATTATGAATGACCCGACGCAAACAATGCTTTTTTTTAACTGCGCATGCACCGGCCGTGGACGTATCCCAGTGCGCATACGTGAAATCACGTTGCAAAACATCAATGAAAACGACGTGAACGTAACTTACGCAAATCCCTATTCGTGAACGGTTTACGCAAACGACGTGAACGATGGAAAAATCTGGCCCGACGTCCATACTTAACATTAAGTACGCCTCTATACAGCAGGGGTAACTTTACGTTGGACCTACGCTTACACAAACGACGTAAAAACACTGCGCCGGCCGTACGTACGTTTGTGAATCGGCGTATCTAGCTCATTTGCATATTTTACACGGACACACAACGAAAGCGCCCCTAGTGTCCAGCGTAAGTATGCAACTAAGATACGACGGTGTAATAACGTTACGTCAGTCGTATCTTAGCGTAATTCCGGCGTATCTTACAAAACAAAGATACGCCGGCGGGAATTTGAAATTACGGCGGCGTTAATTCTTTGTGGATCTGGCCCACAGTATACTGTAATCATATAGATTACAGTACTGTATGAAATAAATACACACCCCCTTTGTCCCTAGTGGTCTGCCTAGTGTCCTACATGCACTTTTATATAATAAAAACTGTTCTTTCTGCCTGGAAACGGTAGCTTGTCCATAGAAACCAAAAAGTGTGAATAAACAATACAAGTAACGACAGCGACAATTCTGCAACTGAGCAAATTTCACTGTTTTTTATTTGATTACATTCTTGAATAATTTTTATTATAAATATATTATTATTTGTTATAATTATTTATAGTTATTTATTAAATTATAATTATATTATTGATTTTGTGTTTTAAACTTTATCATACCCGAGATGTCTACTAGACTCTTGTTTGGACAGATTTAAGTGAGTTATTCCTATGAATTACAGGCCTACAGTATAAAATGCCAAATTTCCATGCAAAATAATGGTACCGCTTTCAGCATCTAAAACCAGAAAGAATCATACCGCCAGGGAGGATAAAGACATTTTCCAAGCATGTTATTTTAACCACTTTAGCCCCGGACCATATTGCTGTCCAAAGACCAGAGCACTTTTTGTGATTCGGCACTGCGTCGCTTTAACTGACAATTGCGCGGTCGTGCAACGTGGCTCCCAAACAAAATTGGCGTCCTTTTTTCCCCACAAATAGAGCTTTCTTTTGGTGGTATTTGATCATCTCTGCGGTTTTTATTTTTTGCGCTATAAACAAAAATAGAGCGACTATTTTGAAAAAAATGCAATATTTTTTACATTTTGCTATTATAAATATCACCAAAAAAGATATAAAAAAACATTTTTTTTTCCTCAGTTTAGGCCTATACGTATTCTTCTACATATTTTTCGTAAAAAAAAATCGCAATTAGCGTTTATTGATTGGTTTGCGCAAAATTTATAGCAAGGTAAAAAGAGATGAATCTGCGCCACAGATAACTTAAATAAAAAGTGGTGTAGTAAAAAGTAAAAAGTGATAAAGTTTGAAGTGGCTGCCCCTACATAAAAACCCACCTATGTGGGAGTGAATATTAAAAATAGCAGGTAATGGCGCCTACTAGAAATAAAGTGCATAAAGAAATGTGCAAATATAAATAAAAATATAAATGGTGTCTGTCCAAAAAAGTGCTGGTCCTAGTCAAAGTATAACATATATGTAACACAAAATAAATTGAATATTAATTGATAATTATGTGATTGAATTAATAAGTATAATAAAAAATTAATAAAAAATATTTCATAAAAGTCCAATTCCTAGTGATAAAAATTTCCAAAATAGGTGTTGCAAGATTAGATGATGATAATAATAATAATCCAAAAAAAGTCCAGTTTTATGATATAAAGTGATATGTGCTTCATGCAGGTATAGCCTTCAGTGGATCACTCAGTGCTCTCCCCCAATGGTCCCGCACTCACCGGATCCAACTACCCCTGCAGGGGTAATAGGCTTTTCTTAATAAGTCTCCACACTTCAATAAAGTCTGCCTGGTTTCCTCACATGGGGTCTATCCAACCATTCAGCCGCTCATAGAGAAGATAGGGTGAAACGAAAATGCCCAATAGCGTGATACCGTTTTGTAACAAGCAAAATTTATTCTTGACAAACAATGGGTACTCACAATTTACATGCAGTTAAAAAGCCTTTAGAAAATATGTGCTGTAGCTCTAAGGGACGTTCGCTCGACCGGTTTCGTCGTTCTGACCTCATCTGGAGCGTGCCTCTGAGCCTACAGCACTAGCTATTTATAATTGACGTTATGTCGGAAAATGCGGACGTTGTGTCGAAAAATGCGGACGTTGTGTCGACAAAATGTCGAAAAAACGGGTCCGACGTTACGTCGTAAGAACTCCGTTGTTCCGGTATCCTCCATGTTGGAGATTCCTACAGACCGTAGTCCTAACACTAGAGGCTCAGTGTTATAGTCGGTACTACGACGGACGTTCTGTTGGGAAAGCAAACCCCCGATCTTACGTCGAAAAAGTTCCTAACTTTCGAGCGTCCTCCATGTTAGAGATTTTTGCAGACCGGAGTCCGGTCTCAAGAGGCTCTGTATTAAAAAGGAGAAAAAACGTTCGTTTTCATATCGGGAAAAACCCGGAAGTTAGATCGAAATATAGTAAAAACTGGTTATTAAGCTGATCTCATTATTACAGCAAGGTGATATTAATAACATAATCAGATATATATAGGCTTGCAAATAAGTGAAAAATATATATATAAAAAAATTATTATATAAAATTATATAAATATGTAAATAGACATCATGGGAAAAAAACATTAGTTAATAGAATACAATTAAAATTATAATTAAATTTATATGAGGAGTAGTTGGTAGGAAAAGAAGGGAGGTAGATGTGTATATATCGTTGAGGCACTCCGATGTATTATTATAATTAGATATATGAAAAAATTTCCGTAATAAAAATATATGAAAAAATTTCCGTAATAAAAATATAAAATTAAAATGAAAATAATATATAAAAAATAATACATCGGAGTGCCTCAACGACATATACACATCTACCTCCCTTCTTTTCCTACCAACTACTCCTCATATAAATTTAATTATAATTTTAATTGTATTCTATTAACTAATGTTTTTTTCCCATGATGTCTATTTACATATTTATATAATTTTATATAATAATTTTTTATATATATATTTTTCACTTATTTGCAATCCTATATATATCTGATTATGTTATTAATATCACCTTGCTGTAATAATGAGATCAGCTTAATAACCAGTTTTTACTATATTTCGATCTAACTTCCGTGTTTTTCCCGATATGAAAACGAACGTTTTTTCTCCTTTTTAATACAGAGCCTCTTGAGACCGGACTCCGGTCTGCAAAAATCTCTAACATGGAGGACGCTCGAAAGTTAGGAACTTTTTCGACGTAAGATCGGGGGTTTGCTTTCCCGACAGAACGTCCGTCGTAGTACCGACTATAACACTGAGCCTCTAGTGTTAGGACTACGGTCTGTAGGAATCTCCAACATGGAGGATACCGGAACAACGGAGTTCTTACGACGTAACGTCGGACCCGTTTTTTCGACATTTTGTCGACACAACGTCCGCATTTTTCGACACAACGTCCGCATTTTCCGACATAACGTCAATTATAAATAGCTAGTGCTGTAGGCTCAGAGGCACGCTCCAGATGAGGTCAGAACGACGAAACCGGTCGAGCGAACGTCCCTTAGAGCTACAGCACATATTTTCTAAAGGCTTTTTAACTGCATGTAAATTGTGAGTACCCATTGTTTGTCAAGAATAAATTTTGCTTGTTACAAAACGGTATCACGCTATTGGGCATTTTCGTTTCACCCTATCTTCTCTATGAGCGGCTGAATGGTTGGATAGACCCCATGTGAGGAAACCAGGCAGACTTTATTGAAGTGTGGAGACTTATTAAGAAAAGCCTATTACCCCTGCAGGGGTAGTTGGATCCGGTGAGTGCGGGACCATTGGGGGAGAGCACTGAGTGATCCACTGAAGGCTATACCTGCATGAAGCACATATCACTTTATATCATAAAACTGGACTTTTTTTGGATTATTATTATTATCATCATCTAATCTTGCAACACCTATTTTGGAAATTTTTATCACTAGGAATTGGACTTTTATGAAATATTTTTTATTAATTTTTTATTATACTTATTAATTCAATCACATAATTATCAATTAATATTCAATTTATTTTGTGTTACATATATGTTATACTTTGACTAGGACCAGCACCTTTTTGGACAGACACCATTTATATTTATATTTATATTTGCACATTTCTTTATGCACTTTATTTCTAGTAGGCGCCATTACCTGCTATTTTTTACGCAAAATTTATAGCGTTTACAAAAAAGGGGGTCGTTTTATGGCATTTTTATGAATATTTTTTTTTACTAGTAATGGCGGCGATCAGCGTTTTTTTTCGGTACTGCGATATTATGGCGGACACATCGGACACTTTTGACACATTTTTGGAACCATTGGCATTTTTATAGCGATCAATGCTATAAAAATGCATTGGATTACTATAAAAATGCCATTGGCAATGAAGGGGTTAACACTAGGGGGCGGGGAAGGGGTTAAGTGTGTTCCTATTTGTGTTCTAACTGTATGGGGGGGGGTGGACTCACTAGGGGGTATCACTGATCTTCCGTTCATACATTGTATGAACGGAAGATCAGCGTTTCCCCCGCTGACAGGAACGAGCGCTGTGTGTTTACACTCACAGCTCTCGTTCCCCGCTCTCTAACGAACAAGCGCGCGTGCCCGCCGGGCACGCGCGCGGGACTCGGGGGCGAGCGGGGGGCGCGCGCACGGCGCGCGCACGGCCCGCCGGCGGCGCGCACGCGCCCCCTAGCGGCCGTGAAAGTCCCGACGTAGAGCTACGGGCTCTCGCCGAGGAGAGCCGACCTGCCGCCGTAGAACCACGGCGGCTGGTCGGCTAGTGGTTAAAGTGGTAATAAAGGTTCAGGTTTTTTTAAAGAAATAACAAACATGCTCTGTGCAGTGGTTTTGCACAGAGCAGCCCTGATCCTCCTCTTTCTGGGTCCCTCGCTGATGCTCCTGGCTCCTCCCCCTTGGCCAGTGCCCCTAATAGCAAAGGTCCTACAATGAAAAATGTTTTAAGGGACAAGTAACTGAAGTTCAGCTCAGTTTATGTTTTTATTATACATAAAAAAACACACAAAATTGCTAATCCTTTAGCGATCATCCCAGTGCAGTCAGTTTATGCCTTTGCTGAGCCGCAGTTCAGGCTGTTTGCTTTATTGACGTTTTCTTGTTTTTCCAGGAAACAAAGGATTTGGCCACCAATTTAAATAAGCCTAGTGATAGTGAAACATTTACTCGACTCTCTGACTGTTATTCTTTTCATTTGTGCTCTAAATCACCATATTTAAAAAAAAAACATTTTTTTTCTGATAATAATAAATACTTTTTTTATTTTTTTAAACCTCTCTTCACTTTTTCTGCGCTTTAATGAAATTTGCCTGTCACAGCGGCGAGCGAGTGCTCATTTTGTAGTAAGGTGAAGGTCACTTTTCAATTACATGAGTTACATTATGTGTGATTTTCTCAAGGGCAGCCAGCTACGCTCGTGTTTTCTGGGTATTACAGCCAATTTATAGGGTGATATTACACTGCTTCATCTAAGTCACGTAGCACTAAAATATGTCAGAGCGGCCCCCGCGCCCGGCTTAGTAAGTTGTGTCCATTTGTTGAGATAATTGTTTTTTGTTTCTTTTTTGTCGGTCTTTGCATATGTGTTGTGAAACAGAACTCTTGTGTTTTAATAGGATGTGTAGATATATAGACAATGGCATTGTGGCCTTGGATACTCCATTCAACCCCACCTGGATAATAATGTAACGCTCTTATTGCTATGCTGTATACATACAATTATGCTCAAACTCAGCACACTGTGTGCTTATTAGAAAAAATATAGATTTTAAAAAGGATTGGGAAAATTAGATTTTGTTGAAAAAAATGATAATAGTGAATCCTACATGTGGGGGAAAGTAAACATTGTTTCCCAACAAATTATGGGGAAGGATGCAAATTTAAAGCTGAACTCCTTTCCTTCCTTCACTTTTGCAGAGTTGTACAGTCTCCTCTTCTTTACTGAAATTCAAGTTAAATGAACACTCTTAAACGTTGTTCAACTCTGTATTTTCACCAGATACATTTTTACACTAATATGCCACGTACACACGATCAGACATTCCGACAAAAAAAACGTGGATACATTTCCGACGGGTTTGGGTCTAACTTGCGTACACATGGTCGCACAAATGTTGTTGGAAATTGCGAACATCAAGAACGTGTCACGTACAGCATGTACAAAGGCACAATAAAACGGAAGTTCCATAGCAAGTGTGCCCCCCTTTGGGCTCCTTCTGCTTATCTTGTGTTAGTAGAAGTTTGGTGAGAGACGATTCACGTTTTTCAGCTTTGTGCTTTTCAGTCCGTTACAGTGTGACGAATGTGCTATCTCCATTACGAACGCTAGTTTTACCAGGCCGAGTGCTTTCATCTCTCACTTGTTTCAGAGCATGTGTGGAATTTTGTGCGTCGGAATTGTCTACACATGCTCGGAATTTACGAGAATGGATTTTGTTGTCGGAAAATTTGAGAATCAGCACTCAAATTTTTGCTGTCGGAAATTCCGACAGAAAATGTCCGATGGAGCCTACACATGGTCAGAATTTCCAACCAAAAGCTCCCATGGAACATTTGTTGTAGGAAATTCCGAGCTTGTGTACGTGACAATAGTGTTAATTTCTCTGTAATTCAACACCATAATATTGACACTTTACAAAATTTAACACCAGGATTTTAACACGCGATTTTTCCTGATTTTTCAGATACAGCCCACTTAATTTCCTGGTTGGGGGACATCAATCATCATCCAGCAGTTTTCCTCCGCAGCCTGACTGTACCCGGACTGTTTCTTTCATGCATTGGATTTCAGTACTAGGGATGAGCCGAACTCCTGGAGCAGTGATTTTAATAATGTTTAATAAAAAAAAAAAAAAAAAAAAAGAAAGATTCTTTTAAATATTGTACCTGCTGGGTGTCTATAGTTTGCCTGTGAAAACGTCTTTGAGAACCCGGGTCTTGCCCGAGGGAACATGTATCAATTGAAAAAAGTTTTAAAAACGTTCGTTTTTTCAGGAGTCAAAAACTAAAATGTAATTCCTTTAAATATAATACCTGCTTGGTGTCTATACGTGTGATAACGTCTTTAAATAGCACAATCACCTGCCTGCCAGTAAATTAGGAAGAACTGATCTATCTAAGCTATACAGTGTATAAATATATGTACAACTCCTAGGGATGTATATATATTCTCTACACACTGTAAATTAAGCTAAACTGACTAGCCTGCCTGCCTGCTCTATCTAGCTATATAAAAAGACAATCTCTCTGTCTCTCTGACTGCTCTCATTAACAAGCCGGAACACACTACACAAGGCCGCCCAGCAGGCGGCCTTGTATAGTGTGGGGCATGTGCTAAAGCCCTGAGCCATAATTGGCCAAAGGCACCCAGGCTTTGGCCAATTATGGCTCTTCGTTTTTTGCGTGCTGTGATTGGCCAAGCATGCAGGACATACAGCATGCTTGGCCAATCATCAGCGCGCAATGCCGCAGTGAATTATGGGCCGTTTTGCGTCAATCGAATTTGGCGCAAACGACCGCTTTTGTTCGAATTTCGTCGAACGTACGAACAGACAATGTTCGAGTCGAACATACGTTCGTATCGAACGCGAAGCTCATCCCTATTCAGTACCCACAATAGAGAAATGGCACATGGAGACCATGGAAAATGGCACAGTTATTATTAGGTCAGTGGAAATAAAAACTAACACTTGAAGAACAACTGCAAGGTGCTAGCTTTACCATCCTAAAGTAATGCAATGTCACAGTCTCAATTTCATAGGTAACACATGTAAGAAGATTTAAATATATGGTTCTAGTGAGTTAGCAGCTGACCCAGGCTGAGGGGAAGGGTTACTTGTAAGCTCATCTCCTGGGCTTTTGGTCCTAGCCATCTCACCTGTGCTATAAAAAGGGGGCTGGCTGAGGTCCAGGAATGCAGTTAGCGATGGGTTTAGGAGTTACAGCATTACCTGTGAGCACGGTCAGTGGTGCTATCAAGCCCTGTCTGAAGTTATTCAAAGAGGTGCATGTTGGTTTTGGCATACCCCAAATAACATGGGTCTGTAAAGCACATATGGGGGTATGAAGGAACTCAAAAAAGGTTAACTCGGCAAGACAAGAATAAGAGTGTAATTGCTATAGGTAACCAAGTGAAGGAACAAGCTACAAGCAACCATTCATTAGGCATGGTACCTAGTAAGGTGAATGGTCCTCCAGTAGCGAGGGGGTCAATTTCTGCCTCCTTCCCTAGCAGTCGGTATCCAATGGCAACCAGACCTACGGAGGCTTCAGTTCCTCTCAACCTCTTTTCTCTCTGTACAGTGGCCAGCAACACAGCACCACCTACAGAGGGGAGAGTAAACTACACCTGCCTACAGGTTTACATGCAAATACAGCGTACCTAGTAATGCTCACCCCTCTAAACCGATATCCACCTGTAGCACCCTCCTGGTTAGGTGCTAATAGTTAGGTAGATTGTAGATAAATTAAGTTATTTTTTGGGGCTCTGCTGTAGTCAGTGGAGCTGGGCTTGATTAATTTGGTCTGTTCTGGGCTCTGTAGCTGCAGGTTTGCCTCTGTCTTTCCAAAAAGTACTGGAACAGTAGTGGGTGGAGAAGGTAGAACCTGGACTGATCTTGTATGCAGCCTCAGCCAACCCCTGGTTGGGAGAGGGACCAGCAGGGGTCTGAGAGGTATATAAGGTCTGGAGCATGGAATAGTAGGGTCATTTTGGTGTTTCTAGAGAGACCCAGCCTGGAGGTGCTCTTAAACCTTTAAAGGCTTTTGAAAAGCTGCAAGAAGTTTGGGGGGATTCTGGTTTGAGAGGTTTGAGAGGGATCTGAAGGATCATCCATTAATCACAAGAACAGCTGGGGCAACATCCAGTGGGGATTTTAGTCAGAAGGTTCATGGTGCAGTGTCAGCTGATACTGTAAGGAGACATCCAGATAGCCGGTGACACAGTGAGTGGGCCTGAAAGAGATCCTGAGAGAAAGACAGTTGCTATTGTGTCTTCTTTTTTGGAAAGGCTGTTTCCATGGTGGGAGCCCCCTGTGCTAAATTGTTTATAAGTTCCTACATAGAAGACTCTTCTATCTCAGTTGAAAAAGAAATTGTCCCAGTGGGGCTTTAAAACAGCAAAATTTGAAAAAATATGGAGATGCAACGTGTAAAGTACAATGTTTTATTTAGAAAAAGTTATGACATAAAAATAAGGAATGAGTTGCGACATGATGCACATAACCCACACCTTACCCGTACTGTGTGTATACAACAGCACACATATCATACTTTGATATTTTGTAGGCTCCCTCTAAGCAAGTACATTTTACTCATTTTAGGACACACCATTTTGTCTACCCCCTCCCTTGTGGTGTGGTACCTTTTCCAGGTGCTCCTTTGTCTGGTTACATACAGCCACCCTCAGATGGCGCCCTGTTCGGAATGTGGCAGTGATTGAGGACTCGGTCTTGCGAGATTTGCAGGTTGGGACGTTTTCCCTCCCACCACCACACGAGAGCTCTGTCTTGGGACCTTCCATACCTTTTTATTCTGGTAAATGCGCTGTTTTTTTATTCAAATATTTCAATTAATTCTTCTCCTCTTCGCCCCTCATATGCTTCCCCTCCCCTTTAGTCTGGGACCACCCATGTCCCATGACAGGGCAGGGTTCCTCTTGAGGGAGCGGATAAATGAGACAATTTATGTACAGTATTATTTATGAAATTATTCTTTTTCAGCTGCAACCAATAAAAATCCTCTGAAGAAGACCTCTTGGTCGAAACGCGTTAGAACCTACAAATGCTTGTTACTTCCACAGGCTATGTATTTTATTGTTACATTATGATCTGTGTATGGATATTTTTACACTGTGCATCATGTCGCAACTCATTCCTTATTTTTATGTCATAACTTTTTCTAAGTAAAACGTTGTACTTTACACGTTGCATCTCCATATTTTTTCAAATTTCGCTGTTTTAAAGCCCCACTGGGACAATTTCTTTTTCATTATATCGGGGTGTGCAGCTCTATCTCTCCACCCACAAGTCTGTCTCTTCTTTTCAAAACTTCTATCTCAGTTAACTTTTTTCTAGCTAGTGTACGCAGTCAAGTTTGCTAGTTCTGGGTATCCCAACGCTCATCTCAACCCCCATCCCAGCTCTTCAAACAATAAAAAACACACAAAAGGCACTATCTGCCTGCTCACTGTGTAAAACCCTTAGCAAAGCATTGCGCTGTTGTCAAAAATTACCTTGTGAGTGGCTGCTTTGCACTAAATTTGGCTCAGAAACTGGGTTAAACAACGGAACTAGCTCAGAGTTTGTGCTATAAAACTCATCAAGGCATTTTCATATTTGTATAACTCCTCTCAAAGGCCAGCCCATTGCATGCATCAGGGCTGAGGGCCCTTGAGAGGAGTACCGAGGTTCTGCCATCGTCCTGGCTGTTAGAGCCAGTTATAAGACTATGCTTCACTGGTAATTAGTACCATCTTGCATCTCTTTTTCAATAATTTTTATTGGGTTTTGTACAAAAAGAGAAAAGCTTACAGTGATTAATTGTGCGGTGTGCTCATTGTCTATGTGGCTGAATAACATGAACCACGGACAAAATAATCAGAAAAAACACATGAGTGTACAGTAAGACAAAAAACATTCCAATCATGCAAAATAAAGCAACCTAAGATTCCCAAAAATTAAGCTCTGAGGTTATTACAATTATCAGAATGCTGATACTGCTTACAAGAACTGCTCATACAAACAGAGGACACACTAAAAGTGTCTGAGAAAGAGGGAGGAGAACCTTTGCATTTCCTGCCACCAATATAATTACTCCAATAACCAGGCCCGGACTGGGACAAAAAATAGGCCCGGGCATTTTAGACTGAGCAGCCCGGGGGGGGGGGGGGGGGGGGGCACAGCGGGAGTTAATGACGGGATGTGAGGTAAGATAAAGATAGATAGATAGATAGATAGATAGATAGATAGATAGATAGATAGATAGATAGATAGATAGATAGATAGATAGATAGATAGATAAAGAAAGAAAGATAAAGATAGAAAGAAATAAAGAAAGGGAAGGAAGGAATATGGATAGATAGAAAGGAAGGAAGATGGATAAAGAAAGAATAAATAATATATAAAGAAAGAAGGAAGATAGATAGATAGAGAAAGAAAGATAGATAAAGATAGAAAGCAAGAAGGGAAGATAGAGAAAGAAAGAGAGAAAGAAAGAAAGAAAGAAAGAAAGAAAGAAAGAAAGAAAGAAGGGAAGGAAGATCGATAAAGAAATAAAGATAGATAAATATAGAAAGAAGGGAAGGAAGATAGATAGATAGATAGATAGATAGATAGATAGATAGATAGATAGATAGATAGATAGATAGATAGATAGATAGATAGATAAAGAAATAAAGATAAAGATAGAAAGAAAGAAGGGAAGGAAGGAAGAAAGATACAGAAAAAAAGGTAGATAAAGAAAGGAAGAAGATAGATAGATAGATAGATAGATATATAGATAGATAGATAGATAGATAGATAGATAGATAGATAGATAGATAGGAAGATGGATAAAGAAAGAAAGATAGATAAAGATAGAAAAAAAGAAGAGAAGGAAGGAAGATAGGTAGATAGATTTAGATAGATAGATAAAAATAGATAGATACAAAGGAAGGAAGATAAATAAAGATAGAAAGAAAGTAGATAGATAGACAGTGGCAGTGCATCTATAGAGGGCGTCGGAGCGCCGCTCCCTCTGGCTCAGCCGCCCCCTCTGGCTCAGCCACCCCCATGGGCACAGTGGCGACAATGGGCACAGTGGCATCAATGGGCACAGTGGCATCAATGGGCACAGTGGCATCAATGGACACAGTGGCTGCGTTTGATGGCATAGCACAGTGGCTGCGTTTGATGGCATAGCACAGTGGCTGCGTTTGATGGCATGGCACAGTGGCTGCGTTTGATGGCATGGCACAGTGGCTGCGTTTGATGGCATAGCACAGTGGCTGCGTTTGATGGCATGGCACAGTGGCTGCGTTTGATGGCATGGCACAGTGGCTGCGTTTGATGGCATGGCACAGTGCTGACAATTGATGGCACAGTGGCTGTGTTTGATGGCATGGCACAGTGGTGACAATTGATGGCACAGTGGCTGTGTTTGATGGCATGGCACAGTGGCTGCATTTGATGGCATTGCACAGTGGTGACAATTGATGGCACAGTGGCTGCGTTTGATGGCATGGCACAGTGGTGACAATTGATGGCACAGTGGCTGTGTTTGATGGCATGGCACAGTGGCTGCATTTGATGGCATGGCACAGTGGTGACAATTGATGGCACAGTGGCTGCGTTTGATGGCATGGCACAGTGGTGACAATTGATGGAACAGTGGCTGCGTTTGTTGGCATGGCTTAGTGGTGACAATTGATGGCACTGTGGCTGTGTTTGATGGCATGGCACAATGGTGACAATTTGTGGCACAGTGGCTGTGTTTAATGGCATGGCACAGTGGCTGCGTTTGATGGCATGGCACAGTGGTGACAATTGATGTCACAGTGGCTGCGTTTGATGGCATGGCACAGTGATGACAATTGATGGCCCAGTAGCAGCATTTGATGGGCCCACTGGCTGCATTTGATGGGCACAGTGAGGCTCAACAACCGGCCCGCGGGCCGCCGCGGCCCACCGGGCATTTGCCCTGTATGCCGTATGGCCAGTCCGGGCCTGCCAATAACGTAGCTTGCATGGCTAGCAACTCATTGTGTGCTCTGTCCTCTGTACCCATAGAGTTCTCTGCCCTCTGTGATTGGGGGGAGGGGATTTATGTTGGGAGGGGGAATTTGGGGGGCAGCAGGTGTAAGAATTGTTCTAGAAGGGGAGATTTGGAGAAGAGTGCTAGGAGTGGGGATTTGTGTTGGGAAGGGGGATGGAGGAAGAGGATTTGTACTAGGAGGGGGGTTTGGGGGGTTTGTGCTAGGATGGGGAAGTGGAATTTGTCCAGGGAGGGTGGAAATTGGAGTTTGGGGAGAGGCTTTGTGCTTGAAGGGGACATTTGAGGGGTAGAGGATTTGTGCTAGGAGGGGGGCTTTTTTGGGGGTATTTGTGCTGGGGCATACTGGAAGAGAGAGTATGTGAGGTGAGGGGGGATGGGGGCAAAGATTTGTGCTGGGAGGGGGAATTTCTGCTTGTGGGGGTGGGTTTGCTGATACAGAATGTTCATACATCTTGGGGTGGGCGCAATTTGACATGTTTGCCCTGGACTCTAGATTACCTTATCTCAGCACTGCCTCTGCCTCTGTAGTGTCTTCTTCCCGCATAGTGTCCTTTCCCCCTATAGTGTCATCTGTCCTTTGCCCCCCCTGTACCCCACCCCATGGATACAAAAACACACACTAGAGAGCGGCCAGTATCGCAGGGCTGGATGGAGGCGGGAACTGCTGAAGTTAACTTTTTACATCAACAGGCTGGTGATTGGTTTCTAGGATTGTCTGCTGTGTAATGTAAAAAGTTAACTACGGCGTCCCCCCCCCCCCTATCCAGCCCTGTGATACCAGTTGCTCGCCGATGTCCAATGAAGAGGATTGCGGTGAACATGTCTGTGGACTGGGTGCCCATGAATTAATAACGGGCCGAACAATTAGTGGTGGCGGGACTGTGTGTGGGCCACGGGTGGGCGATGTAATATTCCTATCTCTCCACCGGGGCTCCTGTAATATTCCTACCTCTCCACCGCGGCTCCTGTAATATTCCCATCTCTCCCCTGGGGCTCCAACATCTCCACCAACTCCGACGCAGGGTGAAGACGTCACAGCGACCTCACCTGGCTCCTCCTCGTATTTATATTTAAACTATTGCTTGATGTTCGTGCTAGGAACCTGTTGCCAGGCAAATAGCTCCAGCAGCTGATGGCTGTCTTCACTATTGGGCCGGATAGAGCCCCGACTTCGAACTCCCTATTGGGCCAGACAGACCCCCGACTGCCATTTCCTTTTTGGGCCAGACAGAGCCCCTCTAACTATCAATTATTGGGCCTGATAGAGCCCCTCCAACTTCCAGCTTTTGGGCCGGACAGAGCCCCTTCTATGCTGGTAGTCAGAGGCTATCCACCAGGCCTGGACTGGGACAAAAAATAGGCCCGGGCATTTTAGACTGAGCAGCCCGGGAGGGGGGGGGGTCAGGGCGGTGCGGCGGGGGTTAGTGATGGGATGTGGGGTGAGATAAAGATATATAAATACAAAGAAAGATAAAGACAGAGAGACACAGAGACAGATAGAGACAAATAGATAGAGACAGATAGATAGAGACAGATAGATAGAGACAGATAGATAGAGACAGATAGATAGAGACAGATAGATAGATAGATAGATAGATAGATAGATAGATAGATAGATAGATAGATAGATAGATAGATAGATAGATAGATAGATGGAGATAGATGGAGATAGATGGAGATAGAGATAGATAGATAGAGATAGATAGAAAGAAGAGAAGGAAGGAAGATAGAAAGATAGATAGATAAAGAAAGAAGAGAAGGAAGGAAGATAGATAGATAGATAGATAGATAGATAGATAGATAGATAGATAGATAGATAGAGTGCCTTGCGAAAGTATTTGGCCCCCTTGAACCTTGTGACCTTTTGCCACATTTCAGGCTTCAAACATAAAGATATAAAACTGTAATTTTTTTGTGAAGAATCAACAACAAGTGGGACACAATCACGAAGTGAAACAAAATTAATTGAATATTTCAAACTTTTTTAACAAATAAAAAACTGAAAAATTGGGCGTGCAAAATTATTCAGCCCTGTTAAGTTAATACTTTATAGCGCCACCTTTTGCTGCGATTACAGCTGTAAGTCGCTTGGGGTATGTCTTTATCAGTTTTGCACATCGATAGACTGAAATTTTAGCCCATTCCCCCTTGCAAAACAGCTCAAGCTCAGTGAGGTTGGATGGAGAGCGTTTGTGAACAGCAGTTTTCAGTTCTTTCCACAGATTCTCGATTGGATTCAGGTCTGGACTTTGACTTGGCCATTCTAACACCTGGATATGTTTATTTGTGAACCATTCCATTGTAGATTTTGCTTTATGTTTTGGATCATTGTCTTGTTGGAAGACAAATCTCCATCCCAGTCTCAGGTCTTTTGCAGACTCCATCAGGTTTTCTTCCAGAATGGTCCTGTATTTGGCTCCATCCATCTTCCCATACATTTTAACCATGTTCCCTGTTCCTGCTGAAGAAAAGCAGGCCCAAACCATGATGCTGCCACCACCATGTTTCACAGTGGGGATGGTGTGTTCAGGGTGATGAGCTGTGTTGCTTTTACGCCAAACATATTGTTTTGCATTGTTGCCAAAATGTTCAATTTTGGTTTCATCTGACCAGAGCACCTTCTTCCACATGTTTGGTGTGTCTCCCAGGTGGCTTGTGGCAAACTTTAAACAACACTTTTTAAGGATATCTTTAAGAAATGGCTTTCTTCTCGCCACTCTTCTATAAAGGCCAGATTTGTGCAGTATACGACTGATTGTTGTCCTATGGACAGAGTCTCCCACCTCAGCTGTAGATCTCTGCAGTTCATCCAGAGTGATCATGGGCCTCTTGGCTGCATCTCTAAACAGTCTTCTCCTTGCATTAGCTGAAAGTTTAGAGGGACGGCCAGGTCTTCGTAGATTTGCAGTGGTCTGATATTCCTTCCATTTCAATATTACCGCTTGCACAGTGCTCCTTGGGATGTTTAAAGCTTGGGAAATCTTTTTGTATCCAAATCCGGCTTTAAACTTCTCCACAACAGTATCTCGGACCTGCCTGGTGTGTTCCTTGTTCTTCATGATGTTCTCTGCGCTTTAAACGGACCTCTGAGACTATCACAGTGCAGGTTGTCAGAGATTAGAAATAGACCAGTACTATGTGATTGCAAGAGGAATCCAAACAGATATAGGTAAAAAGGGTGATTTATTTAAGAAGAGGGGGTAACACCCCACCGCCTTCAACAAGCTCAGTGCAAACAAACAAAGATCCACAGTGACAAAAACAACACTAAAGACGATATTTACAGGAAAGGGGAATACCAGAATCATAAACAGGCCAGGCCGAGGTCATACACGGGGGATAAGAAAATGGCTGCGGACGGGGAATGAACAGGAA
Organism: Rana kukunoris; assembly: GCA_029574335.1. Classification (NCBI taxonomy): domain Eukaryota; kingdom Metazoa; phylum Chordata; class Amphibia; order Anura; family Ranidae; genus Rana; species Rana kukunoris. Next base: position 421,112,837 of record CM056051.1, on the reverse strand, counting down.
GGAAAAGTCCAGGAGAGGGATCAAGTTCAGGTCGGATCGGATCAGATCGGGTCAAAAGTCCAGGATGGAGACAACAGGCTCAGGGTCCAGATATCAGGCTCAGGGTCGGGTTAATAGACGGATACCAGGGCGAGTTCTGCTTGAACTTGCCGGGTATATATAGTGGGTGTGTTGATTACGTTCAGGTCACACCTGAACGCAGCAAGGGCCAGGTGCTCCACACTGCCAGGGTCCATCCGCTGGTGGAGGTCAGTACTGCGTCCCAAAGGTGATATACCAGCAGGGGGAAGTTCCCCTGACAGCTCCGAACTGCCAGAAGACCCCTGCTGGTGGGACGCAGCACTGCAAGACAGAATATAAATAGCACCAGCGGATGGAACCTTTCCTGACAGTACCCCCCCTCAAAGGAGCGGCCTCCGGACGAACTGGGCTGCAGGCTCCGGGTCATCGAACTGGGCAGCGGACGAAGGCTCCGGGTCATCGAGCTGGGCAGCAGGCTCCGAGTCATCGAGCTGGGCAGCAGGCTCCGAGTCACCGAGCTAGGCAGCGGACGAAGGCTCTGGGTCATCTAACTGGGCAGCAGGCTCCGGGTCATCGAACTGGGCAGCAGGCTCCGGGTCATCGAACTGGGCAGCAGGCTCCGGGTCATTGAACTGGGCAGCGGACGAAGGCTCCGGGTCATCGAGCTGGGCAGCAGGCTCCGAGTCATCGAGCTGGGCAGCAGGCTCCGAGTCACCGAGCTGGGCAGCGGACGAAGGCTCCGGGTCATCGAGCTGGGCAGCAGGCTTCCGGGTCGTCGAGCTGGGCAGCAGGCTCCGGGTCGTCGAGCTGGGCAGCAGGCTCCGGGTCGTCAAGCTGGGCAGCAGGCTCCTGGTCGTCGAGCTGGGCAGCAGGCTCCGGGTCGTCGAGCTGGGCAGCAGGCTCCTGGTCGTCGAGCTGGGCAGCAGGCTCCGGGTAGTCGAGCTGGGCAGCAAGCTCCGGGTCGTCGAGCTGGGCAGCAAGCTCCGGGTTGTCGAGCTGGGCAGCAGGCTCCGGGTCATCGAGCTGGGCAGCAGGCTCCGGGTAGTCGAGCTGGGCAGCAAGCTCCGGGTCGTCGAGCTGGGCAGCAAGCTCCTGGTCGTCGAGCTGGGCAGCAGGCTCCGGGTCATCGAGCTGGGCAGCAGGCTCCGGGTCATCGAGCTGGGCAGCAGGCACAGGAACAGCAGGCTGGCAGACTGGCACAGGAACATCAGGCTGGCAGACTGGCACAGGAACAGCAGGCTGGCAGACTGGCACAGGAACAGCAGGCTGGCAGATTGGCACAGGAACAGCAGGCTGGCAGATTGGCACAGGAACAGCAGGCTGGCAGATTGGCACAGGAACAAGCGACTGGCCGGCTGGCACAGGAACAGCGGGCTGGCAGACTGGCACAGGAACAGCAGGCTGGCAGACTGGCACAGGATTAGCAGGCTGGAAGGCTGGCACAGGAACATCGGGCTGCCAGGCTGGCACAGGAACATCGGGCTGGCAGGCTGGCACAGGAACATCGGGCTGGCAGGCTGGCACAGGAACATCGGGCTGGCAGGCTGGCACAGGAACATCGGGCTGGCAGGCGGGCACAGGAACATCAGGCTGACAGGCTGGCACAGGAACATCAGGCCGGCAGGCTGGCACAGGAACATCAGGCTGGGTAACTGGCACTGAAACGGCAGGCTGGGTAACTGGCACTGAAACGTCAGGCGGGGTAACTGGCACTGAAACGTCAGGCGGGGTAACTGGCACTGAAACGTCAGGCTGGGTAAGTGGCACTAAAACGTCAGGCTGGGTAACTGGCACTGAAGCGTCAGGCTGGGTAACTGGCTCTATGGTGTGGGTTGGGAAGTACTTCCGTTTCTTTTTAGATTTAGACACTGCAGGTTTGCTAACAGAAGTGATGTATGAAGAGGATGGAATTAAGTAGGAGGAAGGATTGGAATATGGCAGAGACACAGGGATGGTGACTGGAGGAGGTTTTTGTGGAGTTGTTACTGGTGAAAAGGAAGAAACAGGTGGATTAAAGGCAGGGTAGGTACAGTTAGTAGAAACTGGGTAGTAATACTTGGTAGGAAGCGGAATTAACTGGGCTATAGCTGAGGTTGTCATTGGCAATGGACGGCTAAATCCTTGGGAAGGTAAGTGGTTAATGGCAGGGCTGGGATGCAGTGGTTTGGCTGGAAGCAGGAGATCCGACCATGCCTGCAGCACAGGTTGAACAAAGGCTGGTTCACACACACCTTGTTTAATCAAAGACTGCACTGAACTAATGCAGTCAGATAACTTCTGCTGGGAACAAGAGCAATAGTGTTCATCAAAGGAGGCTGGATCATCCTCCATCAACCATACCAGGGATTCAACTTGGTCAGGACTGAAGGGGGGAGAGAAGTCATCACTACCATCAGGAATAACAGACGGAGCCAATTCAACACATAACTGAATTAGTGAGTGAATATCGTCAAAAGACATATAACCCAGATCCACCAAAGAATGAGCTGATCGGATGGTCTCCATCAGCTGGTCCCTTGTCCACCCCTCAAAAACCTGGCGACAATACTCCCCATCCTCCTCTGCCAGTAGGGAAAAGTAACAGATTTCATTGAAATCCATGCTTCAGAAAAACGCACCACAACAGGGTGGTTCCTTAATGCAAGCACGTCTGGTCTAGGAGGGCCCTGGTATACTGTCAGGCCGTGTACACACGGCAGAGAACCTCGACGGGCAGAACACATCGTTCCGCCCGTCGAGGTTCCCTGCCGGCCGTCGAAATCGGTGACCCGCCCGTCGGGAATGGCAACCAGCCATTCTTCCAGGCGGGCCGTCGAGCAAATAGAGAGCGTGCTCTCTATTTCTGCTCGACGGGCTTCCCGACGGGAAGCTCGCCGAGAGTGTACACACGGCCGAGGTCCTCGCTGGAATGCAGCTTCCAGCGAGGTTCTCGCTGGTTTCCAGCGAGAACCTCGGTCGTGTGTACACGGCCTCAGAGATTAGAAATAGACCAGTACTATGTGATTGCAAGAGGAATCCAAACAGATATAGGTAAAAAGGGTGATTTATTTAAGAAGAGGGGGTAACACCCCACCACCTTCAACAAGCTCAGTGCAAACAAACAAAGATCCACAGTGACAAAAACAACACTAAAGACGATATTTACAGGAAAGGGGAATACCAGAATCATAAACAGGCCAGGCCGAGGTCATACACGGGGGATAAGAAAATGGCTGCGGACGGGGAATGAACAGGAAGGAAAAGTCCAGGAGAGGGATCATGTTCAGGTCGGATCGGATCAGATCGGGTCAAAAGTCCCGGATGGAGACAGCAGGCTCAGGGTCCAGATATCAGGCTCAGGGTCGGGTTAATAGACGGATACCAGGGCGAGTTCTGCTTGAACTTGCCGGGTATATATAGTGGTTGTGTTGATTACGTTCAGGTCACACTTGAACGCAGCAAGGGCCAGGTGCTCCACACTGCCAGGGTCCATCCGCTGGTGGAGGTCAGTACTGCGTCCCAAAGGTGATATACCAGCAGGGGGAAGTTCCCCTGACAGCTCCGAACTGCCAGGAGACCCCTGCTGGTGGGACGCAGCACTGCAAGACAGAATATAAATAGCACCAGCGGATGGAACCTTTCCTGACACAGGTGCATTTATACGGAGACTGGATTACACACAGGTGGATTCTATTTATCAGCATTAGTCATTTAGGTCAACATTGGATCATTCAGAGATCCTCACTGAACTTCTGGAGAGAGTTTGTTGCACTGAAAGTAAAGGGGCTGAATAATTGTGCACACCCAATTTTTCAGTTTTTTATTTGTTAAAAAAGTTTGAAATATCCAATAAATTTCGTTCCACTTCATGATTGTGTCCCACTTGTTGTTGATTCTTCGCAAAAAATTACAGTTTTATATCTTTTTATTTGAAGCTTGAAATGTGGCAAAAGGTCGCAAAGTTCAAGGGGGCCGAATATTTTCGCAAGGCACTGTAGATAGATAGATAAAGATAGATAATAGGGAGAGAGAAAGAAAGAAAGGTGAAGAGAGAGAGAGAGAAAGAGAGAGAAGGGAATGAAGGGCACCCTTACATCAGTTTACAGTACTCACAGTACTAACTCAGAGGCAGAAGGGACTGACTGGATGGATGGATATCAGACTCCATCTTTCCTTTCTGTCGGGGGGAGTGGGCGGGGCAGACACATAAGGAGAGGATGAGAGGAGGTGGAGGAGTAGAAGCAGCTGCTCTCCTCTAACTGGTCCTGTGGGCAGCAAGGGGAGGGGAGAAATCTCCCTGCTCATCTCTCTCTATCTCGCGCTGTGTTGGTGGCGGGGATCTCTGCTATCAGGTAAACTGGGTGTCCCCTCTCAGCCTGTAACAACTTGACATGCGGCCCGTCGAGGGCCGTTTGTGCGCGACAAACGGCCCTCGGGCTGCCGCGGCCCACCAGGCATATGCCCGGTATGCCCTATGGCCAGTCTGGGCCTGCTCTCCACTGCCCTATCCTCAGTCAGCCTTCTCTACAGGCAGAATCTCTTACCTACACCACTACTCCAAGCTGACCAGTATATCTCTCCAGAAGACACTGGGTGGCACTAACAACAGAAGACCACTCACAGCAAGTATCCCTACGTTCAGGATAAACTTTATTACTGTGTACTGCTGCTATACTTAAGTTAACCCTGATGCTCCACATTGTGGCTGTGTATTACCAGACTAAATAAAGCCACTTACATTCTAAATTATCTGAGTCTTCCTACCTGACCTCTGCCAAATTAAAGTTAACGGTTAAGAATACCATATCCATAGACTTCCGAAGGTGTGATCCTCGCCACCCATTATAGTAACTCTGCCTGAAGCATTACAGCCGACCCCTGATGTATGCAATGCTTTACTGATTGTATCTAGAATGTAAGCTTCTGCACAAAAAGGTAGCAGTCTGCCTTTCAACTGTATTTGTATGAGCTCTTATCCTGTTCTTTGTTACATTCGCTTTGTTCAATGAAAATGTTGAATAAAAACATATTAAAAGAAAAATGTTCAGAAATACATATTCTGAAGAGGTTGTTGTGATGACTGCGGTCTCAATTCATAAGCAGATTGTAACAACTGTACTTTCAGCCTTACCCGCCATCAGGAATAATGGGGCCCCGTACACAGCTTCAGGCATGGCCCCCTGGAGCAGAGAACCAGGGGGGGGGGGGGGTTGCTGCCGCCTGAAGTTGAGAAGCGGGGGGGGCACCGCTAATTGGGGGGGGGTGCCCTTTACAAAAAAAGGAATACAGAAAAATATATAAAAAAAGGGGGGTCCTGGGGATCTCAGGGCTCTTTAATGAAAAATATATATATATATATATATTTATGTAACGGGCAGGGGTTAACGCCGTTTACGATATTCTTTTTTTTTTTTTTTGTCACATCAGCTCATACCTTTCGTTTGAGACCGCTCATGTTTGCAGCTCCAATCGTCTCTACTAGAGTTTTTTTGCATCATCTGTGAGTCATTGCTTTATTTACTTCCTTACAATTTTTTTTTTTCCATCAGCGGTTCCTCCATTATATGAAACCAACATCGGAGGCAACCTCGTTCCCCCCCTTCCCTCCCCCCTTGTGGCTCCTGGGACTCCCCCATGCATTTTTATCCTCCAGAAATGTAACATTTTAAGCTCAATCCTACCACTTATCTTTCCTGTCCTGCTCATCCGGCCTCCTTTGATCCTCTACAAAGTTCCATGTTTTTTTGAAGAGCCTCCATTGGTGCCATCTGGCCCGATAGTCATTGTTTATTTCCGTGGCGCAGTCTTTCAGTTCTTCCATCCTATAAGTTTGTTCTACTGCTTCTATCCACTCCCATATCTGTGGGCTTTCCTTTTCCTGCCATCTTTTTGGTATCAGTTTTTTTGCTGCATTCAATAGGTGCGGGAGTAGAGAACGTTTGTACCTCTTCACTCCCACCTCATTACAGTAAAACAAGACAGCCCACGGATCTTTCTTCATCTCTAGACCTGTAATCTCTTTTACGTAAGACAATATGGATTCCCAATACTTTTGGATTGTTGGACAAGTCCACCAGAGATGTGCCATGGTGCCTCTCTCTCTGCATCCTCGCCAACATTCGGCTGACTGGTCCCTTTTGAATTTACTAATTTGAACCGGAGTAAGATACCAGCCCGAGATACATTTGTAATTCATCTCCGTTGTTTGCGAGTCTATGGCGGACGAGTGGGTCAGGTACATTATCCTATTAATCGAGTTATCCCCCTTATCGATCCCTAACTTCTTTTCCCATTTTTCTACTAATGGTGTAGCCCCTCGTGCCCCAATCCTTATAAGTATTTTGTATAACTTAGATATCGTGCCCCTTGTGTTCTCCGTTGTGCATAATTTTTCTAAAGGTGTCAGCTCCAACCCCGTCCGTAATGGTTGGGGTAGTTGCCTGGTAAAGTGCTTTATCTGTTAGTAGTGCCACCTGTCTAAATTCCACATATCCTGTCTTAGTTTCAAATCCTCATAAGCCGCCACCTCGCCTCCTTTTATAATGTCACCTAAATATACCGTATCTTTTTTAATCCGATTATCGCCTATTTTTTTTTTTCACCGGGTGCAAAGTATGGATTTTCCTTTAGATTTATAAGTGGAGAGTTGAATTTACTATTGGTAAGTGTCAAAGCCCTATCCCACATTTTTAATGGGCTTTTTGTCAGTCCTAATATATTGTGCTTCAGTATTCTATATTGTGCTGGTATCCATAAGATTTTTCTTAATTGGGTCGTGGTTTGGGATTTCTCTATTTGTACCCATCTTTTCTCTTTTTTGTCCCTAACCCACTCTACCGCCCGTGAGAGTACTGCCGCCTTGTAATAGCTTTTAATATCGGGGACCGCCAGGCCTCCATCCTGTTTGTCCTTTTCAAATTTGAAAGGGAGATTTGATGCTTTCTATTTTTCCATACAAAGTTTATTACCACAGAGTTTAACATATTCAAATATTGGGAGGGAAGTAGAATTGGTAATAACTGAAATGTATACAGTATTTTAGGGATATAAATCATTTTCAAAATATTGATCCGCCCCATCCATGAGATGGGTTTATTTATAATTTTTTTTAGTTCGTTTTTGATTTCGTTTAGGAGTGGTATAAAGTTTATCTTATAGATCCTCCTATACGTATTTGCTAGTTTTATCCCTAAATAATTTAGTTCTTTCTTCCAGGGAAAGGCGCAGATCTCCCTAACTAGTCTCACTTCGTTTTTATTGAGATTTATGTTTAATATCTCGGATTTGGTGACATTAATCTTGAAATTTGAGATAGCGCCGTATTGTTCTAATGTCTGAAGTAGTTTAGGTATAGTTTTTACCGGGTCTGTGATGTAGAACTAAATATCGTCCGCGAAAGCAGATAGCTTATGCTCCTCGCCGCCTACCCGGATCCCTTTGATTTCGGGATCATTTCTGATCGTGGCCAGTAGAGGTTTGAGGGAAAGGATGAAGAGAAGGGGCGACAAAGGGCACCCCTGTCTAGTCCCATTCTTCAGCTCAATAGTTCCCGAGAGGGTGCCATTGATCTTACATCTAGCTGTAGGCTGATAATATAGTGTCTTGGTCCAGTTTATAAATCTGGTCCCTAGACCTACTGCTCCTAATGTGGACATCATGAGTCCCCAGTCTACCCTGTCAAAGGCTTTCTCTGCATCTACTGACAGGTATAGACTGGGGATCCCGTCTCTCTCAATCTTTTGCATCAGGAGCAGTGCCCTGATGGCGTTATCTTTTCCTTCCCTGTTGGAAACTAACCCCACCTGGTCCGGGTGTACAAGGCCCTGCATTACTCCTTTCAGACGGTCTGCCAGTACTTTTGCAAAAAGTTTTGTGTCTATGTTCAAGAGAGATATGGGTCTGTATCCAGAACAAAGGGATCTATCCTTACCTTCTTTCAATATAATTGCAACTGTTGCTGCTGAGGCTTCTGGGCTAAGTTCATATTTAGTGCCCAGGCCGTTGAAATACTTACATAGCCTAGGTATTAATATTTCGCTGAACCTCTTGTAATACAGAACCGTGAACCCATCTGGCCCATGGCTCTTATCGACAGTCATATTCTTTAGGGCGTTTTTAATTTCTACTTCGGTGATAGGTCTGTCTAAATTTGAACTTTCGTCCTCATCTACTTTTAATAACTCTGCTCTATCTAGAAAGTCCTTTAACTTCTCCTCCCTCACTCCATCTTGCCCTTCTGTTTTTTTGATCATATAGAGTTCTTCATAATATTTTTTAAAGGTGTCGGCTATGTCTACAGTTGCATATACTAGTTCACCATTCTGTCTCTTGATTTTTTCAATATAATTCCTAGTTTTTTTTTTTGTGCCATTTTTGCCAGGTATTTACTCGGTTTATTTCCCCACATATACCTCTCCCTGGAGATATTGTTAAGTTTTATCCTGGCTTCCAGTTCCATTATCTCTTTTAATTCATTCCTCTTTATTATCAGGTTATGGTACGTCTCTTTTTGCCCCCTTTCTTTGTGGTTTTGCTCAAGGTCTGCTATCTCTCTAACCAACATTTCCCGCTGTTTATTTTTCACCTTTTTTCTTCTGCTCCCTTCCGACATTAAAATCCCTCTAATATATGCCTTGTGCGATTCCCACACCGTTGCCATGGAGATTTCATCTGTTTCATTTATTTCGAAGAATTGTTTTAATTCTTTTTCTACCCTCTCTACTGTTTGATGTCTACATGAGCTGTTTTAATTTTCATCAAAATAGGGGCATGGTCTGATATAGACATTATACCTATTCCCGTTTCAGTAACATAATCTAACAGCCTATGATCTACCAGCGCGTAGTCGATTCTGGAGTAAGTTCCATGTGGTGGGGAAAAGAACGTATAATCCCGCTTTCCAGGGTGGAAGGCCCTCCAGACATCGACCACCTGGCAGTCTACCATTTTTCGTTTAAGTCTTTGTAGGTGTGTATTGTTTGTCTCTCTCCTCAGGCAGGTACTATCCTCTTTCGGGTCCAAGACAAAATTTAAGTCACCCATCAGTATTATGTATCCCTCTGCAAATGTTTTTATTTTGTCTAAAATCCTATCTAGATATTTTATAGGCTGTGTGTTGGGAGCATAGATATTAATAAGCGTATAAGAATTATTCCCGATTTTTCCTTTCAGGAATAGGTATCTGCCCTCTGGGTCTGTCAGTCTTGCCTTAAGGGCGAAATCTACCCCTCTGGCAAAACCGATAGCCACTCCTCTAGCACGGTTTGTTATGGCGTCTCCGTAGTACCAGGTGGGATATATAGGAGAATACAGTTTTATATTTGAATTCAGGGTCAGGTGTGTTTCCTGTATAAGGACCACATCTGCCCTGTATTGTTTGATTTCCTCTAAAATCTGCAATCTTTTTCCCCTAGAGTGCAGGCCTTTTACGTTATAGGATAGGAACTTTACTTCCGCCATTTAACTCTGCTGGACTTAAAGTTCCTTAAGGAGTCCCTAGGAGCCATCTTCCCTTTTCCCTCCCCCTCCCCCCACTCCCCTTCTCCTAAATCCCTACCCACCTCCCCCACCCCACCCTCCCAGGCCTATCTAATGCCTCTGAACCGTGGGGGTCATCGTGCCCCATACCCACCGGTTCTCCTTTTTGAGGTGGTGCTAACCCGCGCCTCCCCCCGCCTGGGCCCTACCTCTCACCTTGGGCCCGATCTTTACTAGGCGGGGGTGCCACCCTTGACCTAAGGGATCCCCACTCCCCAACCCTCCCCTCATTCCCCAAACGCACTCTCCCACCCCTCTCCCCTCTTCATTCCATCCATCCAGGAATTTCTATTCTTGGCAGATCTAGTTTGCCACAAAAGATGGGAAGGTCTTCTTGAAAAATTAACTTTGCAGAGATCCCGTCTTTCTGGGCGACCAAGCATGCTGGGAAACCCCACTGATACTTAATATTATGTGCCCTCAACTGCTCCGTGAGGGGTTTGAGATGTCTCCTCCTAACTAGAGTCTCCCAGGCCAAGTCTGGAAAGATTTGTATCTCCATATCGTTGTGGATTAGAGGCGGCTTTCTCCTTAATTTTAACCAGATCTCCTCCTTGTCCTTGTAGTGCCTGAATCTGACACTAATATCCCTTGGTCTTTCACTTGTGTTATCTTTAAATCTGCCTAGGCGGTGCACCCGCTCTATTTTGAGAGGTTTGCCAGTCTTGTCTTCCAGGAGAGGGGCAAACAATGAGTTCATAATAAGTCTTAGGTCTTCTCCCCTTTCTTCCTTTATAGATAGAATTCTCAGATTTTGTCTCCTGTTCCGATTTTCCTGGTTCTCCAGTCAATATTGTAGGTTCCTCTGGTTCAACTTCATGGCAGAGTATTGGTTCTTTAATTGGTCTAAGTCAGATTCTTGTTTTTCCATTTTTTTTTCTACTTCTTCTACTCTAGGCCATATTTGGTTTATGTCCGCTCTCAAGCCGCTGATCTCCTCTCTAATGACACTTTCCAACCTTCTTAATATTCTATCGAGGTCTCCCATCGTTGGTATACGCTGCTCATCACTCAGGTCTTCCACATGACTTGCTTCCTGTTCCCCATCCGTGGACACATCTGTGGCTTGTGGGTTTATTCCTCCCCCTCCTTTTTTTGAAGTCCCGGTTTTTCCGGTTTTCTTTTCGTGGGGCTGTTGGTGCCCCCTCCCTGCGCCATATATTGTCTTATTGTGCTAGTAGCAGGAGTCACCTTGTTTTTTTTTGGGGCAGAACCCCTTGTTATCTTGCTCATGATGTATTTAGGTCTGCTTCTAATTCTCTTCCCCAGTTTTGCAATTTCCTTGCTCCTTGGAGAGGTTTCAACACCCTGATGTCAGTAGAACTAATTTCCCACCTGTGATTTTTTTTTCTCTGCAAGTGCGTTTTCACCTTTAAGAGAGCGGAAACGAGAAGAAAATATGTCCACTCGGGGTTTAGCCCTGCTTCTTCTCTAGGGTGTCGTCTATGTAGGGGGCTATCTTCCTGTTGTTATTCCTTATTCCTTTTGACGTTCTTTTGAAGTTTCTAGGTTCTCCACTAGAGTAGCTCTTACGCAGTATAGTGTTGCTCACGAATATTCGCATTACGAATATTCGTTACGAATATTGCATATTCGAGTATTCGCGAATAAATCGAATATCGCCGTGAATATTCGCTATTGCGAATATTCGTATTTTTTTAAATTTATTTTTAAAACAGATCACATCCTAGTGATCTCCATCGACGTCTAAAAGCATTGCTGGTATGATTAGAGACCCTGGGCCGAGTAGCTGAGGCGATCCTTTTATGTTGCCGAATATTCGCAATGCGAATATTCGTATTACGAATATTCGCGAATGCGTTCTCTGCCCTTCTGTGTTTTGTGTATAAAAAAAAAATTTACAAAAAAATTAGCTTTAGTTTAGTCATATAAGTTTGTGTAAGTAGTGTTAGTTTTTAGTGCCTATTCGTTTAGTAATCCAGGAAATGATCTCCGTTTTCGCGTGTTGAAGAGAATTTCACAATCAATTTCGCATTCGCACTAGCGAAATTTCGCTAATTTTTTTTTTTGATAAAATATCACGAATATTCGATATTAACGAATATTCGCGAATACGTTCTCTGCCCTTCAGTGTTTTGTGTATAAAAAAAAATAAAAAAAATTAGCTTTAGTTTAGTCATATAAGTTTGTGTAAGTAGAGTTAGTATTTAGTGCCTATTAGTTTAGTAATCCAGGAAATGATCTCCGTTTTCGCGTGTTGACGAGAATTTCGCAATCAATTTCGCATTCGCACTAGAAAAATTTCGCACTAGCGTCTAAAAGCATTGCTGGTATGATTAGAGACCCTGGGCCGAGTAGCTGAGGCGATCCTTTTATGTTGCCGAATATTCGCAATGCGAATATTCGTATTCCGAATATTCGCGAATGCGTTCTCTGCCCTTCTGTGTTTTGTGTATAAAAAAATAAATAAAAAAAATTAGCTTTAGTTTAGTCATATAAGTTTGTGTAAGTAGAGTTAGTGTTTAGTGCATATTAGTATAGTAATCCAGGAAATGATCTCCGTTTTCGCGTGTTGACGAGAATTTTGCAATCAATTTCGCATTCGCACTAGCGAAATTTCGCAATTTTTTTTTTGATAAAATATCACGAATATTCGATATTAACGAATATTACATAGTTACATAGTTACATAGTTAGTCAGGTTGAAAAAGGACACAAGTCCATCCAGTTCAACCATAAAAAATAAATAAAAATAAAACAAAGTAAAACACAGTACATCCTCCCATACACCCAACTCCATACCCACAGTTGATCCAGAGGAAGGCAAAAAACCCCAGCAGAGCGATGATCCAATTTGCTACCCGAGGGGAAAAAATTCCTTCCTGATCCCCCGAAAGGCAATCGGATTTACCCCGGATCAACTTTACCTACAAAACTTAGTACTCAGTTATATTATGTGCATTTAGGAAAGAATCCAGGCCTCTCTTAAAGCAATCTACTGAGCTGGCCAGAACCACCTCTGGAGGGAGTCTGTTCCACATTTTCACAGCTCTTACTGTGAAGAAACCTTTCCGTATTTGGAGGTGAAATCTCTTTTCCTCCAGACGTAAAGAGTGCCCCCTTGTCCTCAGTGTTGACCTTAAAGTGAATAACTCAACACCAAGTTCACTATATGGACCTCTTATGTATTTGTACATGTTGATCATATCCCCCCTTATTCTCCTCTTCTCAAGAGTGAATAAATTCAGTTCCTCTAATCTTTCCTCATAGCTGAGCTCCTCCATGCCTCTTATCAGTTTGGTTGCCCTTCTCTGCACTTTCTCCAGTTCTCCGATATCCTTTTTGAGAACTGGTGCCCAAAACTGGACTGCATATTCCAGATGAGGTCTTACTAATGATTTGTACAGGGGCAAAATGATATCTCTATCTCTGGAGTCCATACCTCTCTTAATACAAGAAAGGACTTTGCTCGCTTTGGAAACCGCAGCTTGGCATTGCATGCCATTATTGAGCTTATGATCAACTAAAACACCCAGATCCTTCTCCACTACAGATCCCCCCAGTTGTACTCCCCCTAGCATGTATGATGCATGCATATTCTTAGCCCCCAAGTGCATAACTTTACATTTATCAACATTAAACCTCATCTGCCACTTAGTCGCCCAATTAGACAGAGCATTGAGGTCGGCTTGTAAATTGGAGACATCCTGCAAGGACATTATTCCACTGCATAGCTTGGTGTCATCTGCAAAAACAGAAATGTTACTTTTGATCTCAGACCCAATATCATTTATAAATATATTGAAAAGTAAGGGACCCAACACTGAACCTTGGGGTACACCGCTGATAACCTTGGAGCATTCAGAGTAAGAATCATTAACCACAACTCTCTGAATTCTGTCTTTCAGCCAGTTTTCTATCCATTTACAAACTGATATATCTAATCCTGTAGACCTTACCTTACACATGAGCCGTGTGTGGGGAACTGTATCGAACGCTTTTGCAAAATCCAAGTATACCACATCCACTGCTACGCCTCTGTCCAGGGTTTTACTTACCACTTCATAAAAGGAAATCAGGTTTGTCTGACAACTTCTGTCTTTCATGAATCCATGCTGTCTGCTGCTTAAGTAGTTTGTTTCCAGCAAGAACTCATCCACGTGGTCTTTTATTAAACGTTCCAGTATCTTCCCAACTATAGAAGTTAAACTAACAGGTCTATAGTTACTAGGTAAAGACTTTGTTCCCTTTTTAAATATGGGCACCACATTGGCTTTATGCCAATCCAGTGGTACTATTCCTGTCATTAATGAGTCCCTAAATATTAGATACAGTGGCTTTGAAATTTCAGAGCTCAATTCTTTTAGGATCCGTGGGTGGATGCCATCTGGTCCAAGTGCTTTATCCACCTTTATTCTGTCTAAATATTTCTGGACCATATCACTTTTGAGCCATTGTGGATTTGGGGCTGTGTCACTCCCACCCCCTATATCGACATGAGCTCCCCCATTCTCCATTGTATACACAGAGCTGAAGAAAGCATTTAATACATTTGCCTTCTCTATGTCCTCAGTCACCCACTCTAGATTATTTTGTAAAGGGCCTACATGCTCAGACTTGACCTTTTTACTATTAATATATTTAAAGATTTTTTTGGGGTTTGTCCTACTATCTTTTGCAATCTGTCGTTCATTTTGAATTTTTGCATCCTTGATTTCCTTTTTACATATTCTATTATATTCTTTGTAACATTTAAACGACACTAGTGTTCCTTCATTTTTATATTTTTTAAAAGCTATTTTCTTATTGTTTATAGCTTTTTTAACTTTGACCGTGAGCCACATAGGTTTTATCTTTAGCCTTTTAAACTTATTGCCCATGGGAATATACTTTGCAGTGAGGTTCCAAAGAGTCTTTTTGAAGAATTCCCATTTCTGTTCTGTGTTCATCGGTGCCAATATTCCCTCCCAGTCCAAGCCCTGGAGAGCAGTCCTCATGCTTTGAAAATTTGCTCTCTTAAAATTAAGTGTTTTTATCTTTCCTGTATGTATTTCTTGCTTATAGTTTACATTAAACTAAATCATGTTATGATCACTGCTACCCAGGTGTTCCTTTATCTGAACATTAGTAATGAGCTCTGCATGGTTTGAGATTACCAGGTCCAACAGAGCATCATTCCTAGTTGGGGCCTCAATAAACTGGACCATAAAATTGTCCTGCAATAGGTTTTTAAATTTTTGTCCTTTAACTGTCCCAGAAATTCCATTATTCCAGTCAATTTCTGGGTAGTTAAAATCCCCCATTATTATCACCATCCCTGCCCTTGCAGCCCTTTCCATCTGTGCAAGGAGCCGAGTCTCCACCTCCTCATTAACATTGGGTGGTCTATAACAAACTCCAATGATTAGCTTTGAACTACGCACATCTGTATGCAGTTCCACCCATAATGCTTCAACTTCATCACACTCTCCATCAACCAGGTCCACTTTCACGCTTGCTTTGAGGTCACTTCTCACATAGAGACAGACCCCTCCACCTTTCCTTTTTACCCTGTCTTTCCGAAAGAGAGCATAGCCAGGAATATTAATAGCCCAGTCATGTGAGGATTGAAGCCAAGTTTCAGCAATACCGATTACATCATAGCTCTCCTCATGCACCAGAGCTTCCAACTCACCTGTTTTGCTTGGAAGGCTTCTGGCATTGGTGAACAAACACTTAAATGTATTGTTACATTTTTCGCTGGCGTTTTTCATATGATTCATATAAATTTTAGTAGTGCAAATGGCACTATAATTTCCAATGGCTGTTTGCAACATGGGAACTTTCTTGTCACCTGCCATAACCCCACCTCCATCTATCCCCATTCCACTCTCCATTAATGTCTGACTCCTAACTGACCTGTGTGCCCGATGTAATTCACGTTCACCCTCCCCCCTCAAGTCTAGTTTAAATACTCCTCCAGCATTCCCCTAAACCTCTCCCCCAGCACAGCAGACCCCCTTCCATTCAAGTGCAAACCATCTTTAGCATATAGGTTGCACCCCAATGAAAAATCATCCCAGTGCTCTAGAAACCCAAATCCCTCCTTCCTACACCAGGTCTTTAGCCATGCATTCAGCTCTCTAATCTCCCCCTGCCTTTCCTGTGTTGCGCATGGCACAGGCAATATTTCAGAGAATATCACCTTGGAGGTCCTTCCCTTCATCTTGCAGCCTAGTTCTTTAAATTGATTCTTAAGGAGCCTCCACCTTCCATGTATACTGTCATTGGTTCCAACATGGACCAAGACAGCTGGGTCATGCCCAGCCCCTCCCAGTAATTTATCCACCCGGTCCACCACATGCCGAACCCTGGCACCAGGGAGACAGCAAACCATTCGGTTGAGGCGATCCTGGCGACAAATTATTCTATCAGTCCTTCTGATTATAGAATCCCCTATTACCACCAACTGTCTAGGCCTACCTGCACTCCCCTCACCACTTCTACTAGATGGGTTGCTCTCCCGGCTGTTAGGGGTAGCAGTAACATCTAGGGCTGCCACCTCTGTGTTAGCCACCTCCACATCTTCACCCAATTTGGCAAATTTGTTTTGATGCACAAACACAGGATTGGCCTTCCTTGTCTGCAAGCCCCTTCCACTCCCTCTAACTACATTAACCCATCTTCCTATCTGATAATCCTGACTTGCCCCTCCACCCTCCACATTAACCCTACTGACCACCTGCTCAGCGAGCAGAGGACCCCTTTCAAGGTTGTCTTTTCTGCCCAGTGTTGCAACTTGCTCCTCCAGATCTCTAATGCGAGCTTCCAGAAGGGCAACCTGCTCACATCTGTCACAGCGGTATCCATCCTGGAGCTGTTGCACCAATTTTGTATACATGTGACACACTGTGCACTGAGCAAAACCTTCAACCCTGCTAGCACACATTTCCCAGTTACAATATAATTACTTGTAGGAAGTTTAAGATGTTACTTACAGTTTAGAAGACTCCTGTCTTAACTTCTGTTTTCAACTCCTGTTGTTTAACTCTTCCCACTTGTGTTTAAAAATCACACTTCTGTTTAGAAAATCACT
Source organism: Rana kukunoris (assembly GCA_029574335.1). NCBI lineage: Eukaryota > Metazoa > Chordata > Amphibia > Anura > Ranidae > Rana > Rana kukunoris. The sequence continues at coordinate 421,096,264 of CM056051.1, read as the reverse complement.
TAAGCCAGCAACATCCACTGGGAGCCAGCTCCTTATGGGAGTTTGACTGAGACTTTTATACTCACCTCTTCACCTGTTTACAATTAAACACTCCCCACTGATTAGCAGAGAAAAAAAAAAGAAAAAAACCTGTTCACCTGATCACAATTAAACACTTTCCTTAGCAGAGAGAAATAAAAACCTGTTTAAAAAGTGTCAGAGAAACAAATGACACTTGCAAGCAGAAACAGTTAAAAGCAAACTCCTGTTGTTTAACTCTTCCCACTTGTGTTTAAAAATCACACTTCTGTTTAGAAAATCACTTAAGCCAGCAACATCCACTGGGAGCCAGCTCCTTATGGGAGTTTGACTGAGACTTTTATACTCACCTCTTCACCTGTTTACAATTAAACACTCCCCACTGATTAGCAGAGAAAAAAAAAAGAAAAAAACCTGTTCACCTGATCACAATTAAACACTTTCCTTAGCAGAGAGAAATAAAAACCTGTTTAAAAAGTGTCAGAGAAACAAATGACACTTGCAAGCAGAAACAGTTAAAAGCAAACTCCTGTTGTTTAACTCTTCCCACTTGTGTTTAAAAATCACACTTCTGTTTAGAAAATCACTTAAGCCAGCAACATCCACTGGGAGCCAGCTCCTTATGGGAGTTTGACTGAGACTTTTATACTCACCTCTTCACCTGTTTACAATTAAACACTCCCCACTGATTAGCAGAGAAAAAAAAAAGAAAAAAACCTGTTCACCTGATCACAATTAAACACTTTCCTTAGCAGAGAGAAATAAAAACCTGTTTAAAAAGTGTCAGAGAAACAAATGACACTTGCAAGCAGAAACAGTTAAAAGCAAACTCCTGTTGTTTAACTCTTCCCACTTGTGTTTAAAAATCACACTTCTGTTTAGAAAACCACTTAAGCCAGCAACATCCACTGGGAGCCAAAATATTGCGAAATCGAATATGGCGTATTCCGCTCATCACTAACGCAGTAGTCCCTTCAGCCTTAGGACCCAATTGGTTTTATTTTTTAAAATTAGGGGCTTGTTATGTACTACGCGAAAGATATCAGTGTCATTAGTTGGTTTGTCTGGGCTTACTCTGGGTCATTATTTAAAAGCATCCGGGGACCAATCCCTTACCAATGGGCCGGGGGCTCCTCCTGTCAGGGAGGGAGCTGTTCAACAGCTCGCGTCACTAGGGCCAGCGCCCTGCCCCGGTGTCTCTTATCCTTACACCCGTGGGCTCCTCCCGTGGTCTAAGCCTTCTGCCCAAGGCAAGACGTGGATAGGCCCTTGATCTATGGTGCGCGCGGGCGAAATAGCAAAGATAAGATCTGAAGAAGGTTTTTTTATTTTTTTTCCCTCAGCTTTAATGACCGGGGCTTTTAACACAAGGTAGTGTAGAGGAGAGAGAAAAAGGGGGACAGGCGGAAAACTATACATTTAATCATATAGCCACCCAGCATTAAGTGTCACTCATATATTTCATTGCCATGCAGAATTAATCTGAGCCCAGCCTTATCTATTCTGTCCACTTCAACCTTAGTTCACCCTCCTAAGGGGGAGGGAACCACACCAAGACCGGGAGACAGGGGCTGTATTATTAATCCCTTGAAGTTATGCGGCGTGATTCATCTACTGTGTTCACGTGTAACAACGACATTTCAACCTGGATAATAACAGTCTAGGACTCATATTTTACAATACACAACAGTCCTGGTAGGTTAGAAGACATCCATCCTAGAGCAGTCTGCAAAAATAAATTTGATCTGATCTTTCTTACCGCTCCGCTGTTCTCCCCTCCTCTGTCTAGTTGTGCAGCTTCAGCATAAACTGCGACGATCCAGAGGAGCTGGGATTGAATTACCTGATCAGTGCTAGGTTCTCCAGCGTGTGAGGGGGGTCGGGGAGTGCTTGGGGTGACCACCGATCCCGAGCCGAGTGGATGTGGGGGGGGATTTCCGCGTTGGTTTTGCGGATGGGCGATCAGCTGTCGGCATTGCAGCCTCTCACGCTGCACGGATACCGCCGACTATCCATGGATCTCCCGGATCGCTCCTTCCTCCTTCCCCTGGTCTCGATCGTGGCGCGGATCAGTCCCTCCCTCGGCGTGCGTGCGTCACGTGCCGCACGTCATCCCCCGTTCCAACACCCCGTTTACGATATTCTATTCCACCCACCCACGTTTATCGACACTCCCCAATCCGGCAGATGAACACGACCCATAAGATTCCCCAGAAACGAGACACACAGCTCTGTCTCTGGTTACAAATGCATAGACACCCCTGGGGACCCCCGGGCTCTTTAATAAAAAAAAAAAAAAAATATATATATATATATATATATATATATAAAAAACATAAAAAAAAGGGGGGTGTAGCGGAGTGCACTATTAATATCTACGATCTCCGCTGGTATCCATGGTAAATCCACAGTCAGCGCCGAAATGTATGGCAATGTCCCAAATCTCCCCAGTAACCGGACGACACAGCTCTGAGAGTCAAGTGTCAACTACTTTCTTTATTAACGGGCTTCTATATTTATACAATTCCCCATGCAAGGGACTTCCAGAGAGATTTAGCAGGGGTAATACAGAGTGGACCACATGGGGAACTTAACATTCTGGATTTTTCTCCCATCAGGTATTGCTGCGGAATGAACGATCGGTAGATAGCTGGGGTCTGGGGTTATGTGTTGTGAGAATACCACTCAGATCCCAGCTAAACCACCGACGCTACTCGAAATACCCTTAACCATCGAATTCGGTTTAAAACTACCGAACACTGATGGGCAACATAATGTGCTGTAAGCGGAACTCCTGACTGCTCTGGAAGTTCAGCGGCGTTCGTGCCGTCGAGTATCGTTTTTTTCTATTCCAGGCACTCGACGACCAAACGCTGCCGAAGCGACAAAGGTTCCAAGACGGCCGACCGCCGCGTGATTGGTAGTCGAACGACAGACCTTTCATAGACAACAGGTGGAGGGCCTGCCTGGCTATGACTCCAGTCATGAAGGCGTGATGCCAGGTAAGGTTTTCTTGCCCTATCAGGTGTGTAGCATGTGGGGGGGGGGGGGAGAAAGGGAATATGTGGCAAGTGTGTGGATCCTCCAACCTGTGAATGTTTTGTGTCATCCACAGATGTGCAGGAGGCAGGGCCGGCACTACCACTAGGCGGATTAGCGACCGCCTAGAGCGCACTGCCGCCTATGGCGCCATTACTAAACTCCTGCACTGTCCTCCGCTCCACAGAGCTTCAGGTTCCACACAATGCTGGCTGCATCCTCCGCCCTGACATCATGTCAAGGCTCAAGCAGCGCCGCTAAGTAAGCAGACAGACAACCCCCCATACACACCCAGCGCGGCTCGAGTTCTCCGGTCTGAGTCTGACACAGTGTCACATGGGAGGCATGGATAGGTCCTATCCTGGCTGCAAATCCCCCGCCCCCCCCCCCCAGAGCGCTCTCCGCTGTATACGCTGTCATGTCCTGTGTGTGTCACAGACGCCGTGTTCAGGCCAGCCTTGATCCCCCCTGTATTCTCCTTTTCTGAAAGAGCCGACTCAGCCAAGGCAGCAGCAGCCCCTCCCTTCTCCGCTCTCTGTCCACACTGTGTCTGTGTGTGACATGTGTACAGCAGCACAGCCCCCCGGCACCACCCCCCCTCTCCTGGCTGTGTCAGTCACAGTGTGGAGGAGACATGGAGGATGCAGCGCGATGCATCATGGTATAGTGTGGCGCCTGGCGGCTCCCGGGTTTGGGGGACAGGTGGAGCATTGAAGAGGCACCGTGCGGCATGCCACCGACACAGAGGCAGCAGGCAGGTTAGGTACAACAGCAGAGATGTGAGCGAGGACCAGAAGCCACCACAGTGTTCACCGTTCATGTTGCTGTGGTGAGTTAAAACTTTTGAACATTGTGTATGTGATGACAATATTTTTTTTTAAATGTGTAGTGTGAAGAAAATAGACATTATTCTGGATTTTCTCAGACTCTGTTTGTCTTTTAAGAACCCCTGGACCGATCTGGGTGAAATTTGGATATGTTGGTCCCCCAGATCGGGGCTATCAGGAGATATGTAATGGCAGGTATACCTTCTGTGGAAGAGGGGTGTTCTAACGTTGGGAAAATTAGGGTGCTCTCTACCTGGAGATAATTGGTTTATTCCTTAAACTGCTCTCAATATCTCAATGTGTCATGTAAATGATCTTTCGTCTGTCTTTCAAGAAGTGTTCATTGTGTGAAGTTCTATTGTTTAGCAGGTGAGAAGTTCTAAAACACCTTGTCTGGGCAAAGGACCAGTAATTAACTCATGTGGATTCTACCGGAGACAGCCGTCTGTGTCCTACAATAGGTCTCTTGAAAGGGGTCTCGTTAGTAACACCATTGTATGATGATGTGGGAGGAGGATGTAATTGTATATCTGATTACATCAAGTATTTATTTTGCTGTATATAAGTAACCTGTCTCTCAATAAAGTCATTCTATATCTGGACACCCTTCATGAAGTCTTGGCTCATGCTTGGGGATGGGAACACTCTAACCATTTGGAAGAATCATCTTGGGAGATGGAAAGAAGGCCGCAGTACCCTAACCACTGCAGGTCTTAACAACTGGTGGCAAGCAGCGGGGTTGAATGGGACGCATAAAGACAACAAGTGAATGGCCCAGCATTACGAGAGACTAAAGAGGACTACGCTAATGGATCTGCTGGAAGCCCGAGGTCAGGTGGCAAGCAACAAAAAGAAAACTACCCTCATAGCAGAACTAATGGAGGGCGACCAAACCAGCAGCATGGCGAATGTTAGCCAGGAGGAAGCAGAGCTCCAACAGAAGGTGATGTGGAGGCTAAACCTATATGGGCCAAATCCCACACCAGAGATGGTGACGTAAGTCCTGGAGCAGGTGAGCGCAGAACACAGAGCACAACAGGCAAGCGTAAACCAAGGAGACACCGCTCCCCCATCCAGATCTATAAATGGAGGGCAGCGGAGAAAGATTAACTATGCTGCGTTTAAAAGTTTTTCGGATGGAGAAATGGAAATTGACACATACCTACAAGACTTTGAGCATCAATGCACTTTGGAGGGTCTGGAATCGGAACAATGGGCCGCGATTCTAAGCAGCAAACTCACGGGCCGAGCAGCGGAGGCATACCGAGCAGTTCCTGATACAGCCATACACGACTACGTCAGGGTAAAGGACATTCTGCTAGCCAGGTATGCCGTGACCCCAGAGACTTACAGGAAAAAGTTTCGGGCATTACGGAAAGGGGGCCAAGACTCCTACACTGAATGGGCTTTTAGGATGTATCGGGCAGCCCAAAACTGGATACAAGGCTGCCAAGCCGCGACGCTAGAGGAGGTGCTACAACTCTTCTTGCTAGAACAATTTTTTGACCACACACCTGCAGACACCAAGGACTGGGTCAGGGACAGGAAGCCGGCCACAATCGAGGAAGCGGCCAAGCTGGCAGACGAGCATCACGAGGGAAGAAAAGGAGAGGCTAGTGGAAACCGCCCCCTGCTAAGGTCCAGCACCCCAACGCCGGGTCCTGTGACCCACCACCGACCGATCGCGGTACCACCCACTACACCACCTAATTTTAACCGGAGACCGCCATTGGTATGTCACCAATGCAATCGGCCAGGGCACTACAAGATACATTGCCCTCAGCGGAGCAGAGGCAATTGGGAGCGGCCATCACCCCCACCATCGAGGGCAGCCACTCATCACTATCAGCATGAGCTGCTGGAAAACCACAGCACTGAATCTGAGCAATGGACCAAACTACATGAGGTGAACATAGCACAAGTCGAGGGGGACAACCGGGTGCACCACAGACAATGGGTCACAGTAGATGGAAAAGAGGCTGAGGCACTACGAGACTCTGGGGCCACCCTCACTCTGGTGCAACCTCACACCGTATCTGCGAAGGTGCGCACCAACAGGACTGTTGCAGTAAGAGTGGCAGGAGGCGCCATCCACAAACTACCCACAGCCCAAGTGCAGCTAAATTGGGGCACCGGAGCCAAGCAGATGGAAGTAGGCATTATGTCGGGCCTACCTGCGGAAGTATTGTTGGGGAACGATTTGGGGTGCCTAACTTCACAGCTGTTTACCCCATATCCCGCTGGAACCTGCCCTGTGACTACCAGGGCGCAAGCAAGCCGAGCTGGACAGACGCACTCTGAGGAACCCCAGGTAGGAACCGAAAACCCTGTAGTATGCCCTGACCCTATCCCCTTCTGGGGCACTCCACAAGACTTTGGCCAAGCCCAGCAGTCAGATCCCACCTTAGCAGGTTACAGGAAGGCCGTAGGTACCCCTAAGGAAGGTAATGCTCAAGAGAACTTCCACTGGGACAAGGGACTGCTATATAGGGTCACAGGGGGAGTGGGAAGTGGGGCAGCCCAAGTCATAAAAAGACAGCTAGTTGTACCCCGCAAATACAGGGCAGAGCTTCTAAAGCTCAGCCATGATATCCCACTAGCCGGACATCTGGGTATCAAGAAAACTAAGGATCGCCTTACCCAGACGTTCTTCTGGCCAGGGATATCAAAAGACTTGCAGACGTACTGCAGGACATGTGATTCGTGTCAACGGATTGGGAAACGGGGGGACCACCCCAAGGCCTAGTTATGGTCCCTACCTATAATAGAGGAACCATTCTCCAGAGTGGCAGTAGACCTGATAGGGCCCCTCAACAAACCCAGTGCCTCCGGAAGGCGCTACATCCTCACGGTGGTGGACTATGCCACCAGGTACCCTGAGGCGGTGGCGCTCCCCAACATTGAGGCGGAGACAGTAGCAGAAGCTCTCGTCAGGATCTTTTCTCGAGTAGGATTCCCCCGGGAAATACTCTTAGATCAGGGAACCCAGTTCACGGCAACTGTCACTCGACAGTTATGGCAGAGCTGCGGGGTGAAACCGTTATTTAGCTTCCCCTACCACCCCCAGACCAACAGCCTTTGTGAACGATTCAACGGCACGCTTAAGCAGATGCTCACAGCGTTCACAGAGTCCTATGGTCAATGGGAGAAATTTCTACCCCATCTCCTGTTTGCCTACCGGGAAGTGCCCCAGGCGTCGACCGGGTTCTCCCCCTTCGAACTCCTATACGGGAGAAAAGTCCGGGGACCCCTGGACCTCATACGGGAGCACTGGGAGGGCAACACAGGAGAGGAAGGAATTCCGGTTTTGCCGTACGTGCTGGAGTTCCGGGACCGCCTGCGGGCACTGACCGAATCAGTTCGGGAGAGCCTACAGGCAGCCCAGAAACGACAGAAACAATGGTATGACCGGAGAGCACGAGATAGGAACCTGGAAGTAGGGCCAAAATGATTAGCCCTCGGACCATCCAAAAAGGACAAGCTACAGGCAGTGTGGCAGGGGCTATTCAAAGTGGTGGAACGGAATAGCGACACCACCTATATTGTGGCCAAATGTTCGGATGAAAGGAGCAGACAAGCCTTTCATGTGAACATGTTGAAACCGTACTTCGAGCGCTCTGAGGACGTGGCCACTATCTGTGCCCGTCCACTGACGCTAGTGAAGGACTTCCCTTAACCGACCGGCTGGCAGCTAACCAAGGTAACCTAGAGCAAGTTGGGTTGGGGGAGAAACTAATTCTCACCCTGAAACCCGAGAACTGCCATGGGGGCATGGCAGAGGTTCAATACCTAGGGCCTAGAGTAGGGTCTGGGAAACAGGGCCCCGAACCCGCGAAAGTAGAGGCCATAGCCAATTGGCCCCAGCCCCACACCAAGACGCAGGTATTGGCGTCCCTAGGCACCACCGGGTATTATAGAAAGTTCGTCCCGGAGTGTAGCACCCTAGCGAAATTCCTCACCGACCTGACCAAAAGGTCCCGACCCAAGCAGGTAGCCTGGTTCTCGGAGTGTGCATTGGTGTTCCAGGGACTTAAGACGGCATGGAGCACCCGGTGGCATACCTCAGCGGCAAGTTATTACCTTGGAAGGTCAGCTATGCCACCATGGAAACAGAATGCCTGGCTCTAGTATGGGCCTTAAAGAAGCTCCAACTGTACCTTTATGGCCGTGCCTTTACCATTCTCACTGACCACAACCCCCTCATCTGGCTCAACCGAGTCTCTGGAGACAATCCCCGGTTGTTGCGCTGGAGTCTAGCGTTGCAACCTTACACTTTCACGCCAAACCGGCTTGGAAGTATAACTTTGACCCGGACATCCCCTAGCCAACCCGGCAGGGTCTAGGCGGGTATGCCGACCCATGGAACTAAGGGGGAGTATTGTGAAGAAAATAGACTTTATTCAGGATTTTCTCAGACTCTGTTTGTCTTTTAAGAACCCCTGGACCGATCTGGGTGAAATTTGGATATGTTGGTCCCCCAGATCGGGGCTATCAGGAGATATGTAATGGCAGGTATACCTTCTGTGGAAGAGGGGTGTTCTAACGTTGGGAAAATTAGGGTGCTCTCTACCTGGAGATAATTGGTTTATTCCTTAAACTGCTCTCAATATCTCAATGTGTCATGTAAATGATCTTTCGTCTGTCTTTCAAGAAGTGTTCATTGTGTGAAGTTCTATTGTTTAGCAGGTGAGAAGTTCTAAAACACCTTGTCTGGGCAAAGGACCAGTAATTAACTCATGTGGATTCTACCGGAGACAGCCGTCTGTGTCCTACAATAGGTTTCTTGAAAGGGGTCTCGTTAGTAACACCATTGTATGATGATGTGGGAGGAGGATGTAATTGTATATCTGATTACATCAAGTATTTCTTTTGCTGTATATAAGTAACCTGTCTCTCAATAAAGTCATTCTATATCTGGACACCCTTCATGAAGTCTTGGCTCATGCTTGGGGATGGGGAACACTCTAACCATTTGGAAGAATCATCTTGGGAGACGGAAAGAAGGCCGCAGTACCCTAACCACTGCAGGTCTTAACATGTAGTGTATGTGTATATTAAAATATCTGATTTGATAGGCGTGGGTGAGACTGTATTGGATGGGTGCAGGTGAGGCTGTATTGGATAGAGGCGGGTGAGACTGTATTGGATGGAGGCGGGTGAGACTGTATTGGATGGGCGCGGGTGAGGCTGTATTGGATGGGCGCGGGTGAGGCTGTATTGGATGGGCGCGGGTGAGGCTGTATTTGATGGGTGCGGGTGAGGCTGTATTTGACGGGCGTGCGTGAGGCTGTATTTGATGGGCACGGTGAGGCTGTATTGGATGGGCGCGGGTGAGGCTGTATTGGATGGGTGCAGGTGAGGCTGTATTGGATAGAGGCGGGTGTGACTGTATTGGATGGAGGCGGGTGAGGCTGTATTGGATGGGCGCGGGTGAGGCTGTATTGGATGGGCGCGGGTGAAGCTGTATTGGATGGGCGCGGGTGAGGCTTTATTTGATGGGCGCGGGTGAGGCTGTATTTGATGGGCGCGGGTGAGGCTGTATTTGATGGGCGTGCGTGAGGCTGTATTTGATGGGCGCGGTGAGGCTGTATTGGATGGGCGCGGGTGAGGCTGTATTGGATGGGCGCGGATGGGGCTGTATTGGATGGGCGCGGATGGGGCTGTATTGTATGGACACGGGTGAGGCTGTATTGGATGGGACCAGGTGAGATTGTATTTGATAGGCACGGGTGAGGTGGCATTTGATGGGCACGGTGAGGTGGAATTTGATGGGTGCCGGCGTGGCTTTATTTGATGGACGCGAGTGAGACTGTATTTGATGGGCGAGATGGCATTTGATGGTCACAGTTGAGATGGAATTTGATGGACACAGGTGAGGCTGTATGTGATGGGCGTGGGTGAGGCTGTATTTGATGGGCGCAGGTGAGGCTGTATTTAATGGGCACAGGTGAGGTGGAATTTGATGGGTGCGGGTGAGGATGTATTTGATGGGCCCGGCTGAGATGGCATTTTATGGGCACAGGTGAGATGGCATTTGATGGGCACGGTGAGGTGGAATTTGATGGGCGCTGGTGTGGCTGTATTTGATGGACGCGAGTGAGACTCTTTGAATTATTTGATAATAAAAGCTGGTTTGGGGGCAAAATTGAAATTTGATGGGCACAGGTGAGATGGCATTTGATGGGCACAGGTGAGATGGAATTTGATGGACGCGGGTTAGTCTGTATTTGATGGGCACGAGTGAGACTATTTGAATTATTTGATAATAAAAGCTGGTTTGGGGGCAAAACTGTAAAATTTCCACAATTAGCTGGTCTAGCAAAGTGTTGCATGCAAAATAGTAGCAGTCATTAAAAAGGTGGGATGTACACGGGCAGGGCAAAGGGGGTGGAGTCAAGGGTGGAGCCAAGGGGGGCGGCAAAATTAGGTTTCGCCTAGGGTGTCAAAAATCCTTGCACCAGCCCTGGCAGGAGGGTGCTGGGGCATCTGGCCTGACCGCACCATCCCCAGAACAGCAGCCTGATGAGGACCCCCCGACAAGGCCGAAGTCCTCGGGTGAGGTTGAAAAGGGAGGAGGTTGAGGAGGAGGAGGAGGATGTCATGTCAGCCAGTGGATTGTTGTTTTTGGAGGAGTCTTCCTCTCTGGCTGGCAGCAGCCAGCCCTCCATAAGGGCTAGCCCCTCCCACTCCTTCCCCAACAGGGCTCCCCTCCCAAGGGGCTCCCCTTCTCCCCGGCCACAAGCCTCAGCTGGAGGCAGGAAGTCATCCCAGAAGACCAGGGGGGTGGCCGAGGTTCTGCCCGCCAATCTGAGAAGGGACCAGGCCCTTCAGACCCGCCATCTGGGACAGGTCAGCCAGACTTTGGTGCGGATGGAGGAGAGCCTGTCCTAAAGGATACGCTTGGGGACCTGGACTGTCACTCCCGGCTCTTACAAACTGCCTAAACGTACTACAGACTGCAGACTACAACAGCAGACGTTGGGCAGGATGTGAGGGCCCTTACCCAGGCTATCCAGGCCAACACGGCAACACTAAGTGCTGGCCTGAACAGAATTGCCGTGGCCTTGGAGGGCAGGCCGCCAGGTGGGCAGAGACCAGGGGCTGCTCCTCCTTCCCTGAATTACCCCCCCCATGAGTCTCCCCTGAGGAGCCGGGGCCGTGGCCATGGGCGCCCCAGGCGTGGCTCACGCCAGCGGCATTAATTTGTTTTCCCCCTTTTTTTTCTGTTTTTTTTTTTTGGAATTTTTTTTTTTCTGGACAATTTTTATTTATATTTTTTGTGAATGTTTTTGGAATGTGGGGGTGATATTCCTGCCGGAAAAGGGGTGTCACCCTCAGTTTTGGTGGAGAAGGGTTCCCCAGGACCAGGGAGAAGTGATCCCCAGGTCCGTGTGAATGGTGCATGAATGTACAGTGACATAATTGGAGCCGTGGCGTGGCGTGCTGCTCACAAGTCCAGCATGGTGGGCTTGTGCTAATCCAATTAGATGAGGATGTGATGTGTATGTGCTAGGGACCACAGTGGTGTGCATGCATGCATTCTCATTGTGCCATGATTAATGTGTGTGTTTAACGTGCAAAGATGCCTAATGTGAGCTGTCTCCTGGCTGCTCTTCCCTCAGAAGACGGGGTAACCTCGGTTAGGGGGGGATTGTCTGGTTCAGGGGTCAGGTCATCAAGTATGTCAATCTGCAGGCCCTTTCTCACTGCGAAGTTGTGCAGCAGGCAACATGCACCGATGATCTGGCACACGAAGTTTGGGGAATACAACAGGGTCCCCCCAGACTTATCCAGGCATCGGAAACGTGACTTCAGGAGGCCAAAGGTGCGCTCCACCACTGCACGTGTTTGGGCGTGGGCTTCATTGTATCTTTCCTCTCCTGGTGTTTGGGGGTTCCGGATAGGAGTCATGAGATGGGGTCCCAGTGCATATGCAGAGTCACCTGTAAGGGAAAAGACAGGAGGATGTTAGTCATGCCTTGTGATGTGTGCATCATGGGGGGGGACGGTTGGGGCTCTGATTGTAGATGTAGCTGTCATGGCTGGATCCAGGGTGTTTGGCACGGACGTGCCATATGAGGCCTTGGGCATCGACTATCACCTGTACATTGATGGAATGCCAATGCTTCCGATTGCGGTATATGTGCTCTGTCTCATGGGGGGGCTGGAGTGCCACATGTGTGCAATCAATGGCCCCCACGGTGCGTGGGAATCTGGCAATTCTGTAGAAATCTGTCATTGCCTTCAGCCGCAGCCGCAGGTCCTCAGTGGTGGGTTTGATGATTTGGTTGGCCATGCGTCTGAGGATTGTGACATCCCAGCCACCACTCCACTTGTTCTTTGAAAAGAGCCACTGGCAAGGAAATGGAGTGTTGCCATGACCTTGACCAGTGGCTGCACTGCATGTGAGCGGTGTGTTGGGCTGGTGATGTCCTCCTGCAAGGTTGTGGTTAATTCCAGGATGGCATGAGGGGTGAATCTGAAGATGCGATACACCTCAGAATCACTCATGCCAAAGAGGTCTATGCGGGTGCGGTATATCCTCTCCCGTGCCCTCCTCCGTGCCCTCCTCCGTGCCCTCCTCCTTCTTTGCTCCTCTAAAGTCAGTAGTATAGCTATGAGCAAGGATGTCCCTGGCATGTTGGCATACAGATTGTTGTGCAACACGTGTGACTACTCAGCTCCTCACTAACAGTGTTGCTTTCTCTGACATGTAGACGGATTGTCTAATTTTATACCACCTTTTATATGGTCTAATTTTAGACAGGCCGTGCAGCTGTTGCGCACAGCGCGTAGCCTGCGCTGCAACAACGTTCTTTTGTGGATCCCCGTAACTCCCTCACTAGCATATTTGAATAGCAAATCAATGGTGTCTAGCGCAGTTTTGCGCGGACGGATGCGCCTGTCTATCGAAATTACGCCGGACAAAAATAAGTAGATTTCTTGCGTATCTCGTTTTGGGGATGTGGCGCATCGAAACGCATGCGCAAATTTAGACTTACGCCGCGCATCTCCTGTAACGCCGGCGTAATCGCTCTGTGAATCTGGCCCTAAGAACCTGCTCTAATTTTTCACAATGTTTTTAACATTATCATTTTTAACGTCGTAAAAAATGGTCGTGTGTGGGCTTTAACGGCGTGAAAAAAACGCGTCTGCTCAGAAGCAAGTTATGAGACGGGAGCGCTCGTTCTGGTAAAACTACTATTAGTAATGGAGTAAGCAAATTCATCACGCTGTAACAGACTGAAAAGCGTGAATCGTCTTTTACTAACACAAAATCAGCAACACTCGGAGAGGCTCGGAAACATTCGGGAATTGAGTGTTTCCGAGCGGCTCCGAATGTCACCTGCACCCTCGCCCCTCTAGCCAAATGCAGTACTGCACACCGCAGGGGCTTGAATCCTGCTTGTTTGGCCAGACAATGCTCGCAAACCGAGTCAGGATTTAAAAAAAGTAATAGCTCGTATTGCAAAAAGCACGTTAACTGCGTTACTTTTAATTCAGCGTATTACTGTATATATTTATTCATTTGTGTATTTTCACACTGTATTGTATTGATTTATTTGCTTATTTTTATGCTTGCTTTGCACATTCAATATGGTTCATCTTTAGCGTTGCGATTTGTGGAATTATCACTTGCACAATTTTGTCAGATTGTAATGTCAGCAGCTGTTATATATTATGACAATAGCGCAGTACATTTTTTAAGATATCTAAAATATGCTAACCTTCACAGAGACAAGGATTCTTTAAATTCTGGTTAGAACATTTAGAGATTTCACTTAACAAATTTGAAATATTGTTTAATGAAAGGAAAAAGAAAGTAACTGAAAATACAGGACTCACAAAACAGATACTACAAAATAGATATTAGCAAAAGTAAAATAAATAGGATTAAAAATGAAAGGTACTTATCAAAGTTTGCTTGATCTTTGGTTCCTGTGCGGAGTCCAATTCACCTCTGAGTAAGAGTCCGTTCACACCAAGATCACACAGGAACATGGCACAAGTCTCTGTGCAATTCCTGCGCATTCCCATGCAGTGCGATTTTGCAGCCCATTCATTTAATGGGCTGAAATTGCACTGAAACATGGAGAAAGTAGTGCAAGCACTACTTTTAAAACATTTACAAAATTGCAAGGTACTACATTAGGCAGTATGTTTCAGGCATGGTGCGAGTCCTTTCCCTATATAATGACCTATAACATTGTGCAGCGATAGACTATCAGTAGTACTAACCAGCGGACATGTCCGACGGACATGTTTCCAGCGGACAAGTTTTAAAGCATGTTTTAAAACTTTTGTCCACTGGAAACCTGTCCACTAGGCCGTACACACGATCGAATCTGCCGATCGCGGCCTTAAAGGGTCTGAGGGGTGGGCAGGGGCCCGTTGAAGTGAACGTTATAATACTTTAGTGCATAATCCATTAATGACAGTTATTTGAACAACTCTATAGGCCAGATTCAGATACATTTAGGCGGGTGCAGCATTTCTCATATACGCTACGCCGCCGTAACTTTGAGAGGCGAGTATGGTATTCTGAAAGATTTTGCGGCCGAAGTTACGGCGGCGTAGCGTATATGGGCCGGCGTAAGCCCGCCTAATTCAAATGTGTTTGATGTGGGTGTGTTTTATCCAAATTTAGTGTGACCCCACGTAAATTAAGTTTTTTACTAACGGCGCATGGACGTATCTCAGTGCGCATGCTCCAAATTATGCCGCTAAGACTCATTGGTTTCGACGTGAACGGACTTTATGCCCAGCCCCATTCACGGAAGAGTTACGCAAACAACGTAAAACGTGAAAAATTTGATGCGGTCCCGACATCCATACTTAACATTGGCTGCGCCATCTTTTTGGTGGTTTATCTTTACGCCTGAAAACGCCTTATATAAATGACGAATCTTTACTGCGACGGCCGGGCGTACGTTCGTGAATAGGCGTATCTCGCTGATTTACATATTCTAGGCGTAAATCAGCCTACACGCCCCTAGCAGCCAGCGTAAATAGGCAGCTAAGATACGACGGCGTAGGAGACTTACGCCGGTCGTATCTTAGCAACATTTAAGCGTATCTCAGTTTGAGCATACGCTTAAAGTTGCGACGGTGCGGATTCGGACTTACGTCGGCGTATCTACTGATACGCCCGTCGTAAGTCTTTCTGAATCTAGCCCTATATCTTTATGTGTGCTCACTGCGCTAATAAAAAACACCTGTTTGTGCTGCCGCTTAATATTCAATAAACATGCAAACGAGGTGAGACAATTATTTTTTTTAAACCGATTACCTTAAGGTGTTTTTACACTATCGGGGGGCTCTGTCTCAATTTCTATCCCCATATGTGGAGAGTGTCTTTATTGATCTTAATGGAGATTGGCATGTATAAGCGGTTCTTCAATAACATCTAATAAGACGATATTTGCCAGACATGAGAGTGAATGGTAACAGCATCTGGTGAGCTTTAAGTGGAATTGGCACACATCACTTTAGAAAAGGATTTTCACAATCTTTTTCATCACAAGTTGGACTGTATTACCATATTGGTTTGCATATGTTGGAGCACATATATTTTTGGGATATGCCATATGGACTGGAGCCTGGAGGCCGGTTTTGAGGTGGTTAAAGTGGAAATTATGTAGAAGTAATTATCTACTTTATTTTATCTACCTATAACTGGCCTTCGCAGCAAGGAGCACATGGAAGGGAGACACATGTCAAACAAAACCAAAGAAAAATTCCCAGCTCAACTCAACAACCAGCCTGCAAACAACCAACGTATTGCGTTAAAAACAGGGGTTTAGTATGCACACATTTGCAAATACATATGTAAGCTGCAGAGCCACTTCACAGCATCCCAGTATTATCTGCAGTCCTAACTCTGTAAATGTTTGAGAGCCTCCACAGTGGAAACACATGCATAATAATAGATATATAGAGAGTAGGTAAGCCTAAAGGGAGCCACCCCTCCTTAAAACCACAGGGTTGCACTGGACACCTAGCATATAGCACAATGGCTGTAAAGGTCTCCAGTGAGTCTCTTCACAAACAAACGGTCACTGCTCTCACCTATAAATGGCCTTTGCAGCAAGGAGTACATGTAAGGGTGACATGAAAGTCCTTGTGAAACAGCTATATGTGTGAGCAGTTTTTAGCCCTAGCTCTTAAACCAGCTAGTGTTGGGGCCCAGTCTTTATGGTGGTGCACATGAGTACAGTCCCAATAAAAGTATGCATGCAGTGATAATGCTGCTAGTTAGATGGACAATCCCTATGTGCGATGTCTCTGCTGGCAGCGGTGTCCTCTCACCAATCTCAGCGATAGACTATTCAGATTTTAGCTCACTTTTGGATCTGCCTTTAGCAACTCTGGTCCTCAGCCCACGGGCGCAGGATTGTAGCAGGTTTATGTGCACACAGAAGCAGCAATATGAACACTTCAATTCCTCAATATTCAGCCTGAGAAAATAGAACTCATTTTAGAGAGTGCAAAATCTCGTACAGTTCTGCATAGAAATTAATCAGCTTCTAACCTCAGCTTGTTTAGTTAAGCCTTGACAATAACACCTGGAAGCTGATTGCTTTCTATGCAGTGCTGCACCAGATTTTCTACTCAAACTCTAACAATTGGGATGTTTGCCTTTGTAACAGCACTGGTGAATGGGAGTAAACCACAACTGCGGTTAGCAAGGAATTTAAATCTGTACTGAGCCCCAGGCGTCACTCCACACAAACAGGAGTTTGGGGGTTCTCTACATCATCTCTATCTCACAAATGTTGCGCTATTGGGGGAGGACGTATTACAACATGCAACCAAACCGTAGCATTAAAAAAATATGATACACGTGAAGATTGCAATGCAGTTTTGTATGCAAGTGATTATCAGTATCGGACCCCAGACGTCACTCCACACAAACAGGAGTTTGGGGGTTCTCTACATCATATCACTTATTACATAAAGCAATGCATTAGGCCACTAAGGGAGTAGGTATGAAATACCTCAACCCTTAGCATAGAAAAGTTAGGGCGAACATGTTCAGTAACTTAGGGCATAGGCCCATAAACAAGTTATAACTTATGTCAAGCACGTAGTAATTAAGCAAGGTGTAAGCAACTGGTAATTGCGTAAGAGAGGCAAATATAGCATAGGTAATTTGAGTGTGTATGTCCCTTTAAGTTACTCCACAGCAAGTAGCCGAGAATAAAACAGACAATCTCCAGTAGTATGTTTTTACTTAGTAAGCCAGTGTTGATTACAGCAGTTGATTAGATGCAATATATGTAGCAGATGATTCTGAAGCACTACAAGTGAAACAATGGCTACTTTTCTGTTTTGTAGAGGATGGGCCAGATTCAGATACAAATGCCTATCTTTATGCAGATACACTACGCAGCCGTAACTTACAGTGCCAGGTTCCTCATTCAGAAACAATTTGCACCGTAAGTTAAGTCGGCGTAGTGTAAATGTGTCGGCGTAAGCCCGCACAATTCAAATGTGGAAGATGGGGGCGTGATTTACGTAAAATCATCGTGACCCCACGTAAATTAATTTTTTTCTTTTGTCCGTGGACGTATCCCAGTGCGCATGCTCCAAATCACGTTGCAAATAGTCATTGGAAACTACGTGAGCGTAACTTACGCCCAGCCCCATTCTGAATCGGCTTATGCAAACGACGTAAACAACGTACAATACGACGCTGTCCCGATGTCCAAACTTAACATTGGCTGCTCCTCATTTAGCATGGGTAACTTTACGCCGATCCGATGCCTTACGTAAAAAACACAAATAGATAGGCTTGGCGCAACTACGTTCGTGAATCGGCGTACCTACCTAATTTACATATTCGACGCGTAAATCGACAGAAGCGCCACCTAGCGGCCAGCGTAAATATGCAACTAAGATACGATGGCGTAAGAGACTTACGCCGCTCGTATCTTAGATAAATTCCAGCGTATTTTGTTTTCCTGAATACAGAAAAAAGATACGCCGCCGCATCTTAGAAGTTACGCCGACGTATCTTGTTTCTGAATCTGGCCCCATGAGTCTTGTTGTAGTTTAACAGCAATGGGATTCCGTGGTGTAGGGATCCAAGAAGGAAGGTATCTTTAGGGTGTCCGCAGCAACAACAGTGAGGTTGATAGCACAGGTATAGGAATGGGTTGGTTTCCAGCCTGGGACAGATGGTACCTGTAGTTCCTTGCAGCCAGGCCCACTACGGCCGACAATAATAGAACGGTGTGCAGTCTGCACACCGCTCTGTTTATAGGGTAGAGACAGGTGCAGTGCATAAGCACTGATTCGAGAAACTGCTGTGATTCGCGGCACAAATCCGCATTCCACGGTGGGCATACATTTGAAACTATACTCTGATTGGTTGAGTTTTAGTGTAAAATTCAAAAGGTTTACACTGTAGTGAATGCAAATCAAATATAGTCCTGATTTTTATAGAGTAGCACAACCCCTGAAGGAGCTGCTGGTTTGTTTTGGGTGGCATGTTACCTCATGGCTCTTTCCCTGGCCTAGGGGTGTATGGTGCATATAGCAGTAACATAATGTCCACGACAGGTGTCTTTTTGCTGTGCTCTTTATTACCCAGTCAGGTAAAAACATCAAATTTTGTGATGAAGAGTAGAGGTGAAGTAGAAGAAGAAATAGCAAACTTAGGCGCAACAATAGGGAAACAGTCCTGCTTCCAACAATACTTAGTATTCTTCACCACTCCAGCCAGAGTGAGTATAGCGTACCTGGACAGGCCTACTCTCACTGACCTGGCAGGCAGCAAGAGTACAGCTCGAACTTGTAGGAAAAGTCTCTGCCACAGACCCTCCTGAAATGGACTCAGGGAAAAGCCTCTGCCACTGGTCCTCTCTGTGATTGTGATTACGGAGATGATCCTCCTTGATAGAATTGAGTCTGGAACTCCTTCAGATGGACTCCCCACCGAACAGCTATCCCGACTGTGATCTTCAGGATTGGGAACCCAGTCGACCACTGGGCTCCCTGCCACAGCTCAAATCTTCCGGACCAACATGGTCCCGGGAACCAGGAACACTGCGTGGCACGCGCACCCCGGCCTGGAAGGCCATTTCATCGGAGCGCCGTGATGGCGCACTCCGAAAATTAACCCAGACTAATGGTGTCTGCCCCATAAATACCCTCCCCCAGCATGCACAGCGAGGCTCAACCCTCCTGATTGGCTGCTGGGGAAGAGCACCCAAACCTCAACTACACTGCTGCCACCAACTGTCCTGGGGTAGGAACTACACCCCAGTAACAATGGACAGCCCACAGCAAAGCCAAGCTGAGACAGTGACCAGTTTAGAACATAATAATTGGATCAGAGTCAGTTAACACTGATCCTCCTCTAAATTTGACTAGCACCGGTACCTTTTAAGTAACCTGGCGCTACAAAAGTAATGATCAAAAGCATACAGAGTGAACCTGTCTTACCTGTCCATGACGATGGACTGTATATAAAGTTCAGGCCAGGTCCATCTTGATGGGCATACCTCCGAAAGGGTCTTCAAGGACTGGGTAGCATGGCACTGGACCTGTATTGCACTCTGTGGCTGACTACATGCATTAAACAAATTCAACTAAGTGCCAAGGCGAGTGCCCATGCAGGATCCAGGGGCAGGAGCAACATTACAGACAGCGTGGGGGTCAAAGTACAGTTCTCAAGGTTTTTGGAGGTTGCGACAATCGAGATACTTCTTCTATTTGTGGCATTAGTAGGAAGTTAAGAGTTAATTAAAGAACCTAAACACAAGGTAATAAAGAGAAATAAAAAATAACTGGTTAAGCTAAGAGTAAAAACAATAAAACATTTGGCTGCACTACAATTTATAGGTTCTATCTGTGTTAATAGCTGAGATCTGACTCTTTTCTTTTAGAAAGCAGCACTAGATGGCGTCCAGAACCTACGTTTCCCCACAGGGAGGCAAGCCATAGCTGGTGAATTTCTTCTTTTTTCTTTTTTTTTTTTTGTAATTGTATTTTTATTGTATTTTGAAATAGAGAAAAGAGGTACATCAATCTTGGTTTGTAAAAGTACTGCTAGGGAAATATAGTTTAAGCAATCGTTGATGCTATTTTAGAGAGAGGTTACAAACATAGCAACAGAAACTCATCAAGAAGTATAATATTAAATGTATAATATACAGTATATGTAAAGCACTGCATAAAATTGATGGCAATATATAAGTACCTGTAATAGATACAAAAAAATAAGAAGTGTATTTGAAGTGAATTTCTAAATAGCATACATATTGTGATGGTATCATTACAAATCAATAAAACAAAGTGCTGGACGTAGCACAAGCAACAATATAATTAACCTAAATAAAGAAGGGGTATGAGAGAGATACATTTTAATATACACCAGAACTGACTATACCAAGTTACATTGAAGGTGTCTTGGGAAGAGATGGTGAACCACATGCTGAATGATCCCAGGCATCCCATACTTTGTGAAACTGGTTAAGTTTGTCAGCTAATGTTGATATAAGGTGCTCCCTGTCTTGAAGAACAATAAATACAGTATCCAGTAGCAAAGATAACAGAGCCAGCACCTAGAAATAGCTTTTCTAGTCACAGTTAGAATATGGTGTGCTAGCATCTTAGAATGTTTAGGGATGCCAGGAAATTGTAATCCCAAAAAAAGGGGATAGGGTCAGTGGTCAGAGATACATTTTACCTTGGCCACATCTCCACAGGAGTCAGATAAGTAAGGGTTTTTGGCCTATATCACCTCAGGTGTTTTATACCAAAACATCATAACTTTGTAGGCATTCTCCCTGTACACTACCCATTGGGAAGATTTAGAAGCTGATTCCCTTATTTTCCCCCAAGACTTCACAGGGATAGGGCGCTGAAGGGTTTGAGCCCACTTTCGCTTGAAGTTCTTTAGATACTGGGAGAACCGCATTTAATAATTTATAAATAGTAGAAATAAGATGGGATTGGTGAGGGCTTCGGGTACAGATCTGATCAAATTTAGTTGGGCGCTCTAGGGCGAGGGATGGAGAAGGGGTAGAGATTTTTTTTTTTTTAATTGAAGGTAGAGTAGGTATAAAAAAGATTATTGGGATATGACACTTAATATGAAGTTCCCCGAAGGGTCTAGGTTCAACTGGAAAGCTGGTAAATTTCATCATAGTAACAACAATTATTTCCAGATTTATGAGTCCAGATTATAGTAGTAATATAAGATATCAATCTGAAATCTGAAATGTGAATACAGTGATATACTGTATATTTGTTTGCTGTTTCCTCTGGGGGGTCATTTATTTGTTGAAGTATCTGGCCATGAACACAAAGCTGTTGAAACCCAAATTTGGAGCTCATGTTGCTTCACCTGGTGTTCCAATGCTGACACCAGGGGGGGGGGGGGGTAATTAAATTGAATATGGACAGCAGTGCCAGTGACTATGTTATTTTTAAACAGTGTAGCACAATAGGGATAGAGCAGTTCTGAGAGTGTTTACCTATAATAAATGATTAAAACCTTCTACACCAACTGTCAGAAATGCTCCATGAACTCTCTATCATGGTGTATAAGGCTACATTCACAGCAGCAAACTATCCGTATCCCATCACCCATAATGGATACAGATAGTTTTCTGCTTTCAAAAGCAACTAAACACCACTTGTGGATTCAGCAACACTCTGTTCTATGTTGAAACTGGCCAGTGGCGGCTGGTGCTCAAAATTTTTGGGGGGGCGCAAACGGAAAAAAAAACATTGCAGCCTCACTGTGCCCATCACATGCAGCCACTGTGCCATCAATTGTCACCACTGTGCCATGCCATCAAACGCCACCACTGTGCCATCAATTGTCACCACTGTGCCATGCCATCAAACGCCACCACTGTGCCATCAATTGTCACCACTGTGCCATGCCATCAAACACAGCCACTGTGCCATCAATTGTCACCACTGTGCCATGCAACACAGCAACTGTGCCATCAATTGTCACCACTGTGCCATGCCACCAAATGCAGCCACTGTGCCATCAATTGTCACCACTGTGCCATGCCATCAAACGCCACCACTGTGCCATCAATTGTCACCACTGTGCCATGCCATCAAACGCCACCACTGTGCCATCAATTGTCACCACTGTGCCATGCCATGCAACACAGCAACTGTGCCATCAATTGTCACCACTGTGCCATGCCACCAAATGCAGCCACTGTGCCATCAATTGTCACCACTGTGCCATGCCATCAAACGCCACCACTGTGCCATCAATTGTCACCACTGTGCCATGCCATCAAATGCAGTCACTGTGCCATCAATTGTCACCATTGTGCCATGCCATCAAATGCAGTCACTGTGCCATGCCATCATATGGAGTCACTGTGCCATCAGTTGTCACCACTGTGCCATGCCATCATATGGAGTCACTGTGCCATCAGTTGTCACCACTGTGCCATGCCATCAAATGCAGTCACTGTGCCATCAATTGTCACCACTGTGCCATGCCATCATAAGGAGTCACTGTGTCATCAAGTGTCACCACTGTGCCCTTTAATTGTCACCACTGTGCCCCATGCTACTGTGCTCATTGTCGCCTCTGTGCCCTTTGTCACTACTGTGCCCCATGCTGCCACTGTGCCCCATGCTGCCACTGTGCCCCATGATGCCCCTTTCCCTGTTAAAAAAACCACTTACCTGACGCTTCCATGTCCTCCCTCGATGTCTTCTGCCGCCGTGGAGAAGCTTCAGCCAATCAGGTTCCTGATAACCAGAATCCGGGAACCTGATTGGCTGAAACGGCTGTCAGTCTAATGCAAGGACCGCAGATTGCCTGCGCTCCGAGCATAGACTTCCGGGAGCCGGAGGGCGGTACAGGAAAAGCCTATCAGAGCCACTGGCTTTGATAGGCAGTTCCCCTCAGCCAACCAGCTGCCGCTATTCAGGTAACCGGCGCCCTATGTCCGGTTATAGGAATAGACCAGGCAGCTGGCAACAACACACGTTCAATGCATTGAAGTGTGTTATTTGCGAGAGGGAGTGGCACTGCAGCGCTGCAGCGCCCTCTAATGACGGCCGCCAGAACTTCGGCTAAAATGTCAAAATTATATTTTAGCCGAATAAAAGTTCTTAAAGGGCCCGTTTTTATTTTTTTGTGACTGCGGGAGGGGGGGGCGGCGCCCGTGCGCCCATATGGGCGGGCCGCCACTGAAACTGGCCAATTAGCTGCTGCCAAAACAGCACAGGCTTTGTTTGATTTTTACCGAGTACAAATCTGACAGTTGACTAACAGCTGCTATTTAGTCATTTGAACGTACACCTAAATAATTCATAAGCATTATAACTCAAATAGTGATGACTATTTTTTATACTCAAACTCTTAATTCTGACCCCTAAAGCTCAGGGGTCAGGATTATGAAATGCATGTAGATCAACTATGTCACTAGAAAGCTCTCAAACATAGGGGCCAAGTTTAGGCTTGAAAAGTAAAAATGTAGAAAAAAAACACAGATCTGCCCTCAGGATAGATTGGTCTAAGTATGTCTTTGTAGTGAATCTTCTGCCGGCTACGCTGGGGTCCTTTGAAGACATTGGCACACAGGGAAATGAAAGTCTGTCTATAAACTGGGTGTTGTAGAAATATATCTAGGAAGTTGACCTAAGTGAAGGAGGGGACTCCTTGAATTTAGATGAATGTTTAAAAGCGGCAGACCCAGTTGTTGCAGTCAGGTACTAAGGTGTGCATGGTTGTAATTAGGGTTGTCCCGATACCGATACTAGTATCGGTATCGGGACCGATGCCGAGTATTTGCGCGAGTACTTGTACTTGCGCAAATACTCAAGATACTTAAATAGAATACTTTCTTTGCGCCCCCGACCCCCCCCACCGCCGCCGTCGACGATGCCGCAAAGCCGCCGCCGCATACCGCCGCGATAATCCCCGTGCAATACAGCGGTCATTACAAGTTTTCGTTTGTATACTTGTAATGCCCGCCACGCCATCTATAGACACTCCCATTCTCTGATTTGGACGGATCTGTCCAATCGCAAGCAAGGGGGAGTGTCTATGCACGGATAGACACTCCCCCTTGCTCGTGATTGGACAGATCCGTCCAATCCAGAGAAGGGGAGTGTCTATAAATGGCGTGGCTTTTAATGCCCGCTGTATTTTGCACGGGGATTAACCCGCAGAATATGACACTGCACCGGCAGCAGCGGCGGCGGTGCCAGGTATGAGGGGGCAATATGTGGGGGCACAGGACATGGCTGCAATATGTGGGGGCACAGGACATGGCTGCAATGTGTGGGGGCACAGGACATGGCTGCAATATGTGGGGGCACAGGACATAGCTGCAATGTGTGGGGGCACAGGACATGGCTGCAATGTGTGGGGGCACAGGACATGGCTGCAATGTGTGGGGGCACATGACATGGCTGCAATGTGTGGGGGCACATGACATGGCTGCATATATGGGGGACATGACATGGCTGCAATATGTGGGGGACATGACATGACTGCAATATGTGGGGGACATGACATGACTGCAATATGTGAGGGGCATGATATGGCTGCAATATGTGGGGGGCATGACATGGCTGCAATATGTGGGGGACATGACATGGCTGCAATATGTGGGGGACATGACATGACTGCAATATGTGGGGGACATGATGGCTGCAATATGTGGGGGACATGACATGGCTGCAATATGTGGGGGAAATGACATGGCTGCATATATGGGGGACATGACATGGCTGCAATATGTGGGGGACATGACTGCAATATGTGGGGGACATGACATGGCTGCAATATGTGGGGGACAGGACATGGCTGCAATATGTGGGGGACAGGACATGGCTGCAATATGTGGGGGACAGGACATGGCTGCAATATGTGGGGGACAGGACATGGCTGCAATATGTGGGGGGCAGGACATGGCTGCAATATGTGGGGGGACATGGCTGGGGGGACATGGCTGCATTTGGGGACACATTAAAAAAAGTATCGGTATTCGGTATCGGCAAGTACATGGAAAAAAGTATCGGTACTTGTACTCGGTCCTAAAAAAGAGGCATCGGGACAACCCTAGTTGTAATAGTTCGATTTAAGGAGGTGCACGGGTTGTAGTAGTTAGATGTAAGGCTATGCACAATCTGCAAAGCAGATCAAATAACTTGGCTGTGTTTGGCCTGTCTAGAGTAACATGTGGTCTATATCTGCAAGTTAACAGTGGGTCCATGACCCGGTCACCATTTTCTTTCTCTTCAGTTCCCTGATGGCAGTGGGTAGAATGAAAAAAAGGGGGCCCTCTTTCTTGTAGCTGACCGACACTGGCAACAGGCAAGATGGCGAACACCTTGGCAATTCCTCGGCAGGACTAAACAGTGGTGGCCTGAATCACTGACAAGCCTCTCAGGGTGAGCACCGGAACAGCCGGTTATGCAGCGACATATCCTCAGTCCAGCCTATTTTTCACACAGATCCTCCTCCAGACTACCAGAGTGCCATTGCCTAATGTCAGTCACTGGCTAAGCAAGGCACACCTATTATTGCCATCTTGTGGAAGAAAAATACTTCTGCAATTATTAACATTACCCTTTATTACACAAATACATCAAATGTACTTAAGTGCCAAATTAAACAAACAGCACCCTTATTAAAGAAAAGCCACATAGACTGTGATTAAGAACCTCACAAAATAACTGTCCCCCCCAAAAGGGATCTAGGGATGCTCTTCCCTTTAGGGTGATGACTTCATAGAACAACCTACTTTAGACAACGGAGCATTCTTTTTGGCAAATATCTCTTAAACCGTGTAGGTTTAGGAGATATTGCAAACACCTACAGGTAAGCCTTAACCACTTCATACCGCCCACCGTGAAATGACGGCGGGCGGGATACTCAATTATCCTGACATCACGTCATTTGACGTGATGTCAATTTAAGCCATTAGGTGGGGCGCGCGCGCCGCCGGTGCTGCGCGCGCGCACCCATCGGGTAACTAAGAACGCCGTGCGCGTGCCCGGCGGCCGCGATTTTCGTGTAACTGAGCTGGGACGTGCAGCTCTGTGTGTAAACACAGAGCTGCACGTCCCTGTCAGGGAAAGAGGAGATCGATTGTGTCCCTTGTACATAGGGACACAATCGGTCACCTCCCCCAGTCACCCCCCCTCCCCCCACAGTAAGAACACACCTTAGGATACACATTTAACCCCTTCCCCGCCCCCTAGTGGTTAACCCCTTCCCTGCCAGTCACATTTATACAGTAATCAATGCATATTTATAGCATTTTTCACTGTATAAATGTGAATGGTCCCAAAAATGTGTCAAAAGTGTCCGATGTGTCGGCTATAATGTCGCAATCCCCCAAAAAAAACGCAGATCGCCGCCATTCCTAGTAAAAAAAAAAAAATCATAATTATGTCCCCTATTTTGTAGGCAATATAACTTTTGCGTAAACCAGTCACTATACGGTTATTGCGATTTTTTTTTTTTTTTTACCAAAAATATGTAGAAGAATACGTATCGGCTTAAACTGAGATAAATTTTTTTTTTTTGGGATATTTATTATAGCAAAAAGCAAAAAATGTTGTGTCTTTTTTCAAAATTGTCGCTCTTTTTTTGTTTATAGCCTAAAAAATAAAAACCGCACGGGCGATCAAATAGCACCAATAGAAAGCTCTATTTGTGGGAAAAAAAGGACGCCAATTTTGTTTGGGAACCACATCGCACGACCGCGCAATTGTCAGTTAAAGCGGCGCAGTGCCGGAAGCTAAAATTTTGTCTGGGCAGGAAGGGGGTGTAGGTGCACAGAAGGCAAGTGGTTAATGTAGGCCTACCTGTAGGTGAACGTTGTAATGGAGTGTTTACTTCCATTTTAAGGCGCTACATGAGAAAGGCTTGGCAACCTAAATTTTAAAAAAGTCTGCCAGGACTTTTAACCGCTGTGATGTTCACTTTAATTTGCAATGACCTGTTTATGTCAGGGGACACAATTGTAATCCTAAAGCATTGCATACAGTTTATCCAGGACACCAGGATTTTCTACACATGTACAAACCCCTTTCAAGCCTACATTGTGTGGATGTCCCCAATTGTAATAGTGTGTCAGCACAGGAGAATAAAATTTAAAATGCGACATTACACGGTTATGTTCTGCTGGAGAATTCTGAGACTATTGCTGCCAAAACCACAAACAATTAAGAATTTCTTCATCCCCAGAGGGGTGAAACTGGCTTCCAGATGCAAAATGTTTTCAACCTTTTAATCCTTTTAATTATGTTATTGCAAAATATATTTTCATTTGTTGTAATTCCTTTCTGGATTTAATTACTTGGGCCAAATGAACTATAGCCAATAATATAATATGTACAGTACAGTGGCTGTAATTTGATGAACTCCCAACATATGTGTCTCAGACTGCCAGCTGGTTATTATTGTCATAACGGCAGTGGGTTGCTATGGGTTCACTAGAGCCAACATACACCAAAACAGCAGTGCAAGGAAAGTGGTGCCAGTTTGCTGGCTTATCATGCTTATCCAATGGCTTCAGTACTTTCAGTTTCTGACTCAGAACAAGTATGCAAATGTCCTGTGACTTTTGTTTAATGTTCCCGTGCTGCATGCTGGTCCCTGGTCAGCTACTCAGAGTACTAAAGCAAGAGACAGCCAAGCAACTAGCATAAAGGAGACTAACCAGAGAGCTTATGGGGCAAAAGATTTGCGGGATGAATACTGTATCACACATTCATGTATACAAGCATACCCCGCTTCACGTACACTCACTTTGCGTACACTTGTGAGTACCGACACATTGGTGTCTATGGAAAATCTTGGTCAGCTTTTACTCAGTGAATGTTACCTGTAATTTCTTTAATTGATTAAAGTAGAAGTCCAATGTAAACTTATTCCTGCACCCACCCTTATTTTAAGTCCTATACTAACTACCCTGTAAAGGAAAGATGTCTACAGTTACCTAATATAAGGGCGCTCTCCTCCGGGCACATGATCAGCTTCATGCATCGTCTTCAGGGGAGAAGAAGGACAAGGTGGGTGAGGTCACCGCACAGGTTCTGCAACCGTTGTCACTTCCCTGAAGCCAGTCGCTAGGGAAATCATGTAACCGGACCATAGAGCCCTTAGATTAGGTAAGTATACACATCTTTCCTATACAGACTAGTTACTATAGGTTCTTAGGATGCAGGTTGGACCTTTTCAGGGAGAATTTCACAATTCAGATCTTGCGACTGTCAGTATGTATTTCCAAGGTTTATTATTATTATCGTAATTTACAAGTTAACACTTTACGCATCGCGGTT
This sequence comes from Rana kukunoris, assembly GCA_029574335.1. Taxonomy (NCBI): domain Eukaryota; kingdom Metazoa; phylum Chordata; class Amphibia; order Anura; family Ranidae; genus Rana; species Rana kukunoris. Next base: position 421,068,083 of record CM056051.1, on the reverse strand, counting down.
TTGAAAATGTTCTGATTAAAGCGGCGTTCCACCCAAAAATGGAACTTCCGCTTTTCGGAACCCCTCCCCCCTCCGGTGTCACATTTGGCACCTTTCAGGGGAGAGGGGGGTGCAGATACTTGTCTAAAACAGGTATTATCACCTACTTCCAGGCATAGACTCCCATGGGAGTCACACCATTTCCTGCCCTCCCCTCGCTGTCTCCTGGGAAACGCACTGGTCCCAGGAGAGAGCAGGGACCAGTGAGGGCGAGCCACGCTACTCGCGCATGCGCAGTAGGGAACCGGGCAATGAAGCCGCAACACTTCACTTCCTGATTCCCTCACCGAGGGACGATCGATTGCTCGGCCTCAGCTGCCGACATCGCGGGCGCGCTGGACAGGTAAGTGTACATTTTTTAACAGTCAGTAGCTGCAGTATTTGTAGCTGCTGGCTTTTTAAAAAAAATATTTGGGTGGACCTCTGCTTTAATCAAGCAAGCCTGATTATAGGCCTTATTTCTGTATGTTTATGTCTACCTCTCTAACCTTTTTTTTTTATTATTCTTTTTATTGAGTTTCAAGTTTAGATACAAAACAAAGCCTAAAAAGAAAAACTCAACAGTAGTGCCATTATTGGCACTAAAACAAAGCTCTATGCTCCAGTAGCAACCAAGATAGTTAGAGTATTGCAGGTATCAGCTGCTCAGGGGTAGTAGTAAGACATATAAAAAAAGAAGAAAATCACAATTATTAGGTATGTGGATTGGACGCGGGTTCAATTACATACAATATACGTGTTCACCCAGTCTGTTGTAAGGTAATCTACTAATCAGGGTCAGTATTGGTAGATAGGTCCTCTACCCAAATGTCCCAGACTTTGTGGAACTTTTTGGAGCAACCTCTCACTAGATAGGTGGCTTTGTATAGTGGTAAGTTGATATTAATTACATTTTTCCACAAAGTTAGGGTTGGAGCTGGTGGGGATTTCCATTGGTGAAAAATTATTTTCCTTGCATAAAACAATAGCAATCATATCAGCGTCCTGAAGGCCTGAAGAAGAGCCAGAGTGTCCACCCGACCCAGCAAACAAACCTCCAACTTCCGGGGGACACATGAATAGTGGTCACAGAGTGACCCAAAAAACTTAAATCTTAGGGCATTGCCAAAATATGTGGATAAAGTCTGCTAAGTCTGCAGCACTACCTCTATAACCTCTGTAAAACCTTTTCAATTAATACTAAAACAGAATTTCACCTTTCATACTGAATAGAAGCCTTTTCTGACCAAGCCACCCAAATTTGTTTACCTGTCACTTACCTAGTCCATGGCAGCTTTCAATCTACAACTTCTTGGTTTAAAAAAAATGCACCTGAGACCTGACTTCATGTAGCATCATTTGACCATCATTTGAAACTTCCTATTAAGGTCATGGAGTGGACTAGTCAAACTCCAGACTTTAATACTATAGAAAATGTATGGAGGGAGCTGAAACTTCAAGTTGCCAAGTGACAGCCAAAAAATCTTAAGGATTCAGAGAAGATCTGTAAAGAACACAGGGGACCTGGGGGGGGGGGGGATGGGGCAATTCGAGACTGTTGGCCAGTCCGCAGCCACCTCTGGTGTCACCCCTCTGGCAGCTGTCACCTTGGTATGTTATGCACCCTTATAGTAACACCACTGCTCGTAGTGTGCCTTCTGCCTTGGTACGGCTCAGACCCCTGAAAAATGTCGCCCAAGGCAAACGCCTTATTTGCATCGCAGTAGATACTCCCCTGCCTACATGTCTACAAAGCCTAAAAGGAAAATGCTCCTCTGTGAACAGGGCACAGGGCGCTGTAGCATTCTGACCAATGGAGCTTATAATCTAATGTATGGGGTGTGCCGGCTGCACTGGGCAGGAGGATAGGAAGTCAGTTACACTTTTCTGATGATTCATAGAAAAGGATAGATGTACTCAGAGCAGTGTGATTTCTGGGACATGCTGCAGGGTCAGCACACAGCTCCCATGCTCGCTCTCACTCTGACAGATATCCGTGACAAGCTGCATCTTTGGATTTGACCTCTGACCTCTTTGCAAAGTCACCAGCTGCCCCAGCATCGTAGTTTTGTATATTTAATAGAAATGTTCCCACAGCGGATTATGCAGAGAACTTCCTCTTGAAGCCTTGCGGTGGGAAGAGCGCAGTTCCTCACATCTGTCGGCACTGTCCGAGAAAAAACATTTACAATCTTACACGCACAGGGGCTGCCACACGGACAGCCACCCCGCTCTGAAGGATTCTGAGAAAAATGTATTGGCCTGCGTGGGAACATTTCTGCCATTAAACATTTCCCAAAAAAATCATTTGTGGGTTTATGTGTAACAGCGAGAACCGTGCTTCCCTCCCGTTGCCCGTTAATTTGAAACACTTGTCGCAGCTTCACAGTCATATGGAGCTCATTAAAAGCTTAAATACAATTGCCTTTATGTGGCAGAGAGATTTTTTTTCCTGTAAAATTTTTACAAAAGATGTTGAACCATTGCAGGATGAATCACGTTCAAGGAGAAACCATCTTCCCAGTTCCACAATCACATGGAGCTCATTACTTTTATGTGGGAGAGAATGATCTGGAATAGAAGTCCCCAAGACACATGAATTAAATTTGGATTTTTTTGAGCGAAATGTTGCTATTTCGCTAAAATGGATCGGGCAGCAGAACATTGCAGGGTGAAGTGAATCTCAATCATTGAGGAGACCCCCCTCCAGTAAGCACAATGATTGGTTTGCTGCTTCTTGAACATGATTGTCCTATCTCAATGGGCACAGCAGGGATTCCAGACCTGCCAATTCCATCTAATCCTCTGACAGTGCCCTACCTGTTCTAAATTGACATGTATGAAAAAATATTATCTTATGCCTGTAGGCATGTTTAATGGGAACTGTAATGTTTTTTGGTCAATTCATTTTCTATTAATGTAAACCAATGTTTTATATCAACTTTTTTTTTTAATTCTCTGTATATCATTTTTTTTTTTACAATTAAACATTTTATGCATGGCAAAGGATTCTCAAAGCATGGGTTACCTAAAGAGGCTTTACAGCAGAGCCTACTCCCCTTCAGACCCTGTCTCTGATCGAAAACCTCCCATAGCCATATGGAGGGAGGGTAGGAGTTAGGCCGCGTACACACGATCAGTCCATCCGATGAGAACGGTGAACCGATGAAGCTGACTGATGGTCTGATGTGCCTACACACCATCGGTTAAAAAAATGATCATGTTAGAACGCGATGACATTTACGTGTTTTAACACAACGACGCGCTGAAAAAAACGAAGTTCAATGCTTCCAAGCATGCGTCAAATTGATTCTGAGCATGCGCTGCCTTTTAACCGATGCTTTTGCATACTAACGATCGGTTTTGACCCATCGGTCAGGCGTCCATTGGTCAAATTTTAAAGCAAGTTCTCTTTTTTTTGACCAAAGGATAACTGACTGATGGGGCCCACACACGATCGGTTTGGACCGATGAAACGGTCCTTCAGTCCATTTTCATCGGTTTTGACCGATCGTGTGGACGCGGCCTTACTGTCCTACTCATTAATCTGTTACAATTCTTACAATACCCTTTGATGGGGAGATGGGCCTAAAATCCTAGCCTGGAATTGTTTGTGGCAACTGGCATCAGGTCTTGGCCCCTGGGATTGTCCCACCAGGTACAGGAGAACTACGGTGCAGATTGCAATCAGGGACAAGCTGAGTTATTGGCAGGCAACATGCAAAGAGAGGTCAGACAGTCCAGGTTGACTACAAGTAAGCGATAAACTAAGCTAAAAATGAGCCAGTCCCCCAATGACATCCTCTTTTTGACAAAACTAGCTACGATGCTTCATCATCATGCATGCTTGCAGACCGGCCCTTGAGTTCGGTGCAGCCACACAGCCTGCTTCTTTTTGGGAGAGCAATTGTATCTGTTTTCATTGCTACAGTATATGCTTTTTATTTTTCATCCACTTGATGAACCAACTTGACCTGACTTGATCACGTTTAGCGCTTTGGAGTTTCCTTTCATAAGGAGATGTAACACACACATTTGACCATACTATATGATGGTCCACAGGATCCGGAAAGAGGTTTTAATACTGGTGTCACTTGGTGGTGGAAGCACTACGAATTGTGATTGTGGATACACTGGTGGAGCAAGTGAATCGTGGATGATTTGTTTCCATTGGAACTTTTTGTTTCACATATATTTTTCCTTTTTAGCCCTTGTTAATGGGCTCTTATGGACACTTATTTACATATTTGGTGTGATTTCTTTATACACGTTTTTTTTCACCTAATACGTTTGATGTCATTATATTGATTTATTTTTGTGTTTTCACAATATTATAAGTAAAAAAGGGGGCCTATACTGCGCTAAGAGTGGATATAGTGAAACATGTCTATGAAGAAAAGCTGCGACACCTACAAACATGCGGTACTCATGTAAAAGAAATATAAAAAGAAAGGTCATGCTAATACAAAACAATGTATCAAAACCTGTGTAAAAATAATATAAAAATATATACTAAGCCCATAAATGATGCAATAAATGGGAAATCACATACTGTATATGATAAAGTGCAAAACAAATGTGAATCTAGACACACAAAACAGATAAAAAGAAAAAATGAAACAAAGTCCAAAAAAACATGAATGTTAAGTCCAAATCTTAGATGGAAAGAAAAAATTGTGTCAAGATGGACGGAAATTGAGAAGTAGTTCCACCTCCACCGGGGTGATAGAGGGAAGGTCACTCCTTTAAGGCATACACCAAAGAAAGATGTTCTTTCCATCTAAGATTTGGACTTAACATTCATGTTTTTTTGGACTTCTTTTTTTCTCTTTTCTGTTTTGTGTGTCTAGATTTAAATTTTTTTTTGCACTTTATTATATATGTAATCACCCATTTATTGTATAATTTATGAGCTTAGTATATATTTTTATATTATTGTCACACAGGTTTTGATACATTGTTTAGGGTTGGTGCGACCTTTCTTTCTTTCACAATATTGAGTTAAATTTTTTAGCGCTGTTTCATATATTTGTAATAAGCTAAATATAAGAGTTAAGCCCCATACACACGAGCGGACAGATTTGTTCAAATCTGTCCGTCCGACAGATTTGAACAAATCTGTCTGCTGGGATTTTGGTTTGCTCGCGTGTACACACGAGCAAACCAAAATCCCCGCCAGCAGAGAGCGCGCTGACGTGTCGGTGACGTGGCGGTGACGTTGACGCCGCCACGTCACCGCACCAGGAAGTAAAACACTTCCGCGCATGCGCCGAATCCATTCGGCGGCGGTGCGGCGGCGGAGCGGACGACATGTCTGCTGGTAAGTGTACTAACCAGCAGACATGTCGGGCGGACAGATTCCCACCGGATAGATTTCAAAGCATGCTTTGAAATCTGTCGGGTGGACAAATCTGTCCGCTAGCCCATACACACGATCGGAGATGTCTGCTGAAATGGTCCATCGGACCGTTTTCAGCGTACAAATTCGATCGTGTGTACGAGGCCTAATACATTTCAGGCAGGGGTCTTACTAGGTGGCAGGGTAATCAGACATTTGCAGCAACGTCAGGCATCAATCCCTTTACTCCACCGACAAAGGGAGCAGGTTTCCATTGATTGCCGACTGGGGATGGATATGACATGGTCTAGACTTGCCATCATACATGGGGAAAGCAGCTCTTAAGGCTTCAGTGGGCATCTGGTATGGAAATGACCCTTCATTTTATTGTAGGTGCCCTGGTTTATGGTAAGACTCAGGTTGCATAGCACAGACAGGACTGACTAGGGGCGCTTACATCCAGGCCTCTGTATTATAGCTCTTGCTAATGGGTAGCTGGACACTGCATCAGTCATTTCAGAAGCTGTAGATTAAAACCCCCTTTTGTAAGAGGACACGCCTGGTGTTGTTTCAGGAAAGTCTGGAAGTCCTGGTGGGAGATTTTGCGACTACCATTGGAAGTATGGGCAGGGATTCTGGAAGTCCTGGCAGGGATTCTTCAATTACCATTGGAAGTACTGGCACGGATTCTAGAAGTGTCTTGACACAGTGTGTGTAAATTTCATCTTGAGCTACTGAACTCTGTTAAAATCATACTTTTTTCAACAGAGAAACTTTAACTTTTTGTTTCCAATATTTTTATTAAAGATGGAAGATTACAAATATAAAAATATAAAAATGCACAAAGAAAAAAGAAGACAGTATTCGTCATTGTCAGTGGACAAACATACAATTACAAATTATTACGAACACAAACCCAACTCTGTCACACATTATTGCCTTGCGTGCTCCTGCTACATTTGTTGCCCAGCCAGAACTAATCAGACTCAATTCGGGGCCTTCTAGCTGGAGCACTGACTAATCTCAAGGAGCCAGCAGACAATGGCAAACAATAGTTAAATTAATAAAACAGCAAAAATCAGTGACAATAGGAAAGTAAAGGAAAAAAAAGAGAGAGAGAAGAAAAGAGAAAAAACAAAAAGAAAAGAAAGAATGGTGCACCCCTGCCGCCTTAAAATATCCCTCGTTTACACTCAGTTCAGTGTGCAGTCATAAGATAAGTAATCCAGGGATCCCATACTTTGTTGAACATCGCAACTTTGTCATTTAAAATAGCCTACATCCTCTCATTCACCATTATCCAAGACAATTTAGACTTCAAAAGACAAAAGGGAATAGTGGGGGCCCACCAAGACTTTGCTATGGAAATTCTGTCCGCTACGAATATAAAGGCTATCAGTTTTCTCAAGTGCTTCGACGTACCCTCCACCAGGCGCCCCAGCCGTGCATGCAGAGGCGATTTAAGAAGATTTACCTGAGTTAAAGGGTCACTAAAGAATTTTATTTATTTTTTAGCTAAAAAGGCTTCCTTTACCTTACTGCAGTCCTGGTTTCATGTCCTCATTGTTCGTTTTTGTTGTAATCCTTCTCTGTTCTGGACACTTCCTGGTTGTCTGTTTCCTGATGAAAAAAGTCATGGGAGCTTCTGTCTGTGGTCTCTAATCAAGGAGGTGTGATTACTGTGTGTCTAAAACCCCTCAGAACCAATCAGTTTAATTTTAAAAACAAACACTGCCCTGTATTGGCTCTGTGTCTCTGTACTTCACAGAAGCATGAAACTAGATGAAAAATGAAACTGAAACTGCAGGCACATTATATGATTGATTTTTATCTATTTTTATTCATTTTTAAAATGAATCAGTTATTTATTATGTCTCTATACCCTGTAAACAGTCATTTCAGCAAAAAAATAAATGTTCCTTTACAACTCCTTTAAAGAGAATATAAAGTTATACGTACATATCCAAAATCGTCTCACCTTTTGACACGTCCACCAAATGTGATACATAGTACCATCCATGGGGCACCCTCTAAAGCACTGTGGAGACGCCCCCGGTACAAAGGCAGCCATTCGCACCGGGACCATATACCACCTCATCAGAACCTTGTAATTGGCCTCTATCAAAGAGGTGGTAATATAAGACTTATAAGCACCATGTATCAATTTACTCCATTCAGCAGTGTCCAATGTAGTACCAATATCTTGTTCCCACTTTTGCATATAAACCATCTTGTGAGTATTGGAAGATAATAAATGGGCATAACACGGGTGGTCTATAGTTTACCCTCAGCCATATTAGATGACTGATCTCTCTGTCCGGGGTTCAGAGAAGACTCCAAACCCATCCAGAGTGGCCTGGACTAAGAAGTATGAAATCTAATCAAGTGGGCTAATTAGGCTGAGTGATAATATTTAATATTTAAGAAGATCAGGCATGCCCAGACCACCACCCGATTTAGGGGATTTCCTGTTCACCCTAGGTCTCCTATGGTCCCATATATAATCAATCAGGTTAGCTTGAAACTTTTTAAGGTCTACGCCTACTATTGCTATTGGGAGAGTCCTAAATAGATACAACACTTTAGGTAAAATGGTCATTTTGAAGGTCCTCCAACAATTTTCGAAACAATGGGGGATAGTTTTTCTTATACAATGTATTAAGAGTAGGAGTTAAAAATATACCTAAGTAAGGTAGGGCCTCTTCCTGCCAACTAAAGGAAAATTACCCTCGGAGAGCTTGAACTATGTGGGGTGGTAAGGAGATATTAAGGGCCTGAGATTTAGAGTGGTTTACACGTAGGCCAGTAAACATTGCGAAGTGTCCCAGTACTACATTCAGATTTGGCAACGAGGTAACCGGGGAGGAGAGGAGCAATAAAATGTCGTCCGCGAACAGCGCACATTTATGTTCCCGTCCTCCACAGCTGACCCCCAATATATCTGGATGTTTTCTAATCTTAAAAGGTTCTAAAGCCAAAATAAATAATAAGGGAGACAAGGGACAGCCCAGACAGACCTCTGCTTATGTGAATATCCTGAGATTTATAGCCCTTAACTAAAAGGTTTTCAGTAGGTCAAATGATACCAGCAAAGCCCCTCTTTGGCCTCCACCATCCCAACCCGAATTTAGCGCAGATATAATGTCAATGACACTTCTGGTCTGATCCAAAGCCTGTATATGGGGTACAAACCCTGCCTGGTCAGGATGAATATACGAGTGGCCAGTATTTTAGTCAGCAATTTAAGATCCACATTTATTAACGATATCGGGCAGTAGTTTGCACAATCACTATGATCTTTATTAGATTTGGGAATTACGTGTATAAATTCCCTATTCTCATGGAGTGGGAGATGGGAACCCTTCCTCAATCCATTAAAAAAGGCACATAGGTGTGGAGCCAAGATTTCGGCATATTTACGGTAATAGTGACCCGTGAACCCATCAGGGCCAGGTGATTTAGAAGGGTTCAGAGACTTAATGGCGGCTACAACTTCCCCCGTTGTGAACTCTGCCTCCATCAATTCCACATGGTCACTAGACAAAGTGGGAAGGGGTATGTCATGCAAAAAATCCTCTGCCTGGTTCGTATTAAAATCCTTTGAGGATTCATACAGTTTACAGAAAAATGTAGAGAATTACTGGAGTATCAACTGGGGGTTCTGGGTAATGTGACCACTCTTCAATCTCAATTTGGGAAGAGCAGGATTAAATGGCCTAAGGGTTAATTTTCTTGCCAACAATTTGTTCGGTTTATCCCCTAAGGTGTAAAATCTAAGATATTTTTCCGCCTTTGTCCTAAGGGACAAATCCAAAGCTGTGCGCGCCTCATCAATTGTTTTTTTGTTCGTGCATAAGACGACGCAACTCCCCTTCCTACTGACGGATCATTTGTTTGCGTCCCTGTTTAACTTTCGAAGCAAGTTGTATCAGCAACCACGAATAGTAGCCTTATGGGCCGCCCATAGCGTCACCAGAGAGGAGACCGATAAAGAATTATCTTTGAAATACTGTTGTATGGTCCACTCAATTTCTTTCTCAAGAATAGAATCATTCAGCAAGGACTCGTTCAATCGCCACGACGATTGGCTCGATTTGGTCCAAAGATCAGTTAATACAACTTGAACCGAGGAATGATCGGACCATGAAATGGGGAGAATCTTGGCGGACGATATAAACTAAAGCAGAGGGGAGAGCGTAAACACATGATCTATGCGTGAATACGTTTTATGGACATGGGAATAGTATGTAAAATCCCTATCGGAAGGGTGAGCATCTCTTCATATGTCAGTCAAATCATAACTGAATAGGAGACGTGCCATTGCACTACTCTGTCTAGAAGCAAGTTTCAAAACTACTTTTCCAGGATCAGATTTATCGAGAATCCGATCCAGAGAAGTATAGCTATCCCCGCCAAAGAGCACGTGACCCGCCACGTGGGGCATTATGGTTTCTAGCATAGTGTGGAAGAAAGCCAATTGACCCACGTTAGGAGCATAGTATGAAAGGAAGGTAACCTCACTGTCATTAATCTTCCCCGCTACCATGATATACCTGCCCTTCTTGTCTCTAATTACAGTAGTGGGCGTGAAAGGAACCCTCTTGGCAAAACATATAGCTACTCCCCGTTTCTTATAAGGTCAATTAGATAAATAGACCGTTGTGTACCTCGCGTTTAATAACTTCGGGGCCGAGGTCCTAGAAAAATGCATCTCCTGTAAAAGAAGAATATCTACCCCAATCTTATAATATTGTTGGAAGGCCTTCGCTCTCTTAGTGGGGGAATTGATACCCTGCACATTATGTGTCAAAATGCAATACTTCGCAAAGGGTCTGTTAGCTGTTTCAGAAGCTTCGAGGGTCTAGCTCCGGAAATCCCCAGACGTCCCAAATGTAGTCTTTCGCGGCAGGGGGATCCACCCAAAGAAAAATAAGCTTGAGGAGAAAGAAAAGTCAGATTAAAAAAGGAGAAGTGTAGAAAAAACAGCACAGTATTCATAATTTCGTAATCAAACAAAACTAGCTAGTTATCTTGTTAAAAGAAAAAAGGAAGAATAAAAAAAGGAATAGACACGCCAAAACACAGCTTGTACAGGGGGGCACAAGCACCCGTTAACCGGTGTGAAGTTACCTCAGCTCAGAGAGGAGAGGCAAGTTCACCAAAAGTGGCATGTTTTTCCACCCGGCCCATCTCACTCGCAGACTGGGAAGGGCAGGCGGAATCAGCTCACCAGACCACACGGTAACAGTAAGAAACATTAGGTTCACATCCGGTTTCACAACCTTTCCCACTATAAACAGTTGCAGAACCATAATACATATAAACAGAAACCATTCTTGCAACACAAAATAAAAGGTAGAACTATATGGCCCCTTCATGTAATCTTTCTACTCCGGGTCTAGACCCAAACCAGGAAGGACCAGTCCCGGAAACCTGTAAAGAAGATAGAGAAAAGAACACAGTATTTGCCAACATTCAAGTGTTCAAGGGGGGTCTTCTGGCCCTGGAACGTCCCTGCTGGGACCAAAGGGGGGACACTGGTCTGTCTCCCGTCTCAGAAACATTAGAAGGAGTCTGTGGATCTGTTGAAATCAAACCCAACTCTTGGAGCAACGCCTCTCCCAATTGGAATGAGTTGAAAAAATAGGATCTTCCCTTGTACGAGAACGCCAGTTTAAATGGAAATGACCAACGGTACTTGATGCGACGATTGATAAGATGACTTAAAAGAGCTTTGAGCGCCCTTCTCTTCTGGATCGACGATTGAGAAATGTCTGCAAAAATCTGGACCGGGTGCCCCATGACAGTAACGTTGCCCTGTTGCCTGGCCTCCATCATCACTTTCTCCTTTATCCTGTAGAAATGAGGCTTAACTATAACATCACGTGGCAGGCCATCAGGCCTAGGAGCTGTCAAGGTACGATGCACTCTGTCAAGTTCTAGTTGATGAGGAGAAATGTCTGGAATCAGCTGGGTCATTAGGGCATGTATGGTCTCTTCCAAGTCCACTACTGTCTCCGGGAGGCCCCGCACCCGGAAGTTGTACCTCTTAAACCTGTTTTCTAAATCTTCAATTTTTGCATTTGCTTGGTCCAATTGGTCTTGCAAGGATGTGATTATCCTGGAGTTTTGATTTACACGCTTAACCGTACCATCCATTTTGGATGCTCCAATACTATAGAAGTCAGACTTCATCCCAGACGTTATCATAAAACAGGCTTTTGTCAGTTCTTGTTGTAAAAGGGCCGAAAATCTGGCCAAGAGCACCGTGTCCCCAGAATATGAAGGAGCAGGGGCAGGGGGCAATGAAAGCTCAGAACTATTCTGACTGAATGTAACCTCAGCGAGTTCTGCCATTTGTCTATTTGTGGATGAGGTAGGAGAAGCTGCAAACAATAATAATGCTCTATCAGGGGAGCTCGACAAGGGTGATTGCTGCAGCAGTTCTTGGTCACCTCGTGGGGAGGGGGTGGGTGTCCCATCCCGGGACTGTGATGAGAAGGGGTCCCTGTGCACCATGGCCTGGACTGAGACCACAGCCCCAGGGCTAAGCACGGCAGTCTCTGGCTCATGGCTCACTCCCACCGCCATACTTCTCCCACCCAGCGCCAGCTCAGTCAAGGAGGCCTGATGTTGAAGAAGGCCATTCCTCCCTCCCACCTCTGAATCAATCTGTGTCGTCATCCAGGGCGATTGTAGTTGTGACTGGGGGCCATCCTGGGCTGTGTCTCCCTCTCCCTGCCTTACCGTATCTGGCTGCATCTTCGGCTGACTCCGGGAGCTGCTACGCGTTGCGTCTTCCTTACCGGGCACCATCTTGGGCTGTGGGGAATGCTGCTGGGCCTTCGAGGTTCGAGTTCTGCAGGCTTGCTGGGAGGAACGGGGCTGGTTGTACTTGTTACCGGCCGTCCTCCACTGCATGGTCCGAGCCCGAAATGCGAGGTGCCGGCTGGGGAGTGATCTGCCCATTGAAATGCTAATTAAAGCTGTTAAGGGCCGATCAGTGCATGACCATCCTTGGCGCCGCGCGCATGCGCACTAGAAACTTTTACTTTTAAAACAGTTTTTGGTTCTGCCTATTTTGGACAAAGAAAACATGTAAAAAGCAAATATATTCACCCATTAGGCCACGTACACACAAGGAGACATGTCCGATGAAAACGGTCCGCGTACCGGTTTAATCGGACATGTCTCCCCGCGGACAGAGAAAGCGGTGACGTGACGGTGATGTTGACACCGCGACGTGCGCAAACAAGGAAGTACAATGCTTCCACGCATGCTTTAAATCAATTCGACGCATGCGGGTTTTTTTCGGTCCGCTGGTTAGGTGTACTAACCAGCGGACATGTCCGACGAACAGGTTTCCAGCGGACAAGTTCTAAGCATGCTTAGAAACTTTTGTCTGCTGGAAACCTGTCCGCTAGGCCGTACACACGATTGGACATTGTAAAGATTTAGCATGAAGGATAGGCAGACAGCATGAGCTTGAACATGAACTGGGTCTTTATTCAGTAGCCTCCATCTTAGAACTGACCACAGATCCCCACCCCCAGATCACATGACCAAAACTGTTAACTGTTTCCTAACAAGATAAGGAACTGGGTATAACAATTGAACTTGAAGTATAACAAAGCATACACATCATTACATCTTCCCTCTCAAGTATGAAGCATTTAATATGAGACAAAGTCCCTCCATATCTTTCGTTTGATAGCTCGACCATAGCGAGAGAAAGTAACCGCTGGCTCATCATCCGTAGGATTGGTGTCCAGTTGAGAGTCACTCCCAGCATTATCACATGCTGGTACATTTATGCTGTCCTCTGTAGCCTCAGTAGACTCAATATCCATGTTTCGGACTTCTGTGCTGTCATGGGCTTGTTCTTCATCTCCATTGTCACACGGTTCCTCCAATGATGTATCCGCAGCAGTGTCTGGACGAAGATGACGCCTGTTTCGTCTCAGTTTCTGTCCACATTTGGTCTCAATTATATATAATTTTGGTGCATTGGCTTCTTTGACAATTCGAGCGGGTTCCCATGTATTCCCAGTTACTCTGTGTCGCACAGCTTGCCCAGCAGAGAGTGGACGAAGGGATTTTGTAGATTTATCAAAATACAGTTTTTGCCTTTTCATGTTTATGATCCTCTGATCTCTTACTCGATCCTGTGGAATGGACTGAGGCTGCAATTTCTGTGGTGCAATAGGCACTGTGGTCCTCAGTGTTCTACCCATTAGCAGCTGTGCAGGTGAGCATAAACCTTCCATAGGTGTTGCACGATAGTTTAACAGTCCTAGGTACACATCCTGCCCTGATGATTGCGCTTTCAGTATAATGGACTTGGCTATGCCAACATACTTCTCTGCTAGACCATTGGCCTGTGGGTGATAGGGGCTTGTGGGTTTGTGCCTGATTCCCCATTCACGCAGGAAGCACTGGAACTCAGAACATGAGAATTGTGGCCCATTATCAGACACAAGTTCTTCACACACTCCATGTCTTGAAAGGATTGTTTTGAAGCCCATATGACTGTTGTTGCTTTTAAGTTTCTCAGCTGCACTAGCTCAAAGTGTTTGCTGTAGTAATCTACTACTATCAGGTAATGGTTGTCCTCAAAATGAAAAATATCTGTAGCCAGCCTCTGCCATGCCCGTGAAGGAGCATTCCACGGTGTAAGCGGTTCTTTTGCATTGTGTTTCTGAAAAGTCTGGCAGGTTTCATACTTCTTCACAAGTGTCTCAATATCAAAGTCCAAATTAGGCCAGTAGACCAACTCCCGCGCTCTGCGCTTACACAGAGTGATGCCCAAATGCCCCTGATGGATTTGTTTCAGTACTTCTGTCTGTTGTGACTTAGGAATGAGAATACGGTCACCCAGAAATATGATGTCCGAGTTAATGTAGAGCTCATCTTTCATAGGCCAGAATCCCTGTAGGTCAGGACACAGCTTCTTTCGTTTTTCTGGCCAGCCATTGCACATGACACGAGTTAGTTTTTCTAGAACTTTATCCTGTTTGGTGTCTTGTCTTATCTTCTCCAGCCGTACATCTGATATTGCAATGTTCGCTAGTACTGTATGTACCTGTTCTTCCAACTCAGGTTCATCCCGTGCTTCATGTCCTTCTAGAAACACCCTAGACAGGGTATCTGCCATTGGAATTTCCTTTCAGGTTTATATTTTACTGTGAGATCATACTGCTGTAATTTCATAACCATCCGCTGCAGACGCGGAGGTGTAGAAGCTAGTGATTTCTGTAGGATGTACTCCAACGGCTTGTGGTCTGTTTCCACAACTACCGGGCGACCATATATGTACTGGTGAAATTTCTCACATCCATTCACAATAGCCAGCATCTCTTTCTCAATTTGGGCATAATTGGCTTGCGTTGGGGTCAGTGCTCGTGAAGCATATGCCACAGGACGTCCTTGTTGAGTCAGTACAGCACCTAACCCAAACTGGGATGCATCCACTTGAAGTACAATGTCACAGTTTACGTCAAAATATTTCAGTATTGGCCCTGGATGTTTAGTGATCAGTTTTTTCACTTTGTCGAAAGTCTTTTCCATGTTTGCATCCCAACACCAAACAGCATCCTTCTGTAGCAACGTACGTAGCGGTGCTATCTGTTGAGCAAGGCCCTGAGAGAATTTGGATAGATAGTTGAAGATACCTAGTGATGTCTCCAGCTCCTTTCTGGAGGTTGGGGCTTTCATGTTAAGAACTGCTGTAATCTTCTTTGGATCAGGCTTCAGACCCTCTCTGGTTAGTAGGTGTCCAAAATATGTAACTTCTTTTGTTAGGATTGAGTGTGAGATTCTTCTCACGACACCGATTGAGCAAAGCAGTAAGGTTTTTGTCATGTTCCACTCGATCCTTTCCAAAGACCAGCAAATCATCAACTATGACTTCAACACCCTGTAGACCAGCGATCAATTCGTGTGATTTCTTTTGAAATATTTCCTGTGCAGATGCTATGCCAAAAGGTACCCTTGTGAAGCGCCATCGACCCGAAGGGGAGTTAAAGGTGGTCAAGTAACTGCTGGCTTCATCAAGACGCAGTTGCAAGTAACCAGAATGGGCGTCTAGTACACTGAATACTGTTGCTCCTACTAGCTTGTGCGATATATCCTCTATGGTGGGGAGTTTGTAGTGTTCTCTCATTATGACTTTGTTCAAATCACGTGGGTCAATGCATATACGAATTGCACCTGTATTCTTCTTCTCCGCCACAACCATAGAACTGACCCATTCCGATGGTTCTGTGACCTTTTTTACTACCCCCAGCTTCTCCATCCTAGTGAGTTCTTGTCTGACTTTATCCACAAGAGTTAAAGGTATTCTTCTTGGGGCGTGAATGACAGGCTGTGCCCCCTCTTTTATACGTATGCGGCTTACACCCTGGAGGCACCCCAGGCCCTTGAATAGATCACAGTACTCACGTTTAATGTCAGCCTCTGTCAGACCTCTGTGCCCACCATCCACAGTCATTATGATCTTCACAAGTCCAATCTCTTTACTTGTTCTGAGACCTAGCACGGCTGGGGCTTGAGTTTCTATCACAAACAATTGTTAAACCTTTTCAGATCCCTTGTATGAACATTTTGCATGACAGCGACCCATTACTTTCAGCTTTTCACCACCATATCCCATTAGTTTCGGTAGGTCTTGAGTCTCTAAGGGGGATTCATTACTGAGGTGTTCCAGGTATATGTGGCTTGGTACACAATTCACTTGTGCTCCTGTATCTATTTTAAAAGTAATTGGAGTTTTGTTAGCACCTATCTGTAATGTTACAGTTGCTTCATCTGTAGACTGATGTGGTTTTTGTATTGCTGCAAGATATATTGGGGTGCAGTCTGACCCTGCATTGTCATCGTTGTCCTCTATGGTGTATACAGAACGTGTTTTTGGCCTTCCAGTTTGTGAAGACAGATTACAAACCTTGGCAAAATGTCCTCTTTTCTTGCATCTATTGCATATCTGCCCCCTTGCTGGACAGACACTATTTTTGTGGTGCATGTTTCCACAATATCCACACGCTGCTTGTGTGTTACCTGTCCCAGGGCCATAGGTGCCCTTTACTCCTGTGTGTGTTCTTTCTTGCCCATATCTGCTGCTGTGATTATCTATAGCATTAATCTGGAGCTGTGTTCCTTCCAGTACCTGCATGTCCTTTCTTGACATTTCATATGCTCTGGCAATCCTTATGGCTTTCTCAAGATTTAAGTCTTCTTCCTGCAGCAGCTTTTCCTGAACTTCCTTAAACTTGCTGCCCATCAGAATGCGGTCTTTGATCATATCTCCAGCATCATAGAAAGCACAGTCTTTGGCAAGCAAGCGCAGCTGTGTCACCCATTCATCCAGAGACTCACCTCCACATTGCTTCCTCTCATAAAACAGTTTCCTTTGCACTGTGGAGTTTCTCCTTGGGTTGCAGTATGCCTCAAACTTTGCAAACAGTACCTCTGGTTTCTTTTTGTCCTCTGCAGTGATGTCCCCACATGCTTGCCACGCTCTGCACACATCACATCCTTTTTGTCCCACACAAATCAGAAAGTGAGCTGCTTTCTGCTGGTCAGACCATCTCTCTGCATCTGGCCCTGCAAACACCAGTTCTATCAGCTCTCTCCACTGTAACCAGTTTTCAGACACATTTCCTGATTCCAAATCCAGGGATGGAATGTTCTTTGTGTTGCTGTGTGCTGCCATGACTCTCTGTTCCACACTTCTGGTACCATGTAAAGATTTAGCATGAAGGATAGGCAGACAGCATGAGCTTGAACATGAACTGGGTCTTTATTCAGTAGCCTCCATCTTAGAACTGACCACAGATCCCCACCCCCAGATCACATGACCAAAACTGTTAACTGTTTCCTAACAAGATAAGGAACTGGGTATAACAATTGAACTTGAAGTATAACAAAGCATACACATCATTACAGACATGTCCACGGAAACTGGTCTGTGGACCAGTTTCAGCGGACATGTCTCCTTGTGTGTACACGGCCTTAGAGGAGATTTTTCAAAAACTGCCTGTAGAGTCCCTGGGCTTACTGATTAAAATAAAAAATAAACTTTGTCTCAACTTAATTGTTGATAAACTCCTGAATTTCTTATTCAAGAATCTATAAATGTTATTTGTTACTTTTTAGTATGACTGGGTTCACATATGAGCACGCAATGGCTCACAGCAGGAGTCTGGTGCGTCCCTCGTTCACTGTTCAGCTCCGATTTCAGCCAAAAATTTGGTCTGAATTCGGTCTTGAAACGGACCAAAATCTGAAATGAAACAATCTACATGAAGGGCACTGGACGCATGGATTCCAAAAGGATGTTTTTTTTGTTCTTCAGAAGCACGTGATAAGAGCAAGAGGCCCTAATTGGCTTCAAAAAAGGGTGGGCTTGGGGTGCCCACCCAGTTGTGTGACAATATTCACTATTGTCTTACTGATTCTCCTCCTGGCCATTCAGAAAGCTAGACCTAGATGGGGTAAGTGCAGGGCTGGATGGGCTAACGATCGAGCGTCAAGGGGGAGGTTTTACCGACCGATCTACCTACTGACCGCGGGGGGTTGCAACAGCCCGACCGACTGACCTACCTACCTTCCAACCACAGGGGGGGGGCGTTTTGGAGCGTGGAGCATTTTTTTACAGGGCATTTTGGTGTGTTTGCAGTGTGTTTCTGAGATGCATGGGAAAGCTTGCATTTTCTGTGCCATTTGCCATGCGTTTGAAAACACATAGATGTTAATAGAGCCTCATTGTTCTTGTGTAAACACAATTTGAGTTTCAAGACCCATTCACACCTAGCATAGTGGGAGTGCACTTTTTTGGGCAAATTTTTCCCGTAATATGCATATGGCAGCCCGTTGATTTTAATAGGTTGTTCTACACATGGCAAAGCAGCTCATTGGACATTTTGGAATGGTACTGGTTGCATATTTTTACTATGTTTGTCACCCATTTTTTCATGTGGCAAAATGTTAACAATTAATGGCACTGAAAGCCCAACTAGTTCATTTTAGGTGTATAAAGGTGGCCATACACTATACAATCTGATTGTACAATCTCCTTTAGATTTCCCAAAACTATATAATAGGAGAACACACCATCTATCCAATAACACTGTATCCAATCAGGCAGGCCCTTGCACTACATCAGGGGTGACCAACCCGTGGCCCTTGGGCCACATGTTGCCCCAGAGAGTATAGCATTCAGACATTGCAAACATAGCAGCTGTGGCAGCCTACATTGACAAGCCAGGCAAATCCACTCATGAAGGGTTTCCGGGGATGGGATGGGTGAAGAGTGTGAGTATCAACAAGGTCAGTGCAGGATGTGTGTGCTAATGAGGTCAGATGGTAAACTCCTTCCTGTGTCTTACTGGTTTCTCCTTCCCAAATCTATACTAAGGAAGTCTCTGAAGCTTTCTAAGAAATACAGCAAGGGCTAAGGTAAGGCCTCGCTCTAAAAAATCAAAGAAAGTATTTTTTTTCTGTAACCAAGGTACATTAATGGTATATTGGTACATAGGGGAGCTGGACGTTATAAAAAAAGGTGAACTTATCCTTATGCCCTGTACACACGAGCAGAAAAAATGTTGGATGGTTTTTCCGATGGAATTACGCTCAAGCTTGGTTTGCATACACATGGTCACACAAAAGTTCTCTGAACTTTCAAGCGTTAAGAACGTGGTGACGTACAACACTATAATGAGGCGAGAAAAATAAGTTCAATGCTTCCAAGCATGCCTCAAATTGTTTCTGAGCATGCGTGTGTTTTCTTCCCATCGGAATTCCATACAGACAAACGGATTTTCTGAAAAATTGAGAACTTGCACATGTTTGGAAATTCCAAACATGTGTACAGGGCATAAGGCTATGAATGCACAAAAAATCTATTTTTTTTAAGCCGACAATAAATATTAAATTGCAATTTATTATAACGTGTGTCAATACACACATCATGGTTTTAACATGCATCAGGTTTGATTAAATGATATGAGTGTTATCGCTGAGACAGTGAAGGGACCCAGGACTTTCCACCCTTCTATCATTGTGTCGGGCAGATCTTTGGCCAGCCAACGTTGTGTCCTATTACAGCAGTCTGTCTACATTCCAGCATTTGTTCATTGGGAATATTGAGGTTTTCTTTTAAAAAGATAACATTAGTTAGTTGCTTCTTATTTTATGCACCCCCCACCTTTCACCCAGTGTCCTTCAAGCATGCTATAAAGATTTTAAATTTGTCAAGAAGATTAAAAAGTTGACCTATTTAACTATTGTAATAGAAATGTAATATCATAAACATATTTACACATTTTAAATGTGTGTGAAAGATCAATACAAATAAAGGGCCAGATTCATAAAAGAGATACGACAACGTATCTCCTGATACGCCGTCGTATCTCTGAGATACGAAGGTCGTATCTATGCGCCTGATTCATAGAATCAGGTTACGCATAGATCTCCCTAAGATCTGACAGATGACAGTGACTTACACCATCGGATCTTAGGCTGCAATTCTAGGCCGGCCGCTAGGTGGCGATTCCATTGCGGTCAGCGTAGAATATGCAATGACTAGTTACGCCGATTCACGAACGTACGCTTTGCCCGTCGCTGTAAATTTACGTAGTTTCCGTAGAGATACACGTCGTAAATATAAACATGCCCCCTAGGTGGTCTAGCCAATGTTAAGTATGGCCGTCGTTCCCGCGTCGAAATTTGAAATTTCACGTCGTTTGCGTAAGTCGTCCGTGAATTGCGCTGGACGCCATTTACGTTAACGTCAAAACAGATGACGTCCTTGCAGCGTCATTTAGCGCAATGCACGTCGGGAAATTTTAGGGACGGAGCATGCGCAGTACGTTCGGCGCGGGAACGCGCCTAATTTAAATGGTCCCCGCCCCATTTGAATTAGGCGGGCTTGCGCCGGGAGGATTTACGCTACGCCGCCGCAACTTTACAGGCAAGTGCTTTGTGAATCAAGCACTTGCCCGTAAAACTTGCGGCAGTGTAACGTAAATGTAATACGTTACGCCGCCGCAGAGTAAGCCGATTCTACCTGAATCTGGCCCAAAGTTTTCAGCGTAGTGCATTGATTGTATTCAGTTTGATTGAAAAATATTTTAATCAATAAATCACCATTACACCACTTCCATGTTCTGAAATCCAACTTTACAATTTGACACACTGGCAAGGCAACTGAACTAAATTTCATACAAAATTTGTTGAGTCTATGAGGTGCCATTGAATGCTCTGACAAATTATTTTGCAAAATTTCTGTACAAATGTTTTGAATAAATGACCTCAGCTCCAAGACCTTACTGGATAATACTGGGTACACAAGTTTTCTATCATTTCTATCATTTAGCCCAGTGGGCTTAACAAAAAATACTTACAGATTGCTGCACTAACATATCCAATGTTAGTGCGGTGAACTCCCTGCTGAGCTTTGGTGTTCTGACAGGGGGACTACCCCCACCAGAACGTAGCGATCAGCATTCGCAGCCATTCGCTGTCAAGCATGGCCATTCGACAGAAGCATGTCATGAGACCAGCTGTTGCCATACAAGGAGCTGTACACATTGGCCAAAAGTCGGCTGGTTCCTGTCGAACCAAAAGTTTTTGGTTCGATTAGTCTTTCATCCCTACAGTATCCAGGTTAGACGACCGATTTGCTGTATGGGTAGCTTAACGAACATCACCATGAGAACCAAAAACATGTCGCACTTCCACAAGACTAATTGGGCGATGTCTCCAATAGTCAAGTATGAACATGCCAGCTATGACTAATGATTGTTTTTTTCAATCAGCATCCCTGCTGTGTTATTTTTTTGACAGCGGGGACTCCTTTAGTGTTAGAATAAACCAATCAGCGCTGCAGCTGATTGGTTGCAGATTCTTATCAAAGTAAAGTTTTCCAACAGACTCATTTGAAAGAAGTCAAGTGGGAACGGTCATAGATGGATCAAAATTTGGCCAGTCTCTGCTGAACCTGTCAAATTTTGATTCATCTATGGCCAGCTTAACAGGTTAGTAGCATCCAGTCTCGCTATCAAACTCATGATGGGACCTCATTAGATGCTTCAGCCCCATTTCATTTCACTTTGCTTTATAATACGCTGAATGAATGCCAACGAGGGCAGTTTTTATTGCAGAAGACTAAAGCAGAGTTCTGCCCATCCCTTTAAAAATGTAAAGTCAACAGCTACACATACTGTAGCTGCCGACTTTTAACATTGGGAAACGTACCTGTCCTGGAGCCCAGCGATGTCGGCACCCAGTGGCGGTGCGTCCATAGAGGGTGCTGGAGCACCGCCCCCTCTTGCTCTTGCACTGCTACTGTATACAATACATAGATTCATGCATTGCATAAATCAATGTATTGCCGCTGCCGCCGACTATTCATATGACCGGCCTGGGAGCCAGGGAGCCAGCGGCTCTGGTAGGCTTTTACATTACAGCCCTTTGAGCTTCCAGATGCTTATCCAAAGGGACGCATGGGGGGTGCGCTCCTAGGATAAGACTGACAGGCGTCTCAGCCAATCAGGTTCACTGGTTCTGGTTACCGGTAACCTGATTGGCTAAAGCGTCATCAAGGGCGGGAGAAGATATCGAGGGACGGTGGAAGCAGGATGGCTGACCCCAGAAAGGTAAGTGTCAGGTGGGGGGGGGGGAGGCATTTTACAGGGAACAGTGGCAGCATTTTACAGGGAACAGTGGCGACAATTGATGGGCACAGTGGCGACAATTGATGGCACAGTGGCGACAATTGATGGCACAGTGGCGACAATTGATGGCACAGTGGCGACAATTGCTGGGCACAGTGGTGACAATTGCTTGGCACAGTGGTGACAATTGCTAGGCACAGTGGCGACAATAAATGGCACAGTGGTGACAATTGCTGGGCACAGTGGCTACAATATTGCTGGGCACAGTGGCTACAATTGCTGGGCACAGTGGCTACAATTGCTGGGCACAGTGGCTACAATTGCTGGGCACAGTGGCGACAATTGCTGGGCACAGTGGCAAAATTGCTGGGCACAGTGGCGACAATTTCTGGGCACAGTGGTGACAATTGATGGCACAGTGGTGACAATTGATGGCACAGTGGCTGCATTTAATGGC
Organism: Rana kukunoris; assembly: GCA_029574335.1. Taxonomy (NCBI): domain Eukaryota; kingdom Metazoa; phylum Chordata; class Amphibia; order Anura; family Ranidae; genus Rana; species Rana kukunoris. Next base: position 421,045,597 of record CM056051.1, on the reverse strand, counting down.
ATGGCACAGTGGTGACAATTGCTGGGCACAGTGGTGACAATTGATGGCACAGTGGTAACAATTGATGGCACAGTGGCTGCGTTTGATGGCATGGCACAGTGGCGACAATTGATGACACAGTGGTGACAATTGATAGCACAGTGGCTGCATTTGATGGGCACAGTGGTTGCAATTGATGGGCACAGTGGTTGCAATTGATGGGCACAATAGCTGCATTTGATTGGCATAGTGAGGCTGCAATTGTTTTTTTTTTTTTTTTCGTTTGTTTGCGCCCCCCCAAAAGTTTTGAGCACCAGCCGCCACTGTCGGTACCGCAGCCAATGTTTACATCGGCTGGTCATGTGCTGCCGTCGCCATTGCGGGTAAGGGATTCCGGCAGTGTAGCCTTTTGGCTTTACGGTCCCTACTGCGCATGTGCGTTGAGCTCCCGGCGCTCTCTTACTGGCCATGCAGAAGGTGAGGGAGCTAGAAGGAGGAAGGGGACCAAGCTGCTGACGTAATTTGACGCGGCCCAGCCTCCCGGAAGTGGGAACAGGGTACCTGTAAAAAACAGGTACCCTGCTCCCCCCTTTCCCCGAAAGGTGTACACACGAGCAGAAAAAATGTTGGATGGTTTTTCCGATGGAATTACGCTCAAGCTTGGTTTGCATACACATGGTCACACAAAAGTTCTCTGAACTTTCAAGCGTTAAGAACGTGGTGACGTACAACACTATAATGAGGCGAGAAAAATAAGTTCAATGCTTCCAAGCATGCCTCAAATTGTTTCTGAGCATGCGTGTGTTTTCTTCCCATCGGAATTCCATACAGACAAACGGATTTTCTGAAAAATTGAGAACTTGCACATGTTTGGAAATTCCAAACATGTGTACAGGGCATAAGGCTATGAATGCACAAAAAATCTATTTTTTTTAAGCCGACAATAAATATTAAATTGCAATTTATTATAACGTGTGTCAATACACACATCATGGTTTTAACATGCATCAGGTTTGATTAAATGATATGAGTGTTATCGCTGAGACAGTGAAGGGACCCAGGACTTTCCACCCTTCTATCATTGTGTCGGGCAGATCTTTGGCCAGCCAACGTTGTGTCCTATTACAGCAGTCTGTCTACATTCCAGCATTTGTTCATTGGGAATATTGAGGTTTTCTTTTAAAAAGATAACATTAGTTAGTTGCTTCTTATTTTATGCACCCCCCACCTTTCACCCAGTGTCCTTCAAGCATGCTATAAAGATTTTAAATTTGTCAAGAAGATTAAAAAGTTGACCTATTTAACTATTGTAATAGAAATGTAATATCATAAACATATTTACACATTTTAAATGTGTGTGAAAGATCAATACAAATAAAGGGCCAGATTCATAAAAGAGATACGACAACGTATCTCCTGATACGCCGTCGTATCTCTGAGATACGAAGGTCGTATCTATGCGCCTGATTCATAGAATCAGGTTACGCATAGATCTCCCTAAGATCTGACAGATGACAGTGACTTACACCATCGGATCTTAGGCTGCAATTCTAGGCCGGCCGCTAGGTGGCGATTCCATTGCGGTCAGCGTAGAATATGCAATGACTAGTTACGCCGATTCACGAACGTACGCTTTGCCCGTCGCTGTAAATTTACGTAGTTTCCGTAGAGATACACGTCGTAAATATAAACATGCCCCCTAGGTGGTCTAGCCAATGTTAAGTATGGCCGTCGTTCCCGCGTCGAAATTTGAAATTTCACGTCGTTTGCGTAAGTCGTCCGTGAATTGCGCTGGACGCCATTTACGTTAACGTCAAAACAGATGACGTCCTTGCAGCGTCATTTAGCGCAATGCACGTCGGGAAATTTTAGGGACGGAGCATGCGCAGTACGTTCGGCGCGGGAACGCGCCTAATTTAAATGGTCCCCGCCCCATTTGAATTAGGCGGGCTTGCGCCGGGAGGATTTACGCTACGCCGCCGCAACTTTACAGGCAAGTGCTTTGTGAATCAAGCACTTGCCCGTAAAACTTGCGGCAGTGTAACGTAAATGTAATACGTTACGCCGCCGCAGAGTAAGCCGATTCTACCTGAATCTGGCCCAAAGTTTTCAGCGTAGTGCATTGATTGTATTCAGTTTGATTGAAAAATATTTTAATCAATAAATCACCATTACACCACTTCCATGTTCTGAAATCCAACTTTACAATTTGACACACTGGCAAGGCAACTGAACTAAATTTCATACAAAATTTGTTGAGTCTATGAGGTGCCATTGAATGCTCTGACAAATTATTTTGCAAAATTTCTGTACAAATGTTTTGAATAAATGACCTCAGCTCCAAGACCTTACTGGATAATACTGGGTACACAAGTTTTCTATCATTTCTATCATTTAGCCCAGTGGGCTTAACAAAAAATACTTACAGATTGCTGCACTAACATATCCAATGTTAGTGCGGTGAACTCCCTGCTGAGCTTTGGTGTTCTGACAGGGGGACTACCCCCACCAGAACGTAGCGATCAGCATTCGCAGCCATTCGCTGTCAAGCATGGCCATTCGACAGAAGCATGTCATGAGACCAGCTGTTGCCATACAAGGAGCTGTACACATTGGCCAAAAGTCGGCTGGTTCCTGTCGAACCAAAAGTTTTTGGTTCGATTAGTCTTTCATCCCTACAGTATCCAGGTTAGACGACCGATTTGCTGTATGGGTAGCTTAACGAACATCACCATGAGAACCAAAAACATGTCGCACTTCCACAAGACTAATTGGGCGATGTCTCCAATAGTCAAGTATGAACATGCCAGCTATGACTAATGATTGTTTTTTTCAATCAGCATCCCTGCTGTGTTATTTTTTTGACAGCGGGGACTCCTTTAGTGTTAGAATAAACCAATCAGCGCTGCAGCTGATTGGTTGCAGATTCTTATCAAAGTAAAGTTTTCCAACAGACTCATTTGAAAGAAGTCAAGTGGGAACGGTCATAGATGGATCAAAATTTGGCCAGTCTCTGCTGAACCTGTCAAATTTTGATTCATCTATGGCCAGCTTAACAGGTTAGTAGCATCCAGTCTCGCTATCAAACTCATGATGGGACCTCATTAGATGCTTCAGCCCCATTTCATTTCACTTTGCTTTATAATACGCTGAATGAATGCCAACGAGGGCAGTTTTTATTGCAGAAGACTAAAGCAGAGTTCTGCCCATCCCTTTAAAAATGTAAAGTCAACAGCTACACATACTGTAGCTGCCGACTTTTAACATTGGGAAACGTACCTGTCCTGGAGCCCAGCGATGTCGGCACCCAGTGGCGGTGCGTCCATAGAGGGTGCTGGAGCACCGCCCCCTCTTGCTCTTGCACTGCTACTGTATACAATACATAGATTCATGCATTGCATAAATCAATGTATTGCCGCTGCCGCCGACTATTCATATGACCGGCCTGGGAGCCAGGGAGCCAGCGGCTCTGGTAGGCTTTTACATTACAGCCCTTTGAGCTTCCAGATGCTTATCCAAAGGGACGCATGGGGGGTGCGCTCCTAGGATAAGACTGACAGGCGTCTCAGCCAATCAGGTTCACTGGTTCTGGTTACCGGTAACCTGATTGGCTAAAGCGTCATCAAGGGCGGGAGAAGATATCGAGGGACGGTGGAAGCAGGATGGCTGACCCCAGAAAGGTAAGTGTCAGGTGGGGGGGGGGGGAGGCATTTTACAGGGAACAGTGGCAGCATTTTACAGGGAACAGTGGCGACAATTGATGGGCACAGTGGCGACAATTGATGGCACAGTGGCGACAATTGATGGCACAGTGGCGACAATTGATGGCACAGTGGCGACAATTGCTGGGCACAGTGGTGACAATTGCTTGGCACAGTGGTGACAATTGCTAGGCACAGTGGCGACAATAAATGGCACAGTGGTGACAATTGCTGGGCACAGTGGCTACAATATTGCTGGGCACAGTGGCTACAATTGCTGGGCACAGTGGCTACAATTGCTGGGCACAGTGGCTACAATTGCTGGGCACAGTGGCGACAATTGCTGGGCACAGTGGCAAAATTGCTGGGCACAGTGGCGACAATTTCTGGGCACAGTGGTGACAATTGATGGCACAGTGGTGACAATTGATGGCACAGTGGCTGCATTTAATGGCATGGCACAGTGGTGACAATTGCTGGGCACAGTGGTGACAATTGATGGCACAGTGGTAACAATTGATGGCACAGTGGCTGCGTTTGATGGCATGGCACAGTGGCGACAATTGATGACACAGTGGTGACAATTGATAGCACAGTGGCTGCATTTGATGGGCACAGTGGTTGCAATTGATGGGCACAGTGGTTGCAATTGATGGGCACAATAGCTGCATTTGATTGGCATAGTGAGGCTGCAATTGTTTTTTTTTTTTTTTTCGTTTGTTTGCGCCCCCCCAAAAGTTTTGAGCACCAGCCGCCACTGTCGGTACCGCAGCCAATGTTTACATCGGCTGGTCATGTGCTGCCGTCGCCATTGCGGGTAAGGGATTCCGGCAGTGTAGCCTTTTGGCTTTACGGTCCCTACTGCGCATGTGCGTTGAGCTCCCGGCGCTCTCTTACTGGCCATGCAGAAGGTGAGGGAGCTAGAAGGAGGAAGGGGACCAAGCTGCTGACGTAATTTGACGCGGCCCAGCCTCCCGGAAGTGGGAACAGGGTACCTGTAAAAAACAGGTACCCTGCTCCCCCCTTTCCCCGAAAGGTGTACACACGAGCAGAAAAAATGTTGGATGGTTTTTCCGATGGAATTACGCTCAAGCTTGGTTTGCATACACATGGTCACACAAAAGTTCTCTGAACTTTCAAGCGTTAAGAACGTGGTGACGTACAACACTATAATGAGGCGAGAAAAATAAGTTCAATGCTTCCAAGCATGCCTCAAATTGTTTCTGAGCATGCGTGTGTTTTCTTCCCATCGGAATTCCATACAGACAAACGGATTTTCTGAAAAATTGAGAACTTGCACATGTTTGGAAATTCCAAACATGTGTACAGGGCATAAGGCTATGAATGCACAAAAAATCTATTTTTTTTAAGCCGACAATAAATATTAAATTGCAATTTATTATAACGTGTGTCAATACACACATCATGGTTTTAACATGCATCAGGTTTGATTAAATGATATGAGTGTTATCGCTGAGACAGTGAAGGGACCCAGGACTTTCCACCCTTCTATCATTGTGTCGGGCAGATCTTTGGCCAGCCAACGTTGTGTCCTATTACAGCAGTCTGTCTACATTCCAGCATTTGTTCATTGGGAATATTGAGGTTTTCTTTTAAAAAGATAACATTAGTTAGTTGCTTCTTATTTTATGCACCCCCCACCTTTCACCCAGTGTCCTTCAAGCATGCTATAAAGATTTTAAATTTGTCAAGAAGATTAAAAAGTTGACCTATTTAACTATTGTAATAGAAATGTAATATCATAAACATATTTACACATTTTAAATGTGTGTGAAAGATCAATACAAATAAAGGGCCAGATTCATAAAAGAGATACGACAACGTATCTCCTGATACGCCGTCGTATCTCTGAGATACGAAGGTCGTATCTATGCGCCTGATTCATAGAATCAGGTTACGCATAGATCTCCCTAAGATCTGACAGGTGACAGTGACTTACACCATCGGATCTTAGGCTGCAATTCTAGGCCGGCCGCTAGGTGGCGATTCCATTGCGGTCAGCGTAGAATATGCAATGACTAGTTACGCCGATTCACGAACGTACGCTTTGCCCGTCGCTGTAAATTTACGTAGTTTCCGTAGAGATACACGTCGTAAATATAAACATGCCCCCTAGGTGGTCTAGCCAATGTTAAGTATGGCCGTCGTTCCCGCGTCGAAATTTGAAATTTCACGTCGTTTGCGTAAGTCGTCCGTGAATTGCGCTGGACGCCATTTACGTTAACGTCAAAACAGATGACGTCCTTGCAGCGTCATTTAGCGCAATGCACGTCGGGAAATTTTAGGGACGGAGCATGCGCAGTACGTTCGGCGCGGGAACGCGCCTAATTTAAATGGTCCCCGCCCCATTTGAATTAGGCGGGCTTGCGCCGGGAGGATTTACGCTACGCCGCCGCAACTTTACAGGCAAGTGCTTTGTGAATCAAGCACTTGCCCGTAAAACTTGCGGCAGTGTAACGTAAATGTAATACGTTACGCCGCCGCAGAGTAAGCCGATTCTACCTGAATCTGGCCCAAAGTTTTCAGCGTAGTGCATTGATTGTATTCAGTTTGATTGAAAAATATTTTAATCAATAAATCACCATTACACCACTTCCATGTTCTGAAATCCAACTTTACAATTTGACACACTGGCAAGGCAACTGAACTAAATTTCATACAAAATTTGTTGAGTCTATGAGGTGCCATTGAATGCTCTGACAAATTATTTTGCAAAATTTCTGTACAAATGTTTTGAATAAATGACCTCAGCTCCAAGACCTTACTGGATAATACTGGGTACACAAGTTTTCTATCATTTCTATCATTTAGCCCAGTGGGCTTAACAAAAAATACTTACAGATTGCTGCACTAACATATCCAATGTTAGTGCGGTGAACTCCCTGCTGAGCTTTGGTGTTCTGACAGGGGGACTACCCCCACCAGAACGTAGCGATCAGCATTCGCAGCCATTCGCTGTCAAGCATGGCCATTCGACAGAAGCATGTCATGAGACCAGCTGTTGCCATACAAGGAGCTGTACACATTGGCCAAAAGTCGGCTGGTTCCTGTCGAACCAAAAGTTTTTGGTTCGATTAGTCTTTCATCCCTACAGTATCCAGGTTAGACGACCGATTTGCTGTATGGGTAGCTTAACGAACATCACCATGAGAACCAAAAACATGTCGCACTTCCACAAGACTAATTGGGCGATGTCTCCAATAGTCAAGTATGAACATGCCAGCTATGACTAATGATTGTTTTTTTCAATCAGCATCCCTGCTGTGTTATTTTTTTGACAGCGGGGACTCCTTTAGTGTTAGAATAAACCAATCAGCGCTGCAGCTGATTGGTTGCAGATTCTTATCAAAGTAAAGTTTTCCAACAGACTCATTTGAAAGAAGTCAAGTGGGAACGGTCATAGATGGATCAAAATTTGGCCAGTCTCTGCTGAACCTGTCAAATTTTGATTCATCTATGGCCAGCTTAACAGGTTAGTAGCATCCAGTCTCGCTATCAAACTCATGATGGGACCTCATTAGATGCTTCAGCCCCATTTCATTTCACTTTGCTTTATAATACGCTGAATGAATGCCAACGAGGGCAGTTTTTATTGCAGAAGACTAAAGCAGAGTTCTGCCCATCCCTTTAAAAATGTAAAGTCAACAGCTACACATACTGTAGCTGCCGACTTTTAACATTGGGAAACGTACCTGTCCTGGAGCCCAGCGATGTCGGCACCCAGTGGCGGTGCGTCCATAGAGGGTGCTGGAGCACCGCCCCCTCTTGCTCTTGCACTGCTACTGTATACAATACATAGATTCATGCATTGCATAAATCAATGTATTGCCGCTGCCGCCGACTATTCATATGACCGGCCTGGGAGCCAGGGAGCCAGCGGCTCTGGTAGGCTTTTACATTACAGCCCTTTGAGCTTCCAGATGCTTATCCAAAGGGACGCATGGGGGGTGCGCTCCTAGGATAAGACTGACAGGCGTCTCAGCCAATCAGGTTCACTGGTTCTGGTTACCGGTAACCTGATTGGCTAAAGCGTCATCAAGGGCGGGAGAAGATATCGAGGGACGGTGGAAGCAGGATGGCTGACCCCAGAAAGGTAAGTGTCAGGTGGGGGGGGGGGGAGGCATTTTACAGGGAACAGTGGCAGCATTTTACAGGGAACAGTGGCGACAATTGATGGGCACAGTGGCGACAATTGATGGCACAGTGGCGACAATTGATGGCACAGTGGCGACAATTGATGGCACAGTGGCGACAATTGCTGGGCACAGTGGTGACAATTGCTTGGCACAGTGGTGACAATTGCTAGGCACAGTGGCGACAATAAATGGCACAGTGGTGACAATTGCTGGGCACAGTGGCTACAATATTGCTGGGCACAGTGGCTACAATTGCTGGGCACAGTGGCTACAATTGCTGGGCACAGTGGCTACAATTGCTGGGCACAGTGGCGACAATTGCTGGGCACAGTGGCAAAATTGCTGGGCACAGTGGCGACAATTTCTGGGCACAGTGGTGACAATTGATGGCACAGTGGTGACAATTGATGGCACAGTGGCTGCATTTAATGGCATGGCACAGTGGTGACAATTGCTGGGCACAGTGGTGACAATTGATGGCACAGTGGTAACAATTGATGGCACAGTGGCTGCGTTTGATGGCATGGCACAGTGGCGACAATTGATGACACAGTGGTGACAATTGATAGCACAGTGGCTGCATTTGATGGGCACAGTGGTTGCAATTGATGGGCACAGTGGTTGCAATTGATGGGCACAATAGCTGCATTTGATTGGCATAGTGAGGCTGCAATTGTTTTTTTTTTTTTTTTTCGTTTGTTTGCGCCCCCCCAAAAGTTTTGAGCACCAGCCGCCACTGTCGGTACCGCAGCCAATGTTTACATCGGCTGGTCATGTGCTGCCGTCGCCATTGCGGGTAAGGGATTCCGGCAGTGTAGCCTTTTGGCTTTACGGTCCCTACTGCGCATGTGCGTTGAGCTCCCGGCGCTCTCTTACTGGCCATGCAGAAGGTGAGGGAGCTAGAAGGAGGAAGGGGACCAAGCTGCTGACGTAATTTGACGCGGCCCAGCCTCCCGGAAGTGGGAACAGGGTACCTGTAAAAAACAGGTACCCTGCTCCCCCCTTTCCCCGAAAGGTGTACACACGAGCAGAAAAAATGTTGGATGGTTTTTCCGATGGAATTACGCTCAAGCTTGGTTTGCATACACATGGTCACACAAAAGTTCTCTGAACTTTCAAGCGTTAAGAACGTGGTGACGTACAACACTATAATGAGGCGAGAAAAATAAGTTCAATGCTTCCAAGCATGCCTCAAATTGTTTCTGAGCATGCGTGTGTTTTCTTCCCATCGGAATTCCATACAGACAAACGGATTTTCTGAAAAATTGAGAACTTGCACATGTTTGGAAATTCCAAACATGTGTACAGGGCATAAGGCTATGAATGCACAAAAAATCTATTTTTTTTAAGCCGACAATAAATATTAAATTGCAATTTATTATAACGTGTGTCAATACACACATCATGGTTTTAACATGCATCAGGTTTGATTAAATGATATGAGTGTTATCGCTGAGACAGTGAAGGGACCCAGGACTTTCCACCCTTCTATCATTGTGTCGGGCAGATCTTTGGCCAGCCAACGTTGTGTCCTATTACAGCAGTCTGTCTACATTCCAGCATTTGTTCATTGGGAATATTGAGGTTTTCTTTTAAAAAGATAACATTAGTTAGTTGCTTCTTATTTTATGCACCCCCCACCTTTCACCCAGTGTCCTTCAAGCATGCTATAAAGATTTTAAATTTGTCAAGAAGATTAAAAAGTTGACCTATTTAACTATTGTAATAGAAATGTAATATCATAAACATATTTACACATTTTAAATGTGTGTGAAAGATCAATACAAATAAAGGGCCAGATTCATAAAAGAGATACGACAACGTATCTCCTGATACGCCGTCGTATCTCTGAGATACGAAGGTCGTATCTATGCGCCTGATTCATAGAATCAGGTTACGCATAGATCTCCCTAAGATCTGACAGGTGACAGTGACTTACACCATCGGATCTTAGGCTGCAATTCTAGGCCGGCCGCTAGGTGGCGATTCCATTGCGGTCAGCGTAGAATATGCAATGACTAGTTACGCCGATTCACGAACGTACGCTTTGCCCGTCGCTGTAAATTTACGTAGTTTCCGTAGAGATACACGTCGTAAATATAAACATGCCCCCTAGGTGGTCTAGCCAATGTTAAGTATGGCCGTCGTTCCCGCGTCGAAATTTGAAATTTCACGTCGTTTGCGTAAGTCGTCCGTGAATTGCGCTGGACGCCATTTACGTTAACGTCAAAACAGATGACGTCCTTGCAGCGTCATTTAGCGCAATGCACGTCGGGAAATTTTAGGGACGGAGCATGCGCAGTACGTTCGGCGCGGGAACGCGCCTAATTTAAATGGTCCCCGCCCCATTTGAATTAGGCGGGCTTGCGCCGGGAGGATTTACGCTACGCCGCCGCAACTTTACAGGCAAGTGCTTTGTGAATCAAGCACTTGCCCGTAAAACTTGCGGCAGTGTAACGTAAATGTAATACGTTACGCCGCCGCAGAGTAAGCCGATTCTACCTGAATCTGGCCCAAAGTTTTCAGCGTAGTGCATTGATTGTATTCAGTTTGATTGAAAAATATTTTAATCAATAAATCACCATTACACCACTTCCATGTTCTGAAATCCAACTTTACAATTTGACACACTGGCAAGGCAACTGAACTAAATTTCATACAAAATTTGTTGAGTCTATGAGGTGCCATTGAATGCTCTGACAAATTATTTTGCAAAATTTCTGTACAAATGTTTTGAATAAATGACCTCAGCTCCAAGACCTTACTGGATAATACTGGGTACACAAGTTTTCTATCATTTCTATCATTTAGCCCAGTGGGCTTAACAAAAAATACTTACAGATTGCTGCACTAACATATCCAATGTTAGTGCGGTGAACTCCCTGCTGAGCTTTGGTGTTCTGACAGGGGGACTACCCCCACCAGAACGTAGCGATCAGCATTCGCAGCCATTCGCTGTCAAGCATGGCCATTCGACAGAAGCATGTCATGAGACCAGCTGTTGCCATACAAGGAGCTGTACACATTGGCCAAAAGTCGGCTGGTTCCTGTCGAACCAAAAGTTTTTGGTTCGATTAGTCTTTCATCCCTACAGTATCCAGGTTAGACGACCGATTTGCTGTATGGGTAGCTTAACGAACATCACCATGAGAACCAAAAACATGTCGCACTTCCACAAGACTAATTGGGCGATGTCTCCAATAGTCAAGTATGAACATGCCAGCTATGACTAATGATTGTTTTTTTCAATCAGCATCCCTGCTGTGTTATTTTTTTGACAGCGGGGACTCCTTTAGTGTTAGAATAAACCAATCAGCGCTGCAGCTGATTGGTTGCAGATTCTTATCAAAGTAAAGTTTTCCAACAGACTCATTTGAAAGAAGTCAAGTGGGAACGGTCATAGATGGATCAAAATTTGGCCAGTCTCTGCTGAACCTGTCAAATTTTGATTCATCTATGGCCAGCTTAACAGGTTAGTAGCATCCAGTCTCGCTATCAAACTCATGATGGGACCTCATTAGATGCTTCAGCCCCATTTCATTTCACTTTGCTTTATAATACGCTGAATGAATGCCAACGAGGGCAGTTTTTATTGCAGAAGACTAAAGCAGAGTTCTGCCCATCCCTTTAAAAATGTAAAGTCAACAGCTACACATACTGTAGCTGCCGACTTTTAACATTGGGAAACGTACCTGTCCTGGAGCCCAGCGATGTCGGCACCCAGTGGCGGTGCGTCCATAGAGGGTGCTGGAGCACCGCCCCCTCTTGCTCTTGCACTGCTACTGTATACAATACATAGATTCATGCATTGCATAAATCAATGTATTGCCGCTGCCGCCGACTATTCATATGACCGGCCTGGGAGCCAGGGAGCCAGCGGCTCTGGTAGGCTTTTACATTACAGCCCTTTGAGCTTCCAGATGCTTATCCAAAGGGACGCATGGGGGGTGCGCTCCTAGGATAAGACTGACAGGCGTCTCAGCCAATCAGGTTCACTGGTTCTGGTTACCGGTAACCTGATTGGCTAAAGCGTCATCAAGGGCGGGAGAAGATATCGAGGGACGGTGGAAGCAGGATGGCTGACCCCAGAAAGGTAAGTGTCAGGTGGGGGGGGGGAGGCATTTTACAGGGAACAGTGGCAGCATTTTACAGGGAACAGTGGCGACAATTGATGGGCACAGTGGCGACAATTGATGGCACAGTGGCGACAATTGATGGCACAGTGGCGACAATTGATGGCACAGTGGCGACAATTGCTGGGCACAGTGGTGACAATTGCTTGGCACAGTGGTGACAATTGCTAGGCACAGTGGCGACAATAAATGGCACAGTGGTGACAATTGCTGGGCACAGTGGCTACAATATTGCTGGGCACAGTGGCTACAATTGCTGGGCACAGTGGCTACAATTGCTGGGCACAGTGGCTACAATTGCTGGGCACAGTGGCGACAATTGCTGGGCACAGTGGCAAAATTGCTGGGCACAGTGGCGACAATTTCTGGGCACAGTGGTGACAATTGATGGCACAGTGGTGACAATTGATGGCACAGTGGCTGCATTTAATGGCATGGCACAGTGGTGACAATTGCTGGGCACAGTGGTGACAATTGATGGCACAGTGGTAACAATTGATGGCACAGTGGCTGCGTTTGATGGCATGGCACAGTGGCGACAATTGATGACACAGTGGTGACAATTGATAGCACAGTGGCTGCATTTGATTAGCACAGTGGCTGCATTTGATGGGCACAGTGGTTGCAATTGATGGGCACAGTGGTTGCAATTGATGGGCACAATAGCTGCATTTGATTGGCATAGTGAGGCTGCAATTGTTTTTTTTTTTTTTTTTCGTTTGTTTGCGCCCCCCCAAAAGTTTTGAGCACCAGCCGCCACTGTCGGTACCGCAGCCAATGTTTACATCGGCTGGTCATGTGCTGCCGTCGCCATTGCGGGTAAGGGATTCCGGCAGTGTAGCCTTTTGGCTTTACGGTCCCTACTGCGCATGTGCGTTGAGCTCCCGGCGCTCTCTTACTGGCCATGCAGAAGGTGAGGGAGCTAGAAGGAGGAAGGGGACCAAGCTGCTGACGTAATTTGACGCGGCCCAGCCTCCCGGAAGTGGGAACAGGGTACCTGTAAAAAACAGGTACCCTGCTCCCCCCTTTCCCCGAAAGGTGCCAAACGTGGCACCAGAGGGGGGAGGAATCAAATAAGCGAAAGTTCCACTTTTGGGTGGAACTCCACTTTAAGGTGTGCTTGAAATACATTTTGCATCTGGCTGCTGTGGCGCCATTCACCAGCTGCTCAAGCACTCTGCACTTGGGTATATACTGGTGTGCAATAGAGGGATCTTTATTTTTAACAGCCCCTTTACGAACCCAAAATCTTTCTCTAGAGATGTTTGCATATTATTTTTCCCTTTTGCATTTATATGTCTCCAATGAGCGTAGAATTACCCTTTATAAACAGACCAATCTGTCAAAATTCATATTTCCCAGAAAATATATAGAAACATAGCCAATGTAAGCTTTGCAAATTTACAAGAGATTCCGTTTCTGCAATATATTGGGGCAGTTTGTAGACGAGAAATTCTGGGCTCAGGTCAGGAATTTTTGCTGAATCTTCGCTCCCTTCAGAAGTTCTGAACATGGAATAAAAATAGACACTGTGTCCCCGGCATCTTATTTACCCCATCGATAAGGCTCAGCGACCTTCACAAATACTGCTAATAGGATCCAGCTGGTCGTTTAGCTGCAAACTCAGAAGGTCGTGGGAACTTTTATCAGGAGAAATAGAACATCCTCTCCGCTACATATATTTCAGATTGGCCTTCAATCCCTGAAAAAACTAACCGCAAGTTCCTGGCCCCGAGCCGTACTTCTAGCAACTGTTGTGGATCTTGTTGTGAGCTGACTTATTTGACACAAAAGGCTCTGAGAGGGAAATGAGACCTGATGTTTCTGCTGTAAAGACAGAAAGACATCTTTATGATTTTAGTTGGACCTGTCAGTAACTTTACATGTCTGCATGGATAAATTCCTGACATATTACAATGTACAGCAACAGTATCATTTTGCAGAAACACTCCACTTCTTATCATCAGAAATTCATCCTTAAGATCTGGTTAGTGTCTTTGCCTAGGCCAGGGTTGCCAACCACCCAGTAAATTTACTGACAGTTTGTAAAAATCTGTGTGTTTTTTTTTTACAACTGCCAGTAAATATCAGGGGCTGATAATTTCATGCTGTGTTTACTTTTTAAGTGTAAATCAAGCAAATGACTCTGCTATGGGTATTGTCAGTGTGTCCATATCATGTTTATACTTTTCTAATAATCACTGTTTTTGTTTTCAATAGGAGTTCTGTAATTTGTCAGGTTTCCAGTAAAAAAAAGTGCTCCGCCAGTAAATTTTCCATGTTATGTCGGTAAAAAAATGCTGCGGTTGGTTGGCAACCCTGGCCTAGGCTCAAATGATGTCATCAGTCTGCTGCATGCAGGAGGAAGCAATTCGTCAAACTCCTCCCCCCCATTGATTGGATTGCAAAATTGGAACTTTGCAGGAAGTCACAAGATGAGAGGCTGCAGCAGATCTATGTCAGACATTTCTGAACACAGCCAAGAAAAGCACAGGCAGGATTTACGTGATTGTGTCATCTCTGAGCTTGCATCTCATATCAGCAAGGAGATGTTGGCATTAATGAGCATGAGCACACTTTAGTTGGTCAATCCTGACATACAGTATATATCTTCTTGTTGTCATGGAAATATTTAATACTGCACTTAAATACTTAAAATTAGCGATTAAAACCCTTTTGTCTATATAAAAATTAAATCAAAGAATAGCGGTGCGAAAAAGAGAAAAGGATTACACTTATTGATACAGAGAAGAAACTTGTATTACTCCAATGTTTGTGAATATAACATAACAGATACCACCTTTAAAACCAAGATACCAATGTTACACAGTTATACAAAAAGTAATATGGCTATAATGGACACGGCATTAAATAATGACAAGTTGTCGTTAAATGAATTTATGAGGAAAGCAAAAGAGAAGTGAGATTAATTCTAGGCCAAATCTTAGGATAGGGGGAGAGAGAGAAAGAGAGAGAGAGGGGGAGGGTGGGAGAGAGAGAGAAAGAGAGAGAGAGATACTACATCACCATGTGTCAGGTCACCATCGTCAGGGAAGAGGCCGAAGGGCTTTCTGCCTGACTGAATTATACCCCCCCTGGTCCCTACCCCCTCTTTACAGGATTCAAAAACTCTATAATTCTATTGGTTTTAAAGTTGCCTTACCAATGAATTGGTTGAACCTCAAGCCTAGATATTCATTGGTTCTGAGTACATATCAGAATCGGATTGGTCACATTTTAAGCTCCTTTCTAGCATGGCTAAATCTAAATTAAAGACTCAGTCTATGGTATGTCAAACGATCCTTTGATGCATGGTTTGACTATTTGCCATATTAGCATGCTAAGGGCCCCTGCTGTGATGGAGCCTTTCACTCTGTCCGAGCTTCCCTTCAAGACAAAAGGATGATTTGGCTAATTTAATTAACACCTGATACCTTTAATTGGTTCCCAAGACAGGAGATGCTTATACAGTACAAGTCTGGCCCTGTCATCATAACAAGTCCTATACAACATATACATCCATCTTTTCAATGGTTCCCCTGGTATAAATATGAAAGTCAATATTTCTACAACAGTACCCCCTCAAGTTCATTCTTGAACTTATGTCCTCCTTCAATGATTTTGTACCCCTCCACAATAGCCCAGAAGCCTCCGACCCATCCCCACCACCACTGCGGCTTGAACACGCTGGAACCCAATCACGGTAGACTTGAGATAGTCATGGAGCCTTTGAGACTTCACATCCAACCCGTGAGAGTCTGTACTGCAATGTTTCATCGCCCCTCTGCCTTGGAAGAGCGGAAATCCAATATTGATGGTAGGATCCTTGCATATCCAGTCCTGCAACTTGGGAATATGATGTAATGATTGTAACGATTGAATCGGACCGCGAGACAGCACTTTTCAGCATGGTGAAGGAAAGTTCAGGAGAGTCTTATTTGTGGCACATTTGTCTCAAGAAATGACTTTGTTATCGTTTCTTCTTCAGGTGGTGGTTGGGTGGACCTCTGGAGAGTTCTGCATGAATATATATAAAAAAATATATAATATGGCACTGGCGGGCAGGAATGCTCACGCGTCTTAAAAAAACAGACTGCTGTCCCAGTTACAGAAGATGGATGATAGAAACCAAAAGAAAAACTTAGAGAGCATAATATTAAAGGAGGAAAGGAAGAGAGGTGAGTAATGAAAAAAGAATAAGGAGAATAGGAAAAAAATAATAAACATAAAAAAATAAAAAAATACAGATTAATGCTGCTCCAACCAAGATCTCCAGCTTACATTCCACTTTAGATTGTTAAGGAGCGTTGAATCGGTATCCAAAAAAACAAATACCTGGTTGCCCTGCCAACTTTAGCTGACAGCGAGAAAAAATAAAACATTGTTCCGTTAAAAAACGACTCCTGTCTCATACTAGTCATTGGCGGTATTTTTGCTGGTCAGGTACACAGATAATAACAAAGGGAGAGAGGGTGATGATTACAATTTGTAGAATTTAAGTAAACCTGACCGCACTTTATTATTACAAATTGAAGAGACTTATCCCTAGAACAACAAGAAAAAATATAGTTCTAGGGTCCTCTCTTAAATAAAGAGGAACAAAAAATAAAAATAGACTCCTCTCCCCTATTAGTGATCAACAGGTGAACATGATCATGGTCACTTAACAATTTACAAGTCGGGTTAAAAACATAAAAAAAAAAAAAAAAAAATATTAAAAAGGAGAGACTAAACAATAGTTGCCAAAAAACTTTTAGAATTTAGTCTAACCCGACTGTACTTATTACTAAAAAATGTTTTTTAGAGGCTTTTTCCCAAACCACAGAATAATAATAAAAAAGAATATATAGTTCTTTAACAAAAACGCAATTAAAAAAACAATGCATTATTTGTATTTTCAGGTCTATGCACTATTCCCCTCTTCAGGTGGACAAAGTTTAAACCTTTTGGAACTTTTCTCACCTGAATGAAATGAGAACAAAATAATAAAAATGAAAAAAAAAAGGTTAACAATTAATAAAAATTAAAATTAAAAAAATTATAACCATAACACTACAGGAAAAAAAAGGATGAATAAGAAAAATAAATAAATATATATATATATATATATATATATATATATATATATATATATATATATATATTGAAAATTTATTAAAAATGAATAAAAAATAGAAAATAAAAAATTATTAAAAAATAAAAAATTGGATACACACACATATATATATATATATATATATATATATATATATATATATATATATATATATACACAGAAGGGAGAAATTGCGCATACCCTACAAAATAATTCCAAGCTGCGTCTCAAAGTGTTATACAACACAGATACATAAATTACAAAAAAGGAGTCGCGCTAAATAACAGATTAAAATGCATTGAGTCCATTTGTATATATATAAAAAAAAAAAACGCTAGCAGATGAACAGTAGTGTGTAAACAAGCGTGGAGCTTGAATTCAAAAGTAAAGAGAGTCCCAAGTGAAGATGAATCCACGCACGGTGTAGCTGATGACTAACAAGGACCTCCACCAACACAGAACACACTGTCCCTTACTAGAGCCTATGATCTCATAGAGATCAAACACAGCATGTATGAATCAACCTCCACCTTCCGCAATGGGAATACGATAGCAACGTCCGTCAGATGTAGATAATATCAGACTGTACCGAGTCTGAAGACTTCATCACATGCTGGTCCAGACAGGTGTAGAGCGGTAGAATCTGCAGGGTGCCGACATCACAGATGACCAGTCTGTACTGCACACATGAGATCTTGTGGTACCTCATCCGCCTTCTCACAGCTCAGCTCACTAGGCCCCAAATCATATACACACACACACACATTTACATACACACAGAAACCAAAACAAAAAAAAATTAACCTGATAAATACTAGGAGTATTAACAACAGTACATTTGTGCTGGTCTAGATTGGAACGGGCTTCTTCAGAAATGTGTTTCTGTAGATGTATGGGGGTGTCAGGTTTGATATCAAGCCTTTTCTCTGGGGAACCTTTTTTATTCCAGGAAGCCTACCCCACCTCCACCCAAAATGTTCTCTCAGCCAGCTCCATATCAGATAATTCCCAGCCTTTATTATTTAATATTTCTACAACAATGTAAAGCAGTGGCGGCTGGTGCTCAAAATTTTTGGGGGGCGCAAACAAAAAAAAAAAGAAGAAAAAAATTGCAGCCTCACTGTGCCCATCAAATGCAGCCACTGTGCCATCAATTATCACCACTGTGCCATGCCATCAAACGCAGCCACTGTGCCATGCCATCAAATGCAGCCACTGTGCCCTGCCATCAAACCCAGCCACTGTACCATGCCATCAAACGCAGCCACTGTGCCATCAATTCGCACCACTGTGCCATGCCAACAAATGCAGTCACTGTGCCATGCCATCAAACGCAGCTACTGTGCCATCAATTGTCACCACTGTGACATGCCATCAAACGCAGCCACTGTGCCATGCCATCAAACACAGCCACTGTGCCATCAATTATCACCACTGTGCCATGCCATCAAATGCAGCCACTGTGCCCATCAATTGTCGCCACTGTGCCAATTGTCACCACTGTGCCCTTTAATTGTCGCTACTGTGCCCATTGTCACCACTGTGCCCACTGTCACCACTGTGCACTTTAATTGTCACCACTGTACCCATTGTCGCCACTGTTCCCATTGATGTCACTGTGCCCTTTAATTGTCACCACTGTGTCAATTGTCGCCGATGTGCCCTGTAAAATGCCCCTCCCCCTGGCACTTACCTTTCTGGGAGTCAGCCATCCTCCTTCCACATCCCTCGATGTCTTCTCCCGCTATCGATGACGCTTCAGCCAATCAGAACCGGTGAACCTGATTGGCTGAGATGCCTGTCAGTCTTATCCAAGGAATGCACCCCCCATACGTCCCCTGGAAAAGAATTCGGAAGGCTGAGGGCTGTACTCGGTAAGCCCCTGGCTCTGATAGGCACTTCCGCAGAGCCAACCAGCTGCTGTTATTCAGGTGGTCGCCGCTCAAGGTCCAGCCATCTGAATCAACCAACGGCCAGCAACGCATGCAATGCATGTGTAGCCCTGTTGTTGATTTCAGCTCCTTTAAGAGAAAAGATATTGCAGCTGCAGGTGGAGCCGGAGAGCACAGCTTTGTGGGGATTGTAGACACAGCCACTGAGGAATTACAAATGAAAATGGATACTTAGACTACAGTTCCCAGAGTGCTACAGGAGAAAGAAGGAAGTGAACTCTGGGGCAAGAGGTTGCTGGCCTCAGTCTGGTATGAGGAGACAGGGAGAACAGACTGCTGTTGCTTGGGTGTGCCGCCTGTTTGTGGAGAGACTGTGCTGACTTGTCACACGTGCCTTCCTGAAGTGACATCTGCTACACAGGGTAAACGGCTGTTTGTTCCTGGCTGGAAGAGGATCCTCTGGGGCTGTGAGTAAGGTGCCACCCTGCTGAGAGGACACTGCGGGCGGCGACTCGGCCCGGACGGACGCCAAATTTGATGACCAGAACCCCTGATGACATCAGACTTCAGATCCTATATACAGCTCTTCATCGCAGAAGATAATTGCTGACATCCCTGCCGGCTACAGACGGACATCTCCCTCCGTGGATGGGTGAGAGGCCTCCGGCCCGTTGTCATTAACCATACACACAGATTTTCACCGTTCATATTGGGCCCCAACGTTGGCTAGCTGAAGAAACTACCACTGGCCAGTGGGTTAGGTACCCGGGTACATTGGGACTAAGTTTATATATAAGTTCACAGTTAGAATAACCGCATTTATCGTTCATCACTGTTATGCTGGTGTCTCATATGCAGTCTCTGTGTTATGCTGTGTAGAGATAAATGTTGATGTTGTATATTGCTATTCAGATTATTATATATACAGTAAATAGTTATTTAAACTCTCACAAGGTGTGCTGGTGTGCTGTGGATTCATTGTTTGTGGTGTGTCACAGAGGTAAAACAGAAGACCCGATCATCCAGCGGCTCCTTCGGGGGTGAGCGCTACACGTGGGGGTTCTCGTCCGGGATCTTTTCCGATACCTCTCGCAAAGTGATAACCACACAAACGAGCCAGCAATGGATCCAAACACAGCAGCAGAGTGGTGCGAGGAACAAAATGGCCAATTAGGGCTGAGTGTAGTAATGGACATTCCTGCTGACAAATGGACAGAGGAACAGATCCGTCAAGCAGTAACTACACTAGCACCTGACCAGAAAGTGTTTGTAATAGACACAAAAATAGATCAAGAAATCTCCCATACCTATGCCCTACTAGAATGGAAGAAAGGAGTCCCAACCTGCTTCCAGGGTGATAGCATCCAGCTAACCGGAGAAGTTAAAGCACGGTTACTCCCTCTAGTCACCTCAGCAAGTTGTTTGGAGGGACAAAGCCAGACCATGTCAGACACAGTGGAAGTAACTACCACTTCTGTGCCAACCACTAACTACCCCCCAGCTTCCTTCTTCATGGACATAGGAAAACTGGTAGAGAGCGTTATAAAAATGTCCTCGCCCTCTGTGAACTATGGCTACAGGAAGTTGAGAATCTTTTCTGGAGTGCAGCCTGTACCTCCTGGAGAAGAAGAGTATGAAACCTGGATGGAACAGGCTATGCAAGCACTGGAAGAATGGGATGTTCCAGAGGCTCAAAAGAAACAGCGCATTACTGAAAGTCTGAAAGGCGTTGCAACAGAAGCCATCCGAAATTTGAAATTCAGTCAGGAGTCTTGTACAGCATATGACTATCTTCGCATGTTGCAAGATGAGTTTGGGCGCACAGAGAAAGGTACAGATTTAATCTTCCTCTTTGAACACATGTTTCAACGGGAAAATGAGCAGCTTTCCGAGTATATTCGACGACTAAACAAAATGCTATACCAGATTGTACTAAAGAAAGAATAGAGCCCAGGGATATGGATCAAGTAAGAATGAAACAGATCCTGAGAGGCGCTCTGAGTTCTGACCCTATCTGGATCCAGTTGAAAACTTTACAAGGAGGTACCTCTTTGCGATACTCTGATCTCATTAAGATGGTAAGGGAGGAAGAGGCTATCCTAGAGGAGAAAAAGAAGGGCTCAGGATTTTCATTTCCTGCTGAGGTTCGAACGCTCAATGTGTCGAATGGGAATTCAGAAATAGAGAAATTAAAGGCGCAAGTTTCCCAGCTGACGCAAATGCAGGTGTCAAGTCGCCCCTTGAAAAAGTCACGTCAGAACCAGTTCCTGATTCTACCACTCAGGTGGTGCCTATCAAGAAACCGTCAAACATCTGCTATAACTGTGGAGGAGTGGGTCATTACCGAAGTATCTGTCCGAGCCCATCGAATTCAAGAGGAAGTTATCTACCGGCGGGAAACTACAGAGGGCCCCAGTGAGGGAGCAAACTGGGTGCCCAACTACTGAAGACTGCTCTGATTCCCAGGATACCAATAAGAGGCCCAAGTCTTTACCCAGAGCCCCCCCTGCTACGACAAAAAGATCCCCTCCCTTGATGTCTGGTCCTGTGTCACAGGGAAGCAATGCACACTCACAACCTAAACCCCAGTTAGGGGGAAGAAAACAACCACCACGAGCTAGGAAGAAGGCTGGAGTGCAGCCGACTGGGTCTATGCCTTCTACTACTCCGAAGAAGTTCCCTGACAAGTTGATAGGTCCTTCACCCATTATCCCAGTTCAAGTAGAAGGGGTTTACACGAAGGCTCTCCTCGATTCAGGTGCTCAAGTAACACTGATTTACCGGGACTTCTACCAGAAGCATTTGAAGCATTTACCCCTGATGGAGTTAGAGGATCTCGAAATCTGGGGTATTGGGACTCAGAAGCTTCCATATGATGGGTGTCTACAAGTGAAGCTGGAGTTCAGTTCGGCAACTGTTGGGCAACCAGGGGTCTGTGACGCCTTGGCCATTGTATGTCCCCGCTCACCAGGAGCTAATCGGAGTTCTATAATAGTGGGGATAAATACTGACTTGGTGAGACGCCTTATAACTCCATTAGTGACGGAAGAGAGTTCTACTTCTGAGGAGATGCACCCGATGTTGCGGCCAATCTACCAGCGGATTATACAAGAACAGAGGGCCCCTGCAGAAGTGGGACGGCTTTGGAGATTAGAAAGAGCGGAGAAGGTCTTACAGCCAGGAGAAATTACTAGTTTCCGGGCCTCAGTCAAGTTGAATTGGTCACAACCAGGCCCCTATGTGGTCCTGGAAACTGATCCCAGAAATGTGAAGAGATCTGGAGTGGAATTGGTGCCGGAGATAATATCCACCAGAGCCCTACAGCGGGCCCGTGGGAGAGTCTCTGTAAGTGTATGCAATGTGTCAGACTACCCAGTGACCTTGAAGGAACGGATGCCGATTGGACAAGTGGCCACTGCCACACCCCTCTTACCCACTGAATTGGTGGGGGGAGTAGACAGAGAGATCCCAGCTGAACGGTTCTATCCTAAAGACGCTCCAATCTCGCCTGAGTGGAAGAAGCGAATTCAATCTCAACTCCTCAAGTGGCAGGATTTGTTCTCCAAGGATGAGTTTGATGTGGGATGTGCTAAGAGCACTCGACACCGCATTCGCCTCCAAGATGACAAGCCCTTTCGAGAAAGGTCACGGCGAGTCCCATTGGGAGATCTAGATGACCTAAGGGAACAACTGGCTGAATTGAAAAGGACCAGGATAATCCAAGAATCCAGGAGTCCTTATGCCTCACCCATTGTGGTAGTTCGCAAGAAAAACGGTTCCATCCGTTTGTGCATAGACTACCGCACACTCAACCAAAGAACCATTCCCGACCAATACACTACTCCTCGAATAGAAGATGCCTTACAGTGTCTGTCTGGAGCAAAGTGGTTTAGTGTACTTGACCTGCGAAGTGGGTATCACCAGATACCCATGCATCCTGAAGATAAAGAGAAGACTGCTTTCATCTGTCCACTGGGATTCTTTGAGTTTAATAGAATGCCCCAAGGCCTCACAGGAGCCCCAGCAACTTTCCAACGACTAATGGAAAAGACGGTGGGAGACATGAACCTGATTGAGGTACTAGTGTATCTGGATGACCTAATAGTCTTCGGAAGAACACTGGAAGAACATGAGCAGCGGTTGGAAAAGGTCTTGAAGCGGCTGCATGAAGAAGGATTGAAACTTTCCTTGGAGAAGTGTCAATTCTGTCTGCCTTCAGTCACGTACCTGGGACATGTTGTTTCAGCAGAAGGCATATCAACTGATCCTAAGAAGTTGGAAGCTGTGGCTTCATGGCCGAGACCTCGTAATATTACTGAACTCCGGTCCTTCCTGGGATTCTGCTCATACTATAGAAGGTTCGTAGAGGGGTTTGCCAAGATAGCTCAGCCTCTGAACAAACTTCTAAGAATGGAAGGAGCAGAAGATGAATCAATGCCCTTTGAGCCGGGTTCATCAGCCCACGGGCCTAGGAAGCCTCGTGAATCAATCCAGGAGGAATGGACCGACCAATGTGAAAGAGCTTTCCTCCAATTGAAAGGAAGTCTAACACAGGCTCCTGTCCTTGCCTACGCTGATCCTGCCAAGCCTTATGAACTACATGTGGATGCTAGCAGAGAAGGGCTAGGAGGAGTACTATACCAGGAATATGATGGCCTCCTGAGACCGGTGGCATATGTGAGTCGGGGTCTCACCCCTTCTGAGAAGAATTATCCCACTCACAAGTTGGAGTTCCTGGCCTTGAAGTGGACAGTGGTGGACAAACTAAAAGACTACCTGTACGGGGCCAATTTCGTGGTCAGAACCGACAACAATCCACTCACTTACATTCTCACTACGGCAAAACTGGATGCCACTGGGCACAGGTGGTTGGCTGCCCTGTCAGGATTCCGCTTCAGCCTCAAATATCGCCCTGGGGTCAATAACCAAGACGCGGATGCCTTGTCCAGAAGACCCTATAGCACAGGGGTCCCAGAAACAGAGTGGACTCATTTGACTCCAGATGGAGTTCAAGCCCTATGCCAAGGGGTGGAATACCGAACCAAAGGAGTGATTGGAGCAGAGGCCATAGGAGTCATGGCTGCCGGTGTCCCTAAAATGTATTGTAACCCTACACAGCTGAGGAGTGAGGGCCTGCCTACTTTCACGAAGAAGGACCTGAGAGTAGATCAGGCTGAAGATCCTTTGATTGGGTTAACTCTAAGAGCAATGAAAGCGGGTCAAAGAGGGCTCCTACTAACTGATTCACCAAAAGAGGCTCGTCTGGTCCACAAAGAGTGGGAACGGTTGAAACTGCTAGACGGGGTGGTCTACCGAAGGGGCCCCTCGGATGACTTGGAAGAAAAGCAGCAGTTGTTCCTCCCAGAGAAGCATAGAGAAAATGTACTGAGAGCTTTGCATGATGACCATGGTCACTTAGGATCAGAAAGAACTTTCAAACTGGTCCGAGACAGATTCTATTGGCCCTGCATGAGATCTGAAGTTGAAAGCTACTGCCATTCCTGTCTAAGATGTATCCAGAGGAAAACTTTACCTTCGAGGAATGCTCCAATGAGCCATCTACAAAGTCAAGGACCCATGGACCTGGTGTGCATTGACTTCCTGTGCCTAGAGCCTGACACTAGTGGACAGGGAAACATCTTGGTGGTGACAGATCACTTTACCCGTTATGCTCAAGCTTTTCCAACCAAAGATCAACGTGCTCCTACTGTAGCCAAAGTCCTAGTAGAAAAGTTCTTCGTTCATTATGGTCTACCTCAGAGGATCCATTCTGATCAAGGCAGAGACTTTGAAAGTCGACTCATCAGGCAGCTCTTGGATCTATTAGGGATTCAGAAGTCGAGGACCTCCCCCTATCACCCCCAGGGTGATGCACAACCGGAGAGATTCAATCGTACTCTACTCAACATGTTGGGAACACTGTCGACCCGGGAGAAACAGCACTGGAGTCGGCATATCTCTACCATTGTGCATGCTTACAATAGCACAGAAAGTGATGCTACCGGATACTCACCGTACCGCCTCATGTTTGGAAGAGAAGCCCGATTGCCAGTAGATTTAGCTTTTGGCCTCTCCCTTGACCAGACGTCTATTGCGTCTCATCAGGGCTATGTGGATAGACTCAGGAAGAACCTGGCTTCTGCATTTGAGAAGGCCCGTTCGACCTCTGAGGGTAGAGAACGAAGAAACAAACGAAACTATGACCTGAGGGTTCGGGTACAGGACCTACAGCCAGATGATCGAGTTTTGTTGAGAAATTTGGGTGCGTCTGCAAGACACAAGCTAGCTGATAGATGGAGTTCTCAGATCTACATTGTCTGTAAACAATTACCTGGCCTGCCAGTGTACCAGATTCGACCAGAGGGAAAGACCGGGCCACTGAAGAATTGGCATCGGAATCATCTCCTACCTCTGAATGAAGCTGTGCGGGTACCAGATAGAGATGAGTCTCCTTCACCCATTCCATCCACTTCCCGTCAAGCACCTGTTACCCGGTCACAACAGCCACCTTCTACAAGAGAAAGTGAGGACGACAGCGATGAGGAAGATGTGTGTCCGAGTTGGATGTGGCCATCTGAACCTATGGATGTCCATCCAACTATTATGGCTCCTGAGCAGGACTTGAGCAATTTGAGACCGGATGCCCCTGAATTTGTGCCTCAAGCAAACGAGGATATGCCCATGGAAGATAATTCTGTACCTTCTCAAGTGGAAAGTCTCTTGCCAGAAACCTCAGTGCTAGAGGATGCTCTTGTTCAGCCAGTCGAAGAGGAAACTGAATCCTCTCAGCCAACACTTCAAGTAGAAGGGGACTCCGCAGATGAGGGCCCATCATGGCTTTTAGAATCAAGGTCCAAACGACCAGTGCGACCCCCTCAGAGACTCACTTATGACTCACCAGGGAATAGCACAGAGGAAGCTGTAACTACTGTGCGAAGATCACCCGAGGTGTCCACCTTGACCACAGAAGTATCAAAGGACTTGTGTCCAACTCAGGCCATCAGCACACCTTGGTGGAGTGTCCCTCTACCCACCCCACTTGCTAGACGCTGTCATAAACTGCATCTATCTGCACGCAGTAAAGGTATTCAAGTAGTTTAGTATAAACTTTATATGTGCCTTTATATTGTATATGCTGTCTGTAGAACTTACAAACGCAGTTTACCCTTTGGAGGGACCCAAAGACTTTAAGTAGGGGGAGAATGTAGCCCTGTTGTTGATTTCAGCTCCTTTAAGAGAAAAGATATTGCAGCTGCAGGTGGAGCCGGAGAGCACAGCTTTGTGGGGATTGTAGACACAGCCACTGAGGAATTACAAATGAAAATGGATACTTAGACTACAGTTCCCAGAGTGCTACAGGAGAAAGAAGGAAGTGAACTCTGGGGCAAGAGGTTGCTGGCCTCAGTCTGGTTTGAGGAGACAGGGAGAACAGACTGCTGTTGCTTGGGTGTGCCGCCTGTTTGTGGAGAGACTGTGCTGACTTGTCACACGTGCCTTCCTGAAGTGACATCTGCTACACAGGGTAAACGGCTGTTTGTTCCTGGCTGGAAGAGGATCCTCTGGGGCTGTGAGTAAGGTGCCACCCTGCTGAGAGGACACTGCGGGCGGCGACTCGGCCTGGACGGACGCCAAATTTGATGACCAGAACCCCTGATGACATCAGACTTCAGCTCCTATATACAGCTCTTCATCGCAGAAGATAATTGCTGACATCCCTGCCGGCTACAGACGGACATCTCCCTCCGTGGATGGGTGAGAGGCCTCCGGCCCGTTGTCATTAACCATACACACAGATTTTCACCGTTCATATTGGGCCCCAACGTTGGCTAGCTGAAGAAACTACCACTGGCCAGTGGGTTAGGTACCCGGGTACATTGGGACTAAGTTTATATATAAGTTCACAGTTAGAATAACCGCATTTATCGTTCATCACTGTTATGCTGTGTAGAGATAAATGTTGATGTTGTATATTGCTATTCAGATTATTATATATACAGTAAATAGTTATTTAAACTCAAGGTGTGCTGGTGTGCTGTGGATTCATTGTTTGTGGTGTGTCACAGAGGTAAAACAGAAGACCCGATCATCCAGCGGCTCCTTCGGGGGTGAGCGCTACACATGAATCTATGTTATTGTATCAGTGGCGGTGCGAGAGCCAGAGGGGGCGGCGCTCCAGCGCCCTCTATAGACACACCGCCACTGTGTTAAAGCAGAAGTATACTCTACCACTTTTGTTTAATGGGCCCCCTGCAGTGTTATGCTGTAAAAATATGCTAGTATGCACCACATAATAGCACATTATGGCAAACTTTTTTTAAAACTGAGCTCCCAAAGCTGCTCTGTCCCTGCTGGTGTTCCAATCTTCACCCAGTCTTCCTTCCAGGTGCATATTCCCTGGGTGTTTAAATGGCTGGGCCACAATGACGTCACTCCCAAGCATGTGCATGGGAGTTATCATAGCAACATGGCTCTCTGCATTCAGGCCGCACTCAGTGGGCCCTGAATGCAGAGTGAGCAGTGACATCATTGACTAGAGCAGGCATGTCCAAAGTCCGGCCCACGGGCCAAATGCAGCCCCCCTGTTGATTTAATATGGCCCCCCTGGAGATTTGGATATATACATTGTTTGTGGCCCCCAGGGCCAAAAAAGATATATACCGTATTTATCGGATTACATGAAGAGATTCTCCTGTTTACTCAGCAGATTCTGTATTGGAAGTCCCATCTCCTGGGATGCCATTGAATGACTGTTTTGTCTATCATAGGAGGCGGGACTTTGTATTAAAGAGGCCATAGAGTAAACAAGATATCCTCCTGTTTGTGATCTTCCGGTTCTCGTCCCGCCCTCTAACCGCCGAGGCTGCAGATGGCCATCGATCAGGCTGCATTCGTGGCAATGGTGAGGCTGCATTCGTGGCAATGGTGAGGCTGCATTCCTGGCAATGATGAGGCTGCATTCAGGCAATGGTGAAGCTGCATTCCTGGCAATGGTGAGGATGCATTCATGGCAATGGTAAGCACATGCTTGTTATACGCCGATAAATACGGTATATCCAAATAACATACCCAAGCTCATCCTTAGTCCTGAGCAGCGCTCTGGGATTCATTGAGGCCACAAAAGAAATATATACAGTATATCCAAATAACACGCCCAAGCTCATCTCTTCACCACTCACAGCCACAAAGGCAAGAGAATTCTTGTTGGGCAATGTATTCGTGCTCAGACGAACACACTTAAACTGAATTTTAATGGTTCAAAGAATGTCAGGCAAAATAGTCGGCCCCCTAACGCATGTTCACTTCATCAATTCTGGCCCTCTTTGAAAAAAAGTTTGGACACCCCTGGACTAGAGCCAATGTGAATATCTCGTGAACGGCACAATTTTAGGAGATATCCATCGGCCAAAGCTTACCTGTAGGTACAAATTTTAAAACTGAGTTCACTACTGCTTTAAAGTGGTTGTAAACCCTTACAGACCACTTTGACCTACAGGTAAGCCTAGATTAAGGCTTACCTGTAGGTCCAAGAAATACTGTATCTCCTTAACCTACACAGTTAAGGAGATATTTCCAAGAAAGACGGCACCAAAGTCACTCCGGGTATCATGGCGGCGAAGGAGGAGGTGTCCGAAGACCGCTGCGGGGGCTTTGTTCTCGGGTAAGTAATTCATGCCTTTGTCTTGCAGGGTTTTTTTTTTTTTTTATTTAAATAGAGGGTTTACTTGCTCTTTAAGTGCAGCATGCTAAGTAAAGTTACGATGTAACATTTCTAGGTCTTTATTACTTCTCAGGGAGATCACAGTACTCCCCTGACAATGTTTTAATTTGCTTTTCTCTCCAAAAGAATGGCACCATCTTTGATCAGCCATCATCCAGGATCACCATCTACATCCAGTTCTTGGCTGTATTCACAAATATCAAATGTGTTCATATGGATCAGCCCCTGCTGCAGCCTCTCCGCTGTGACAAAGTTACAATGTTACAGTCTTGGCATTCTGTATTGAGATATTGTCTTGATGCTGTGTAGGTATATTTTAGGGTGACCAGACGTCCCCGGTTTTTGGGGACAGGCCCCAAATTAAGAACGCTGTCCCCGGAGCTTATCTGTTACCAGATCTGTCATCTCAGAAGGAGGACCCGGAGGTAGAGCAGGCGGGGACTCCCATAACACCAATAAGCTTCACCTGAAGTGTAGCTTTTTACAAAACAAACATCCCCGGGCCCCCTGTGCTCAGTGGGGCCGAGGGACAGTAAGCGGACTATTTCTTCATTTTCGGGTTTAGGCAGATTAATCCGCTGCAGCGTGCTACACAGCTGAAGCCTAACCTCTTCAATATGAATACACTGTGACACCCTAAACCCGAAAATGAAGAAAAAGTCAGCTTACTGTCACCCGGCTCCCACTGAACACAGGGGGCCCAGAGACGTTTGCATACAATAATTCCATAAACACATAACACATACACTGCATATATCATTTGAGGAAAATATACTTATAAAATAGTTTACAATTTGCCAAAAAAAAAAAGGCCCCCTGGATTTCATGTAACCACTTAAGGACCGCCTACTGCACATTTACGTCGGCAGAATGGCACGGCTGGGCACATCAACGTATATATACGTTGATTTTAGTACCCAGCCGTGGGTCACGGGCGCGTGCCCGCGGCGCGCTCCCGTGACCTGGTCCGAAGCTCCAGGACCGGGACCGCTGGACTCGCGGACCCGATCACCGCTGCAGTGCGGCGATCCGTCCCTGGAGCTGAAGAACGGGGAGAGCCGTGTGTAAACATGGCTTCCCCGTGCTTCTCTGTGGCCGCAGCATCGATCGCGTCATCCCTGTTATAGGGGGACGCGATCGATGACGTCACACCTACAGCCACACCCCCCTACAGTAGTAAACACACACACAGGGAACACTCAAAGTGACAGCGCCCCCTGTGGTTAACTCCCAAACTGCAACTGTCATTTCCACAGTAAACAATGCAATTTAAATGCATTTTTTGCTATGAAAATGACAATTGTCCCAAAAATGTGTGAAAATTGTCCGAAGTGTCCGCCATAATGTCGCAGTCACGAAAAAAATCGCTGATCGCCGCTATTAGTAGTAAAAAAAAAATAATTAATAAAAATGCAATAAAACTATCCCTTATTTTGTAAACGCTATACATTTTGCGAAAACCAACCGATAAACGCTTATTGCGATTTTTTTTACCAAAAATATGTAGAAGAATACGTATCGGCCTAAACTGAGGAAAAAAATTGTTTTTTTATATATTTTTGGGGGATATTTATTATAGCAAAAAGTAAAAAATATTGCATTTTTTTTAAAATTGTCGCTCTATTTTTGTTTATAGCGCAAAAAATAAAAACCGCAGAGGTGATCAAATATGACCAAAATAAAGCTCTATTTGTGGGGAAAAAAGGACGCCAATTTTGTTTAGGAGCCACATCGCACGACCGCGCAATTGTCAGTTAAAGCAACGCAGTGCCGAATCGCAAAAAGGGGCAAGGTCCTTTACCTGCATTTTGGTCCGGGTCTTAAGTGGTTAAAAAAACTGGTCACCTTATGCCTCGTACTCATGATTGGAATTTCTGATGGAAAAAGTCAGACGGAATTTTTACATCGGAAATTCTGACCGTGTGTATGCCCCATCTGACTTTTTCCTTTGGAAATTCAGACGGGGTTAGAAAGAGAACATGTTCTCTTTTTTTCCGATGTATAAAACTTCTATCGGAAATTCCATTTGTCTGTATGGAGAAAAAAACACGCATGCTCGGAAACAATTTGACGCAGGCTTCGAAAAAATTGAACTTCATTTTTCTAGGCTCATCATAGTGTTGTACATCACCGCATTTTTGGTGGTCGGAATTTGGTGTGTCTGTGTGTATGCAAGACAGCTTGAACAGAATTCCGTTGGAAAAACTCTTCGGTGTTTATCCCGACGGAAACTCCGATCGTGTGTACGGGGCGTAAATATATATAATACTGTAAAAAGTAACAACTGAAAGTGTTACTAAACCCACAACAGTAAAATCAGTCTTTATATACAGTAACGCATGTTTGCTATACTGCATTGTGTAAAAAGGCTGTCTAAAATAATTGCACTTGTATGTTTTGTGTACTGTGGGAGACCATATATAGTGAATGCAGGGTCCTGGGTTTAGTAACACTCAAATGAAACGTGCTGTAGCCGAAATGCTAATCTCATTTCAGATGCCATCACTTTTACACTAGCACGACAAAAAGGGACTGTTTATTTCTTTTTCTGACTGCCTGCTGTACAGTATTGTACAATGGTGCCTGGCAGGCAAGTGCCCAACTTGCCTTGCGATAGCGCTGGCCCTGCCTGGCTGCCATGTGACATTGTGTCTTCAATGGGGTTATTTTCTGAGCGAGCAGAAAGGGGGTCTCATTCTCCATCCTCACCCCGGAGTTGTAGTGCTTTGTAAACATCCCATGAGTGTCCTGAGACATCTTTATAAGTAAATGTTGGCAGAGGGTTTACCCTGCCTATGGAGGTTTATTTTATTAATGTGATAAGAAGCTGAGCAGAGACCACTTACCGGGAAGAGGGACACTATCCTCATTATCCATGAAGTGACGTGTGACAAAGGTGATGTGTGAGACAGCTGCACAAAGAGAATTTATCTGACATTGCATTAACCTCAGAGTCTCGAATGATATATGCCCTCCCAATCTCCCTGGGGATCTGTGGATCCTCTTGGCTCTTTGTTGCTCCGAGTTCATCTTCGCTGCAGTTTAAAGAAGAACTTCAGGTAAACGGCTGTATATGCAGATTAAAGTGGTTGTAAAGCTTCACTCTTTTTTTTAAATAACAAATATGTCATACTTACCCCCACTGTGCAGCTCGTTTTGCACAGAGTGGCCCTGATCCACATCTTCTGGGGTCCCTTGGCGGCTGTCTCGGCTCCTCCCCGCATCAGCTAACCCCCTCAGGGAAGCGCTCTCCCAAGGGGGTTAGCTTGCGGGCGTGCTCCCGAGTCCTGTATCTGGCATCCAAAAGCTGCCTACTACAGGACTCGGCCCTGCCCCCGAACCTCGTGTGATTGGAGTTGATTGATAGCAGCGCGAGCCAATGGCTGCGCTGCTATCAATCTATCCAATGAAGAGCCGAAAACAGCCAAGAAGACTGGGCCGACATCAAGTGCGTTCTCGATGCAGGACTTTTAAGGGCTTAGGTAAGTAAATGGGGGGGCCTGCAATCGCTGAATGTTTTTTCACCTTGATGCATAGGATGCATTAAGGTGAAAAAACATGAACCTTTACAACCCCTTTAAATACTTTTCATTCCAATATATTTGTATTGATTTTATTGAATTTTATAAAACAACAAAACACATATACATACACAAACAAATACAATTATCCTGAGTACAAGTTCAACTGAGATGTTCTTTAAAGTTATAGGCCCAGATTCACAGAGCGATTACGCCTGCGCAACAGGAGATGCGCGTGCGTAAGTCTAAATGTGCGCGTGCGTTTCGTTGCGCGGCATCCCCAGAACGAGATACGCAAAAAATCGTCTTTTTTTTGTCCCGCGTAATTTCGTTAGACTGGCGCATCCGTCCGCGCAAAAGTGCGATAGACACACCATTGATTTGCTAGTCAAATATGCTAATGAGGGACTTACGGGGATCCACAAAAGAACGTTGGGGCAGCGCAGGCGACGCAGTGTGCGCAACAGCAAAATGTCCTGTCTAAAATTAGAGCTGATAAAAGCTGGTCTAAAAAAAGAAAAAAAGTCTACTTGTCAGATAAAGCAACACTGTTAGTGAGGAGTTCAGCAGTCACACGTGTTGCTCAACAATCTGTATGCCAACATGCCAGGGGCATCGTCGCACATAGCTATACTACTGACTTTAGATGAACAAAGAAGGAGGAGGGCACGGAGGATGGCACTAAGGAGGGCACGGG
This sequence comes from Rana kukunoris, assembly GCA_029574335.1. Lineage (NCBI taxonomy): Eukaryota > Metazoa > Chordata > Amphibia > Anura > Ranidae > Rana > Rana kukunoris. The sequence goes on along the minus strand of CM056051.1, from coordinate 421,012,704 downwards.
AGATGTTTTTTTTTTTTTTTTATTTGCTTATATAAAATTTACAATTTAATCTAATCTAATACAATATTCTTATCTGATACAAGCCCCTCACTCTTCACTTGATATATCACACATGCATAGACATCTTTGGCATGAGTGATTCTGAGGTGTCTCGCATCTTCAGATTCACCCCTCATGTCATCCTGGAATGACCACAACCTTGCAGGAGGACATCACCAGCCCAACACATGACACCACCCATGACACCCATGACAGCTACATATACAATCAGAGCCCCATCCCCACAGATTTCGAACAGAACATGTATGGGGACAGCTGGCTGGTTGGTGAGTGACATGGGTGGCAGGCATGACTATCCCCTCCCGTGATGCACACCTCACAAGTGGCACATGCATGACTAACATCCTCCTGTCTTTTCCCTTCAAGGTGACTCTGCATATGCACTGGTACCCCATCTCATGACCCCATCTCATGCCAGCTCACATTATGCATCTTTGCACGTTAAACACACACATTAATCATGGCACAATGAGAATGCATGCATGCACACCACTGTGGTCCCTAGCACACACACACCACATCGTCATCACATTGGATTGGCACCAGTCCACCATGCAGGACTTGTGAGCTGCAACGCCACGCCACGGCTCCAATTATGTCACTGTACATTCATACACCATTCACACAGACCTGGGATCACTTCTCCACCACAAATGAGGGTGACACCCCTTTTCCCGCAGGAATATCACCCCCACATTCCAATATCATACACAAACAGAACCAAAAAAATTAAATAAATGACGAGCAAAAAAAAAAAAATGCCCAGCAAAAATATAATTTAAACAAAATAACAACAAAGAAAACACATAAAAGACAAAAATCACTCTGCAAAACAGTCCCCAAATATCTCAAAGACACGTCACAAACAAACAAAAGCACCTTGCTGTAGAGGGAGGGATACAAAGGGATGTACTTTTGCAAAGGAAGTGCATTTGTGTCTGTCTATTTATGCTGTCTGCGTAGTTCACAAAGTTGCCCTAGTCCATTTCCAATTTCACTGATTGCGCCACTCCCGAGTTGTGAGCATGCGCACAGCGGAGCTGACCATGGTCTCCTTCAAGCGCGCATGCGCGAGCCGGCCGGCCCTTCATTTGCATGGGGTCACGGCTCATTTCAATGTAACACGCCCACGTCCTTCCCAATTAGTATTACTCCTCCTTACGCCTCTGGAAAAATGTTACGTATGCGCAATTTCCTGCGCAAAAGCTACGAGAATAGGGTGATTACGCGGCAAAATTGCGCAAGTCTAACGTAAAGGCGGTGCGCTACGCCGGTCCAATAATGCGCAGATGTACGTGAATCTGGGCCATAGTTACTAAATCGTTTAACTTCCACAATAATACATTATTTCAAAAAACTCTCCTCTATATTTTCTAAACAACAATAACAACAACAAAAAAAGGGGGGGGGGAGAAATAACATAAAAAAAAATCATGAAGTCTTTCTTCGGCCTTTATGTTTTTTTTTATTTTTTTATTTATTTGTTTTAATTGTCATACATACATTGAAATAAACAATTTAATTAATCCATCCATTAATTAATTTAATTAATCCATCAATCATATGAGTTCCAATGAATCCATTCAGAATCCAATTAACAGCATTACTTAATTACATCCACAGAAAAAAACATATAATTTGGGATAGTCCCCATTCTGTCTTCCGTTTCTCTTGTATGCCCTGACAACATACTTTACTAAGAATAAACACCTCTACATATCTGAAGAGGAAAAAGTAGAAAGTAAAAAGCCCCCTGAGGGAAAGAATTCCTAAAAAAAAAAAAAACACGAGAAAAATTATAGAAACCTTATGGTTATTTCAACAGGAATATAATATATCTGCTCCAACAGCTAAACATTTAGAAATCAAAACATTTCCAAAAATATTGATGAATTTTTAAATCTATCCTAGTCTGCCAAACCCTATTAAACTTCTGTATAGTATCATTATTTTCAGCTACCAGTATCTCCATATGCATAATACTAGAAGAGACGGTTCACAGTGGGGCGACCTGGGATCCGACTTGAAGTCTCCCCAAGTCGTCCCAAGTCGTGTGGTTGAGAAAATCAATTGAAGTGAATGAGAGCCGTCTTAATACACACTACTGAAGTCGCTCTGACTTCAGAAAAGGTTCCTGTACTACTTCAATCCGACTTTTAGGCAACTTGTAGGCAACTTGTACCCATTGATTTCAATGGAAGTCGCCTCAGAAGTCGGATCACTGTCTTAACTGAAGCAACTTTCCAGGAAGATAACATAGATTTCTTAGGCAAACCCCTCCCTCCCCCTCCTTCTCCCAGAGCTGATTGTTGTTTGATTGGCCACTGGAAAGTCTCCTGTCCTGGAGGCGACTTAAAGTTGCCTTGTACTGTCCTGGAGGCAACTTGAAGTTGCCTTGTAAGTTGCCTGATGATTCATACTCAAGTCGTGTCCAAGTTGCCTCCCAAAGTCGTGCTAGAAGTCGTGCCCCCTCCGGTACATGCAGCGGTCGGTAAGCCTCTGGGAGTGATCCGGGATGAGGGGGCGGCTGTTCATTTCTGTCCGCCCCCTCGCGATCGCTCCCAGCAAATCCGCTTTCCCCTCTGCCCGCCCTCTGCCTGCGTAATGTAAACACAGGCAGAGGAAATTATGTCATTCTCCTCTCGGCGGTCTTTTCGTTCCGGCGAGAGGAGAGAAGACATCACAAAGTGAGTTGCACCTAACACTACACTGACACCAGTACACATAGGCACACTTAACCCCCTTTAGGTCACCCCCCCCCCCAGCCCCCTGTCACATTGTCACTGATTGCAGTGATCATATATTTACTGATCACTGCATTTAGTGTCAGTGTGACAGTTAAAAGTTGCAGGGCAGTTAGTCTTAGGCCCCTTTAGGTCCAGGGTAGCCCCCTACCCCCCCAATAAAGGTTTAACCCCTTGATCACCGTCGTAGTTAACCCTTTCCCCCCCTATTGCCAGTGTCACTAAGCGATCGGTTTTCTGATCGCTGTATTAGTGTAACTGTTGCCGCTAGGTAGCTAGTTTTTTTTTATATTGCGATTTTTTTTTACTAAAGACATGTGGCTGAATACATTTTCACCTAAATGTTTGACTAAAATTTTGTTTATTCGATTTTTCTTAATTTTTTTTAAAAAAATTCGGTCTTTTTTTGTTTATTTTGCAAAAAATAAAAATTCCAGAGGCAATCAAATACCATCAAAAGAAATCTCTATTTGTGGGAAGAAAAGGACGCAAATTTTGTTTCGGTACAACATTGCATGACCACGCAATTACCAGTTAAAGCAGAGCAGTGCCAAATTGTAAAAACACCTTTGGGCATTTAGCAGCATATTGGTCCGGGGCTTAAGTGGTTAAGGTAAAAAAGAAAAAAGATCCAATTTGAGTTTTTAATTGATTCTAGACATGTGCATTCGTTTTCGTTAGAATGCATTTTCGTCCGAAAATCATTTTTTTTCGTTATCATTTTAACAAACGATAACGAAAGCGCATGAAACGAAAATCGAAAGATCCAACATAAAAAATGCTTTATTTTCGTTCTCGTTGCGGTAAAAATTAGATATAGAGAGATTCGACATGACGCTGACTGAATACAGTGAATGAATAGCAATCTGTCTATAGAACCTGATATACACACACATACGGTACTTTTCGACATTATAGAGAAGAGATTCGACATCATAGAGAAAAGATTCGACAGCATAGAGAAAAGATTAGACACTATAGAAATAATTGATTCGACATTTCAGAGAATAGATTTTGATTTATGAGAAAATAAATTCGACATTATAGAGAATAGAAGGCTTATGGTGTATATCGAAAGTGCTAAGCAGATTCGACGGAGAAGATATACTGCACTCGTACATTTTAATGCTCTGTCCATAGGCTATAGAAACATTCTAATGTTGGTTGACTATGACTAGTAATAATATTACAGAAAAGAAATGTAGTTGCGCTAAAAATTGACAATATTCTAATAATATTCAGTGATAATGATAAATAAAGAGTCCCAAGTGTGAATTGAAACAAACATCAAAAATTCAGAAAGTCCAAAAAGATTCCAAAATTCTCGATTAACTTGAAGTCAATCAGTGAGACCAGAAATGGAGAAAACCACCACCAGCAGGAAACACCATAAGTAATGGAGGCTTACCAGAAGGCAAGCATATGGGGCTTGCGGCTGAAACCCCAGCCAGGGCCTTTAAACTGGAACTATCACCAGACTCAATATGCGGATTCCTCCCGATGTCCGTTGATGTCAGTAAGCCCACGGAAAAAATAAACTAACATAGTGATGTACCGTAAGCATAAACAATTTATTAAAATAAATACACTTACAAGAATGTCTTTCTTTAAAAGCATGTAAAGTAAGGCGGCCGGCTCTCACGAACGCCCATCCTCATGGATTGCAACGCCTCACGTCAGCACATCTACCTTGCCCGACGTACGTTTCGTCATAAAATGACACTGACGGATCGCGTATTATATTACCGCTATGGGACCAAGTCTCGATCTGAGACTAGGGGCCAGATTCTCAGAGGCGTTACGACGGAGTATCTCAGATACCCCGTCGTATCGCCTTTTTTTTTTAGTCGTATCTATGCGTGTGATGCTGTGCATCACTTTTGCATAGATACGCTTCTACATCCGACAAGTGTAATCCAATTACACTTTCGGATCGTAGGTGTAATGACAACTCCGGCCACTAGGTGGCCTTTACGTTGTTTTTTCATTTGCATATGCAAATGAAGTAGTACGCCGATTCTCGATCGCTTTTACGCCGCCCCGTCGTCGCGTACGTCGTTTTCGTTCGCGTAAGGTTACCCCAGCTTCTATGTGGAGTAACCTTACGAGGTCCCGTCGGATGCCGTCGTGTCCCGTCGGATGCCATGTTAAGTATGGCCTCGGGACCGCGTCGTGTTGTGCGTCGTTTACGTCGTTTGCGTACGCCGATTCTCAATGGGGCTGGCGTACGCTGCGATTACGTCGTTTACATTGAGAAAATGTGACGTCCTTTGGAGCATGCGCACTGGGCTTTTTCCCCGGCCGGCGCATGCGCAGTTCGTTCGACGCGGGGGCGCGCTTAATTTAAATACAAGCCGCCCCATTTGAATTGCGCGGGTTTACGCTGCGCGATTTACGCGACGTAAGCGAAACCTACGGAGCAAGTGCTTAGAGAATAAAGCACTTGCTCCAGTACGCAGCGGCGGCGTAGTGTAACTGGCTTATGCTACGCCGCCGAAAATATTGGAGAATCTGGCCCAAAGTCTACCAGCGGTATATCACCGTATCACTCGTATGAGCTGATCACCAGGAGCCAAGCCTCGTTTTTGGGTCAAAATCTCCCCGTGACCAGCTACGGTGGCCCTTAGTGGTCCATCTAATCCACATGCATGGTAATACAAAAGCGAAATAGACAAAACCACAATCTGAGTCAAGTATCGGATATCAATAATGACGTTCATTAGAAATAAAAATGGATATTAAGAAAACCCAAAATGAATGGATGATTCCATTCCTCAAATGCAAAGCTCCCATATACATTATTAAAAAGGACATTGGGATAGAGATTAAATTATGGAGTAAATAATAAAAATTAAATCCAGATAACCATGGATGTTGATCTTAGACTAAAATAAAGTTAAAATTAAAATATGACCGTAATAACTAGAAGAATGTATAAAGGAACAACAGTTCCTATATATTAGAACTGAATTCGATCAATTAGGTAACAATGGATAATAAATCTTTAATCTGTACTCACAGTGGGCCAGATTCTCCAATATTTTCGGCGGCGTAGCGTAAGCCAGTTACACTACGCCGCCGCTGCGTACTGGAGCAAGTGCTTTATTCTCTAAGCACTTGCTCCGTAGGTTTCGCTTACGTCGCGTAAATCGCGCAGCGTAAACCCGCGCAATTCAAATGGGGCGGCTTGTATTTAAATTAAGCGCGCCCCCGCGTCGAACGAACTGCGCATGCGCCGGCCGGGGAAAAAGCCCAGTGCGCATGCTCCAAAGGACGTCACATTTTCTCAATGTAAACGACGTAATCGCAGCGTACGCCAGCCCCATTGAGAATCGACGTACGCAAACGACGTAAACGACGCACAACACGACGCGGTCCCGAGGCCATACTTAACATGGCATCCGACGGGACACGACGGCATCCGACGGGACCTCGTAAGGTTACTCCACATAGAAGCTGGGGTAACCTTACGCGAACGAAAACGACGTACGCGACGACGGGGCGGCGTAAAAGCGATCGAGAATCGGCGTACTACTTCATTTGCATATGCAAATGAAAAAACAACGTAAAGGCCACCTAGTGGCCGGAGTTGTCATTACACCTACGATCCGAAAGTGTAATTGGATTACACTTGTCGGATGTAGAAGCGTATCTATGCAAAAGTGATGCACAGCATCACACGCATAGATACGACTAAAAAAAAAAGGCGATACGACGGGGTATCTGAGATACTCCGTCGTAACGCCTCTGAGAATCTGGCCCAGTAAGTGTATATCTTAATTGTGGCCAGAAAAGAGGGGGGAAAAAGAGGGGAAAAAAAAGGGAAACAATGATAGAGGCCATATTAAGATGGCTCAAAAGGGAAATAAAAACACTATATATAATGAATGTATCACTTATAACAGTCATACCCACATCGTATGGAGCTGTTGTTCAAAACTTTCCATAGAAAAGCCTATAAACAATATATGGCCACTTAATGATTAGTCAAGGAAAATTATAAATTGTTGTGAAAGATTATTGAGAAAAGAGGCCTCAAACCATGCGTGTACAAAGTTTAGCGCTACCCCCTAAGGGGCCGCTGGTTAGATTTTGGGATCTACTCTTAACAATCTGTCCACCCCCATAAAATGGCTCGAGCCTGCCTTTGGCACACCAGGCAAGACTGCGAATATATTGGGAGTCCCACATGTAACTATGAAACCCCAATAACATGCAGTTTGTATCTTCAGGAAGACATGTGATGTCACTGTTACCCTTCTTCTATTATGCAGGCTTCTGAAGTAAACACACCTCACAATAAAATGCAGTTGAATCAAAAGAGATTTACTTGTTATACATATGTATATCAATGAAAAAAACATGCAGTGAGTTATACACACAAATTATCTATGTATCTGTCTCCACAAAAAGCCCTTTGTGGGACTCAGCAAAACAGCAAAAGAAACATATATCAAGCTAATTCTACAGTTCATTTTAGATCTCAGTTAGGCCTAACCTGCTAAAGTCCAAAAGTCCTTCAGAGATGAAGTCTAGTTGTAGGCCAGTTGGTGCACTTTTAAGAATATTTGTAATCCGTAGGGGGGTATTGAATCTCAGTCTAAAGAGTGGTCAATACAAACAGAATATATCGACCCTCCGGTCAGCGTCAGTCCGTATAGCCAGCATGACTTTCGGATCCTCCTCAGTAGAATAACAGAACAGTGTGTATTAACTAAGGTGTGAGGGGCACTGCAGGTTGCAGGAGTATTAAGTATGGGAACTTGGGCAGGTGCCCTATCACCCGATCAGGCCTGGTCCGCCTGAGCTTTCTTGTAAAGTTAAGTTGCTTCGCGGCACACAGTAACACCAGGCCTCCGAAATCCTGTCTCCAGCAGCTCCGGTCAGCAGTCGATCCACCCGTCTGATTGTCTGGAACGTGGGATGGACACTCTTAGTCTTGTTCCTTGCTGATGAATGTAGGCCCAGGCTTCGGGCCTAACAACTGGACTGTGAGGCTCTCCACAGCTCCGCATGGAAGACGTGCAGGTCCCGAGAGAGCGAGAGATATCCCGCCCTTCCTTTAAGTAACCTCCCCCATAAGTCTGTGCCGAGGTGTCATGTGCCCAGCAGAGGGCAAAGCATCTTGGGAAATGTAGTCTTTTCTCTACAAAGTGTCAATGGAGTCCGTGTCTCTTAATTCTTCCAATCCCATAATGCACTGTTCCAACAGATGTAAACCTATGTACAACATAACTTGAACGATGATGGGGAATCAGTTCTGCATCGCTATTGATAATAGTCCATGAAGGCAGGACCCCGCTACATAAGTGTAGCACTACCCTGGAAGGAGCTGCTGGTTTATATTTGGGCCTGCTGTTACCTTACTGTTCCATACGCTCGCTTCAGGGGTTGTCCTTGAAGAGTTGTCCATAAGAATGTCTTCACCAACACGAATCCCCTTTAAGGGTTTTATTAACAAAGTTCTCCAACAGAGGGGTAAAGGGATAGGGAAAGACTCAGATCTTTCGCTTTGTGGATCACAGGTACCACTTAGATCCAGAGGATTAACTCAGCTCCACACTGGATTTTGCAACCACCAGATAGGCCTACTCTAACCGGCCTAGCAGCTGATGCGGAGCTCAACAAATTCTCTGCCACAGACTTAATGAGAGTCGTCAGGCCGTCCAACGATCTTCTGCCACAAGATCATTTAACCGACTGCACACTCGATATAGTTCCAGCAAAAGTTACACGACTCTGTGCCAAGAATTTTTTTTAACCGAACCGGCACCACAGTGAGGTAAATCCGCCAGGGTACGTCCATCAATTGAATCCCACTAGTTCAGCTTCCTTCCTTAGATAAGGTAGCGAAGGACCATCCCTGGATCAGTAGGCCCCAGAGGCTCCCCAGCTTACTCTCAGTTGCTAGGCCTCGGGCCAGCCGGCCCCAAGGCTACAAAACAGCTCAGCATCCCTGAGGCCAGGAGGGCCCTCAGGTCAGGATCGGAAGACGAACCCCGCTAAACAGCGTCTGTCCCTTAAGTCCCCCTCCCCAGAATGCACAGCCGGATGACCACGCTCCCCTGAGCCTCTTCTGAGAGAGGGATTCCCAATACGTCCAGCCTGTTGCCTTTCCAACCATGACCTTCAGTGACAGCGACACCCACCGTCAGGGGGAAACCTGTGCAACCCAGCTGAACTGAACAGAGCCAACAATTTAGAATAATCATTCTGAGCCAAAACTACTGCTCAGACAACTATAATTTAACACATAGCGCCCAATCAAGGGGAGCAGGGCGCTACATAAGTTTATTACTTGATCCCATAATTTGTGAATAGAGGGACACTCCCCCCACCGCAAAAAGACTGTGTCCTCATCGTCGAGAAAACATCGTTGAGAAAACATTTTTTGACACTCAATCTTGAGAGTCCCAAAAACTTGGATGGGGGTAGGGAAAGGTAAACAGTACAAAAAAATATATTTTGACATACACATACAATAACATCACATCAATATACTTCACAGTATTCCTATCTCTCTATCTAACCCACCCATTCTCAGCTGTACCTAAAAAAAAAAAAAAACAAGAAACACACACGGGCAACATTATATTACTTCTCTGTACAAGAAGAAGCAGAGCTTCGCTTCCGTGGAAATTAGCCTCTCTCTCTCCATATATCTGTATCATCAAGTGTAAGAGCCAGTTCACACTGGGGCGACTCGTCAGGCGACTTAGCCGCCTGACAAGTCACATCCCATTCTATTCAATAGAACCGTTCTAATAGGAGCGACGCAAGTCGCTCAGACTTAGAAAAAGGTTCTTGTACGACTTTGGGGGCGACTCGGGGCGACTTGCATTGACTTCTATACAGAAGTCATTTTGCAAGTCGCCTCTGAACTCATCCTCAGGACGCCTTGCTGAGTCGCCCCCGAAGTCGTGCCGCCCCAGTGTGAACCGGCTCTTAGTGACCAATTGCAAAATAAAACAAATTAGTCTCTTGTTTTTAAGTGCTGAACCTGGGTAAGGAATCTTAACTCCGACATCTTACGGTAACCTAGCACTAACTAGCTACATACTCACAGTCCTTCCAAAAAGAGAAAAACAGGAAAAAATCTTCCTCTTATGGCAAAGTGGAAAAAAATAAGTACAGTTAGGCGGCGTACAGACGATCGGACATATCCGATGAAAACGGTCCGCGGACCATTTCCATCGGATATGTCCGATCGGGAGTTTGATCCGATGGCGTGTACACACCATCGGATCAAATTCCCCGCCGCCGGACGGCGCGGTGACGCGGCGGTGACGTTGACGCCGCCGCGTCACCGCCACGTCACCGCACCAGGAAGTAAAACACTTCCGCGCATGCGCCGAATCCATTCGGCAGCGGCGCGGCGGCGGTGGGGGCCGACATGTCTGCTGGTAAGTGTACTAACCAGCAGACATGTCGGGCGGACAGATTCCACCGGATAGATTTCAAAGCTTGCTTTGAAATCTGTCGGGTGGAGAAATCTGTCCGCTAGCCCATACACACGAGCGGAGATGTCTGCTGAAACGGTCCATCGGACCGTTTTCAGCGGACATATCCCCTCGTGTGTACGCCGCCTTACTGTAACTCATCACCAGTAAATTCGGGGGTCTGGTAAAGTCAGGTTTTTCCCTTGTTTGTCTAGAGTGGTGATAAAGTATACCACATTGTCTTTTCCTGGTCGGCAAAATACTACTTTATCCTCATGAATATGCCTGCCATAACTGCAGTGTAGCAGACATCACTTAAACCGATCATCTATGACACGGGAATGGCCTATTTTCCGGAACGGTTTAGTTACTGGCAGACAGTCCCAAACAGCCTCGCTGTACCACTGCTCCCTGCGAGACTCAATCTCTTGCATAATTTCTTTGGGAACATAGGGGAACTCCAGTCCATATTCCATGGCCACCCGCTTATTCAGTAATCTCTGTAACCGAGCAAGCCTTGGCAGGGACCTGGTACTTCCATTTCCAGGAGGTACACACGAGTTTGCAGATTTGTGCGCCATAGCTTTAGCGGAAAACTTTCCAAAGTCCAGACTGGTACCACGGGTCAGGACTTCATCAGCAACAAGTGAGGCTTCCACCCTGTGCGTTGTCTCCCCCAAATCCATAGCTGTGTACTCGGAAAAAGTAAAAGCCAAGGCAACATCATTGCTTTTTGCCCATTTCTTCTTGCAACAAAGTTTCAAATAAATCGTCATCCCCCGAGATGTCTGACAAAGATTCTATCTCCGAATCTCCTAATTCCTCTGCCGGTAAATAATTTTATACAGTGCCAAACATATTCCCCTTGGGATTCTCACCGTTCCTGTCATGAACATCTGGTGACCTACTCATGACAATAACAGCAACATCAGGGTACGTCCATCAATTGAATCCCACTGGTTCAGCTTCCTTGCTTAGATAAGGTAGCGAAGGACCATCCCTGGATCAGTAGGCCCCTGAGGCTCCTGGGCCTACTCTCAGTTGCTAGGCCTTGGGCCGGCTACAAAACAGCTCAGTGTCCCTGAGGCCAGGAGGGGCCTCAGGTTGGGATCGGAAGATGAAGCCTGTTGCCTTTCCAACCATGACCTTCAGTGACAGCGACACCCACCGTCAGGGGGAAACCTGTGTAACCCAGCTGAACTGAACAGAGCCAACAATTTATAATAATCATTCTGAGCCAAAACTACTGCTCAAACAACTATAATTTAACACATAGCGCCCACTCAATGGGAGCAGGGCGCTACATAAGTTATTTACTTGATCCCATAATTTGGGAATAGAGGGACAGGCCCACCAAAAATGGGATAAGTTACCTATAGCAACATTACAACGCCAACATCTATCTGTTTGTGATGGAAACATTTGGTTTAAAATAACTGGAGTGCGGTACCGTCAAGTTAACAATTTAAAATTACGCTCTTGGGTATCACAAGCTATTGAAAATGTATTAGCAAAAATTTGATCCCAATTGTCCTCTTTTGTGTTAACCAGTTTAATTCCAACTTCCAAATACTCTTAATGGCACTATCGAAAGATTTTTTTTTCTGTCCATCCATCCATGACATTTAACTTTACGGCGCCGTACACACGGCAGAGAACCTCGACGGGCAGAACACATCGTTCCGCCCGTCGAGGTTCTCTCCCGGCCGTCGAATTCGGCGACCCGCCCGTCGGGAATGGCAACCAGCCATTCTTCCAGGCGGGCCGTCGAGGAAATAGAGAGCGTGCTCTCTATTTCGGCTCGACGGGCTTCCCGACGGGAAGCTCGCCGAGACCGTACACACGGCCGAGGTCCTCGCTGGAATGTGCATTCCAGCGAGGTTCTCGCTGGTTTTCAGCGAGAACCTCGGCCGTGTGTACGCCGCCTACCACACGGCACAGTCATATCTATCAGGGAAGGAGACCTGATTTTTCTCTTCTACAGTTAAAGCGGAGTTCCACTCAAAAATTGAACTTCTGCTTAACCCACTCCTCACCCCCTTACATGCCACATTTGACATGTAATTTTTTTTGGGGGGGAGTGGGGGCTTCAGGAGGAGTGGGACTTCCTGTCCAACTTCCTCCTTCCGCCGAGGGGCTGGTTAGGCGATTAGCTTAATCGCCTATCTTCAGCCGCTCCCTGTAGGCAATTGCCTAGGACACGTCACAGGTCCTAGGCGATCGCCTGTCCAATCGAACGGCGCCGCGCCGTTCGCGCATTCGCAGTGCCGCTCGCGCATGCGCAGTGGGTGCCCACACTTACAATGAAGACGCGGCCGGGGAGGGGGGGAGAGGAGCGGAGCCCGGCCGGCACGTCTCTGGAACCCTGGAGCAGGTAAGTGTATGTTTATTAAAAGCCAGCAGCTACACTTTTTGTAGCTGCTGACTTTTAATAAACATAAAAATGGGCTGGAACACCCCTTTAAGTATAACTTTCAGGTCTTGTCCCTTCCCCAGCCTGTGATTGGAAAGTGAAAGGAGAAGCAGCACAGTGATGAGCTCACTTTTCTGTCACTCTGCTCTCTACTCCTATTTGCTGGCTTTCCAGTGACAGAACTGTTTAGATCTATAAACAACACAACCACTCAATCCAACAAAAGAGGGGGTAAATATAGAAAGAAAATGTGACTTTAATTACACCACAAAAAATATCTATACCTGACAATTTGCGCGGTCATGCCATACTGTATGCATATTACATTTTTTATACGGCTCGCAAATTAAAGGAGACGTATATATACACCCATTTGCGCAGCCGTGCCATTCTGTCGACGTATATCCTCGTGCGGCGGTCGGGAAGCGCTTAAGGAGTGCTTATTTGATGATAAAAGGAGAAGCTTCTCAGAAAATGTATATGGTTGCTGTATACTGTGACACATCACTAATTTATTCATGGTGACACATAAAGTTAAAAAAAAGAAATCACATATCACATATTTTTTCTATTCCTGGCCTTCGAGTTTGATGGGCCAGCCACCTGCCTTGTGTATGCAATCCTTTAAGAGAAACACTAAATCTGGGTCCCTAATCTCTTGAATCAGACACATCTACAGCACAGAACCCTTCCAACCTAATTTATGGCGGAGTCAGATCCAAAAATGTGTTTCTAATAGTGCCGTTTTCCATAGTAGATCACCAGCCTTGCGGCTGGTGACTTATTAAGGATTATGGGCTGCCGACAGATGATGAATGACAACTTTCCATCCTGTGTCTTACAGAAGGTGCTGCGTTGTGTCTGTTAATGGATGGGTGCACAGTTGGCAGAGCTCTGCTTGCAGAACTGTGTGCTCTTCTCACCATGAGCGTATACAGTTCCTTGGCAGAGTAATAGGAGCTGGATGCCCATCCAGAACACTTCTCCTCTGCCAGGGTGGATGGGATCTTTCTTCATTTGATTTAGAGTGTTTCTCTGTTTATTTTATCACAATAGCAACCAACACTGGATGCAATGCTCTGCAAATTGTATCTGTAATGTGCAGTCTGTGCAGTCACAAATGGTGCCATAGTGCCAGGGCCGAAAATAGGAGGGGGCAGTGAAGGGGCACATGCCCCAGGTGCAGGGCCGTCTTTACCATAGGGCAAACAGGGGCAGCTGCCCAGGGCCCTGTCACTGTTGGGGGCCCAAAGCAGAGCCCCCGTTAAGCCCCTTTGCTGCCCACAAATCAGCACTGAAAATCATCAGCGGCACGCAGTACTGCTTCCCCTCCCAGTGTTTTAAATTGTACAGCACCCCTGGCTTCCACTTAGGCGATTACTTCTCCCTTCCTGCCACTGGGTGCCGCTTGTATATAAAAGTGAATTAGAATGTGATTTTATAGCATCCCCAATTTGATCTTCCTGAGGCTGACTTCTTCCTGCTCCTCAAGGTATGTCACCGTTTTGTAAATAGAAGTTTTCTGTAGAGTGTGCCCAAAGTCTTTATAATATTTGATGATTCACTGCAGGCCTGGTCAGTGTTTTAAAAAGTTCCTGTATTTTACACATGGCATGGCATGGGGTCACAGCACCGTCTGTCCATTCTGCTTTAGCACCATAGGACCCCATGCCATGCCATGTGTAAAATACAGGAACTCTTTAAATCACAGACAAGACCTGCAGTCCAGGCTGAGTGAGGCCTCAGAGCACATGGCATTACTGTCTGTATTTAACTGCTTCATGGGCTTATTTTGTGCATTGCTGGTTCACATGTATGTGTTTTGGCAGCCCACATTTGTGCAGGCACAGCATTTGAATGGGCCGCCATGCCTGCATTTCCTGCAAAGAAAAGCGCATGCCTCATGTAATAGGCTGCACACACGGCACACCTATGCCCATCAAGCAATGAAATACAGCACTGTCTGTCCATTCTGCTGTCTGTTGTGACTTATCTGCAGTTCCTGCACTGTCAAACTTGCTGCATTTTTAACCACTTCCATATAGGGCACTTACGCACCTTCCCGCCCAAGCCAATTTTCAGCTTTCAGCACTGTCGCACTTTGAATGACAATTGCGCAGTCATGCTACACTGTACCCAAACAAAATTGGCGTCCTTTTTTCCCCATAAATAGAGATTTCTTTTGGTGGTATTTGATCAACTTTGCGATTTTTTTTTTTTGCGCAACAACTAAAAAAAGACTGTCAATTTTGAAAAAAAATTAAGTTTTTATTTTTTTTACTGTTAATTTTTTTGTAAATAAGTAAGTTTTCCCTTTCAATTACGGGCACTGATATGGCGGCACTGATGGGCACCGATGAGGTGGCACTGATGGGCACCGATAAGGTAGTACTGATGGGCACTGATGAGGTGGCACTGATAGGCGGCGCTGGTATGCGGCACTGATGGGCACTCATAGGCGGCACTGATGGGCACTCATAGGCGGCACTGAAGGGCACTCATAGGCGGCACTGGGCACTAATAGGCGGCACATATGGGCGGCACATATGGGTGGCACTGATGGGTACTTATGGGTGGCACTGATGGGTGCTTATGGGTGGCACTGATGTACACTGAGGGGTGGCATCCATGTTGCCAATCAGTGCCCATTTTTTTTTTCTGGTGGTCTAGTGTGGGCTTCGCTGGTGGTCCAGTGTGGCGATCCGAGGGGGGGCTGCTCTGATAAACAGTCAGCGCGAACCCCCCCTGTCAGGAGAGCCACCGATCGGCTCTCCTCTACTCGCGTCTGTCAGACGCGAGTGAGGAAGAGCCATCAACGGCTCTTCCTGTTTACATCGTGATCAGCCGTCATTGGACACGGCTGATCACGTGGTAAAGTGTCTCCGTGAGAGACACTTTACCTAGATCGGTGTTGCGGGGTGTCAGACTGACACCCGCAACAACGATCGCCGCAATGCGGCTCAGTGTCCTGACGACGTCATATGACGTCCAGTCAGGAACTAACAACCACTTTGCCGCCGTCATTCTGTCATTGGCGGGCGGCAAGTGGTTAAACATTTAGGTCACGCTTTTAAAAACACAGTGCGTTTGTGTGTGCAAGAACTGCAGGTAAGTAGCATGGTGCAAAAGCAGAATGGATTTCAAGGCAACTGTATTTTTAAAATGCAGAATGCACCTTTTTTCTAAAGTGCCCGCCAGCACTATAGAAAGGCATTTCAAAGTGACGCTTTAGCATGGTAGAGCCTTCCTGGAACTGGAAGGCATTTATTAGGACAAGGAGAGGGGTTTGGGGTTGGTATGGCAAAGGTTTGGGGGGCCTGGGGGGTTGCATAGAAGGCCCTGGACTGAGGGGGGGGGGGCACGCAGAGGAGGTCCTGGGAAGGGGGGGCAGAGGTAGCCCAGGACTGGGGGTGCAGTGGAGGCCTGGGCTGGGGGGGTGTAAAAGAGGCCCTGGGCTGGGGGGTCAGAGAGGGCCTTTGAGAGAGATATAAACTAATCAGTGTGCTGCTTTGACTTTCATTAGCCAATAACAGGCTGGGGGTGGGTCAAGACCAAAGCAGAGAGAAATCAGACATATCACCATAACAAAATCAAATATTGTGATATTGTATTATATAAATATACTGTACATATATTCTGTCAAATAACATCCACCTCATACACTGTACAATGACTGGGAAGAGGATAATAATTGCCTACAGTTGCCAAGCTCAATCACAGGGATAACTGGGGGGGGGGGGGGCTGAATTTTATGTACAGTATGTATGTAAACCTTAGCAACCAATCAGAATCTGACCGAAATTGAAATGTGTGTAGGGAACTTTGGATACAAATGTTTCAGTTTTACTTTTATGAACTTTCTGGCTTTTTATCAAATGATTTCTTCAAGAAAAAAAAAGAAAAAAAAATAATAATAAAAGTGGCACTCACATAGGCTTTGGCGCAGCGTCAGTAATCTAGATCTAGCCTGTGCGTGCTGCGGAGGGACATTTGTAGGTCAGTGAAATAAGATGGTTGTTAAGACGTCTGTGAATCTTCCTTATAAGGAATTGTGTGCTGCAAGCTGCGAGTTAGAGTCACGTCTGTTTCCAGAGCTCAGCTCCACACCATTCTTCTCCGTGTTCTGTGTGTGGATGGATAAAGCCACCCCTGTACAGGACAGCACTGGATTCTAGTTTAAAGAGTCACTCCACCCAAAGCTTAAATATCTTTGGGCCAGTTCACATCTGTATCATACTCTTTTGATGCACTGCATTTTAGGCATGTTTTAAGGGCCAGTTCACACCACATGCAGTCCAGTGCATTTTTTTTCTGCAAAAATGCATGAAAAGTAGGTTATATGGTTTTAAATGTCATAGTTCACACCAGTGCTTGTAGTTCCAGAAAAAAAGTAGAACATGCTGCATTTTTTCTGCACTGGAGTGTACTGGAACGCTGTAAAATGCATCAAAATGCATAGAAATGCACCAAAAATGCACTGGAACACACATGTTCTTACTGGGATTCACATCTAGGCGTCCCAGACACTTAATCACCTAGATCTTCTTTTGGGCCACAGGCGTACCGCAATTCTGTTTGCGTGATTTACCGCGATATGTCTGACGACAATCGCAGCAATATTGTGCTGCGATCGGGGTGCCATTGGAAGTGACAGGGATTGCAAGGACGTTCCATTATTTGGGATCGCGCCCAGAACTGCAGCAGTTCTGCCCACAATCCGGGACTCCTAGATGTGAACAGAGCCTTTAGGTTAAGAAAAATGAGGGGGAAAAATGCACTGAACTGCATCAAAAACACGCCAAAAACGCATCAAAATCGCATGAAAAATACGCATATTGTGAACTGGCTCTTATGCCGCGTACACACGATCATTTTTTGTGATGAAAAAAAACGACGTTTTCTGTGAAGTAAAAAACGACGTTTTTGAAACGTCACTTTTTAAAGACGATGTTGCATACACACCATCGTTTTTTTTCACAAAAAGCGAGGTTACGTTCACCACTCTTTTCCATTGAAGCTCGCTTCATAACTAGCTTCTGGGCATGCGCGGGTTGAAGAACGTCGTTTTAAACAACGTTTTTGCTACACACGGTGACTTTTTGTGAAACAAAAAACGACGTTTTGAAAAACGACACAAAAAATTCAAGCATGTTGGAATTTTTTTTTGGTCGTTTTTTTGAAGACAAAAAACAACGTTTTGCCCACACACGATCAATTTAAATGACGTTTTAAAAAACGTCGCTTTTTTTCATCGCAAAAAACGACTGTGTGTACACGGCATTAGTGCGTTTTAGGGCATTACCATTGGAATCTTCAATACGTGCATTTTGATGAAAGCACATCGAAGAGGCAGCATGCAGCACTGTTTTTTTTAATGCAGATGCTTCACAAAGGGGTCGTACCATTTAAAAAAAAAAATACAGCCACAGGCAGCAGGACAAGTAAGGGGTGATCCATAGCTATGGCAGGCAGATGTCACCACTATAGTGGTATTGGAGATGCAAGGTGATAACATTAGGTATATTCATAAAGTAATGAATGTGATTTTTTTTTTAAAACATTCACTGGTGGTGAATCAGTCATTGTCATTTAACCACTTGCTTACTAGGCTCTTTTATCCCCTTCCTGCCCAGGCCAATGTTCAGCTTTCAGTGACACTTTGAATGACAATTGCGCATCATGCATGCATGCAACGCTGCACCCATTTGACATTGTTATCATTTATTTTTCACACTAATAGAGCTTTCTTTTGGTCATATTTAATCACCACTTGGATATTTTTTTTTAAACAGACAAAAAAAGACTGAAAATGTTGAAAAAACAAACAAAATGTTTTTCATATTTTGTTATTAAAATTTGCAAGCAGGTCATTTATCTCCTTCACTAATGTGCGTTGATCATGAGGCACTAGGGATGAGCTGAACACCCCCCTGTTCGGTTTGCACCAGAATATGTGAACAGGCAAAAAATGTGTTTGAACATGCGAACACCATTAAAGTCTATGGGACACGAACATGAAAAATCAAAAGTGCCAATTTTAAAGACTAATATGCAAGTTACTGTCATAAAAAGTGTTTGGGGACCTGGGTCCTGCCCCAGGGGACATGTATCAATGCAAAAGAAAAGTTTTAAAAACTCCTGTTTTTTCGGGAGCAGTGATTTTAATAATGTTTAAAGTGAAACAATAAAAGTGAAATATTTCTTTAAATTTCGTACCTTGGGGGTGTGTATAGTATGCATGTATAGTAGCGCTTGTTTCCCGTGCTTAGAACTGTCCCTACACAAAATGAAAATTCTAAAGGAAAAAAAGTCATTTAAAACCACTCGTGGCTATTCAAGAATTGTCTGGTCCCAGCAATACATATCAAAGTCATTGGAAAAAACGGCAGCCCCCCCCCCCCCCCCCTGTCCATTACCAGGCCCTTTGGGTCTGGTATGAATATAAAGGGGAACCCCCCAAAAAATTGGGGGTCCCCCAAATTCCATATCAGGCCCTGCAGGTTTGGTATGGATTTTAAGGGGAACCCCGCACCAAAATACAAAACATGCCAAAAATCCATACCAGACCCGTATCCGAGCACACAACCTGGCAGGCCGCAGGAAAAGAGGGGGGAACGAGAGAGCGCCCCCCCCCTCCTGAGGATCTCCCCATGTTGATGGGGACAAGGGCCTCATCCCCACAACCCTTGCCCAGTGGTGGTGGGTATCTGTGGGCGGGGGGCTTATCGAAATCTGGAAGCCCCTTTAACAAAGGGGAACTCCAGATCTCGGCACCCCCCTATGTGAATTAGTAACAGGGTACATTGTACCCCTACCATTTCACAAAGAACATAAAGCTCATCCCTATGAGGCGCTGATAGGTAACTTCCATTACCAAATCTGATGGGTTGCCTAATCTGATGAAAAACGACAGAACGACAGAAGTGAAAATGAAAGTAAACAGTAGAGGAGAAGCTGTAAAACATGCAATGAGTCCAGGAAATTTTTGTAGGAGATAACCAGGAGACAGTCAGAACTCCCAACATGAAAGAAGATTTTTTAAATAATCTTCTATTGGATTGTCAAATATAACATTTGTTTGTATTGTTATTACAATGCTGATGTTACAGTATATGAAGGTGAATCTGGTGACTGCTTAAAGCGGAGTTCCACCCTAAAGTGGAACTTCCGCCCATCTGATTCCTCCTCCCCTCCGGTGCCACAATTGGCACCTTTTTGGGGGGGGAGGGACGAACAGGCATCCTTTTCCCCATTTCCGGGAGCCTCAGCCGTGGGTGGTGATGTCACGGGTGGGGCTCCCTCCTCCTCCCTCCCCTGGCCACTGGGCCAGTAGGAGAGAGGAGCAGGCCTTTGCGCATGTGCAGTAGGGTTCCCAGTGTTAAGCCGAAAGACTATACTGCCGGGTACCCCAGTGCGAATTGTAGCAGCAGGAATTTTCTGATCACTATAATGACGGGTCACTGGTGGCCGCATCTATTCGAGGCTGTTTGCACAGCCAGTGATTACTACAGGACACACTTTTCCGGACACTCTGCAGGTAATCGCTGGCTGTGAAAAGAGCCGTGAATAGCTGCAGCCGCCAGAGATTTGTCATATATTGAACAGGCCAGCAGCCGCACCTATCTGCTGAGAGCCGCTGAGAACTACAGCAGGGGACTGCCACTACAATTTGCACCAGCCTTAATTGGCGGTGTGAATGTAATCTTATTTTTCTTTGATGTCACAGGAGAAGTATAACTAGAAGATTCACATTCTCTATGTGTCCTGTTTATCATTATCATTGAATGTGAAAGTGAAAGAAAACCTCAAATTTTGGGTTGTCCCCAGAAAAGTTATAGGGGAAATCTACAAATGGGGACACTAGTTCTGGTGACCTGTGGGTCCCCAAGAAATTCCCTTAAGTTGCAGGGACTTTCTCTCAATTATTGGGTACTGGGTACTGGATGAGAGCTGTAATAAAGTCAATGTCCACACTGTAGGTATCTTTTCTTGTGCTTTATTACCCAACGGGGTAAAAATGGTAAAAGTAGGTACGATGATAGAAGAAGTGGTAGGTAATGGATTCAGGCACATAACAGGGTTTCGGAAGCAGTCCTGCTTCCAACGACAACTTGCGTCGCCTCTCTATCCAGAGTGGGTATAGTGCATTTGGATAGGCCGCTCTCACCGGTCTAGCAGCCAGAGTGTCACTCGGAACTTTAGCAAAATCTCTGCCACAGACCTTCCCAAAGAGCGGAGATGTTCTCGGTCCAAAATCCTTCTTAACACTGGATTAAGCACCCGGATCTCCCCTGAACAGCTTGTCGAATTTTCAAGTACTGATAGGCGACCCTCATCCAGCCTATCAGAAACGATGTCTTTTGATAAAACAATAGGCCTCTCTTGAGATACCAGCCTCGTGCTCGGTATTTCCCAGACATCTCCATCTATCGGCTTTCTGCAGATGCAGTCTACACACTGAGCCTACAAGGTAGATTATTTGGTCCGGACCAACGTGGTCCCACTAAATCATACACCCCGGCCAGGAGGGCCACACACGGGGTGGTGGGACGACTGCCCAGGCGGATGGCGGCAAAGACGACCCCAAACCAATGGCATCTGCCCCCTAAATACCCCTCCCCAGCATGCACAGCGAGGCAATCAACCCTCCTGATTGGCTGCCGAGGTGAAGTATCCACATTATCCTGACTCTACTGCTGCTAACTGTCGGTCTGGGGTGTGAGGCCCCCCAGACAACGACAGTGGACACACAATACAGCCAAAGCTGATACAGAGGCCCTTAAAATTTAGTCAAATAAACACAGTCAGAGGCAACTAACTCTCTGACCACCCTCTAAATTTACAGCAGCACCTGCTATGAAAGTAGCCAGGCGCTACATGTATATTAAATGCACTTTTTATCTTTCAAAATGTGTTACCCAGTGCTAAACCTTTCATCCAATTTCTAAATTGTTGCATTTGTAAATTTCAAAAGCCAATATAAAAGAATAGTAGTGGTAAAAAAAAAAGCACTTGTGGGTTTAACTAAGCAATTTTTTATTTATTTATTTATTTGAAAATCTTTTAGATTATTTTTTTAATGCAAAAGCATACAGTATTGACCCTCGCAGGGTAAAGACCATTTGATCACATTAAGAAAGTGCATTTTAGCAAAACAAAACTACTACCCCAATGAGGGGTCTGCTCCGGTATATTAAGGCTCAGACAGTAATGATGAATATATGATATAAAACAACCCATCAATACCAAGATACAGAGTCAAGGCTTACATTCCGGGTACAGGATCTGTTTCCAAATTTGCCAGCATGACCAACCCTTTTGAAACTTGTTAGGACACCCCCTGTTTGTGTATGTAGCTTTAGAAAATGTTAAACTAGCATTCACTGGGGCTTTGCAGAAAGGAATTTTAGGAGGAGCAAGTTTCTTCCGCCACCATCAGGTACCCATATATCTGGGAGGCAGGCATCTTTAAGCGGAGGTCCACCCTAAAAAAAATAAAAATGCCAAAAAGGCTTCAAAAAATCAGATTTTTTTTTATACTTACCAGTGGCTGTTACTAGGCAGATCGTCCTAATCTGTCACTTCCTTGTCTGCGGTGGTCTTCTTTCTTCTCCTCCTCACGCTGCCTCCTGGGAAATGGGGAGCGGTGTCTTCTGGGACCTTGTGTGTGTCCCAGGAGACATCCGCCCATTTACATAGCGCCGTGCGACTCGTGCATGCGCAGTAGGGAATCAGGAAGTAAAGCCGCAATGCTTCATTTTCTGATTCCTTCACCGAGGATGGCGGCGGGGCAGCCGCGACCCGAGCGATTGCTTGACTTCGGCTGCCGACATTATGGGCACCCTGGACAGGTAAGTGTTCGTATTAAAATTCAGCAGCTACAGTTTTTGTAAATGTTGACTTTAATTTTTTTTTAAACGCCGGACCCCTACTTTTTGCACTCGGAGAATGGATTCCAGCTCAGAGCATGAGAGCCCGGCTGGCCCAAAAACTGCTATCTTAAGGCATGAGAATCCTGAAGGTATCTAAAGTAAAAATGAGTGGGTAGATTAAATTTGTACTGAAGAGCTGGAAAAGGGGACAAGTCAGAATTTAGCCCAGGCTTGTGGGTTTGGGGCAGTGAAAAAATGTGGGAGGGTGGGAATAAGCCTCAAGGGGGTATGCGGTGAAAGGGTGGTAGAGGGGCCTGAATAGTTGTAAGCATAGAGGGTGTGAGAGGACTTACTGTCTCTGAATGACAGGACCCGTAGGGCCTCTAGGGATTTGACTATTGCTGTTTCCAACACTACAGCTGAATTTGTGGGGTCAGGCTGCAACCACCAATGAGCGATAACCATTTGTGATGACAGGAAATATTTATAGCAATGCTAGTTCCCCTCTATCTGCCTGTCTAATTAAGGTGGTGTATTTGTACCTAGGTGGCTTAGACCCCCACAGAAAGTAAAAAAAAGGCTTTTACTGGAGTTAAAGAAGACTTGCAGGAGCCACTGGGGGGAATTCCTAAAAATATAAGTGAATTTGGGAAGAACCTTCTTTTTGAGGTGGTTAATGAGTCCAACAAGCGATAATGGGAGGTCGCTCCACGCTTTTAATTTGGTCTTAACTGCAGCCACGACAGGGTCTAGATTGTCCCTCATAAAGTCTTTGCTATGTCTAGAGATTACAATCCCTAAGTATGTGAAGCTGGTAACCCACTGCAAGGGGAGGGTGGTGGGCGAGGACGACCTAGCCCCCTCATTCACCGTAACCATAATGATTTATGCCAGTTCACCCGTAATTCCGTAAAGGACGAGAAGTCATCCTTAATCCTCAGGTCTTCCTGCAGAGAGGCACCAGCATCATTTAGAAACAATAGCAGATCACCTGCATACAAAGTCACTCTCTCCTCCAGCCTCTCCACCCTAAGGCCATAAATCTCCAGAGAAACCCTAAGAGCATCAGCAATGGGCTCCATGGCCTGGGTGAAGAGGGCCAGGCAGAGAGAGCAGCCCTGCCTAGTACCCCTCTGCAGTTGGAATGGGGCAGACACAAGGCCACCTAACTGAATGCTTGCCAGGGGACCCGTGTAGAGTGTTCGTATCCAGTCAATAAATTTCAATGGAAGTCCAATCCTCCGCATCACCTCCCATGTATACACCCATTCCACAGAATCGAATGCCTTTTCCATGTCTAGGGTGGCTATCGTTTTGGTATCTTGATTTGTGTGAGGGGCATGAATATTGGAGAATTAGGGATTTAATGATGGTGTTCAGTAGCTAGTAATTTTGTAAGAATTTTTTAAGAATTTATAAGTCGCAATTGAGAAGTGTGATGGGTATGTAGGAGGCATATTTTGGGTCTTTGTGAGGTTTGGGGATGAGCTTCTCTCATAGAAGGAGGCAAGGAGCCAGATGATAGACAAGACTTATATAATTCAGCCATTCTATATGGGACCTGTAAAATTCTATTGGCAGGCCATCTTCTTCTCCGCTTGCTGCGTAAACTCATCCCCTTCATCCTGGAAGAAGACACAGCAGTTGTAGTGGGAACACTCATCAATTCCAGATTCGACTACGCAAATTCCCTTTACCTAGAACTACCCAAATACCAGATGTCTCATCTACAAGTCTTCCAGAACACTGTAGCCAGACTGTTAACAGGTAAAAAACCTTGGGAACCAATCTCCCTGGTCTTGAGGTTCCTCCACTGGCTAGTCGTAAAGTATCGGGTGACATTCAAGACCCTCTGCCTCACCCACAAATTCACACAAGGAAACGCGTCGCAATACTTATGTGAGAAAATAAAACACTACACCCCAAATCCGGCCCTACGATCAACTAATCAGAACCTCCTCCACATCCCCAAGTCCCGCTACAAATCGAAAGGAGAACGAAGATTCGCAGTCCAAGAACCACGACTATGGAACGCTCTACCTACAGACATTCGGATGGAAGTGAACCATCGGACCTTCACAAAAAAACTTAAGACACATCTATTATGAAGTGTGGCGACGACACTGGATACAATGCCTTGAGGTTCGCATTTGTATCACTATACAAGTTACTCACTCACTAACTCATCTGACCCGGGGGGGCCTTTCCAGCCTTGACATGGAATGGCTAGAGTAATTTCTTCAGGGGTAAAGTTCTTTACCAGAAGTTTAATCAATGTTTTGTTTAATTCTCCTTTAAGGGGGTGTGGCAAGGGGTGTGTCCTATGTCTACATACTTTTGCTAATAAGTATCCCACATTCCAATCTCAAAAAGTTGAGAGGTATGACAGCATGTGAAAGACTGAAGGGAGCAGCTATCCTCATCCATTTGATGGCACTGCCCCACAGGAACAAGCCACTGCTCTCCCCAGGGATGGTTTACAGAGCTCTGCAGTCTGGGTCTTTTTTTTTACCATATCTGGTGCTGAAAGCATCATTATTGTCTGCAGGCTTTGCTTTATGTAAATCAGTCATCATAAAAGTGCCAACCATTTGGATATCACATGCATTAGGAGACACGTGCCTCGGTTGCACCTCAATAAGATGAGGTGATCCAGAGGATGAGAGAGGCTCTGGAGAAGTCCCAGAGGCAAGCGGGTGACAAGGGAGCCAGAAAGCTTCAGGTTTTGGGAGGACTGTATGGGTGATATTTTAAGATGAGGTTGGTGAGCTTGGGGCAGAGTTGTGAATGGCTTGTGTATGTTGTTAGTATTGTGGCAAGGTGTTGGACTACAAAAACATGGAGAAGAAGGCATTGTCCTCTTTACAGTCACTTTTACTTTGACTTTCTACTGTTATGCTGGATGTTGTGTTGTCTCCTCTCTGTTCAGCAGAGGCAGATCTATAGCCATGAAAGCCTATGGACTTTTTTCCAGAATGATGAGGTTAATGGAAATTGTAGTCTGAATCATCAATCACAGAATGGGACATGTGGACCTTTACAATACTGCACTTAAGGTGTCTCTGCTACTATTAATGCTGACCTGGACATTAGGGGGATTTACTAAAACTGGTGCACACCAAATCTGGTGCAGCTGTGCATAAAAATCAGTCAGCTTCCAGGTTTTAATACCAAAGCTTAATTGAACAAGCTGCAGTTAGAAGCTAACTGGCTACCATGCACAGCTGCACCGAATTCTGAGTTATCTGGTTTTAGTAAATCTTCCCCTATGTGTCATTTTAAGCTTAGCCCTTATTGGTAGCCACGTTGTGTGCTGAACTGTGTTACCACAAATGCCAATTTGAATTTGCTTGGTTAATAACCTCACTGAGTGATAATACATTAAGCTTACCTGTGCTAACCGGTTTGGTTTCTGCTCTGAATATAGCACTATTATTGGGATTGCAGTATTTGATGGGCACACTGGCAGCATATGATGGGCACAGTGGCAGCATTTGATGGGCACGGTGGCAACATTTGATGGGCACAGTGACAGCATTTGAAGGGCACAGTGGCTGCGTTTGATGGCACAGTGGCTGCAATTGATGTTTTTTGTCCATTTTTTTTTTCAGTTTGTTAGCACTCCCCAAACATTTTTGAGCACTAGCTGCCACTGATGGGTGAAGTCATTGCCCAGGCTCTGGAGCCCTTGCTGGCAATCTCTCCTCTACACTGAAGCAGGTGCTGAAGAAATTATGTGACTGTACCAGAGCAACTTTAGAATAGGTAGGTATGCACATGTTTAAGACCACTTTAACACTTTTCAGGCCCTTTCATGCTAATAACAGCGCCTAAAAAGCTCATAAAAACGTATTTCCATTAAAATCAATGAATGCTTTCACACTGGGGCAGTGTGCTGGCAGGGCTGTGAAAAACTCCCCTCTCAATTGAAATGAATGGAAAGCTCTTCAAAAGCATCTGAAAAGCGCTTCAAAAGCGCTCAGTGTTTTTACTGGCAGTTTAGAAGCGCCTTAGTGTGAAAGTGACCTTATTTTACAGGGTAGATAGAATAGTCTTAGTATGGGGAAAGAATTAGTTTACAATAAAGGAAAAAGAAAGGCGCACCAGCCTCGTGTACTACCATTTGACAATTTATTAGATAAAAATAATAATACAATCTACTCACAAACGAGTGGTGATACAAGGCTTGTCACAAACGATAAAATAGATACCCCTCGAACCACACTCCGGACTGTAGGGGGGGTTTTGAGGTGCGTCGCTGTCGGCTTACGCATTTCGAGGCGTCAGAAGCCTCTTCATCAGAGCCCAACAGTCCAAGAATTAGTTTAGGTTAAGTTTGAATTCCACTTTAGGTGCATTAGGCTAAAACAGCCAATGGTTCAAATGTTTTCCAATACAAAAAAAAAGCCCATGTTCACTCAAGATAGTCCCAAATGCTCCTAGAATGTTATAAAATGATAAACCACCTACCTGTAAATGATCTAGGATTGCATTTACCAAGCTGGAATAGCCTAATACAGTTTGTATGTTACCAGCAGTGCTGGCCTTGTTCACTCAGATCCATCTTACACGCTACTTCCCCAGTGTTCCCATGTCATCATTTCCATGTCATCCCCATATGTGTAGTTTTAAGGGGGAGGGGATCATTAAAACCAGCGCTGAAATAACTTTCATGGTGTATTTACTTTAGAAATCGTTCCTGTCATACAGAGGAAGTTTTTAGTGATTTGTATTCCTCAGGAGAGCCAGGGACTATATGAAGTGTGAGCCATTCTATAATATTAGCTATGAGATGGAGTAGTTGTTAGATTAGATGCTTGTAGAACTGAATTAAACCAGCCATTGGCCCGAACCATGTATGGACAGGCTGAATGTACCCAAGTTGATCAGCTGATCATCTTGGGTACAACCAGCCTGTCGGATTTTACATGCGATTATTGCTAGCAGCTGTTTTAGCTGATAGCAATAATCATTTTAGCTGATAGCAATAATCACTGTGTTCTCCACTTGGGGTGGCTTCTCTTGCACCCCCTCTGGGAGAACACAATGGCTATGCAGGAGAGATTGCCCCATCAAAACTGACTGTGTTTGCTGGAAAGAAATTTGCTACATCTATGGTCGGTCTTTGTGTCTGTGGCAGTACCTACCCAACACCCACTTGGTCTCAACATTGGGCGATTGCAAATAAGTGCTTGGACCCTCGCAGCCCTTCTGCCTACCCATGTAAGTTAATAAACTGAGTTCTGTGCTGATGAACTGAGAGATATAAATGGCATGAATTTTGTAAGATGAAAGACATTAGCCAATCTTTAATTAACTTTTCACGCTACTGTTCAGAGGAAATTAATATGGTAGAATTCAGGATTAATAATTTTATTAAAGGTGCTCAGGGGGTAAAAAAAAAATGCAAATTCTAGGAGTACAGGAACGTGTTGTATACAAAGTAATAAATATTGTTCGTAAACCTCTACAATTGGAAAGAAGACTAAGTTGCTGCAATGTCCCTGTCATGTATCCAATGTGTTCTGTTCTGGTGTCATAAACTGGACCTTTGGCATGATGAGTCCAGAGTTGTTTCTTCTCATAGAATTGGTCCTCCGCATGGAATTGTTCCTCCTCATGGAATTGCGTTTCCGCAGTGAGTTTTGATGGGACAGCTCGCTTTTCTGAAGTGTTTGAATGAGGATTGAAGGCTTCTCGTCCAGTTCTCGGGCACTGCACCTAGGAGTGGCCACTTTTGCTGTGTTGCCAAACTTGGAGTAGTCCACGGAATAAACACCTTCTTCCTCTGAAACAATGGACACGAATCGGTGACCCCACAGGATTTCCTCTGGGATGTAGGAGGTCCGGGCCTGAGTAGTGATCCCAGTTGTCTCTACAACACCCTCCAGGATGACGATTACCTCCAGATCTTGGCTAAGAAGATCAGATGCTGAGATGTCATAGAGGGGGCTTCTCTTGTCTATGATGTGGCAGATAATCAGTGGGGACACTAGAAAGATGTTGTTACTGTCAATTGCATTGTCCACTGGGACGTCGATTTGGTGGATGGGGATCACCTCTCCTTCTGGTGTGACTGTTTTCCGTACGACCTGAATCCTCACTGAGGCACTAATGATCATGCTTTTCCGCAAATCCCCAACCCTAAGCATTAGGCATAGACGGCCGTTCCTGACAGCTATGACCGCGTGGCGGCTAAAGATCAGAGTCTCTGCCCGTCGGTGGGATTGTGCTGTCTTCATGAAGATGCAGCCAAGCATGACGGCATTCACGATTAGGCCTACAATGTTCTGCATGATGAGAACAGTGATGGCCAAAGGGCACTGCTCGGTCATCATCCTCCCGCCAAATCCGATCGTCACTTGGACCTCTATGGAGAAGAGGAATGCCGCTGTGAATGACCTGAAATATGAAAGAATTAAGTTATTACTACTACTTGTAACAGCTCATCTTCTATAACCCCCATGTAAGCCAAGGTAAGCATTTTAAATACTATTATTGGTTGTTTATTCCAGGAAAGCGTCAAAGAGAACGTTCTGGAAAAAAATGATTGCTGCTAAAGGGTGGCTTTACCAAAAATTGATTCCTTGGTATTTCATTGATGCCACGCCCATGAGGAGGAGTCCCAGTTTCCAATAGACATGTGCACACTGAAATATTTTGTTTCGGAGTTTCGTTTTCGTCCGCAAAATAAATGTATTTAGTTACTTACTTACCGAAATTTGTTTTCATTTTTTTGTTTCATTTAAAAATGCATTAGGCCGAAAATCCGAATGAATTAGGTTGAATCTGTCATTAAAGGTTTCCATCGAATGTCCTAAGAAGATTCGACGAAAGCAGCTAAACTGTACGACGCCGCAATCGTACATTTTCGGTCGAATGCTATAGTAGAATTCTAATGTTGTATGACTGGTAATGTTTATATCTATTAATAATTGAGTGACCATCGGGTTCTTGATCACCTCCCTGACTAAGACCCTTCTCTCGCTCAGTTTGGCCAGCTGGCTTGCTCTAATAAGAGTCCTGTGGTTCCAAACCTCTTCCATTTACAGATGATGAAGGCCACTCAGGATTACCTGACTATCTGATGACCCTTATTTGACCCTTCGGTCATCGTTGGACGAAAGCAGTCAATTCATGAATTTAAAGAGGAGTTCCACCCAAAAGTGGAACTTCCGCTTAATCCACTCCTTGCCCCCTTACATGCCACATTTGGCATGTAATTTTTTTGGGGGGGGGGGGGTGGGGGCTTCAGGAGGAGTGGGAATTCCTGTCCCACTTCCTCCTTCCACCCAGGGACATCCTAGGCGATACGTCATATAGCCTACAGCGGCCCCTCCCTGTAGGCGATCGCCTGGGACACGTGATAGGTCCCAGGCGATCGTCCGACCAATCACAGTGCGCAGTGAGTGCCTGGCTGTGAAGCCAAAACCTGTCGCAGCTGGGGTGCCCACACTTAGAATGAAGACGCCGGCCAGAGGGGGGGGGGGGAGCGGAGCTCTGGCCGGCGTGTCGCTGGACAGTGGAGCAGGTGAGTGTCTGTTCATTAAAAGCCGGCAGCTACACTTTTTGTAGCTGCTGACTTTTATTAAACATTAAAAAAGCCTGGAACTCCGCTTTAACAGTCAATGTTTGGGTAAAAATGTTGTCTGTTTTTCCTTCTATCAAGTTATCCCTATGAGATTTTTACCTCTATATGAACTGACTCCTACCATGCGCATAAGGGTGCTGTTTCGTGTGTCCACGTCACGGCAACGTCACGGCGCATGCGCAGTTCATGATACGCCGGGCGTAAAACACTGCACCATGCTCGGACCATCATTTGCATTGGGTCACTTCCACTTCCACCAACGCCGGCCTGCGCCTTCGAAATCTACGCCACGCCGACGCAGCGTTGGGAGCAATAGCTTGCTGAATGCATTGCTTGCCTCTCCGCGCTGCGTCGGCGTAGCGTACAGCGTTTGCGCTACGGTGGCGTAATGTGCGCCCACTCTCTGTGAATCTGGGCCATTATTTTCATTCTTTTATTATATTATTTTATGGCACGTTATTAATAAAGCTCACCCTTCTCATTTCTTCCTTTTACATTTGATTATGCAGTGTTTTTTGAGTACACTACTAAGTGATTGCAGCTAATTCACTGTCACTATCCATGTACTATATATGTTTTTTATTTTTTTATGTGTTTATTTTCACTATATTCACAGGAAGTTGATGGTTTATATTTTCATGGTTTATATTTCCTTAAAAATTACACACAGATTTACACAGTTGTTCCCTTATAATGCTGTAAATACCTGTGTATAGCACATGTGATTTTTTTTCATTTTTTATTTCTTTTTTTAACAGGAGTCAAACTTTTTTTAACAGGACTCAAACTTTTTTAACAGGAGTCCAGTTCACTGTCCCTCAAACTGTTGGGGGTGTCCTCGACATCACAGAGTCCCCCATGACAGAGCCCTCCATCACAAAGCCCCCAATCAGACTCTCCCATCACAGAGCCCCCATCACAGAGTCCCCCCATCAGACCCCTCTCCCAGAGCCCCCCCAATCACAGACTCCTCTCCATCACAGAGCCCCCCCCTCATCACAGACTCCTCTCCATCACAGAGCCCCCCATCACAGACTCCTCTCCATCACAAAGCCCCCAATCACAGACTTCTCATCACAGAGCCCCCCCCCCCTCATCACAGACTCCTCTCCATCACAGAGCCCCCATCACAGACTCCTCTCCATCACAGAGCCCCCATCACAGACTCCTCTCCATAACGGACCCCCCATCACAGACTCCTCTCCATCACAGAGCCCCCATCACAGACTCCTCTCCATCACGGACCCCCCATCACAGACTCCTCTCAATCACAGAGCCCCCCATCACAGACTCCTCTCCATCACAGAGCCCCCATCACAGACTCCTCTCCTTTACGGACCCCCCATCACAGACTCCTCTCTATCACAGAGTCCCCCCTCATCACAGACTCCTCTCCATCACAGAGCCCCCCATCACAGACTCCTCTCCATCACAGAGCCCCCCCTCATCACAGACTCTTCTCCATCACAGAGCCCCATCACAGATTCCTCTCCATTACAGACCCCCATCACAGACTCCTCTCCATCACAGACTCCTCTCCATCACAGAGCACCCCATCACAGACTCCTCTCCATCACAGAGCCCCCCCTATCACAGACTCCTCTCCATCACAGAGCCCCCATCACAGACTTCTCTCTATCACGGACCCCCCATCACAGACTCCTCTCCATCACAGAGCCTCATCACAGATTCCTCTCAATCACAGATCCCCCCATCATAGACTCCTCTCCATCACAGACCCCCCCATCACAGACTCCTCTCCATTACAGACCCCCCCCATCACAGATTCCTCTCCATCACAGAACCTCATGAGAGTTCCCCATCACAGAACCCCCCATAACAGACTCCTCACCATCGCAGAGCCCTCTCCTCACAGAGCCACCATATCACAGTGCCCCCTCACAAAGCCCCCATATCATAAAGCCCCCCTCACAGAGCACCCATATCACAGAGCCCCCCCTTACATAGCCCCTATATCACAAAGTCCCCCGCTCACAGAACCACCATATCACAGCGCCCCCCCCCATTGATATTACACACATCTATAACATTGCAGCACTTACACCGCCCCCCCCCCCACCTTATTCACGCAAGACAGAAAACATGACAGGTTCGGACAAAGGGCTGGACTTTCCTGTTAAAGGCAGGTGATTGATTGCTGTGTCCGGCCTGCTGTCTATTAACCACCCGCTTCTTAACATGAAAAGTCACACCCTTTATCCGGACCTGTCATGTTTCCTGTCCTGCATGAATAAGGTAGCAGAGTGGAGGGAGGGTACAAGTCCAAGTGCTGCGATCTTATAGCAGGGGCAGTCCACGGGCTGGGTAAATTACCCTGGCGGGCCGTTGTTTGAGGACCCCTGCTTTAACGGAACATTTATGGTAAGGTTGCCACAAGACAACTCAGCCAAGGAAGGGATAACATTTAGCTGACTCTGTATGGTGTTAATTTAAAGTTCTACAGCCATAAATTACAATTATTGGTGTTATCGGTGCTATTATTAGCTCAACTTAAATATAACAAAGAAGAGTAATCATCAGCCCAAGTCCAGCGGAAAGCTAGAAGTTAGCGGCCTCCTCCACCATACACCTCACCTGACATTGGACACACAGGGCTCCCACTCCTTATGGTTCTCCAGGATGTCCATGTCGCCGTGTCCAAATGCCACTAACCACCACATCATGGCGAACAGCAGCCAGCTGCAGAGAAAGGACATGGTGAAGATGACCAATGTGTGGCGCCACTTGAGGTCCACTAGGGTGGTGAAGACATCCTGTAGGAAGCGGCCCTGTTCTCGGATATTCTTGTGTGCCACATTACAGGCCCCATTCTTGGCAACAAAGCGAGCCTTGCGCTGCCGGTCATGAAGTCGTGGCTTGCGCAGGTTCTCAGCAGCAATCCTGGCCAGGACATATTCCTCTGGGATGATGCTCTTTCGGGCTAGCATGGTCCTGCACCAGAGCTCTGGTGATGATTCAGAGATGAGAGGGGAGTTAGTTGTATGATGTCACCGGTACTGCTATCGACTGTGGTCGCAGCCTGGAGTTCAAAAGAGAAAAAAAGAGAAAATATTGTCAGCTTAGCTCAATATGTGATTTGAATTGAACCCTTTTAGGGCTCCTTAGTAAGAATTAACAGATTTTGCTAACATTTCAATTTCCTCAATGGCTTTGATAATCCCTTACCTTAACACTAACCCTAATGTACAGGTGATACTCGAAAAATTAGAATATCGTGCAAAAGTTAATTTATTTCCCTACTGCAACTTAAAAGGTGAAACTAATATATGAGATAGGCTCATGGGGCCAGATTCAGGTAGATCAGAGCATCTTTGCTCTGGAGTAACGCATCTCATTTACGTTACGCTGCAGAAATTTTAGGAGCAAGTGCTGTTATTCATGAAGCACTTGCTCCTAAAGTTGCGGCAGCGTATCGCAAATGAGCCGGCGGAATTCAAATTGGGCGGATACGGGGCACGTATTATTTAAAATAAGCGCGATCCCGCGGCGAACGTACTGCGCATGCGTCGAGTGTCAATGCATCCCAGTGCGCATGCTCCAAGTTCTGTCAGTGAACGTCAATGACGTCACGTCCCCATTCATGAATGTTTTACACAAACGACGCGATTTGTTTTTTTTCTGACGCGATGACGACGGCTATACCTAACATAGGATATTCCACTAGGGGGCTGCTTTATCTATACGCCGCGTATCGCTTCCGGAAACGTCGTAAAGTCACTGCGTTGCGCCCGAAAAAGATTGTGAATTGCCGATTTCCACTCATTAACATATTTTTTGAGCGTAAATCGGCGGGAACGCCCCCGGCGCCATTTTTAAGTTGAAGTAACGATGCGATGGCGAAATTCAATTACGCCGATCGCATCGGAACTCCAACCCGGCGTTTCTTGTTTTCTGGTTACAGAAAACAAAAACGCCGGCTTAAAGTGACAGTTAGGCTGGCGGATCCATTGATCCGCCAGCCTAACTCTACCTGAATCTGGCCCATTACATTCAAGCCGTGAATTGTCATAATTGTTGCGATTATGGCTTACAGCTCATGCTGCGGTCATTCCTGCTGCTTGTGCACTTTTTTCTTCCACACTTTTCCCTTCCACATAACTTTCTATTAATGTGCTTTGAAACAGCACTTTGGGAACTTCTTTTGCAATCACCTTTTGTGGCTTTCGCTCCTCATGGAGGGTGTCAATGCTGGTTTTCTGCACAACTGTCAGGTCAGCAGTCTTTCCCATGATTGTGATTCCTACTGAACCAGACTGAGAGACCATTTAAAGGCTCAGGAACAATTTTGCAGGTGTTATGGCTTAATTAAATGATTAGAGGGGGACAATTTGAGCCTAGAATATTGCACCTTTTCACAATATTCTATTTTTCTGAGATTGTGAATTTGGGGTTTTCATGAGCTGTAAGCCATGATCATTACAATTATGACAAATCACGGCTTGAACTATGTTGCTTTGCATGTAATGAGTCTATCTCATATATTAGTTTCACCATTTAAGTTGCATTAGTGAAATAAATGAACTTTTGCACAATATTCACATTTTTCGAGTTTTACCTGTAAACCATAAATCTTACATAACTTCCTAACCTAAACACTAACCCTAACACAAATCCTAATTCTAAACCTAACTCTAACCCTAATCATAAACCTCTAATCCTAATTCTAACCCTAATGCCACGTACACATGATCATTTTTTGTGATGAAAAAAAACGACGTTTTTTAAAACGTCATTTAAATTGATCGTGTGTGGGCAAAACGTCGTTTTTTGTCTTAAAAAAAACGACCAAAAAAATATTCCAACATGCTTGAATTTTTTGTGTGGTTTTTCAAAACGTTGTTTTTTGTGTCATAAAAAGTTTTGGAAAATTAAGTTTGAAAAACTTTGTTTTTTTTCATCGCAAAAAACGACCGTGTGTACGCGGCATTAAGCCTCGCACACGCGCGCGGTTTTCTTGGCAAGAAAACTGCTGTCAGAGCTTTCTTGCCGAGTAAACCATTGCGTGTGTACGAGGCTTTGAGGTTTCTCGTCAAGAAAACTGTCCAGAATCTCGACGAGAAAAATAGAGAACCTGCTGTCTATTTTCTCGTCGTGAGATTTGCGGCAGTGTTTTCCTGCCGAGAAACCCAAGCGTGTATATACTCACCTCTCCATGGAAACCCACGCATGCTCGAAATTACTTTGACGTTTGCTAGCTAGCTTCCAAGGCATAGGTAGGGTGAAGCAAGATGGCGGCTACGGCATCGAATATGACGAGCGCATGCGTCACTGCATTCGGCGGTTCTTTTGAATGGTGCGTGTGTACACTTGGCCGGCAAGAGAATCTTGCCAAGAATCTCTGTCAGGAAAAACAACGTTATTTTTCTGACGAGATTCTGGGCCGTGTGTACAGGGCTTGATTCATACCCTAATCCTAACTACAACCCTAATTCTAACTGTAACTCTAACCCTAATTCCAACTCAGCTCTAACTTTAACCCTAATGCTTACCATGACCCTATAATCCTAAATGTAACCCATAACATAACAAAATGTGGAAAATTGTTAGCTGACTACCTCTACAATAAAGACTCATTCACATTCATATCAGATCAGCGTATTTCTGGGGCAGCCAGGTGTTTCTGATTAGCTTACGCCTGCTCAGACTATACAAATCAATGACACAGTTGGTTTGTACATATTGTGTATTTGCCCATTGAGTGATTATGGTTAGGGAGAGATAAGTAACCCCAGCTGCATTTTATACCCAGCCGTACCTAACAAAGAAATACGCTGATCTGAGTCATGTATTAACAACCATGCGAATGACCCCTAACAATCAAATACACAAAAAGGGCAAAAACATATCTTTATAAAGCACAGAATCTGACATTCCACAAATATTAACTTCACTGAAACAGTGATCAGCGGCTGTAGCAGGATGGCTGCAGCCACTGATCAACAAATGTTTTCCAACTTGTCTTTTTGACAGAAGTCATTCTAACGATCATCTTCTGCTGAATGGGTCACACTGATGGAAATTCATCTGGTCCTTGCTGAATTGTCTGAATTCCGATTCATCTATGGCCAACTTAAAGCAGTGTTAAACCCAAAACCCCAAATTTAATATATTGCAGCGATACCCCCACTACCTGCGAGAGATGGACAGGAAGGCAACAATACACCCAACCCCTGCAAGAGATGGATGAGAAGGCGGCAATACCCCCACGGGAGATGGATGGGAAGCCAGTGATACCCCCGTCCCTCACGGGTGATGGACGGGAAGGCAGCGATAACCCCAACCCCCGCAGGAGACGGACAAGAAGGCAGCGATACCCCCGCCCCCCTGTGGGATACAGACGGGAAGGCAGCGATACCCCCAACCCCACGGGAGATGGATGGGAAGACGGCAATACTCCCACCTCCCGTGAGAGACGGATGGGAAGGCTGTGATTCCATTAACCCCCGTGGGAAACGGATGGGAAGGCGGTGATACCCCCAACCCTCGCAGGAGATGGATGGGAAGGCGGCTATACCCCCACCCCCTGCGGGAGACAGATGGGAAGGTGGCAATACCCCCACCCCCCATGGGAGACAAGTGGGAAGGCGGCGATACCCCCACCACCTGCGTGAGATGGATGGGAAGGCGGCGATACCCCCACCCCCCACGGGAGACGGATGGGAAGGCGGCGATACCCCCACCCCCTCACAAGAGATGGATGGGTAGGCGGCGAGCAGATAAGGAGGATCCGGGGTAGGGCTGCTGCTCCTGGCTCCGGGGCCGTTGCTTCTTCTCCCATCTGAACAGGAGGTGGGTCCTGAGCCTTGATTGGTCGGGAGTCCTAAGACTGGAGAATCGGGAAGACAATAGCGAATGTTAATTTGCTATTGTCACATAACTGGGTGGGCTCAGGGCGCAGTTCTCTGCACCCCGAGCCCACCCCTTTTTGAAGCCAATCAGAGCCTCAGGCTCTAATCATGTGCTTCAGATTTATTTTCTTTAAACCCCACTGAAAACCAATGCGTATGGGGGCCCTGCATATAGATTAGGGCCCGGGTGCATGGTTTAGGGGGGGTGGACGGGCCGCCACTGTATTTGCATAACTCCTCTTAAGAGCCAGGCAATTGCTTGCATCAGGTCTGAGGGCTCCTGAGAGGAGGAGTATAGAGGCATGGTGATGTGATGTGTTTAGGAAGCTAAGTACAGCTGCCTGCCGGCTCCTCCCACCATGCTCGCATTGCACGGAGAAGTACAGAGGCCTAGATGTCATGACTGGGTATATAATAAAAAGAGAAATGTTTATTTAGAAATGTCAAAATATAAACAAATGAAACTTCAGCTTCAGACTTTCATATTCGTTTTGGATGGAGTGGGGAAGAGTTGCAACCAATGTCATGTTTTCATTGATGACTGTGTCCCCGTTTGGGATACCCCCCTCCCCCCTATTTTTCTGGTGGCTGGAGCTGAAAGTGAAAGGAAATCCAAATTACTACAGGTGACCCCAGAACAGGAAAAGAAGGGAAATGTTCCAGTAGGCACACCTGTTCTGTTGATAAGTGTCTGGGGGTCACCCCATATTTTAGAAAGATCTCTCGCTTCCTGTTGTGTATTAGGACAGAAAGTGATGGAACGTCTTACCTATGGGACTCACACCAACAAATAAGTAAATCTTGCTAGAGGTTTACTAAAGTCTTGTGTTTGTTTGTTTTGTAAAAAATAACAAACCTGTTATACTTACCTGTCCTGTGTAATGGTTTTGCACAGAGTAGCTCAGATCCTTCTCTTGTTGGGTCCCTCTTCAGTGCTCCTGGCTCCCCCATCCTGTTAAGTGCCCCCACAGCAAGCAGCTTGCAATGGGGGCACCTGAGCCGAGCCACTGCTTCCTGTCTAAATTCAGACACAAAGCCATGTCCCGCCCGCCCCCACTCTCTCCTCATTGGCTGACTGACTTTGATTGACAGCAGCGGGAGCCAATGTCTCAGCCAATGGGGAGGGAAGTCCTGGGCAGCCAAGACACTCCTGCAACATCACTGGATCTAGATGGTCCTCAGGTAAGTAATAGGGGTGCTGAGCGGGGCTGCTGCACACAGAAGGCTTTTTATTTTAATGCATAGAATGTATTAAGATTAACCAACCTCCTGCCCTATAACCACGCTTCTCACTTTATAGGGGAAAAAAAACACTAAAAAGTTTCAGCTTTAGATAAAGGAATAGTGGCCAACTTTCTTGATGTGGGGGATGGGCTTAAAGAGGAGCTCCGGGCTCCCCAAAAATAATTAGAAGTCAGCTGCTGACTTTTAATATAAGGACACTTACCTGTCCAGAGATCCAGCGATGTTCTCACCCAAGCCGATTCTTCAAACGGCTTAGACTCCAAGTCCTGGCATCTTAGGTGAGGGAAAATGGCAGTGAAGCATTGCAGCTTCACAGCCGGTTTCCTATTGCACATGCATGAGTCACGCTGCGATATGTGAATTGACGCATAGTCTTCTGGGACCTATGACATGTCCCAGAAGGTTGCGGGGGAAGGAGGGTGGTGAACTTCCAGACAGATTGTCGTGGGGATCTGACCATAAGTGGGTAAAAAAACAGGTACCACCCCCCCCCCCCCCAAAAAAAAAGTGCCAAATGTGGCAGTGGAGGGCAAGAGCATTTAATCAAGCTGAACGTTCCTTTTTGGGTGAAGTTCTGCTTTAAGTGAAGCACCCAACATCACCTAAGTGCCACATTTAGAATTCAATGATTATTCATTATCACTCAATAAGATACAGCGTGATAGAGGAGATGGTAAGAGATTGTGGGCATGATATTGGAGATGTTTAGAGACTGCAGACATGATACAAGAGATGGTCATCAAGCGTGGACAAAATACAAGAGATGTTCATTCAGAGATTGCGGACATGATACAAAAGATGGTAAGAGACTGCAGACAGGATACAGGAGATGGTCATGGACTGCAGACATGATACAGGAGAAGGTCAGAGACGGCAGAAATAATACAGGAGATGGCAGACATGATACAGGAGATGGTAAGAGACTGCAGACATTAAACATTGGACGGTAAGAGACTGTACCATGATACAGGTGATGGTCAGAGACTGCAGACATGATACAGGAGATGGTCGGAGACTGCAGACATGATACAGGTGATGGTAAGAGACTGTGCAGGCCTGATACAGGTCATCGTAAGAGACTGCCGACATGTAACAGGAAATGGTAAGAGACTACAGACATGATGCAGGAGATGGTCAGAGACTGCAGACATGATGCAAGAGATGGTCAGGGACTGCAGACATGACAAAGGAGATGGTCAGAGACTGCAAACATGATGCAAGAGATGGTTAGAGACAGCAGAGATGATGCAAGAGGTGGTCCGAGGACAGCAGATATTCTAGATATGCTATAGGAGTTGTTGAAGACTGGGGACATGGTTAGGGAGACAGTGACAGACTGGAGACATATTATGTGAAACGTCTAGAAAGAACTGCTATAATAGGGCATTAAAGAAACATAGATTAGTGCCTTGAGGGCTGCTCAAAAAGCACCAAAGGGCCACATACAGCCCTCAGACCACAGGTTGGGCACCGGCGCTTAACACCACCTCATCTTTTGTGACAATTCAAATCCCAGAAACAGCTGACTTGTGTATCTGTGTGGAGTCTGGAGGATGATGATGACTAGCCAGGAATGAAAGCTGGCAATCATATCTAACACCCATCCATCCAGATCCAACACTGAACTTGAATATATTATTCAGCAGAGGTATAAAACAGCCTCACAAGGTGTGATTTGTTTGTTAAATGAGAAGGCCAACATGTAATTTAAGGTGGTGGAGCTCCTGTAGGGTGTCTTCTGTCCCCATCCCACCTTGGCATTTCATTATTACTCTTGGACAGGAGTGACAAGGGGTGACATAGATTAGTGACTTACTGTAATGCAACATGTTGCAAGCGCTGGGGTCCAGTGTGGATGGTGATGGTAGGGCGACAGTCTGACACCAAAGCTGTCTCTGGGTAAAAGGTGGTCAGTCGTAGCAGCCTGATCCCGGGATGGTGTATAGAGAATCCCAGCAGTGGTAGATCTAGGTGGCCACTGGTCAGGGACCGCTTCATGCAATTAGATT
The DNA here is from genome assembly GCA_029574335.1 of Rana kukunoris. NCBI lineage: Eukaryota > Metazoa > Chordata > Amphibia > Anura > Ranidae > Rana > Rana kukunoris. The sequence goes on along the minus strand of CM056051.1, from coordinate 420,972,462 downwards.
GTGATCACAACAGCTGGTCCTTAATATTTGGTATATCTGCCCCTTGCTGATTTTTGGGGCTGGTAGGTGGCCTCTGTTCCTGGAATGAGGTTATTTATTTCTTGTTTCAGAGACCCCAGTGATCAGTCACACATTCCTCTTTTTCTGCTGGAGGATATAGACTGTTCTCTGTTCTTGTGGACAGGAGTCTGTTTTAGATACCTGTGGTCAGTATGTTTTAGATGCTTAGATCTTGCAGTCAGTGCAGTAGGCAGTCAGTAGTTTCTGCTGTTAGTAAGTAGTAGGTGATCAGCTCCTGCCGTTAGTGCAGTAGTTGCTCAGTTACTGCAGTTAGTGTTAGGTAGGTGCTCAGTATTTAGAGTAGGTGTCTCAGTTCTGGCATTCAGTGTTTGGTAGATGCTCAGTTTGCGCAGTCAATATATAGTAGGCGGTCAGTTCCTCCAGTCAGTATGTAATAGATGCTCAGTTACTGCACTCAGTATGCAGTAGGAGCTCAGTTCTGGTAGTCAGTGTGGGGTAGGTGCCTAGCTACTGCACTGGGTATGCAGTAGATGCTCAGTTCCTGCAGTCCATATGCGGTAGGTGCTCAGTTCCGGTAGTCAGTGGGCAGTAGATGCTCAGTTCCTGCAGTCAGTATGCAGTAGGTACTCAGTTCTGGCAGTCAGTGGTGGGTAGGTGCCTAGTTCCTGAAATCAGTATGCAGTAGGTGTTCAGTTCCTGCAGTCAGTATGCAGTAGATACTCAGTTCCTTCAGTCAGTATGCAGAAAATGCTCAGTTCCTGCAGTTAGTATGCAGTAGGTGTTCAGTTCCTGCAGTCAGTATGCAGAAAATGCTCAGTTCCTGCAGTTAGTATGCAGTAGATACTCAGTTCCTTCAGTCAGTATGCAGAAAATGCTCAGTTCCTGCAGTTATTATGCAGTAGATACTCAGTTCCTGCAGTCAGTATGCAGTAGATACTCAGTTCCTGCAGTCAGTATGCAGTAGATACTCAGTTCCTGCAGTCAGTATGCAGTAGATACTCAGTTCCTGCAGTCAGTATGCAGTAGATACTCAGTTCCTGCAGTCAGTATGCAGTAGATACTCAGTTCCTGCAGTCAGTATGCAGTAGATACTCAGTTCCTGCAGTTAGTATGCAGTAGATACTCAGTTCTGGCATTCAGTGTGCAGTAGGTTCTCAGTTCCTGCGGTCAGTATGCATTAAATGTTCAGTTCTTGCAATTAGGCAGTAAGTCCTGGACAGTCCCTTTCAGCAGCTTTCACCCAGCAATCTCTGCTCTCAGCTTCATACTTTGCTCCTCTCCTGTTCACAGTCTGGAAGTTTTAGAAGTTTTTCATGAGTTGCTGCAGCAGCTGCTGGTGACGTGAGAGGGAGGTTCAGCCTTTATCTGGGGGCAGAGAGCAGCCGGTGTTATCCTGGAATGGACTGTGTGTACCCAGGACCCTGGGGTGGTACCTGGGGAAGGCACAGAACCTGGCAGAACACACTATGCCCTGCCACCCTCAGATTGTGTCATCGTTGTTATTATTACCTTGGATGACAACGAGCAGAATATAGGGGCTGTGTGGCTGCAATCCTTCCCTTCTGTACATCCATCTCCCACAGCTCTCAAGAGTTTCTCTGACATTCCCACAAAAAAAGATTTAGGAATTCTCTTTGTGATATTCAATATATGAAACAAAATACAGTAAAACCTTGGTTTGAGAGTAACTTGGTTTGAGAGCGTTTTGCAAGACAAGCAAAATATTTTACTAAATTTTGCCTTGATATACAAGCGATGTCTTGATATAAGAGTAGTGTTATGTCACAACTGAGTATAAAAAAGAAGAGAGGAGCCTCTAAATGTAGCAATATGGTTACATTTAATGAAGTTACAACATTTAGCAACTTATTGCTACACTTATGCCGCGTACACACGATCACTTTTTGTGATGTAAAAAACTTTGTTTTATCTCATGAAACAAAACAACGTTTTTCAAACTTCATTTTAAAAAACGATGTTGCATACACACCATCATTTTCTGAAAATGCTCTTGCAAAGCGCGGTTACGTAAGACACTTTCGACGGCACTCTGTTCAATTGAAGCTCCCGTCTCATAACTTGCTTCTGGGCATGCGCGGGTTTAAAAACGTCGTTTTGAACGTCATTTTGCCCACACACAATCATTTTTTGTGAAACAAAAGACGACATTCTGAAAAACGACATAAAAAATTCAAGCATGTTCAAATTTTTTTTTGGTAGTTTTTTTGAAGACATAAAACAACGTTTTGCCCACACACAATCATTTTAAATGACGTTTTTTAAAACGTCGTTTTGTTTCATCACAAAAAACGACCGTGTGTACGCGGCATTAGAGGCGCCTCTCTTCTCTTTTATACCCTGTAAAAAAATGCTTTATTATACAAGTGCTTTGGATTACAAACGTGTTTCTGGAACGAATTATGCTCGCAAACCAAGGTTTTCCTGTAAAAGCAAGACATTGGGGTTAATTTACTAAAGGATAAATATACTAAAAGCAAAGCACATATTCATGGATTGTACCATTCCTATGCAATCACAGTGTGCAACAATAAAATAGTGCACTATGCACCATTTATATTAGTGTGCCTGTAAGCGGGTTGAAATGTAGCCAATTAGGTGCTGTCCTGGACAGAAGGGTAATGCCGCGTACACACGATCACTTTTTGTGTTAAAAAAAACGTAATTTTATCTCACGAAACAAAACAACGTTTTTCAAACTTCATTTTCCAAAACGACGTTGCCTACACACCATCGTTTTTCCAAAATGCTCTAGCAAAGCGTGGTGACGTAAGACACATTCGACGGCACTCTGTTCCATTGAAGCTCCGTCTCATAACTTGCTTCTGAGCATGCACGGCTTTAAAAACTTTGTTTTCAACATCGTTTTGCCCACACACCATCACTTTTTATGACACAAAAAACGACGTTTTGAAAAACGACACAAAAAATTCAAGCATGTTCGAATTTTTTTTCGGTCGTTTTTTTGAAGACATAAAACAAAGTTTTACCCACACACGGTGATTTTAAATGACGTTTTTGAAAACGTCGTTTTTTTTCATCACAAAAAGTGATCGTGTGTACGCGGCATAAGAGTTAATGTCTTTGCCAGTTCTTTGGTTTTGGCAGGTTTATTTCTGAGTCCAACCCACTTGTTCTGCGCATTACATAAGGGACAGGGGTTCGGATCCAAAAGAGCACAGGTACAGTAGAGTTACCTGAGAAACCCGTAAGAGAGAAGATTGGAACGCCACACCTTTGAGAGGCACAAGAATGTCACCTGCTATTGCCGTAACATAGGAGGTCTTCTGTACTTTTGGTTCGCCCCGAAGACACAAGCTGCTGGAGATTGCGACTGATATACCCTGTATTACACATGGATTCTACCTTTGCAGGCAGTGCCAGGACAAAATCATCCAGCGTCCAGGGCAAATATGCCAAACTGCACCCCTCCCCCTCCCTGTTCATAAAGTCTAAGCTTAATGCCACGTACACACAATCATTTTTAGCATGTCGAAAAAACAACGTTTTCCCAACTTCATCATTAAAACGATGTTGCCCACACACCATCGTTTTTAAAAAATAATCTAGCAAAGCGCGGTGACGTACAACACGTACCACGGCACTATAAAGGGGAAGTTCTATTCGCCTTTGGGCTGCTTTAGCTGATTCCGTGTTAGTAAAAGACAATTTGCGTTTTTTTGTCTGTTACAGCGTGATGAATGTGCTTACTTCATTACGAATGGTAGTTTTACCAGAACGTGAAAAATGATGTGAAGCCCACACACGGTCATTTTTTTCATGCCGTAAAATGATTGTGTGTACGCGGCATGAGGGATCCTACACCCAGAAGTCACTCACTTGTTAAAAAATCACCGCCTGTCACTTCCCCTGTCGGCATTGCAACAAAAGGAAGGCGCTCCCCATCCCTACTGTAAAACATTGCGCCCAGGGCAACTTCCCCTCCCATCCACCTGTTGTCCCAGCCCTATTTGCAGGTATGCCCGGGCAGCACATAGCCTGAATTAGGAGTAGAGACGTAGGAAAAATCCTATTCTTGCGTGCTGGACTTTGAGATATTCATTGTGCACTTTTCTAAATTAAGCATTGAAACACTTGTTCCTGCCTGGTCCGAAGTCATTAAAAGGGTGTAATGCAAGTAACCAGCGCTTTTCCACAGCTCAAGTCACTATGAAGATATAACTACAAAAGTTGATATAGTGTGAAGATTCAAGTGATTACCTAGAACAGGAGTTCCCAACCAGTGGCCTGGGGGCCACATGTGACTCACGGAGCCCTCTGATGTGGCCCGCGACCTCCTTCTCTGGGATGGTGGATTGGCAAGTATTGGCAAGCAATAATCCCAGAGCATCAGTGTTGTGAATGAAGCCAGCGGTAGAGGAAGCAAGCAGCTGTGGAGCAGAGGCCCATAAGCCAATGCTTTATGTATAGCGTCGGCTCCTGTCATAGGTGGAATGATACCAAATGCACACTGCCTGGGACAGCAACAGCCAGCAATACCTGAATGGAAAACTGTTATCAATTGTAAGTTTATTACTAAAATCACAGTGTATATACTGTATATGGGCAAACCTGTTCTGCAGTGGTTACTGAGCTGCTTTCAAACTGATCCACAGGTGCAGTGCAGTGTGGCCCTCGCTCTTCGAAAGGTTGGGCACCCCTGACCTAGGGTAACAGAAGCCTACCAGGCAGCCTGACGTTAAGCGTGTACCTGAGATAGGTGGGATAGCCTCTTGCAGGAAGGGAGTTGTTGTCTGCTTTTTCTCTGTGGGCAGTCTGTTTCCCATAGCAATGGGAGCAGACTTACACTGCAGAGGTCCCAAGCCTGTGCTCAGGTATAGAAGAGTTAAGTGAAGTGCACCTATGGAGTTACTGTGAATGAGGTAGCGGTAATTTGCTGGACAGGTGAATGTGGACATGGTTCAGAATGTCACTCATAAATGCAAGTTAAAGAGAAGGTGTACATTGTCATAGGGACCAAAGTGTTAACTGGGTTCTCAAGGTGGCTGACCAGTGGCAGCTTGTGCATTAAGGGATGGGGGGGGGGGGTGCTCTCAGTGTTGCGAGCATCGTGCCGCGGGAGGCGGTGTGTGCTTTATATACCCTATCTGTAATGATGAGTTATATACCCTATCTGTAATGCTGGGCTATATACCCTATCTGTAATTCTGGGCTATATACCCTATCTGTAATGCTGACCTATATACCCACCTAAATGCCTTGATACCACACAGAAGCCAATGGAGGTGTAGAGACTTTTACCCAGACATTTAAAAATGGGCTTAATACACATCTGCATGGTGGACTTCTCTTCAGCAACTGCTGCTCTACAACACTTGTCATCTCCTCATAGCACCACTGGGGAAGTGACTGCAAAACTGATGATAGGTCAGGATCTATGAACCCCACTCATAAGTTTAAAGGCACCAAATAAACTAGTGCAGCCAAGTCCCGAGGCTGAGTGCGTTATAAGGGCATGGTGGGTGCAAAGTTAAGTAGATTAATGGGCGCCAGACACTTCTTGAATGCAAAGAGATTTATTGTCTCCTAAACAGAACTGTGGGAGAGAGGGTTAGGGCCAGGACACCATTTAGTAGTTGCAAATGTTAATTGGCAGACTCTGAGACTTCTACAGGTAGACATCCAGCAAGACACCACATCTGCACATGTAGGATCGCTGTCTCCAGTCTTGTAACAGTTTCTACCACAAGTTGGTAGAAAGCTCTGAATCCCCTGAGCTTTTCCAATCTTCTCACACAGTATCTTCCTCAAGCGTCACCTCTGCGTCACTGCTGGGTCCCTAGCTTGGCACTTACAGATACTCCTCAAGCTTTACACCTGCTAATACATTAGGTCCCTGGCTTGGCACTCCACAAGCATCACCTCTGCTGCCCCGCTGGGTCCCTGACTTGGCACTTGCTGAACTTTTCCCACTTCTTCACCGTCCCTGGTTAGTGACAAGTCTGCTCTGGTACTGGCCTCAGCTTACTCACAGTGGTCTTTGGTAGCAAGGTGGATGGCCCCTTAGTGGTGACAGCTTTCCTTCTACCTCTGACCATGACTGGTTCCCCGGCCGGCAGAACTGTTACTTCTGGTTGGACTGCAAGCCGCAGTCCCAACCCTACGCTCCTCTCTTGCTTCTGGATAGGCCCTCAGACAGCCTAGCAGCCAGATGTCCCCAGGATAGGCCCAAGGCTTATGGCCTAGCAGCCTGAGGCACACAACACATGCCCATCCAGATAGTCATCCAGGTGGCACAGAACCCCAATCACCTGACTCCACCCAAATAAATAGGCTCTCCCAGCAGACCAAGGGACACAAGAAAATCCCTGGTGTCTCAGCCAATGGGGTTGAGACACCCCATGTATTCCTAATCTGTCCTTGCAGTGCACTTGTCTTATCTAATGCCACCAGATACCCGGCCATCTAGTGACAAAGGAGAGAAGTGCAGCAATTCAAGAATAAAAAAAAAAACTGCAATCTTGAGTGGGGAGGTGCCAGTTCAAAGCAAAAACTTACAGTAATGCAAAAAGAAATGACAACTACCCTTTCCCGGCCAGTGGGTGAGGATAGGTAAGCCACCAACCAAGTCAAAGTTAACCCTAATCTAATCCTGCGTGAATCCACAGAGCCATTTGGGACTTGGCATATTAGCAGATTAGTAACCGCTCAAAAAAAAGAAGGACATAATCCCTAACTGGCCTACTTAGGATGATGTGCCTTGCCCTACAATGCAACCACATATACCTGAAAGCCTGGATAACTCCCACTCTCTTGTACTAAAGAGGGGAACTCAGCAGATTTCAGAATGCACCAAAACTTTACCCTGACACCTAATTATGTACTTTATAATTTTATCAAGTTTTTAAAGTGATAATAAAGTCTTGTTTTTGTTTAGTTAAAAATAACAAACATGTTATACATTGGTTTTGCACAGAGCAGACCAGATCCTCCACTTCTCTGGTCCCTCACCGGCACTCCTGGCCCCTCCCTCCTGTTGAGTGACCCCACAGCAAGCAGCTTGTTATAAGGGCAACCGAGCCAAGCTATAACTCCCTTCAGTCCATTCAGACAATGAGCTGTGGCCTGGCCTCACCCCCTTTTTATCCTCAGTGGCTGACTGACTTTGATTCACAGCACCAGAAGCCAATGGCTAATGAGGAGGGGAGAGTCCCGGGCAGCCGAGACACTCTTTCAACATCGCTGGAACTGGCTGGACCTCGGGCAATGCTGTATCCTGGCCTAGGCCATCAAGGCCCAGGCCTAGGGCAGTACTTTGCAGGGGGCAGCATGGAAAGATTCCCCGCCGGCTTGCGCTACAGTTATTGTAACTTAAGCTGCTTCTAATTTTGACTGTTCTATCTTCAGTTATATCTTCTTAGTCCTCTCCATAAAATTATCAGGAATTTGTACTTAAAGTAGAATTACAGTGCCTGCCGCCGAGAATGTGTTTATAGCACGACAGCATCGCGCTGATTCTCGGCGACAGGCTGCCGACATCTCGCACTCGCTGGAATAGTAAAAGCACATTCCAGCGGGTGCGTCATAGAAGCGACGGGGATCCGACGCGGATTCCCGCCAATTCTACACGTGGGCGGAGTTTGTTATGAATCCTGAGAAGGAAGTCCCCGCCGGATTTTAAATAAAAATCCGGCATGGGTTCCCCCTCAGGAGCATAACGGGCCCTTAGGTCTGGTATGGGTTGCAAGGAGACACCCCTACGCCGACAAAACGGCGTGGGGGTCCCCCCACAGTCCATACCAGACCCGTATCCAAAGCACGCCGGCCGGCCGGTCAGGAGGGAAGTGGGGGCGAGCGAGCGCCCCCCCTCCTGAGCCGTACCGGGCAGCATGCCCTCAACATGGGGGGGTCAGGTGCTCTGGGGCAGGGGGCGCACTGCGGCCCCCCACCCCAGAGCACCCTGTCCCCATGTTGATGAGGACAGGGCCCCTTCCCGACAACCCTGGCCGTTGGTTGTCGGGGTATGCGGGCGGGAGGCTTATCGGAATCTGGAAGCCCCCTTTAATAAGGGGGCCCCCAGATACCGGCCCCCCACCCTAAGTGAATGAGTATGGGGTCGCAGTCCCATCATGCTCCGGTAGGTAGCACGTGGTACCTACCGGAGCATGATGGGACTGCGAAGTCACAAGACAGGCCTATATAATTCGCTGCGAGCCGCGCGCCAGCCATAACAGCGGAAGGAAGCGTCGCGTCAACATCTGGAGAAGAAGAAGAGAAGAAGACGTCACAGAAGATGGGACATGCCGCCGCTAGTAATTGAGCTAACACGAAGATAGCGGCGGCGAGTCCTGAAGAAGAAGACCCCCGGAGAGCGGAGAAGACCCCCGGAGAGCCGGAGAAGACCCCCGGAGAGCCGGAGAAGACCCCGGAGAGTGGGAGAAGACCCCCCGCCGCCGAAGATGTCGAAGGATGCCCGCCGGGTGGTGGGCGCTTTTATCAAAGCGCCCCCCCCCCCGGCGGCGGAAGAGAACCAGACGGCGGTGAAGAACAGCGGCACCCACCCCCCCGCAGAAGCCCGCCGGAGGGGGGCGCTTTTAATAAAGCGATCATACACCCCCCCCCCCGGCGGCCAACTAATAAAATATTTCAATACCCTGTGTGGTTTATTTTTGTTTACACTTTTCTTGCAGGTGAATGGGTAGGGGTACAATGTACCCCATACTCATTCACTTAGGGTGGGGGGCCGGTATCTGGGGGCCCCCTTGTTAAAGGGGGCTTCCAGATTCCGATAAGCCTCCCGCCCGCATACCCCGACAACCAACGGCCAGGGTTGTCGCGAAGGGGCCCTGTCCTCATCAACATGGGGACAGGGTGCTCTGGGGTGGGGGGCCACAGTGCGCCCCCTGCCCCAGAGCACCTGACCCCCCCATGTTGAGGGCATGCTGCCCGGTAAGGCTCAGGAGGGGGGGCGCTCGCTCGCCCCCACTCCCCTCCTGACCGGCCGGCCGGCGTGCTTTGGATACGGGTCTGGTATGGACTGTGGGGGGACCCCCACGCCGTTTTGTCGGCGTAGGGGTGTCTCCTTGCAACCCATACCAGACCTAAGGGCCCGTTATGCTCCTGAGGGGGAACCCATGCCGGATTTTTATTTAAAATCCGGCGGGGACTTCCTTCTCAGGATTCATAACAAACTCCGCCCACGTGTAGAATTGGCGGGAATCCGCATCGGATCCCCGTCGCTTCTATGACGGCTTTGTCTCCATCGCGGCAAGCCAGCTCGGCGCTGGCTCCCGCGATGGGGCTCGCAAGTGCTCAATCTCGCCAAGAAAGGGAGCGAGATTGACACAATATCGCGGTCAACCACTGTATAGGCCATACTTTTTATTTTATTTTATTTTGGATAGAGTAAGGGAGGGTTATAGCCCCTGTTATTTTTTACTATCCCTGTGCCATTGCATAGATCTCCCTTCATTTCCTGCCCCATAGCCAAACAGGAAGTGAAAGGAAATCTTTGCAAATTAAGGGAATCCAATGCCCCCCCCCCCCCAAGAACTAGTGTCCCCACTCGAAAATGTCAGGGCGGGTCTTAAACAGAAGGGGGTGTGGCCTTGACTGGAAGAGGTGGGTCATATTTCAATTAGAGGGTGCACAAGTTTAGTCAGGACTAGGGCAGCACAAAACCTAAATACACAACTGACCTCAGGAAAATATTAGAGGGGCAAGAGGGGCTGCTGCACACAGAAGGCTTTTTATCCTAATGCATAGAATGCTCTATGACAGGGGTCTCCAAACATTCCAAACAAAGGGCAGTTTTATTATCCTTCAGACTCTTGGAGGGCCGGACTTTGGCCAGCGAGGGGGGGGGGGTGAAAATTTTCCTGGCATCAGTGGGACTAACATATGGTATTAGGGGGTAAAATAGTGCCCCATCGTTGGTATCATAGAGAGGAATAGTGCCCCATTAGTGGTGTCAGTGGGAGAAATGGTGCTCCACTGTCGGTATCAGATGTCAGAATAGTGTCCCGTATCAGTAGGAGGGATACTGCTCCAAGGGCCAGATAAAGGCAAGCAAAGGCGGGGCTCGCTGAGAGTGTACACACGGCCGAGGTTCTCGGCAGAATGCGGCTCCCAGCGAGGATCTCGCTGGTTTCTGCCGAGAACCTCGGCCGTGTGTACGGGGCTTTATGCTTAGAATGCAGGGATCAGGAGAGCAATGCGCTCAGAATGCAGGGATCAGGAGTGCGCTACGCTCAGAATGCAGGGATCAGGAATGTGTTACGCTCAGACTGTAGGGGTCAGGAGTGCATTGCGCTTAGAATGCAGGGATCAGCAGTGCTTTGCGCTCAGAATGCAGGGATCAGGAGTGTGTTATGCACAGAATGCAGAGATCAGGAGAGCGTTGCGCTCAGAATGCAAGGATCAGGAGTGTGTTGTGCTCAGAATGCAGGGATCAGGAATGCGTTATGTTTAGAATGGAGGGATCAGGAGTGTGTTACACTCAGAATGCAGGGGTCATGATGCATTGAGCTCAGAATGCAGGGGTCAGGAGTGCGCTATGCTCAGAATTCAGGGTTCAGGAGTGTGTTGAGCTCAGAATGCAGTGTTCAGGAGTGCATTAAGCTAAGATTGCAGGGATCAGGCGTGCGTTATGCTCAGAATGCAGGGATCAGGATTGTGTTATGCTTAGAATGCAGAGATCAGGAGTGTGATACGCTCAGAATTCAGGGGTCAGGAGTGTGTTGCGCTCAGAATACAGGGATCAGGAGTGCATTATGCTCAGAATGCAGGGTTAAGGAGTGCATGGCACTCAGAATGCAGGGTTAAGGAGTGCGTTGCAGTCAGAATGCAGGGATCAGGAGTGTCCTTTTCCCCCTTTCCCTCCCATAGCATAGTTCTATTGCATCTTACCTGTGCACACATGAGAGGCATGAGAGGCAGCACAGTTGTGGATAGTGGGCGGGAGCTGGCAGAGTGACTTTTCATATTAACAAGCTGGGGACCTAGCAACCAATCACTGGCGGGTTAACTTGAAAAGTTAATTTGGCCAGCTCCTCCTTCCACCTTCCATCCTCAGGGGTGCTGCCTCTCAGACCGCGTACACAGGATCGGTCAAAACCGATGAAAACAGACTGAAGGTCCGTTTCATCGGTCCAAACCGATCGTGTGGGGGCCCCATCGGTCAGTTATCCTTCGGTCAAAAAAAAGAGAACTTGCTTTAAAATGTAACCGATGGATGCTTAACTGATAGGTCAAAACCGATCGTTAGTATGCAAAAGCATCGGTTAAAAAGCCGCGCATGCTCAGAATCAAGTAGACACATTCTTGGAAGCATTGAACTTTTTTTCAGCCCGTCACCACGTTCTGACGCGATCGTTTTTTTAACCGATGGTGTGTAGGCACATCAGAACATCAGTTAGCTTCATCGGTTAACCAATGAAAACGGTTCTTCGGACCATTCTCATCGGATGGACTGATCGTGTGTACGCGGCCTCACTCTTCGCTGTTCACTGATGACAGCAGCAGAGGTGGCTGGAGGGGAGGGAGATGGAAGGATAAAAGGGAGGAGGGTGGTCGGCTACACATCAGGTAGCCTGCGATCGATGGATTGCCCACCGCGATCTAGCAGAACACCCAGATCCATCACTTTTGACTCCTCCAGCAGTTCTCCTCCTAGAACCTATGATGCATGCATGTTTCTTTTATTTAGCAACATTAAACCTCATTTGCCACACAGTTGACCAATTAAACAGTGCATTGAAGTCAGCTTGTACGTTGGAAACATCCCGTAAGGATGTTATTTTCATCTACTGAGTGGTCAAGAGAGGCCCGGAGCAAAAGAACAAGCCATAGGCGGAGGGCCGGGCATGACGGGGTTAACAGAAAACCTTACAAGCCAGGGGGGAGTGGTCATGAGAGGTGCAGTGGGGAGGGGAGGAGAAGCTATAAATTCCTCCCCCCTCCTTTTCCTGGGTAACACAGTCTGGGGAGAAAAGTTCCCACCCACCCTCCTTTTTTTGTTATGGGCTTGCTGATAGTGGTGATAATGGTTGAGAGAATTTTGTTTTGGGTGCTTTCCTTGTGTTTTGTTTCTCCTTATGCAGGTACGAGGTGCATGCTGTCGTGGCAGTGGCGGGTGTTTGGACTTTGCAGGAGAAGAAATTACCCCAAATATGGATGCCATTACCCAGAGGTGGTATGGGTTCTGAAGGGGTGTGGTTTCCAGTCTACCAAGGTGTATCTGGAATGTTGGTTAATGGGGGCACTGCGGTCAGCGGTCGTCTCTGAGCCAGCTTGTCGGCTTGAGGCCTATGACCAGAGGTGAGGTGCCGCAGTGCCAATAAAATGTTATAATGTTAAAAGGTTTTACAAGTCAGTGTTAGTGGTGCCTGCAAAGTCCAGCACTAGTATGAGAAGAACTGTTTTTCTCAGGAATTATATGGTTAATATATGTTATTTATTATTGGATGTTATCTAAAATAAAGGAGGCTGCTACGGCCAGTTTTACTCCAAGTTACAGTGGTGGTCTCATTATTATTAAAGGTTTAAGGGGGAGTATAAATCAGTGGGTCTTAGCAGTAAAGGTTATATCTGGGATACCATAGTCAAGGAACCTATGGCAATGTAGCCATTGTGTTCCCTGGTTTCTGAAATGCCCATCACTATCAGCCCACAATTACTACAACAAGTAAGGGACGATGGCATAGAATCAGGTGATCAGAGGTTGCAGTGCTTCCCATAAGTCTTTCAAAATATTTTTGATACTAGCAAAAGTACTTTGTTTCCTGGACAGTACTAGAAAAGTTTACTTATTAGCTAGAGCTGCCTTGGCACTCTGCCCTGGACTGGAAATTGGCATTGTGACAGTCAGTAAAGGCTGAACTTACACTATGCCAGTTTATTGGCAGTCTTCCTTTGTGCTGTCTGCTAAGGCTCTGAGTCCTTTGTGCTGTCTGCTGAGGCTCTCAGTTAAATACTACCAGGAATATTAATTGGGAGTAAAATAACAGTGTAACATAACTGCAGCAAGCCGTCTGGCTTTTCTGAGATCTGTACAATATCCCACAAATGGATAAAAATTGTTAATCATTTGGCATCTGCAATTTGTAACTTAACCTTCTCATGCACAGTTTCCCATGCTGTGAGAGTGTTAATGTACTGGGGAAATGTGGACTAAGGAAGCTCTTAGTTCAGAGACTGCACTGTCACTGACATGTATAGGTCTCAGAATAATCATAGGAAAGCAATCAGTGTGCGTCCCAATCATGTGATTACCGGGACAGCCAATTATGGTGATTACTAGGAGTTTGTTTATAAACAAATTCTTTAGCTTGAAGACAACACTTACTGTGCACCGAACAATACACACACTTTCAGAAATCATTGCAGCGTGCAAATGATATTTAAACAGAATTTAATTAAAAATGTGTAAAATAACCTAATTATTAAATTACTTTCAAATTATTTAGGTGGGCAAGTTAGTAATCGTCTATTTGTAAACGTTCACATATTGTTCAATTATATACAATTAGAAAAATATGTGAAGCTTGGGGGAAGAGAGCAAGCACATGTGTAAGGGTGGCACAGTGGTGTAGTGGATAGCACTTTTGCTTAACAGTAAAAAAGGTGGCTGGTTCGAGTCCCAACCATGACACCATCATGACACCATCTGCCTTGAGTTTGCATGTTCTGCCTGTGTGGGTTTCCTCCCACACTCCAAAGACATGCTGTTAGGTTAATTGACTTCTGTCTAAATTGGCCCTAGTATATGAATGTGAGTGACCTTAGATTGTAAGCTCCTTGAGGGTAGGGACCGATGTAAATGTACAATGTATATGTAAAGCACTATGTAAATTGACACCACTATATTTAAGTACCTTAAATAATAATGTGTTGTCCCAAGTATTTATATCCTCCCCTAGTATGCACCAGTGGCCTGAACCACCTACTGGTTGGGCTGAAGAAAAATATAAATAAAACTTTGTGAAATATCATTCTCAACCTATTGCCAGTATTACCAGTGACATCTACTGGCAGCATAAGGAAAAGACCAAGTGAAAAACTACATGGTCAGTCTGGGCTTACTACCACCCAGCCAAAAACTTTTTAGGACAACGTGACAAATAGTTTGCCTGTGTGTTCCACTCCTATCCCCGCCGCTGGCTCGCCCACCTGCTGCTATGTTCACAGCATGGCAGGCGTGCCGCGCACGGGTTTGTCTGTCCCTCGGATCGCCGCACTGCACCCGCCCTCCACCTGTCTTATTTACGCAAGATAAGAAGCGCGGGCACTCTGAACAAAGGGTGGGACTTTTTAAGTTAAGACGCGCATGATTGGCTGCTGCGCAGCGGGGCGGTCCTAGCAATCAATCACTCACCTTGAACTTGTCCCACTCATTGTCCAGAGCGGTCGCGCTGCACATCTCGTGTAAATAAGGTAGGGTTCTGTGGGGAGGGGGAAATGCTGTGCTGTGCTGCTATGAGGACAGGATTTTACTATCGAGGGGGGACCAGTCTGTAAGGGGGGAGGACCGGTCTGATGGAGGGGGGGACCAGGCTGATGGAGGGAGACCCAGTCTGATGGAGAGGGACCCAGTCTGATGGAGGGGGCCCCAGTCTGTAAGGGGGGACCAGTCTGTAAGGGGGGGGGACCCAGTCTGTAACGGGGGGGCCCAGTCTCTGATGGAGGGGGACCAGTCTGATGGGGAGGACCAGTCTGTGATGGAGGAGGACCAGTCTGTGATGGAGGGGACCAGTCTGTGATGGAGGGGGACCAGTCTGTGATGGGGGACCAGTCTGTGATGGAGGGGGACCAGTCTGTGATGAGGGGGGACCAGTCTGTGATGGAGGGGGACCAGTCTGTGATGGAGGAGGACCAGTCTGTGATATGAGGGGACCAGTCTGTGATGGGAGGGAACCAGTCTGTGATGGGAGGGAACCAGTCTGTGATGGGAGGGAACCAGTCTGTGATGGGAGGGGACCAGTCTGTGATGGGAGGGGACCAGTCTGTGATGGGAGGGAACCAGTCTGTGATGGGAGGGAACCAGTCTGTGATGGGAGGGGACCAGTCTGTGATGGGAGGGAACCAGTCTGTGATGGGAGGGGACCAGTCTGTGATGGGAGGGAACCAGTCTGTGATGGGAGGGGACCAGTCTGTGATGGGAGGGGACCAGTCTGTGATGGGAGGGGACCAGTCTGTGATGGGAGGGAACCAGTCTGTGATGGGAGGGAACCAGTCTGTGATGGGAGGGGCGACCAGTCTGCGATGGAGGGGGGCCAGTCTGTGATAGGGAGGACCAGTCTGTGATGGAGGAGGACCAGTCTGTGATGGGAAGGGACCAGTCTGTGATGGAGGGGCAACCAGTCTGTGATGAGAGGGGACCAGTCTGTGATGGGAGGGGACCAGCTTGTGATGGGATAGGACCAATCTGTGATAGGAGGGGACCAGCTTGTGATGGGATGGGACCAGCTTGTGATGGGAGGGCACCAATCGGTGATGGGAGGGAACCAATCTGTGATGTAGGGGGACCAGTCTGTGATGGGAGGGCAACAATCTGTGATGGGAGGGGAACAATCAGTGATGGGAGGGGACCAATCAGTGATGGGGGGAGGACCAGTCTGTGATGGGGGAGGACCAGTCTGTGATTGGGGGGAGAACCAGTCTGTGATTGGGGGGAGGACCAGTCTGTGATGGGGGGAGGACCAGTCTGTGATTGGGGAGGCAGTCTGTGATTGGGGGGGAGGACCAGTCTGTGATTGGGGGGGAGGACCAGTCTGTGATTGGGGGGAGGACCAGTCTGTGATTGGGGGGAGGACCAGTCTGTGATTGGGGGGAGGACCAGTCTGTGATTGGGAAGGACCAGTCTGTGATGGGGGGAGGACCAGTCTGTGATGGGGGAGGACCAGTCTGATGAGGGGGGACAAATTTGTGATGAGGGGGAACCAATTTGATGGGGGGGACCAGTCTGTGACACTCGGACCTCCGCTAGAAGAACATTTTTCTGACCGGACCAGGCTATAGCTGCATAAGCAGATATCACAACACCTTTGGTGTCTTAGTCAAAAAGGATGCAGAATGGCAGTGGACACACGCCTGCTGTACATGCCTTGAAAGGTGTATTGGATCGGTGCCAACACTTGTACATTTTTAACAAAGTGCAACAAAGTTTGTCTCTTGTGATGCTTCCACTGTTGCTTTAGGTGCAGTTTTATCACAAATTCACCAGGGAGAGAAACATCCTGTCTCATTCGCAGCTCAGTTGAGTAAATATGCAGGAGACCATGAGGCATTGGCCTGTATAGGGACATGTGAATAGTAGCAATAGTGTTTGGTAGAAAGTTTACCGTGAGAACTGATCACCAAGACCTAACGTCCTTCTCTATTTGAATACACAAATGGACTGTTTCAGTACAACTTAGCAATTTTTACATACACACAACGTTAGAAATCATTTCAGTGTGCAAATGATATTTAAAAAATGTTTGATTAAAAATGTGTAAAATAATCTAATTATCAAATCACTCTCAAATTATTTAGCTCTAGTTAGTAACAGTCTATTTATAAATGTTCTCACCCAAGATTCATGTAATGTTTACATATTTTTCAATTGAATACAATTAAACCCGCTTCACACAGGGGTGGCACGACTTTGGGGGCAACTCGGCAAGGCGATCTCAAGACAACTTCAGAGGCGACTTGTAAAATGACTTCTGTATTGAAGTCAATTCGAGTCGCCCCCAAAGTCGTACAAGTCGCTCCTATTAGAACGGTTCCATTGAACAGAGCGGTGCGCGACTTGTCAGGCAGCTGAGTCGCCTGACGAGTTGCCCCTGTGTGTACCGGCTCTTAGAAAAATATGTGAATCTTGGGTGAAATAATTTATAAATAAACCTTAAACTCACTGTAAACAGAATGAACACATACTGGCTCTGCTAAATCTATTCAGAGCATCTAGGATTTATGATCTCTGACCATGTAGGGCTAAATTAATTATAAATACTTAAACAAAATCCAATTCACAAATGTCTCTGCAAGTAATAAAGACCAACAATAATATTTTTTGTAACACTTTTTTTTGGTGAGCAAATCTTTATTGCTATGTGCTGTACAAATACTGGAAAAAAATCATTATAAAGATTCAAGTTCTCAGGTCTGGCTGACCACCATGCCTTTGTTTTAAATATAAAATATAAACACTTCATTTTCATATAAAAAGCTATAAAAATATGGCATGCATTCAAAAACAGTTCACATGTCGGCTCGGACAAACGAAGCAAAGATCCCGTCTTCCCGCTCAAGAAGATTCTCTGGCGTGTCATTCTCCATAATGATTCCCCGACGCATCACTATAACCAGGTCCGCTGTGAGGATGGTGTGAACTCGGTGCTGCAGAAGACATTAAGATCCTTATTTAGGAGGGCTAATAATTATTTTAGAAATGTCAGGCAATCAGTAGAGATGAGCAAAGTGATTTTAGCAAAATGCTGGTGACATTTACTGCAGCAGAAACTAAATTTTGCTCACTGAGCTGCAGTGCTTAGGCAAAGTTTGGTTTAAAAAAACAAATCTAAAATTTTTATTTAGAGAATGTTTTTTTTTTTTTGTGCTGTATTTAGGGTAGCTATATCGTTATTTATGTACAGTTGCTTTACATTTTTTTTGTTTATTTGTATTGTATTTGTTTTTTCCTTTCTGTAAAACAAATATAAAATAATTAGGTGCCATCTTTTGGCACAAGAACAGATCCATGGTAGGTGAAACAAGCTTTAATAATCTTTAGGAGCAATTTAATGCCCATTACACTCCTAAAAGCCACCAAAATCACCTTGCCCATTGGTTTAGCAAAATGGGACAATTTTGGTAAAACATGAAAAATTTCAGATTTGCTCATCCTAGTAGGTCTATATTTACAGTAATACAATATTACAATAATCTTAAAAGATTATATATATATATATATATATATATATATATATATATATATTATTGCTACAAATATAAATGATCACTAGTAATCACATAGGTGAGGACGGACAGGAATTATCCTTCAGAAATTGAATTAGACACAATGGCCCAGATTCAGAGAGAATTGGATTCTCGTAGCGTATCAGAAATACACTACGCCGCCGTTTCTTACCTGGCTCTACGTGGAATCCAGGTAGATTTTGTCCAGTAAACGATGGCAGCGTAGTGTATTTCTCCCGTCGCAATCCATATAGACGAGTAGGGGGCGTGAAGGATTTAAAATAGGCGCGTTCCCGCGGCGATCGAACTGCGCATGCTCCGTTCGCAAATTTCCCGCCGTGCATTGCGCGAAATCACGTCGTTACGTCATTCGTTGTTTGAGTAGCGTCGTTTACGGACATTTCTATTCCCGAACGAGTTACGCAAAAAAAAAAATTTAAATTCGACGCGGGAACGACGGCCATACTTAACATGGGCTACGCACCGTTAGACCAGCAAAAAGCTGGTCTAACAGTACGTAAAAAAAAACAGACGTAAGCGATTGCGAAGACCGCTCGTATCTTCGTGGATCGCCGTAAAAACACATTTGCATATCCCGACGCATGAAAACGACGCGAACTCCTCCCAGCGGCCGCAAAAATATCGCAGCGTAGATCCGAAGGCTTACGAAGACGTAAGCCTCTTGGATCGAAGCCCGAAGCCGCCGTATCATGGTTTGAGGATTCAAACTAGTGATACGGCGCGCAAAATTTGAAATTACTCCTGTCTAACACCAGTTAGACAGGCGTAATTGCTTTATGAATCTGGGCCAATAGTTTTATTAATCAGTGTTATCAATGATTCACCAGATGAATATGATGTATGTTTAGTATTTATCAGTGACAGTGCATGTGATAATGGCCATATTATTATAAATACAGCAAATGTTACACAGACCAGAATTTTCCATCCTTACTATAAATAGGCCCCCCTCAAGGCAAAAAACTTAAAAATCCCTACATCCACACAAGTAATGTTGATGCAGGGATTTTCCTCCATTGTGTTCTGACAGGGGGGGCTGCCCCCCTGTCAGAATACACAGATAAGCGCTGCAGCCATTGGCTGCAAGCACTGATCGAAAGCTGGTTTTCCAACATGACCATTCTGTAGAAGCCAGTTATTGGAAAGGCTTTTGTTGAACAGACAGCGGAACACATGTACTAAAATTCCTGTTGAACCAGACAATTTTCGGTACGTGTATACCCAGGTTAAGTTATAAAAAAATGTGTTTATTAGGAAGCTGCACATTACAGATACCTGTAAGTGAGCGAGGATTAAGATTATCCAATGTTATATCCACAGTGATCCCAAATAGTGGCTCATTCAATCTATTCTCACGTTGATTGGTTTACTAAAGGCAAATAGACTGTTTACTTTGTAACTGCAGTTGCACTCTGCCGAGGCATTTGCTCCAGAGCTTAGTAAATGAGGGGAAGCTCTGCTCTCCAATCATGTAAAAGGAAAAATGCTGTTATTTAATTTTCCTTGCATGTGATTGCGTATTCTTTGTTCAGGTGAAGCTTCATCTCATTTACTAAGCGCTGGAACAAAAACCCTTGCAGAGTGCAACTTTACTTGCAAAGTGCACAGTCTATTTGCCTTTAGTAACCCAACCTCATTGAAAAACTTCCTGTACCGGGAGCTCCATCCAAACACCAGAAGTTGGAAAAGGAAATATATGTGGAAAATAATTATATATTGCCGTGATGATGCAATATTGGGAAGATACAAGTTTTACTGTCATATTTTTTTTCTTTGGAATAGAATTGTATTTCTTACAGTCCAGTTTTCCCTCATTTATCTGGAGAACACATATCATATTAGGGTTTTATTTTCTGTGAAGCAAAAACAGATCTAGAAAGGTGAAGGAAAGGAAGAATGAATGTGACTAATCAGACAGTAAATTGATTTACTAAAGGAGTGGGGAATCTTCACACAATAAATTTGTGAAGATTCACTGCAATTATCCAATCATGTTATCCAAAGCAAGTTCCCAAAAGGAAGTGAGTGTTCTCACAATTGTTTGTATGAAGATTCTCAACTCCTTTAGTAAATCGGCCAACTTCTGAAACGCAGTGTGGAGAAAATGTCCAAGCTGTAACTCACTGATTATTTTCTTACAGATATATAATGAAGCTGTTGATTTGACCTGCTTGATCAACCAAACCTTTTACAGACCAATCACCAGTCTGTTCCATCTTCCATCTATATAAAGACCAACCAATGATCTCATTGATCTATTAAACTATACACAGACCAACCATGTACAAATCTATATGTAAACCAACTATCAGTCTGTTCCATTTTCCAAACTCTACATAGACAAGCCTTAGGTCTGTCTGATCTACCAAACCATCTACAAACCAAGCATAGATCTCTCTGATCAACCAAATTATTTATAAACCAATCATAGGTCTGTATGTTCTACCAATTTATACACAGACCAACTATCGACCAAACCATATACAGACCATCAATTTGTTCCATTCACATTACATTATGCAGACCAACTCTTTTTCTGTCTCATCTATCAAACTTTTGACAGGCCAACTTTCTTTCTGATCTGCCAGACTATACCGATCTCATTTTCCTTCTACTAAAATGTTATACAGACCAACTATCTACAAAACTATACAAAGACAGCCCATTGGTCTATTCTGGACTATGCACAGACCAAGCAAGCATTATGTTTTCCCCAAACTAAGCAAGTCCCTGAATGGGAGTGTGCTGAGACGTTTCTTGCTAAAAAAAATTGAGTATATAAAGACCAATCATTGGTCTCTCTGATCTACCAGACTACAGTTCACCTACCAGACCTTATACATAATAACCATTGTTCTCTCAGATCTATCAGACTATATACAGACAAACCATTGATCTTTTTCATCTACTAAACTATATACTAATCATTGGTCTCGTCTTTCTTCTAAACAATATGATACAAATAATGAATAGGTAGCTTCTTGAGAGTTGGAGAGTAAAGCCGTACACACAATGGGAATTTCTGATGGAAAAAGTCCGACTGACTTTTTCCATCGGAAATTCTGAGCATGTGTATGCCCCATCAGACTTTTTTCGAGGAATTCCGTTGGAGTTTAGATAGAGAACATGTTCTCTCCTACTCTGATGGAATTCTTTTGGCAATTCCGATGTGAGTTTGGCCGGGCAAAAGAACGATCGTGTTAACGGGGCATAACGTGACATCTTAGGCCGCGTAC
Source organism: Rana kukunoris (assembly GCA_029574335.1). NCBI lineage: Eukaryota > Metazoa > Chordata > Amphibia > Anura > Ranidae > Rana > Rana kukunoris. The sequence continues at coordinate 420,951,244 of CM056051.1, read as the reverse complement.
ACAATCGGTCCAAACCGATGAAAACGGACTGAAGTTCAGTTTCATCGGTCCAAACCGACCGTGTGTATGGACCATCAGTCTTTTGTCCCTCAGTCCAAAGTTTTAAAACTTGCTTTAAAATCGGACTGATGGATGCCTGACCATTGGTCCAAACCGACAGTTAGTACGCAAAAGCATTGGTTTAAAACCCCCGCATGCTCAGAATCAAGTCGGCACATGCTTGGAAGCATTGAACTTCGTTTTTTTCAACACGTCGTTGTGTTTTACGTCACCACGTTCTGACACGATCGGTTTTTGAACTGATGGTGTGTACGCACATCAGACCATCAGTCTGTGAACCGATGAAAATGAACTTCAGTCCGTTTTCATCAGTTTGGACTGATCGTGTGTATGCGGCCTCACTAACAGGAACTGCATTTCTATCTCTTTAGTCCTGTTGGGGAATTCCCCATACTTCCTGTTACTTCATACTTCATGTGATTTCCAAACAAGGTAAAAAATGTGTAGAAAGAAATGACCCGGAAGGCTGTACATCTTTGGCTCACTCTGTGATTTTGGGCATCATCCCATGGGTGTATTGAGTACATTGCATATGGTATATGTCTTCCTTTAAAAAGCATGCAGACATGCAGGACCACTCATTTCTAAAGGCTCAGTACGGGTAGTAATACTTATACACAACATGCATGTTAGGGGGATGGATTAGGGTGCCAATGACACAAAAACATGGAAAGCAACACAGTGCCAGCATTGTACCAACCAGACAGCAGCGTGGAGCAAACTGACTACTTGTGAGTCTTGACCAAACAGGTAAATAGACCGTCGGCATTGGCCAGGAGGTTTGTTGCCGTGTCACTTTCTATCAAAATACCCTCAGAGAAGACTAACACCAGGTCCGCTTCCAAGATTGTGGACACTCGGTGCTACAGCACAGAGAGAGAGAAAGAGAGAAGAGAGGCAAATAGGAAGTCAGCTGAAAGCAGAATGTACAGACACAGAGAGGCAGAGTCAAGTGTACAGAGAGAGAGGTGGGGTCAGCCTAATGGGGAAGGTACAAAAAGGTGGAGTCAACTAAAAGAAGTGTGTGCAGAGGGGTGGAGTCAGGTGTACAGGGTTGGAGTCAGGTGTACAGGCAGAGGCAGAGTCAGCTGAAAGGAGAGTGTACAGAGAGAGGTGGAGTCAGCTGAAAGGAGATTGTACAGAGAGAGACGGAGTCAGCTGAAAGGAAAGTATACAGAGAGAGGTGGAGTCAGCTGAAAGGAGAGTATACAGAGAGAGCTGGGGTCAGCTGAAAGGAGAGTATACAGATAGAGGTGGGGTCAGCTGAAAGGAGAGTATACAGAGAGAGGTGTGGTCAGCTGAAAGGAGAGTGTACAGAGAGAGGTGGAGTCAGCTGAAAGGAGAATGTACAGAGAGAGGCGGAGTCAGCTGAAAGGAGGGTATACAGAGAGAGGTGGAGTCAGCTGAAGGGAGAGTATACAGAGAGAGGTGGGGTCAGATGAAAGGAGAGTATACAGAGAGAGGTGGGGTCAGCTGAAAGAAGAGTGTACAGAGAGAGGCGGAGTCATCTAAAAGAAGAGTGTACAGAGAGAGGCGGAGTCAGCTGAAAGGAGAATGAACAGCGTGAGAGAGGTGGGGTCAGCTGAAAGGAGAGTCTACAGAGAGAGGCGGAGTCAGGTGTACAGACAGAAAGGACACCTTTATGACTTTATCTGACATAATAGGAAGACACAAAAACAACAGGAAAAGCTTTCAAGCTTAACTACAGACAATATTTTTTTTCCCCCAATAAAATAGTTTTTTTTTTCTGTCTATGGCCCCATTGGCAGATTTTTCCTCATGTCCTGTCCCTGATACACCTGTGCCAAAAACAGGGGGACTTCCTGTCCTGACAATACATGGAGCTCTAGTGTCCCGGCAAATATCACACTACGATCAAAGTTTATAATATAGTTTACAATATTCAGTATATTTAAAACAAAACAAAGCAGGGCCGCAATCAGGGGGGTACATGCAGTACACCTGTAAGGGGCCCGGGGGTCCCCAGGGGCCCGGATGGCAACCCCCTTTAACCCCCTATTTTTTTCAGGGGTCCGGAGGTTCCCAGGGGCCCGGAGGCCCCCAGATGGCAACCTCCCCTCCTATATTTATTTTTTATAAAAAATATATATTTTTTTTAATATAAATTTATTTTATTTTTTATTAAAGGGCCCTGGATGACAACCCCCCCCCTTTTTTTTTTATAAAAGATTAATATTTTTTATATATATATATATATATATATATATATATATATATATATATATATATATAATGTTATTATTATTATTATTATTATTAAATGGCCCAGAGGTCCCCAGGGCCCCTGGATGGCAACCCCCCTTTTTTTATAAATGTTTATTTTTGTTTTTATATTTATTTATTTTATTAAAGGGCCCAGAGGTTTCTTTCTTTTTTCTTTTTTTTATTAAAGGGCCAGAAGTCCCAGATGGCAACCCCGTTTTTTTTTTTTGGTAAATTCTTTTTGTAAAAAAAAAAATATTAAAGGGCCCAGAGGTCCCCAGGGCCACAAATGGCAACCCCCCTTTTTAAAAAAAAAAAAAAAAAAAAAAAAATATATATATATATATATTGTATATATATTTTTTCTTTCTGTTTATTAAAGGGCCCACCAGAGGTCCCGGATGGCTACCCCCCTTTTTTATATATATTTTTCTTTATTTCTTCTCTTATTGTAAAGGGCCCCCCGCAACCCCCCCCCCCCCGCTTCTCAACTATCAGACGGCAGCACCCCCCCCCTCCCCCCCGCTTCTCTGCTCCAGGGGGCCCATGCCTGAAGCTGTGTAAGGGGCCCCATAATTCCTGATGGCGGCCCTGAAACAAAGTATACATAATTTATGAAACAATATTGCCTATTTGTAAAAAGTAGAAAGGTAAAATGTAGCAAGAGTTAATAGAACCTCTGTTGCTGTTTGAAGCCTAATTTGCTCAAATTTTCTATTGCATTGAGAATCAAACAGGGAATGAGGAAAAATCTGCACTGCAAACATTGCAAAACAAAGCTGACAAGGCTCTCAGCCTTCATTGACTCTACTAGAAAGCAAACTTTATTGTTGTGTATTTTATAAAGCTCTCCCTCCCCCCTCCAATTTCTATCCTGGTGAAACATTGTCAGGAGAGGAAGTGAGGGAAAATCTTAAAGTGGTTCTAAAGCCTAAACATTTTTTTACCTTAAAGTGATATTAAAGTCTTGGGTTTTTTGTGTTTAAAAATAACAAACGTGTCACTTACCTGCTCTGTGCAGTGGTTTTGTCCATATCCTCCTCTTCTCAGGTCCCTCATCGGTGCTCCTGTTCCTTCTCTCCTGATGAGTGCCTCCACAGTAAGCATCTTGTTATTGGGGCACCCGAGCCAAGCCGCTGCTCTCTGTGTCCATTCAAACATGGAGCCACAGTTAAGCCCGCCCTCTCTCTTCTCATTGGCTCCCGCTGCTGTGTCTCAGTCAATGAGGAGGGAAAGGGGAGAGTCCCGGACAGCTAAGGCTCTCATGCAACATTGATGGATGGGGCTCAGGTAAGTATTATGGGGGTTGCTGCACACAGAAGTTTTTTTATCTTAATACATTGAACGTATTAAGATAAAAAAAAAACTCTGCCTTTAGAACCATTTTAATACATTCCCTGCATTGAGGTAAAAAATGTTTAGGTATCAGTATCACCCCCTTACCCCTCCTTATACTTTACCTGACCCCTCACTTGATTTAGCGCTGTGACTGTCTTTAGCTGCTCTCCCCACTTTCACAGGCTTTGCTGAGACAGTGAGAGTTATTGGCTCCTGCTACTGTCAGTCAAATTCTGTGATGATGGAGCGGGGGGCGGGACCGAGCCCTGCTGTCTGTGGATGCAGACAGTGTGGCTCGGGAGCGAGCCTGCAGGGGGTACACCATAGGGAGTGGTTTCTTATGGGATACTACAGAGAAGAGGAGGAACTAAGAACACCAGTGGGGGACCTGAGAAGATGAGGTTCGGGCCCACTCTGTGCAAAACCATTGCACAGAGCAGGTAAGTAAGACATGTTTGTTATTTTCCAAAAAATTTCTTTACAATGGATTTAAACTGAATGTCAGATAGGAGTAAAAGGAGGTTGTAACCCTAATGCCTTGTACACATAAGCGGAATTTCTGATGGAAAAAGTCAGACGGAAGCTTTTCATCGGATATTCCGTCCGTGTGCATGCCCCATCGGAATTTTTCCGTTGGAAATTCCAACGGAATTAGATAGAGAACATGTCCCCAATTTGGAATTTCCATTTGTCTGGATGCAATTCCGATGGACTAAAAACCACAGATGCTCAGAATCAAGTCGTAGTGTTTTTAGATTTTTCTCGGCTCGTCGTAGTGTTGTACATCACCGTGTTCTTGACGGTCGGAATTTGGTGTGACCATGTGTATGCAAGACAGCTTGAGTGGAATTTCGTCGGAAAAAACGTCAGAGTTTATTCCAACGGGAAAACCGATCATGTGTACTGGGCATCACGTTCTCCATCTGGAAACAGGAAAAATATTTGGCTGGAAAAGCACTTTAAGGTGTATCTAAGGCCCAAACTTGTTTTTCATTTTGGAGCGGGAAAGGCTTAGAACCACTGTCAGGGTTTTATTGCTGAATGAATCTAAATGATTGAAATGCCACATTGTGATTTTCAAGTCCAAATACAAGTTTATCCCAGTGACAGACTGTTTATAAAGCCATTGTGGTTCAAGGGCTCCTCCCCTTTTAGGATTTTGGTAAATGAAACAAAGAAACAATGTAAGTGGACACGATACATATACATGTTGGGGGATGGCTAAGAGTCGGTTCACATAGCTGCGGCACGACTCCTGAGGACGACTTCAGAGGCGACCTGCAAAACGACTTCTGTATAGAAGTCAATGCAGGTCCCCCCGAGCCGCCCCAAAGTCGTACAGGAACCTCTTGCGTCGCTCCTATTAGAACGGTTCCATTCCCTTCAATGGGACGCGACTCATCAGGCGGCTGAGCCGCCTGACGAGTCGCCCCAGTGTGAACCGGCTCTTAAAGGATTCCACCTGCAATTTTTTTTTTTAAAGTCAGCAGCTACTAACAGTGTAGCTGCTGACTTTTAATAAGGACACTTACCTTGTCCTACTTGCCCGCGCCGATGCCGGTCCCACGATCGATGCAGGTCCCGCGCCGCCATTCACACTAGGGGAAACAGGCAGTGAAGCCATTTCCTACTGTGCCTGCGTGAGTCTCACGCAGGCTTGTGAATGGGGGGCTGCTCTCTGAGAACACACACAGTTCCCAGAAAGCAGCGCGCCCCATTCACACTAGGGGAAACAGGCAGTGAAGCCATTTCCTACTGCGCCTGTGTGAGTCTCACGCCGGCTTGTGAATGGGCGCGCTGCTCTCTGAGAACACACACAGTTCCCAGAAAGCAGGGCGCCCCATTCACTAGGAGAAGAAGCAGAAGAAAACACACTGCGGTGGGGAAGAGGCAGATTACGGACTTCCGCATAGCAACAGGTATTTCGGGTGAGTATAATTTTTTTATTTTTTCACGTTTTTTTTATTATTATTTTTTAGGACTTTTGGCCAAATGTTGTTTTCCTGGGTAGAACTCTGCTTTAATGAACTGCTGCTAACACCTCATCAACAATTAATCATTGCAAATAAAAATAAAAAAGATATAGAAGGGGGAGAGCCTGAGAGAGAGAAATGGATGGGGGAGGAGGATATGAGTTCAGCTTTAATGTCAACAGCTTGGCCCATTTATATAAAGCAGACCCGTTTCGTTGCTCATTTCCTCCTTATTCCAGAGAAGGTGAAATGAAATATAGTGTATTTGGTGGGGTCAGCATTTGTATCAGTGATGGAGGGTGGGTATTGGGCGGGTCAGGAAATGAGATCAGTGACTAATGACACCCCGGTGGTCCTTCTACTTACCGCAATTGTCACCACTGTCCGATCTGCAAATGCCGTCATTACCACTTTCTGCAAAATGTTTTCCTACATAGAAATAAAATCTTCAATTATCATGTCAACTTCTCAATATAATACAAATTATTCTATATCATGTGCACTCTTTAGAACAGTTCATAAACAAAAAAAAAAACTCCAGCCAAAACACAATTTTAGTACATATGTAGAGGAGAAGAATTGGTACCATTGTCAGGTTTTTATTGTTATCCTTATCCCCAATGAGGAGATTTTACCGCCACTTCCTTTCCTTGTGATGCTACAGGAAGTGAGGGGGAATATGTCCAGTGGTGTCATAGATGGCCACTTTATGTAAATCTAAAAAGAAGTGTCTTGGCTGGAGCTGGGCAGTAAGATGAATTACAACTCACTCATGAGTATGACAACCAGATAATTCTAGTGACTTACGGTGGCCATGTCAATGGATGCAGTGGCCTCATCCATAATTAAGATGCTGCTCTTGCGCACAAATGCTCGGGCCAAGCAGAAGAGCTGCCGCTGTCCAACGCTGAAATTCTCACCTCCTTCTGTAACCATGGCATCTGTAACACAACAAAAAGGGAAGGGTTGAATAAAGCTTCTTTAAAAAAAATTTGGGTCATAAACTACATTCCTCAGTCACTGATAAATATATATGAAAAGGGACAGCAATTGCTGATATGAAAACAGCTAATGCCTCTAAACCCTGATTACAGGAACCTTGACCCCAAAGGGGATAATTTTCCTGCAGGGCAGACTTGAAAAGGAGCAGAAAGGAGTCGCTACCTGTCTTTGTGGTGGAGTGGTTCACAGCTGTAAGATAGTGTGGACTGTCTGGCAACCAAGACTTTGTTTGCGAAGGTCCTGCAGCTTTTTCCTGTACCCCAAAGCAGATGGGAACATTAACCCAAATGTGGGACTGGTATAGTGGCGGTGAGCTGTAATATTGTTTTCAATATACCAGAACTATAGACTGTATTTTCTTTACTGAAGAAAGCTGTTTTATTTTCCTGATTTTGGAGACACAAACTTTTTCAAACAGCAGGCTGTTGACCCTGGGCTACTCATGTTAAAATATGTAAATTAACCACTTAAGCCCCGGACCAATATGCTGCTAAATGCCCAGAGGCATTTTTACAATTCGGCACTGCGTCGTTTTAACAGACAATTGCGGGGTCGTGCGATGTGGCTCCCAAACCAAATTTGCGTCCTTTTCTTCCCACAAATAGAGCTTTCTTTTGATGGTATTTGATTGCCTCTGCGATTTTTATTTGTTGCCCTATAAACAAAAATAGAGCGTCATTTTTGAAAAAAAAAAACAATATTTTTTACTTTTTGTTATAAGAAAAATTGAATAAACGAAATTTTAGTCAAACATTTAGGCCAAAAATGTATTCAGCCACATGTCTAGTAAAAAAAAAAAATCGCAAAAAAAAAAAAAAATTGCTACCTAGCGGCAACAGCGACACTAATACAGCGTTTAGAAAAATGATCGCTTAGTGACGCTGGCAATAGGGGGTAAAAGGGTTAACTAGGGCAGTGATCAAGGGGTTAAAACTTTATTGGGGGGGTACATGGCTACCTTGGACCTAACACTAACTGCCTGTCACACTAACTGTCACACTGACACTAAATGCAGTGATCAGTAAATATATGATCACTGCAATCAGTGACAGTGTGAGGGTGGTTGATCGGAAGGGGTTAAATGTGCCTATGTGTGTGGTGTCAGTGTAGTGTTTGTGCAACTTACTGTGAGTATTCTCTCCTCTCGGCGGTTTGAAAATACTGCCGAGAGGAGAGCTCATATCACTTCCTCTGCCAGTGTTTACATTACACAGGCAGAGGAAGTGACACGGCGGGGGGTTTCTGGATTGGCTGGGAGTGATCACGAGGGGGTGGACAGAATCGAGCAGCCGCCCCCTTAGCACGGATCGCTCCCTAAGGTAAGCCACCCGCCGCACACAGCGGAGGGGGTCCCGATCGGACCCCCGACCCGCTAGAAGGCAGGGACGTACATGTACGCCCATCTGCCTGTACGTGCCATTCTGTGGACGTACATAGTCGTGCGGCGGGTGTTAAGCGGTTAAACAAAGAAATTCACTTCAGGCAAGTGAGTCTCTAGTAATCCCCACACACACTAGTCCGGTCCTAGCCCAGCTGTGAAACATAAAGAAAATGATTCCGGATGTCCCACTTCCAAAAATCCTCTTTATTGAAGCTTTGTTTGACAGGTGGTTAACAGATGGAACAGGAGGCGAAGAAGTAGACGCGTTTCGCATAAATACTAGCGCTTAGTCATTACCTTAACCACTTAAGGACCGCTGCATGTACATTTATGTCGGCAGAATGGCACCGACAGGCACATCAACACATATATACGTTGGTGCCTTTGGGAGGTTCCCTTGTACATGCGGCGGTCCGCGCGGCTGCAGGAGCGATCCGACAAGAGGGGGCGGCTATTCGTTTTTGTCCGCCCCCTCCGGATCGCTCCCAGCCAATGCGCGCGCCCGCCCGCCCTGTCACTTCCTCCTCCTGTGTAAACACAGGAAGGAGGAAGCGATGTGATCTCTCCCTCGGTGTTTTTTTCAACCACCGCTGAGGAGAGATCACATCACAAGTAAGTCTGCACAACACTACACTGCACTAACACTACACATAAACACATTTACCCCCCCGATCGCCCCCCCCCTCCCCCTGTCACAGTGTCACTGAATGCAGTAATCATACATGTATGATTACTTTATTTAGTGTCAGTGTGACAGGCAGTGTGACAGGCAGTTAGTGTTAGGTTCAGGGTAGCCCCCGTACCCCCCCTAATAAAGTTTTAACCCCTTGATCACCGCCCTAGTTAACCCTTTCACTCCCTATTGCCAGCATCACTAAGTGATCATTTTTCTGATCGCTGTATTAGTGTCGCTGTTCCCGTTAGGTAGCTAATTTTTTTTTATTGCGATTTTTTTTACTAAAGACATGTGGCTAAATAAATTTTGGCCTAAATGTTTGACTAAAATTTAGTTTATTGATTTTTCTTATAACAAAAAGTAAAAAATATAGATTTTTTTTCAAAAATGTTGCTCTATTTTTGTATATAGCGCAAAAAATAAAAATCGCAGAGGCGATCAAATACCACCAAAAGAAATCTCTATTTGTGGGAAGAAAAGGACGCAAATTTTGTTTGGGAGCCACGCCGCACGACCGCGCAATTGTCTGTTAAAGCGACGCAGTGCCGAATCGCAAAAACCCCTTGGGTCATTTGGCAGCATATTGGTCCGGGTCTTAAGTGGTTAATTATATAAATAAATTGTAAAATATGCAAACCCTAACTAGATGATTTTTTTGGCGCTGTGCATTGTGTATCAAACAATTTACTTTTTTTTTCACCCTTTTCCCTGTTTCAGTGCTGTTTCCCCCAGACTTATCCAACCCCTTTCTGTCCACATAAAAATCCAGCTCTTGACCATGTCTGTGCAATGTGTGTCGGCACAGCCCCTTGTAGTCTCCACCAGGGGTGCAGGTGACAGGATGGCAATGCAGAAGCACATTTAGTAAAAAGGGGCAAAGCATTATCGACCTATATTAAAAAAAAAGTCTGAACAACAACTTTTCTGGTAGGATCTCCAGGGATTATTTTAATTAGCTACAGATTAAAAAACAAAAAAAAAATGGAAAATGTTTGAAATTACATTAATATGATAAAAGCTTCTATGAGATTTTTATTTATCATTGTCTATTTATTTATTTATTTATTGGGTTTACTTCTACTTTAATGTTTAACCAAACTACAAACTGAAAGCAATAAGCAATCCATGATACGTTCCTTTTACCTGAAAGTCACAAAATAGACAAAATAGCCAACTGGAAACATAATTAGTGGAGCAAAAGGGAGATGGACTAGCTGGACAGATAGATATAATCAGGGCCTATCCTAGGGTCACAGGCGCCTGGGTGCAGAAATATTTCTGGCACCTCCACATGGGCATGGTGATTTTACTAACTCCTCTCCTTTACAGTTTTTTATGGCAATGACTTAACCACAGAGATGCTCCCCCACAAAGTCTTCATTAACCTGGGATCCTTACATGATCTCTTAATTAACAAAATACAGGAAGAAAAGCAGAGTACTTTATTGGGACCTGGAGGGGGGCCTCTGTGATGGACACATAGAGGGCTTCTGTTAGAGAGTCTGTTAGAAAGAGCCCCCAGACATACTACAGACATGATACATGAGATGGTCAGAGACTGCAGACATAATACAGGAAATAGTCAGAGACTGCAGACATAGTATAGTACAGGAGATGGTCAGAGACTGCAGACATAGTACAGGAGATGGTCAGAGACTGCAGACATGGTACAGGAGATGATTAAAGACTGCAAACATGGTACGGGAGATGATCAGAGACTGCAGAAATAGTACAGGAGATAGTCGGAGACTGCAGACATAGTACAGGAGACGGTCGGAGACTGCAGACATGATATATGCGACTGCCAGAGACCGCAGACATAGTACTGGAGATGGTTTATTAGACCCCTTTCACACTGAAGGCATTTTTTAGGCGCTTTAGTATTAAAAATAGCACCTGGAAAAGCCTCATCTGCAATCCCAGTGTGAGAGCCTGAGTGTTTTCACACTGGTGGTGCGCTGGCAGGACGTCCAAGAAATTCCTGTAAGTAGCTTCTTTGAGGCACTTTAAGAGCGGTATATACACCACTCCCAAAGCGCCCCTGCCCATTGAGATCAATGGGCAGTGCCTGCAGAGCGCTTTGGCACTAGCGACTTTGAACCCTTAATTTGGTCGCTAGTGGGGGTAAAATGTACATCTAAAATGACGGTAAAGTGCCGCTAAAACGCTTTACAGCTGACGCCCCCACACTGTCAGTGTGAAAGGGCTCTTGATACATCTCATTATACATCAAATTTGTAGATGGACTACTGAGGCACAAGATTGGGCAGGGGCTGTGTATCCTATGCAATCTATCATGTGTAAGGGGTTAGCTCAGTAGTGGGGGTGTGTGACCCCTGGTTGGGTTCACTATACACTGAACTATACAGAGAGGCAGCCGAAGACGGTTGAAAACAAAGATTATGGTTTATTCTTCCATATTGCTGGAAACAAGTGCAAGCATCCAAACAGCATAAACAAAACAAAACATAAAATAAACCCTGGCCACTTGGGGCATCTACCTTCACCCCACAGGAACCTATCTATGGAGTCTGGCACAGCCTACTGCTGGGCAGACACTGCTGGTCATACAGCAGAGAAACAATAGTCTTTTTGATTTTTATCACACAGAAAAATCAACAACCACCTCACCTCTTCAGAAGTCTTTTTCACTGCTCTCCTTAACTCAAAAAGCCTCAGGATGCAGCAATCAGTAGTCATCCTTTGGATAACTTATAGAGGCCTTAATTGCCTCATTCTGAACAGCTGAAGTTTTCCAACGCCCTAAACCTTTCTGGCTACCTCTGTAGCCAACACCTGGTAGTAATTGGTGTATTGTCTAAACAAGGCAGAAATGTATCTCCCGTCTGTGACAACACACACAGATTTACCTGACTTCCTGTCACACATGCCATAAAACATCTAGAGCAGAAGCGGCCCAGAGCACATGTAAAGGGATGCTGGGGTTGCCATCCTCTAGCACACAGCACACTGAACACTGTGACTCACCTCTGTTCTCTCTCTGTGCAGCCCGAGATAGAGATGGGAGGGGGAGGCATTCCAACTGGAGTTGGTGGAGGGATCCAAGATTGCCAGTGTGAGGAATTCTTTCCTGCACTCAGCAGCTACTGAAAACTTGAACTCTTGTGTCAGGAAGAGGAACGGCCCCTCCCCCGAGCACTACCAGGCTGGACGGGCTGCCCTGTGCTCACACATCAGTTCTGGATAGACACACACCTATGCTCAGAACCCTAGTTCTGGACAGACACAAACAAGGAGAGAAGGAGGGAGGGGAGAACTCTGGCACTTCAGCACCCCCACATCTGCAGGCGCCTGGGTGCAAAGCACCCTGTACACCCTGCCTAGGATTGGCCCTGGATATAATAGATGGATAGATAGATAGACCTATTCTGAGTTTTTATTTTGAGTACCCTCAATTTTCCTAATGTGTCTGTATATTTGAGGGATGAATGTTTTTAAAATGCATGAAATAGAATCTTCTGATTTTGGAAATAAAAGGAACCCAAATAGGCTGTCAATGCTGACCCCCTCCTAAAAATACTGTTTATCAGGGTAGGGCTCCTTTAAGCGCAGTACTGGGACCTTTCCAATGTTCTCAGGATCTGTTCCCACAAATGTCTGGAGTAGAAAGAGGTAAGATTTGTATTGCTGCATTTTTCTTAGAAATCCGGATCCTGACAGACTTGAATCTTTGTATGGCTGCTTACTTTACTGTATTCCAATTAAGGTGAAATAATCCAGAAAAGGTCAACAGAAAACTCTGTTTGGTCATGAGGCATTCTTACATTCATTCCTGTAGGCATTAATCAGCAGAGGGGAGCCAGATTGTCCTCAAGGTGGCGTAATCCCATTTTCTTTTTTAATGTTCCCATTGTCTGCAGAGATCTAGTTATACCTACTTGTTACACTTCCCCTCGACATCACACGGTTTACTTTCAAAACGCTGTAAATTAGGGAGGCAAAAAGGGTGAAGCACACAACTATAAAATTTTGTTTAGGTAGGTGCAAACCCACTCATCAAAAAAATCTCATAGAAGCTTTAGGCTGGGCAGCATTGAACATGTGCGGTGCGTATTTCAGCTCTTTTATCTCTGCAGATAGATAAGGGAAGTGTTCAGCAGATTAGCTCAGTTTTTTAGCTGTGAATTTGGAGACCTGGGAGAAGTTCCGGGTGAGAGGAGAGTGGGAGAGAAATGTATTGAGCTGGATGAGAGAAATTCCTGAAGAGAACTGAACACATCTGCAAATCAGCTGCGTACCCATAGAAGATAATGGGACTGAATTCGCACCTGAGCCACATCGCAAGGCTTAAAATCCGCACACGTTTTTTCTGCAATGCGCAGTGCGAATGTATCACACATATGTGAACCAGCCTCATTAAAAACGATGTATTTAGAAATGTTCTTAGTATTAGATGCGGTTTAAGCCGCACTCAATTCGCATAGGTGTGAACCCGGCCTAAAAGCTGTTTTACTAGTTTTCTTTCACTTTAAATAGTTCATGTGGACCAAGCTGGTCCAAGAAAATTCTTCCCTTCACTAAGTTCTGCAGCAGCTCTAAGTAATTTATATACTGCATGTAGCTTCAGCTACATATAGTACACAGTGCTGGGTATCCGGCTGTGAGATAGTGACTTCCCATCTCACACCTGGAATAATACTGAGTCAGTCTGAGCAGCACTCAGCCATTCATAGGCAACTTTGTATTCTAGGAATAAATACAAAGCTTTCTCTTATTGGCTGAGGTGGAGAGGTGGGCTGATGATGTCACAACCTTAGCCAATCAGAAAGGCTTTGTATTCTTTCACAGAATACAAAGCTGCCCATGAATGGCTGAGCGCCAATCAGACCGAGTCAAATATGTTCCAGGTGTGACAGGAAGTCTCTGTCTCACAGCCGGAACCTAGCACTGTGTACTGTATGTAGCATACATTACGTACAATGTTTAGAGCTGCTGCAGCACCTAGTGAAGGAAATAGTTTGCCTGGACTAGCTTAGCTCTGGAGTAAATAGACCAGAGTACACAGATCAGGAGGACATCGTGCAGAGTACACAGATCAGGAGCACATAGTGCAAAGTACACAGGTCAGGAGTATCTAGTGCATAGTACACAGGTCAGGAGGACATAGTGCAGAGTTCAGACAGTGGCTGCTAACATGTTTAACCCACTGTAGATCCAGACATGTCCCCTGTGCCCAGCTACTAGTATCCTACTTTCATCTGCTCCTGATGTATAATTATCATCTTTTTGGATTACTGTTTGCCCATCTCTAATTAGTGTCCCTTGCAGCACTTTACCTGCCTGTTCTGGCGCTCGGCTTTCCCACTAACCCACCCCTTACATTTAACCTGAGATCCTGTATGTGACCAAGAAAATGGGCAGGATGGATGCGAGGGTGGATGTAGCTGTGCAGCTCAGCTGGCTGGTTGTGCATGTAGCTTTGCTTTGGGGAGAAGTTGTTCTGACAGCAGGTCAGCACTGTGAGACATGATGGAAGGGTAAATCATGATCGACGGGTTGCTGACCCCCACTCTAGGGTATCACTTAGGTTTCCTGGAGTTGCTGACATCACATCCACAATGGTGGCACCCAGTAGCAGTCTCAGGGCTTTTGGACGTCCACACACAGTAGGCTTTTCCAGGAAAATGACATACCAAAAACATGTTAAACTATATATATATATATATATATATATATATATATATATATATATATATATATATATATATATATATATATATAGAAAGACTGTTGTTAAAATGAATGATCTAGTGACAGGGGCTCTTTAATCCCTATAAGAAGGCCCCATAGAATCGTATTTGATGAATGCTTTTGTCTTGGCTCTGTTTTAATATTAAATATCTGTTTTGTCTCCTTGACACATTTCACAGACCGTTCCTGTGGTTCTTATTACCATATAGAGTGACAAATGTTCTCATACATCTCCTATTATTTTAATAAAATAATAATTTGTTACCTAATTTTTAAATAAATGTCCCCACAAGTGTTAGCTAAAAAATCCCCCCCAAGGAGCAAAGTGGGTGTGTTCTGCTATAGGCACATGGCGGTCTACTGGTTCCATTTATTACATGTAGTGTTTCTGTATTTCCTCCTGTGTGTAATGGGCCTCTATTATATGGCAGATGGTGACAGTGGTATCTGGACAATGCACAGCACAAACACGGCACTCCTCTCTTTGCTCGCTTTCAGGCCGCCTGTTCCTTGTCTTCCAGCATTTCTTTAAATGGTAAACAGAGCAATCCGGACCGCACATGACACATCTCCCCCAGCTGTGGCCTGACACATACCTAGACCTCCTGGCAGAGATTTCACAAGGTTTTTCAGCTGAGCGATTTCCAGGGCCTCCCAGAGTCGGTCGTCTGTACATGTACATTCGGGGTCCAGGTTCAGTCTGTACGAGAAAACACAAACGTTGTCATCGGTTACATTGTTGTGGTGGGATAGTGACGTAAGCTGTAATATTTCTGCTGTATTGTTTGCGCAGATGTTCAGGTGCTGAGAGCCAAGGTGACAGATCGTGAGCATTTACAGGGGATATAAATCACAACTGCAAAAATATGAATGTGGTGTTCAGGGTTTGGTATGTATCAGAGAACATGGGAAGGGAGAAGAATCTTAAAGGAGAAGTACAACCAAAGCTTTCATGGCTGTACTTCTGAGGATCACATGAGTGCAGTTTGTTCTGCATTCCTGTTACCCGTTTTCAACAGACAGTGGGCTAAAGCTCACTGTCAGCTAACGTCACAGAGCCAGTCTAGGCTCGGGGAAGATCGCGTCCATATGGTTGGGATCCTCCCACATGCCTGGACCAGCACCCAGCTCAGGCTCTCAGGGAGCCGGCTGCTCTCGCTGCCCCTCCACAGCTCAGTGCTCCAGTGAGCATGGGGGGGGGGGGAGGACAGAGCAGAGAGCTGCTGACTGATCATCACCAGCTTTCTGCTCATAGATGAAGTATATAAAAAAAAAAAACAGTTGTTGTTTGAGCTTTCTGCCCATGGATCTCCGAGAGCCAAGCCATTGGCATTGTTTGATTGCTCGGTTCTCAGGTTTAGAGCTGGTGGGGGAATGATGCAGAATCAAATCAATGCTGCATCCACTTAGGTAAGCATGATTCAAGTAAAAAAAAAAACAAATCCCATACTTCTCATTTAATGTTATAACTCAATTTTAAATTACAAAAAGCAAACAGTGAACCTTTACGGTGATGTAAAAAAGTATTCCCCCCCCCACACCTTCCTTTTCCTCAATTTCTGTTTCCATAAGTAAAGTAGAAAAAGAACAAGTGCAAGGTTTGGTGAACTTTATAGTCAAGGGTATGTCTATTTGACATGACTAGTGTAGATTAGATAGTCCAACCTTTTACTCCCCACCTTTAGAACCCCCCAAATTCTTTAAACATTTTCCCATTTACCCATTAACGAGATAGACACAGGAGTTGGAGTAAACTCGGCCACGACAGCCTATTTATTTTTTCAAACCAAATTAAATATTTAAATCCAATTAACTAATTCCAAGTAAACAAAACTTTATTCATTAACATTTAACCCAAATAACTTTATTAACACCCGTCCAATTTGGTCTTTGACAGCAACCCCACTTAAACCTTTTATTTTCCATTACACTGCGTTACCATTACCATATCCGGCCCCCAGCCGACTCCAGCTCGGAGACACCCCCTTTTTACACCGCAGTGTACCATAACCGTATTCCAGCGGACACCGTTCCACTGGAATAACACCATACGGGGGCCATCCCACCGATGAGCCCCCCCACCATTTCCATTCCATCTGTTAACTGTCACCATCAAAGACCAAAGGACACCGCCAACACTGTCATGACAACCTTTCTTCAGAACCTGAAAGAAAAGAAAACAGACGCACAACACCAAAATACCACAAAACGGGAGGTTGGGTAGCACCCCCACGTAAACCTTTTTTATTTTCCGTTACACTGCGTTATCATTACCATCTCCGGCCCCCAGCCGACTCCAGCTCGGAGACACCCCCTTTTTACCAGTGTACCATAACCATATTCCAGCGGACACCGTTCCACTGGAATAACACCATAAAGGGGGCCATACCACCGATGAGCCCCCCCCCACCATTTCCATTCCATCTGTTAACCGCCACCATCCAAGACCGAAGGACACCGCCAACACTGTCGTGATGACCCCTCTTCCGAATCTGAAAGAAAAGAAAACAGACGCACAACACCAAACATACCACAAAAACAGGGAGGGTGGGTGGGAAAACCTGCCTCCCAGCGTGCTACACTTCCTTGAATGTCCCACGTGTGCCCCCACCCCCCTTTATGAAGGGGGTTCCTCCTACCCAGTCACCAGAGCTCCTACAGCCACTCCTTCCTTCCTTAACCCTTTGTTGCACTACTCCTCACACAGTCATGCCCAGCCCTCCGTTATTTGTCTTTTTTTGTCATGTCACTCCGGGCTTTCCTTGACTAGTGTAGATTAGATAGTCCAACCTTTTACTCCCCACCTTTAGAACCCCCCAAATTCTTTAAACATTTTCCCATTTACCCATTAACGAGATAGACACAGGAGTTGGAGTAAACTCGGCCACGACAGCCTATTTATTTTTTCAAACCAAATTAAATATTTAAATCCAATTAACTAATTCCAAGTAAACAAAACTTTATTCATTAACATTTAACCCAAATAACTTTATTAACACCCGTCCAATTTGGTCTTTGACAGCAACCCCACTTAAACCTTTTTATTTTCCATTACACTGCGTTACCATTACCATATCCGGCCCCCAGCCGACTCCAGCTCGGAGACACCCCCTTTTTACACCGCAGTGTACCATAACCGTATTCCAGCGGACACCGTTCCACTGGAATAACACCATACGGGGCCATCCCACCGATGAGCCCCCCCACCATTTCCATTCCATCTGTTAACTGTCACCATCAAAGACCAAAGGACACCGCCACAGGCCGGAAGGGGAACCCCCTTTCCCTTACGGACCCCTCCACACCCGCAGGGCCCTCTAGATCCCCTCCTGTAACCTAGTACCCACAAATCCATACCCACAACGGTTAGGTGAACACCATCTACAAGCAGGTACAGACCCACATTAACCTCCAACTCCGTGTAACGAACAACCAACCCCCCGTGCTTAGCCACAAACCTCCCCACCACCTTGTTCCTCTTGCTAGCCACTGACCTTGCCATGCACCATGTGGTCCAAGCTACTATGTCAGGCCACACCGGCAACATCCCTGGAAAAGCTGCCCTGAACATGAGTATGTCCGCCTTAACAGCGGAGATAAAATCCCCCATCAACCGAACCCCCAAGGTCATTGCCCCACACGTGTAAAACTGACACGTCGGGCAGCCGGTCGAGCCGGGCATAGCGCTGCACCTCCGGCAGCACCCTGCCCTACCTCATCCCAGGAAACCGCCAGCCAACGAATTCTCACCTCCCGCCTGGAAATCCTCAACTGTCTACATCCGGGCCTAGCATCCACTCTCCTTGCCCCCCCTTGCAAACAGAATAATGCCCCATGATCCACACACGGTGTGAGTGACCTCCCTCTGAAAACAAATAACAACAGTGATAATCATGCCACGACCCTCCGGAATATCATGAACCCACCTCCTCCAGTCCATACCTCACCACCACACCTAAATCCAGCGCCATGTGTTGGCGCACACAAGAACGAAATCTTCTAGATTCCCCACCACCCGATCCTTTTTGACCGCCACCTCATCCAACCCGCACCTGGCCGCCCCGATGCGGAAGGAGTGTGAGGTAAATTGTAACTCAGCAAACCCAGCCGTTGTCAGACATTTCTTACACACCTGTCCCAACTGAAACCGTGACACAAACGAACCATCCCCATGCATAAAGAAGGGCCCCTCCAACCCAGGGCGTATCGTTAAAAAACTCCTGCACCGTCCGCAGAGGGCAGACCCCCCGAACCCAGCAAAGGATACAAACGCATCCACCCCCTTTTTCCCTCTGATCCGTTTTGGACCCACAAAAACGAAAACCACGCTGTCCTCCACCAACTGCACATCCTCTACCATTAGACCTCCCGCCACCTATCTGGAAGGGCTAACCAACTCACCCACCCTAAAAATTTGAAAAAACGCCACCACAAAACCGTATGGAGTAAAATTAACTGGATGTCCCCCAAAACGCCACAAATCTTCCGCAAAATCGAAAATTCACCGGTCCCCGCCGTTCCCTAAGAACGTGACTTTTCTGTAATCCTTACCCGCCTGTTTTACCCCCCCTTTTTTCCATCTGTCCAGCCGCAAAATACACCACCAACCAACCCAGCTCCACCTCCCCCAGCTCGGCATCCACCCGCCGTTTTAACACAGACCATTCGTCCCTTACCTTCGCGTACGCCGCCCATATCGGCCCACTCACCGACCTCCTGAGCCAGCTTGTGGCGACCCCAACGCAACGCCCCACATCCCCCCCGGGCCTGGGGCCCCTCCTCTGTCTTCCTGCGTAGCCAGCTCTCTGACTTGTCCCACTGAAAAACCGAGCTTTAGCGAGTCTGTTGTCTACACCCCGGAATGTGCCCAGCGTACAGAAAGATGTTCCAGTGTAAACAGCGCAACACGAGGTGGCGCAGCAACCGAACCACCGGCAACGAGGATCCGGAAACTCGGTTGATAACTTCCACCAACCCCATATTGTCACAGCTTGATCACTACCACCACATGACAGAGCTCCAGCAGCACCAGGTTCCTTTTAAAAACCTGCCGCCACCCAGGACTCCGGTCACGCCTCCCCGCTCCATTGTCCCCTGAAGAAAGCCCCCGTAACCCATGGAGCCCGCCACGTCCCTGGCGATCTACCAATCAAAGTTCCTCACCGGCCCCGACATACAAAACGCCCGCCCATTGTACTCTTCCCAGAAGGTGTGCCACACCTGCAGATCCACCTTACATTCCCCTTACCAGCGAATGGAAGGTGTCGGGGGCCCTGTCCCCACTGTAGCTGCCGACAGCCGTCCGCAGAACACCCTGCCCATGGGAATGATACAGCAGGCGAAAGTCAACTTACCTAGCAGTGACTGCAACTCCCTTAGCTGAACCTCATTCCACCCCAACATCCCCCCGGAACACCAGCCGGAAGTCCTCCACCTTGTCCCCCAGCAGCATACCCTCCATTGCCCCCGAGTGAATCACGATCCCCCTGCACATTCGACAAAGAACAGGGAATGACAAATCCCTCGGATAAACTCCTCCACGAGCAGCGGCGCCGCCGCCCTGTCTGGGTATCTACGCGAAAAAGGTCCCCTCCTTTCCCCCCTCACTGGCGTTGTTCCCCCAACACACCCCCCCATTTTTTTCCCGGACGGCGATCCAGAAGTGGGCGTACCCTTGGCCCCGCCCTGAAAAAACTGAGGATTAGACTAGGGCGCGGAAATCATCCGTATCCACAAACTGATATCTTTGTGGTCCCATCGCAGCGTAGGGCGCCCAGCCCACCGCTGATGAAACTGCTCGTCATACTTTAACCCCCCATATACCCTATAAGCTTCCCACATAGCGTCCATATAGCAGAAAAGCGCAGAACAGTGCTCCGGGCTCTTCTCCCCAAGGCGCTGCAACCAATCGCCGAACGTACTAGGAATCACCCCTACCTTCTCTTCACCTCGTCATCCTTTTCCAAAAACTGTCTGGCTTCACCCTATCCAAATTAAACTTCTCCAAAAGCAACAGGGAAAGAATCTCTGCATACTCACCTTTTTCAATTTTTCCCCTGACCTCCTGCTTCAGATGAGCCCCCCAGCGGTCCCCCCAAGCATACATATATAAAACTCACCTTCGGCCGCATCAGCCATCCGTACCACGTCCGTCCTGACCCCCCCCATCTTCTCACGCCCCGTGTCACGTCAGGAACTACTGTCCTGCACCACCCACGTACCCCCCCCACCGGGGGAGGTACCCCAACAGCCACAGGAACCCCCCAAGCCGATCCCCTAACCCAGGGTGCCGCCTGAGATGGTGTCCCCCCCCCCTGGCAACGCTGTACCAGGTCCCAAAAATTAACACACAACAAATCCTGTAAGCCCCCCCCAGGGAAACCCTGGGCAGCAGGCAACACTCCCGCCCCCCCGGGGCCCCTGGTTGTCGGCAAACATTACCCCCCCCCCACATTACCCCAATTACAGGGGGACCCCCGCCCCCCACCAGCGAACACCCTGCAGTAAAAAAAAATTCCCCAAAAGTATTGTTAGTTGACTCACCAGGCTGGCCGGGAACGTCCCCCACAGCCGTCACCGGCAACTCCACCGCAGGCGATTCATCCATGCGACCCTCTTCCTACGATCCTGATGCCTCCCCCTCCAAACGATCTTCCGAGGCCGGCGTCCTCGCTGACATCTGCCTCCCAGGCACGGAAGGCCTGGAGGCCGAAGATCCCAGCCTCCCGGCGGATCGTCCTCTACCACTCGACCCGGCCGTGGACGTCTCCGTTCCGCTGCTCCCACCGACGGACCTCCGCTCGACCTCCCTTCTCCGATCCGGGGACTCCGGCCTCCCCACTGCCCTGGAACCGGTGGTCGCGATCCTGAACGACGCCCCGGCTGTTCCCCCACGTGGCGAGGATCGGGCGCCATTCCGGCCTGAAGCCCCGCCCACCGGGCTCAGACTAAGCGGCGGATTGCGTCCGCCATACTCCCCGGCCGAAAAATGCGTTCCTCTGCCCGTGGGGGGGGGGGGGGGGGGGTTGGGTTTGCAACAGGCTGTAACCATGCGGATGAGGATCGGGCGCCATTACTGCCCAACGCCCCGCCCACTGCACCCAGACGCTAGGCCGGCGGGGGCAGAGGATCCACCTGGGGGCTCCTGTACATCCGCCGTGTTTGTGGCCTGGGCCTTGGGAAGCAACAATAAAAACCCGCGGCCGCCGAGCGCGTGGGGACCCCAACGTGGTTGTACCCGACCCCCCCCCCGCCTCGTCCCATACAGCCACCCACCTGTGAATCAAGCCCTCCGGGGGTGTTTGTGAAGCAGACGCCGCCTAAGGCCGGGTTCACACCTATGCGAATTGGTTGCGGCTTAAACCGCATCTAATACGCAGAACATTTTGTTCTGCGTTGTGGAGGCCTTGCAGTGCGGCTCAGGTGCGAATTCAGTCCCATTATCTTCTATGGGTACGCAGCTGATTCGCAGATGTGTTCAGTTCTCTACAGGAATTTCTCTCATTCAGCTCAATACACTTCTCCCCCACTCTCCTCTTACTCAGAACTTCCCCCAGGTCTCCAAATTCTCAGCAAAACAGAGCTAATCTGCTGAACACTTCCCTTATCTATCTGCAGAGATAAAAAGCTGAAATACACACTGCACAAGTGTGAACCCAGCCTTAAAGTCCCCAATCTGTCTTCTCAATGAAAGCTGGGAGCAGGGAAAAACCTGCCTCCCAGCGTGCTACACTTCCTTGAATGTCCCACGCGTGCCCCCACCCCCCTTTATAAAGGGGGTTCCTCCTACCCAGTCACCAGAGCTCCTACAGCCACTCCTTCCTTCCTTAACCCTTTGTTGCACTACTCCTCACACAGTCATGCCCAGCCCTCCGTTATTTGTCTTTTTTTGTCATGTCACTCCGGGCTTTCCTATCCTATCCCAAGCCTTGATCTTTAGAGTCCAAGAAGGCCTTTCATTGGCCAACTTGACCTTCTGTACAATGACATCATCATATCATCAATTCCAGTGGGGCATTTATAACAATGCTGCCCCTGGAAAAATAAGAAACAAACAAAAAAAAAACGCTGTGAAGGATTTTTGAAAAGGTTTTACATTATGGTTTATAGAAACTGTCAGTAATATTATCTTTTTTTAATTGCAGTAGGTTTAAAGAAAATGTATTGTAGTTTTTAGTAGGGTTGTCCCGATACCACTTTTTTAGGACCAAGTACAAGTACCGATACTTTTTTCCATGTACTCGCCGATACCGAATACCGATACTTTTTTTCATGTACTCGCCGATACCGAATACCGATACTTTTTTTAAATGTCATGTGACAGTTTTCAAACCACAATACAGACTAAGGATATTTTCTTTAGAATTATGAAGAACTCTAACTCAAGACATTATAAAAGAATAAAAATGAGTAAAAATGAATAAAAAAAATGTATTTGCTTGTCACGCAGTAGTAAAAAACTCAAAGAATTTTCACAGAACACGTTGATAAATACAAAAAAAGTATTCTATTTAGGTATCGGGAGCATTTGCGCGAGCACAAGTACTCCCGCAAATACTCGGTATCTGTCCCGATACCGATACTAGTATCGGTATCTGGACAACCCTAGTTTTTAGCATTTTACATTTTTCGTATTATGGTCATGGATAAAACATAAAAATAAAAATAAATCTCTTTTTTATGGTAGGGTTAATAAAATGTTGTATATTAAATATCTTAGAACCATAATTTACTCACCACTTGCTGCTTGATCTTTGCAGAGCTCAACAGCTCAAGGTGAGTCAAGTAAATGAGCAGTGACCCATCCCTTTCAACCCAGAGCTCCATTCAAGGTTACATGCAAACCAGTTTCAAAGCCAGGCAGAATTTTTCTTGTTAGATAACCTGTAGTACCCTGGGTATCCTTTGTCATGTATTAACCACTTAGGGACCGCCGCACGACTATATACGTCGGCAGAATGGCAAGGCTGGGCACATGGACGTATATATGCGTCCTCTTTAAAAGCCCAGCCGTAGGTCCGTGACTGCGGTCGTGGGACCTGCGTACCCGATCGCCGCCTGTGTCCCGCGATCGGTCACAGGAGCTGAAGAATAGGGAGAGGTGTCCCCATTCTTCTGTGTGGCAGTGTCACTGATTGTCTGTTCTCTGTTATAGGGAACGACGATCAGTGATGTCACACCTACAGCCACGGCCCCCTACAGTAAGAATCTCCCCCTTAGGGCACACTTAGCCCCTTAGCGCCTCCTAGGGGTTAACCCCTTCACTGCCAGTGTCATTTTCACAGTAATCAGTGCATTTTTATAGCACTTTTCACTGTAAAAATGAAAATGGTCCCAAAAATTTGTCAAAAGTGTCCGATGTGTCCGCCATAATGTGGCAGTCACGAAAAAATAGCTGATCGCCGCCATTAGTAGTAAAAAAAAAATATTATTAAAAATGCCATAAAACTATCCCCTATTTTGTAAACGCTATACATTTTGTGCAAACCAAACGCTTATTGTGATTTTTTTTACCAAAAATAGGTAGAAGAATACGTATCGGCCTAAACTGAGGAAAAAAAATTTGTTTTATATCTTTTTTTGGGGATATTTATTATAGCAAAAAGTAAAGCTCTATTTTGTTTAAAATAAAAACCGCGGTGATCAAATACCACAAAAAGAAAGCTCTATTTGTGGGGAAAAAGGTGGCCAATTTTGTTTGGGAGCCACGTCGCACTTGTCACCGCCCAATTGTCAGTTAAAGCGACACAGTGCCGAATCGCAAAAAGGGGCAAGGTCTTTAACCTGCATAATGGTCCGGGTCTTAACTGGTTAATTGTTCATTGGTAAAACCAAGATTTAGACATAAAGGCCTGATTCACATACATTGGCGCATCTTTATGCCACCGTAGCGTATCTTCTTTACGCTATGCTGGCGCAACGCAGAGAGGGAAGCATGGAATTCACAAAGCAAATGCTCCCAGCGTTGCGCCAGCGCATCGTATAGTCGTAGGCGTAAGGCAGCGTAAGTGGAAGTGGGCTGGAAGTGGGCGTGATACATTTAAATGAAGCGTGACCCCATGCAAATGATGGGCTGAGCTTCAGACAAGTACTTAAAATGAACTGCGCATGCGTCGTACCTTGGACGTATCCCAGTGCACATGCTCACAATCACGCCGAAACAACTGCCTACGATGCTAAGATGCGTCGAATCACTGCCTACGACGTGAACGTAACCTACGTCCAGCCCTATTCACATAGTACGTAAACGGCGTAAAATTCGACGGCGTTCGTTCCCTGGTCCATACCTTTGCATGAGTTGCGCCTCCAATATGGGGAATAACTTTACGCCGGACGTAACCCTTACGCAAATCGCTTAACACATGAGCCGGGCGCAAGTACGTTCGTGAATCGGCGTATCTCCCTCATTTGCATATTTGCATTGTAAATCAATGGGAGTGCCGAATACATCCAGCGTAACTATGCGCCCACTATACGCCGGGGTAGGCAAGTTACGTCGGTCGGATGAAGTCAGTTTTTAGGCGTATCTTAGTTCTGTGGTCACGGCGCATAGATACGACGGCACATATTTACACTTACGCGGCGTATCTCGAGATACGTCGGCGTAAGTGCTTTGTGAATCCGGCCTAAGTAAAGAAAAACACGTTATAAAATATCAGGAACTGGGGATCCTCAGCTGTCTCAAGCAATTTTGGGATTCTGGTGGGTTGTTGTATCTACAAGGGGCTTTTTTCAAGGTATGCCTCCAATGGAATGTCAGACAGTTTAGAGTTAGGATGTGTACTCTGTAAGGCTGCCTTTGCACAGCAGTGTGACTCTATACTGTATGTATTTACAAATAAACCCAACAAAAACCTCTGTTTTTTGTAATGACTCCAACATTTTTGGGTTGTCCTCTTTAGGACAGATCGCACAATGAGACTCACCGTATTGATCCGCTGAATAAGACAGGGTCCTGCAGAATAATGGACAGTCTGGAACGAAGCGTATGAAGGGGGAGCTTCGAAATATCAATTCCATCAATAATAATTTTCCCTGCCGGATAAAAAAAAAATCATTCCATAACGCTTAGCAAGAGACATGGCTGTCACAGTGATCATGTGATCGGGTGCCCATTCTACTGACACCTGATTAATGCTATGCAACCTAGAGTTATCAGTGACAGTATGGTCACACTGCTAGTGGTGAGAGGTTGAGGTCGCTCCCAGCAAAAAAACAGAGGCATACTGTATGCGTGACAGCATGATATTAGACCTATCTCTGTGATGCCACATACAGTATATAAAAATGGATGCCTAGAAGCGGTTCATTTCATCTTCCTCTTTAAAGTGGTTGTAAATGCAGAAGGTTTTTTCCTTCATGCATTTTATGCATGAAGGTAAATAGTCTTCTAAATGCAGCTCCCCCCTCAGCCCCCCTTTTTCTTACCTGAACTTAATCTCGATCCAGCAATGTGCACAAGAGCAGAGGCTCTCTCAGGTCTCTCATTCCTCATTGGCTAAGATACATCAGCAGAGCCATTGGCTCCTGCTGCTGTCAATCACAGACTGTGAGGAGGGAACAGAGACGGGGCTGAGCCATGCCTTATGAACACACAGAGCCGACTTAGGAACAAGCACGCACTAGTGCTCCCATAGAAAGTGGCGTGCTACAGGGGGCACAAAGCAGGGAAGGGTTGAGAGCCAGGAGCGCCGGCGGGGGACCTGAGAAGAGGAGGATCGGGGCTGCTCTGTATAAAACCATTGCACAGAGCAGATAAGTATTACATTTTTGTTATTTTAAAGGTATAAAAAAAATTACGTTTAGTATCACTTTAACTAAGCATTTCACCAAAATAGTAAAATCTCACTAAAAACAGATTTTTGGCAGAATTCCTGAAATGTTTAAGTCCAAATTTTGCTCAACCCTACAGCCTTACTCCAAACTGCTAAAGAACAAGCCAGGTTTACACATAAAATTTATGAGCTGGATTTTATTTCCGTGATGATTTTAAGGGCGATTATTAGCTCACGCCATCAGGCACACGCAGAGGCACCCTTCTGGAAAAGGTCTCTCTATATACATGCCGTATTTCATGCTTCAAAGGTGTGATTCCCGTAAAAATGTCCCGCTCCAACCTGCGAACCTCTCAGCAGCAGACATTAATCTCGTCATGTTATGACATTGGGTTTGAATGAACAGACGTTACAGACGTTACATTCCTACAGAGAGACCATCTTAAAATAGACAACCGGCAGCAAAACTTTTCCTTTCACATCTCTTCTGCTGTGTATTATAAAACCCAAATCTGTGTATAATCGCTGTTTTATGACAATTATAATGAGATTCCCTGATCCCAAGCACAGGAGAAGCTTTAGACTCACAGAAAAATTATGATTATAAATACCAACCGTCAAATATGTCCACCATTCGGAAGAACGCCAAAGAGAGAGAGGATTTGCCGCTGCCCGTCCGACCGCAAATCCCCACCTGAAAAAATGTAATTAAGGAATTATTACCATTGTTGTTGCTGATATTCTTCTTCTTTATTTATAAGAATTATCCTTTGCTTAAAAATTCCTGACATTTCACAATATCCACAATAGTATTTTTCAGAATAGCTCCACCTTCCATCAAATAAAGCTGACCTTGAGCTTCAGTCAGTGACTTTGCCTAGGCTGAGATGATGAAATCAGTCAGTAACTAGGGATTAAACTGGGATAATGAAATGGACTTTAAACGGTACAGATAGGTATGATAAAAAAACTATGGCCCGGATTCACAAAGAGTGGGCGCACATTACGCCGCCGTAACTCAAACGACATATGCTACCCTGACGCATCACGGAGAGGCAAGCACTGAATTCAGCAAGCTTTTGCTCCCAACTCTGCGCCAGCGTAGCGTAGAATTCGATGACGTAGGCTGGCGTAAGTGGAAGTGGGAGTGACCCTATGCAAATTATGGTCCGAGCGTGGTGCAGTGTTTTACGCCTGGCGTATCATGAACGGCGCATGCGCCGTGACGTGGACTCATGCACAGCGCCCTTATGCGCATGCTCACAACCACGCCGGCACAACTGGCCTACGCCGAGCACATAAATACACCCGTCCAGCGCAAATGTACGCCCACTTGTTCCATGCTGCAGACCTGTGCCAAGATGTCAAATCATGAGACTGAGAGGGAGAGGAGGAATAAAACATTTTCCACTGAGGAGAGGGCAATCCTGACCTCTGCCATCTCCAAATTCAATGCCTTTCTCCATGGCGCACAGAGCAGGAATACCAGCAAGGCCAGGAAGCAGGAAATCCTCCAAAAGATCGCCATGGATATCAATGCCCTTGGGCATGAATCCAGGGCCTGGAAGGAGGTGGGAAAAAAAAGATGACATGCGCCGGCGGGTCAGGGAGAAGCTGGCCAAGGTGAAGAGGCACCTCAGGGGCATGGGAGGCGGACCATCTTCCACTGTGAAGTTGACAGCTGAGGAGGAGGTGGTAGCCAGCTGTCTGGAGCAGGAGCAGGTGGAGGGGCTGGAGGGTTTTGACTCCAGTGAACAGCACTTGAGCAGTGGCGTAACCAGAGTTATGGGCGCCCGATCACAGGGCGCCATTCCATCAAATGCAGCCACTGTGTCATCAATTGTCACCACTGTGCCATGCCATCAAACGCAGCCACTGTGCCATCAATTGTCACCACTGTGCCATGCCATCAAACGCAGCCACTGTGCCATCAATTGTCACCACTGTGCCATGCCAAACGCAACCACTGTGCCATGCCATCAAATGCAGCCACTGTGCCATCAATTGTCACCACTGTGCCATGCCAACAAACGCAACCACTGTGCCATGCCATCTAATGCAGTCACTGTACCATGCCATCAATTGTCACCACTGTGCCATCAATCGTCACCACTGTGCCACCAATCATCACCACTGTGCCACCAATTTTCATCACTGTGCCACCAATTGTCACCACTGTGCCACCAATTGTCACTGTCCAGACATCTATCCACCTCGGAGCTTTATATTATAACCTGCTGGGACTTGTAGTTCTCCATCGTCTCCTGGGGCTCAGGTGCATGCGATCCACCATCTTTGTTCAGTTTTTCTTACTGCTGGGACTTGTAGTCCCATAGATGGTGGATCGCATGCAGCTGAGCCCCAGGAGACCATGGAGAACTACAAGTCCCAGCAGGTTATAATATAAGGCTCCGAGATGGATGGGTGTCCGGACATCCATCCACCTCGGAGCCTTATATTATAACCTGCTGGGACTTGTAGTTCTCCATCTTCTCCTGGGACTCAGGTGCATGCAATCCACACCCATCCACCTCAGAGCCTTATTGTATGATAATGTATAACCTGCTGGGACTTGTAGTTCTCCAATCTCCATGAGCCCCAGGAGAAGATGGAGAACTACAAGTCCCAGCAGTCTTACTAAAATGACAGGCTCTGAGGTGGATAGGTGGGGATCAGGCAGAGCACCCCTTTAGATTTACACCGACCCCCCCCCCCTTCTTTCTCTCCCCTGCGGTACAGGAGAGTGTTTTGCTTACCTTGCTGGAGATGGAGAAACTTGCCGCCGCGCTGTAAACACATGTTCCAGGCCAATCAGCCCGCCCTTCTGCCTGGTTGGCTGGTGTTTCCCGCCACTCCCACATCAAGGGAGACAGACAGTTCCACCAGCCAACCAGGCGTGCTGCCGCCGGGTGTACCAAGATGGTCGACAGCTCCAGAGCTAGGCCAAAGCCGCGGCCTTTCCTAAGGCGGCGGCGGCGCATTCCGCGGACGCCAGGATTTCGCCCACCGCAATTTTTCGCCCGGTGCAAGAGCCCCCCTGCCCCCCCCCCCGCTACGCCAGTGCACTTGAGGAGAGGTAAGTGTGTTTCATTCCCCATCCGGTGTGTAGCATGTGAGGGGGTGCAAGGAAACATGTGACAAGTGTGTGGGCCCACCAACATGTGAATGCTTTGTGTCATCCACAGATGTGCTGGAGGGAGCTGGGCCATCCTCTGCTGCTGGACGACCCATGCCATCCAGGAAACATCCTCTTCCAGAGTCTGACCCCCTGCCAAGCCATTGTGACATCTGCTGGTCTTGAGGTCGTTGAGGAGGAGCAGTTGGATATCCATGAGGAGGATTGTTTATATTTCGAAGAGGATTCCATCTTGGCTGGTCCCTCCGACACAGTGGCCCCCCTGTCCCCCTCAAGGGCTACCCCCCATCTAGACGGACTCAACCGGCTACTTCCCCTAGGAAGGCTCTGGCCAAGACTAGGGGTGTAGCCGGTTCCCTCCAAGAAGGGCTTGAGAGGAAGCAGGCACTGCAGACGCGCCACATGGCAGACATTGCCTGCGAACTGCATCGTGTGGCTGACAGCCTGGGCTCGTTTGTTGGGTCCACGCCTATGCAGCAGTGCCTCACGCAACAGGCCGAGCAGACCCAGGCCATATCGGACTGCCTGCAGGACGTTAATGCGAACTGCGCAGCCATGGCCACAAGCCTCTGCGAACAAAGTGAGACACTCGATGCCATGCGTCACCAGATGTTAGCAGGGGGTCCCTCGTCATCTGGGGACGTGCAGGCCACCCAGGACCGGCACACGGCGGCTATGGGGGAGCTGCAGGCCACAGCATCAGGGATTCTGGCGGAGGTAAAGAGCCTGGGGGAGGTTGTGCAGGCCAACACTGCCACCGTCCAGATGGAGGGTCGGCAGAACAGGCGCCTACAGCGCCAGACCAACGCCGCCAGCTGCGGATGCAGACAACTTACGCGCGCCCAGCGTAGTATGTGCCGGGCGCACGTACTTTGTGAATTGCCATATTTCCCTCATTTGCATATTTGAATGCCTAATCAATAGGAGAAGCACAATGCGTCCAGCCCATATTTGCGCCCACGCTACGCCCGCGTAGGGAGGCCAGTTTTTAGGAGTATATTGGTTTGTAACGTGATATATATTGGCATAACGTGATTTACTTCAGTGTAAGTGCCTTGTGAATAAGGGCCTATGGGTATATTTATTCAAAAAAGTATATAAAAAGAAGAAAATGATATACAGAACTTCGTGAAAATAGTATTACAATATCGGCATATTAATCACAGTACATACATAGGGCCAGATTCAGGATGGAGAGAGTATCTTTGTGCGGGCGTAGCGTATCCTATTTACTCTATGCCTCCGCAACTTATACAGGCAAGTGCTGTATTCACATAGCACTTGCTCCCTAAGTTGCGGCGGCGTAGCGTAAATGGACCGGCGTATCCACGAGTAATTCAAATTGGGCAGGTAGGGGGCGTGTTGTAATTAAATTAACCCTGACCCCACGTAAATAACGCGCCTAACGAACTGTGCATGCGCCGGCCGTGAACGCATCCCAGTGTGCATGCTCCAAATCACGTCACAAATAGTCATTGAAAACGACGTGAACGTACCTTACGCCCAGCCCCATTCTGAATCGGCTTACGCAAACGACGTACAATACGACACTGTCCCGACGTCCATACTTAACATTGGC
Organism: Rana kukunoris; assembly: GCA_029574335.1. Classification (NCBI taxonomy): domain Eukaryota; kingdom Metazoa; phylum Chordata; class Amphibia; order Anura; family Ranidae; genus Rana; species Rana kukunoris. The sequence continues at coordinate 420,920,390 of CM056051.1, read as the reverse complement.
TGCGCCTCATATAGCAGGGGTAATTTTACGTCTGTCCGACGCCTTATGTAAACGACGCAAATAGATACGACGGCCGCAACTACGTTTGTGAATCGGCGTATCTACCTAATTTACATATTCGACGCGTACATTGATGGAAGCGCCACCTAGCGGCCAGCGTAAAAATGCAACTAAGATACGACGCCGTAAGAGACTTACGCCGCTCGTATCTTAGCAAAATACCGGCGTATCTTGCTTTCTGAATACAGAAAAAAGATACGCCGGCGCATCCGAGAACTTACGCAGCGTATCAACAGATACGCCGACATAAGTTCTTACTGAATCTAGCCCATAGGAAATAGTGCATAAAAGTTTACATCTATGCATGCTGCTGATCGAACAAGAACATACAACACCAGAAATTATATAAAAACGTTCAGATCCTTAGAACTGAATTAGATATGCGGAGTGATGAGGATTGCTTTAAACTCGCTTTTACTCTACATGTTTCGCATTAAACAACGCTTCATCAGGAGCATAACAATAAATAAGGTAAATGTGTGAAACAATCCGTCGAAAATAATTGTATAGCATATACAGTGTTGTTACCTGGCCAGCCTGGTAGGTTGGTGACAGGTTGTTTAAAACATCAAAGTATATGGATGTGAAAACTTCAGGCTAATGCACAAAGATTATCTGGGTAAATAGTAATTCGTTTCTGGCGGCAAGGTGTACTCCAAATAAGGTCCCAATATCAAGTCCCGGAAATGGTAGCCAAAAAAATACTGGATAGCTTATAGGCTTAAATATCCAGCCAAGCATAGAAGTCCGAGTCAAGTAGGATGAGGGGGAGTACAAAGTATCAAAAGCACACAGACACAATTATTATTTATTGTTATGCTCCTGATGAAGCGTTGTTTAATGTGAAACATGTAGAGTAAAAGCGAGTTTAAAGCAATCCTCATCACTCCGCATATCTAATTCAGTTCTAAGGATCTAAAAGTTTTTATATCATTTCTGGTGTTGTATGTTCTTGTTCGATCAGCATGCATACACTGACTGGTGTAAACTTTTATGCACTATTTCCTATGTATGTACTGTGATTAATATGCCGATATTGTAATACTATTTTCACGAAGTTCTGTATATAATTTTCTTCTTTTTGTATACTTTTTACTTTTTTGAAAAAATATACCCATAGTTTTTTACCATACCTATCTGTACCATTTAAAGTCCATTTAATTAGCCCAGTTTAATCCCTAGTTACATATTATCGGGACGTTGGTACATTGTTACATTGGCATTCACAGCATTAGTCGCCCTGTGTTTTATGCATTTTATTAGCAAGGCCCATTTATAGATGAAATCAGTCTGTTGCAGGCCGTAGAAAGCCTCTCCTCTGTCGCCTCTTCTCCATTGATTATACTACAACATTGTAATTTTGTAGCAAGTCACAAGGTGAGAAGTTGCAGCAGGGGCTGATATGTGTCAGACATTTGTGAGCACAGCCAAAGTCCGCCAGCTCAGCAGGAGATCGCTCGGGTGAGCTCAGCTGAGCCGGCAGATGACAGGTCCGTCTCTGCTCACTGAGCAGGGAGGGGCCTGTCAAAACCCTGCTGATTCCTATGGGAAAATCGAACGGAAACAGACAGCATGGCCGTTTTCTTTAGATCTCATCCGATCCACCAGACGGATGGCTGAATGTATCGCCATATGTCTGATTTTAGCAGGTCGGCTGGCAGACGGATATCAGTGGACACATCTCCGCTGACATCCGCCTGCCCGAAGGAGTCAATGGATGGCCTGCTCAGATCCCCCTGAAAAACGGACAGGCGGATCTGAGTGGGCTTGTCGTGTAAAAATTGCCAAAAGCTACACAGGTACCAGGATTTACATGGTTGTGTCATGTCTGTGCCAGCATCTCAGTCCATTAAATATTTGGTGATCCTGAATGATGCCTGAACAAAGATGGCACCAAGAGACAGAAGAACTCATTAGAAGACTCAATTCTCCACCAACCTCTGAAATATCAGATCTGGGTGGTGTGACAAACCCCAAGATGACATTAGTGTAGTCAGTAAAGCTAGCTTCTGATGAATAAGTCCTGAAGAGCAGTAGTGTATTTAGGTTTTGTGTTGCCCTAGGCCTGACTAAACTCCTAATTTAAATATGATCCACCCCTTCTGGTCAAGGTCACACCCCTTGATGTTTAAGACCCGCCCTGAATTTTTTCCAGTGGGGACAATAATTCTGAGGGCCTCCTCTCACTTCCTGTTTGGATATGGGGCAGGAAGTGAAGAGAAATCTCTGCAATGGGACGGGGATGGTAAAAAATAAACTGTCAGGGGCTATAACCCTCCCTTACTCTATCCAAAATGAGAAAAAAAAGTGTTGCCTATAGTTCTTCTTTAAGCACAAATTTCTGATAATTTTATGTAGAAGACTAAAAATATAACCATGCCAATGGTGCAGCAGAAAACATATAGCACAGTGAGGAAGGTTTGTGGTCCAGGAAGATAGAACAGACAAAATTAGAAGCGCCCCCCCCCCCCCTAGTTGCGGAATGGTGGCCGCCCGCATACCGGAAGCAGTGCAGGTGCTTTATGGGGGCGCTAGACTAATTTGCTTCTCAGCCTAGTCCGCTACACTAGCAGTGGCAGGGACTCTTTCCGTGCTGCCCCCCTGCAAAGTGCTGCCCTAGGCCTGGGCCTTGTCGGCCTAGGCCAGGATACAGCATAGCTGAAGAGTGACAATTATTGACAATATTCATACCTTCTGTCCCGGCTTAATGTAAGCTTTGACATGCTTCAGGACTGGCTTCAGATTGTTCTCATAGCGTACGCACAGATCACTAATTTTAATTTCTCCGGTCTTTGGCCAATCATCCGGCACTTGTAGATCTGAAATGTTGGGAACAAAGTGGTGTTATCTGTATCATGCATGAAATACAATTCAATCTCACAAGCTCGGAATGGCTCCTATTGGCACCCTGTGCGGTGCCAAAGCGCCACCTTTGAAAACCACAGGGTCCTATACTACATGTAGCGCCGGGTTACTTCCAAGTACCGGTGCTATTGAAATTTAAAGGGATAATCAGAGTGTAAGTGACTCTGATTACAATTATTCCATAGGGTCTGTGTTTCAGTTTGGCTGTCCTGTGGGCTCATTCTGTTGTTGCTGGGGTGTTGTTCCACCCCAGGACGATAGGTGGCAGCAGTGGAGTCAGGACTTGGGTGCTCTTTCCCAGCAGCCAATCAGGAGGGAGTTTCCTCGCTGGGCATGCTGGGAGAGGGTACTTATGGAGCAGATGCCATTGGTCTGGGTTCGTCTTCTTCCCGTGGGTGGCCACATCACCGGGCCCCTAGCGTTATGGCCTACCTGGCTGGGGGCGTGCGTGCCACGCGGTGTTCCTGGTTTCAGGGCCATGTTGGTCCGGAACATTCAAGCAGGACGGGGACTCAGTGATCGACTGGGTTCCCACTTTTGAAGATCCCAAGCGAGTGTAGCTGTTCGGTGGGGAGTCCATTTGAGGAGAGTCAATGAGAGGCTGGCGATCCAATAGGATTCCGACGAACCACCGGGGGTCAAGGTAACCGGACACTGAAGGATTGACTCCTCTTTCAGTCGGTACCTGGGCGACGTTAAGAAGAAGATCCAGGCGTAACTTTACTTATCAGAGAGGGCCTGTGGCAAATGTGTCTCCCTGACATTCATTCGGGAGGGTCTGTGGCAGAGACTTTGTCCTGAAGAGGTTTGAGCGGTACTTCGGCTGCTAGGTCAGTGAGAGTGGCCTATTCGGGTACGCTAAGCCCACTCAAGCAGGAGTGGTACAAAAAGTGTTACGCATCACTGGGAGCAGGATTGTTCCTAATACTACGCCTGAGTCTGCTGTTCTCCTTTCAATCTCTGTCTGTCCTTTTCATCACCAATTCAATGTTTTTGCCCGGCTGGGTAATAAAGAGCACATAAAAAGACATTTCTTTGCGGACATTCCTTTACTACTGCTGTATGCACTATTTCACCCCTAGACATTCGGAAGTAGCCATGAGGTAAATGTGCCATCCCATTCAACTATCAGCAGCCCCTTCGGGGGTACCCCTACATACACAATGGGGGTTATTTATGAAAGGCAAATCCACTTCGCACTACAAGTGCAAAGTGCACTTGGAAGTGCAGTCGCTGTAGATCTGAGGGAGACATGAAAGGAAAATAAAAAACAGCATTTTAGCTTGCACATGATTGGATAGTAAAATCAGCAGAGCTTCCCCTCATTTCAGATTTACAGCGACTGCACTTCCAAGTGTACTTTCAGTGCACTTTGCACTTGTAGAGCAAAGTGGATTTGCCTTTTGTAAATAACCCCCAATGTCTTGGGTCCCTTGTTATGGTACTCTGGAAAATAAAATCATAAAGACTTTTTGTTGTTCATTTTGAACTGAACTCCAGGCAAAGGGTTAAATGAAGCCATTTTACCTGCCAAAAGATTTGTATTTCTGTCCTGGGATTTAAGGCCGCATTCACGCTTGAGCATTTTGAATCGCAGACAGATTTGCCGCGAATCTGCCAGTGATTTGAAAGTGCTGATGTGTGAATGACAAATCGCCGGGACTCACATTTGAGATGCCATTCATCAGCCTCAAATCGCACCGTGGGTCTGCAGCGATTGTCACGTGATAAATCATGCTGCAATCACAGCAACACGCATCGCGGAAAGCCTGTTGCCCAAAAAAAGTTCAGGAGCTACTTTTGGGCATCATGCTTCCCGCGATGCGTGTTGCCGTGATTGCAGCGCAATTTAGCGAGTGACAATTGCTGCAGGCCCACGCGGCTATTTGAGGTGTCATTCACATGAATGGCATCTCAAATTCGATTTGTAATTTACAAATAGCGGGCAGATTCTAGGCAAATCTGCCTGCGATTCAAAAACATTGAAGTGTGAATGGAGCCTTAGGCTCCATTCACACCTGAGCGTTTTGTCGCCTGAAGCGCGATGCTCAGATACGCTGGAGGAGGGAAATAACATTAATCTCTATGGAGATGGTTCACATCTCCACGCCGAACGCCGAAACGCCGATCGCGTGAAGCTCAAAAAAGTCCCGGACCCTTTTTATCAGGCCGCTTCGGCGATCGGCATGGCCGACAATGACCTGTTAAAAAAACGCGGTTAAAAACGACGCGTTTTGTCACGGCACAGAACGCCACAATTTGTCGCGGTACAAAACGCCACGCTAAGGTGTGAATGCAGCCTTAGACAGCCAGTCTGCTGACCTGACTTTTCTCTAAGGTATTTTAAAAACACAGCTTGGTCACTGCCCACCCTCAATTGGATAATGAAAGAGATGACTAATACGGTAATCTCTCTGCTCTTAACCTATTAGCACATTAATCTGAGTGCAGGGGGCTGAGTGCAGCTGTGCATGGTAGCCAATCAGCTTCTAACCAGGGGCAGACTGACAACTCATGGGGCCCCCACTCAAAGGAGATTATGGGGCCCCCGGGCAATATGAGATTATGGGGCCACCAGGCAATAGATTATGGGGCCACACAGTATACCAACACATGCATACAGTATGCATGCACAGTATACATACACACAGTATACATACACACAGAATACACATACACACACTGAAAAGGTACAGGAGAGGCAGGGCAGCTATAATCTTGGGATATTTAGACCAAAAGGATGTCGGTAAGGGGCATTTCAGGGACAGATGTAAAAAAAAAAAAAACACAGATTTTTAAATACTGTTCCTGGTTTTACTGAGGCTGGCAACCCTGATGGGGCCCCCTAGTGGTATGGGGCCCGAGTGCCCGAATGGTCAGTCTGCTCCTGCTTCTAACTTCACCTTGTTCAATTAAACTTTGACAAAAAACCTGGAAGCTGATTGGTCTTTATACAGCGCTGAACCAGGATTTTGCACTGTCCGGTTTTAGAAATGATTTATTAAATATTGGATGTGCAAATTACAACTTTTGATATGCCTTTGCAATAACAGGAGATTCATCTTACCCGTAGATCCCTCGTAACACTCCGACTCAATGTTCAGGAAACTGTTCACCTTCTTCACTGCTCCGATCTGGACCTCTAAGTCTGCCAAATTCCTCACCACCCAGTTCAGGTAATTTGTCACCTACAGAGGAGAGACATCAGAGGGCAAGTCAACTTTACCCCATATACTGGCTAAGTGTCCCTGTTTAAATGGCAAAACCACTATATACCAACCGTCAGTGCATAGGTGAGGCCCAAACCCACAACTCCAGCGTTCATTCCCGAGGTGATGGAAGTGATGGCTGCCGTTAGAACTATACAAGCACCCAGATAATCCTGAGGGCAGAAGAAAATTATTATTTAAAGACACAGTAAGGTTTCCTGTGCCAGTCATTTATAATGCAATGTCATTCCCATATCTGAAAGGAATTGTTGTTTGGTGGGTTATCTACCTTACCACGAACCCTGAACCACGGCTGGGCTACATTGTGATCTCCTTTGTGGACAGGCACCAGCAGGATATTGAAAAATCTCTGTCTGCGATATCTGCTGTTTATGACCCTCCTTATCACTGCCCAGGATGAACTATAATACTGATAGGCAATCTAAGTTGTGGGCTCTAGGAAGGGCACACAATGTATTTTCAGTGGCATGCAGAAGATTGTCACATGGCATGTGTGCAAGCTTTGACCGACCCACCAGAGGACCTCACCACTGTGCTACTGTATTCCGACAGCAAGGATTCTTCTGCTGTCAGAATACACTGATCAGCGCTGCAGCACTGTTTAAACAAAGCTTTTCCAACAAGCACATTCATGAGAAGTCAGTAAAAATATAGTGGCACCAGAGGGATGTATTAGACCAGAGGTGGCAAACACAAGGCCCGCGGGCTGAATGCGGCCCTCCAGGCCATTTTATGCGGCCCTAGCACCTCTCCAGTCTTCCTCCAAACCCTAACTTTATGCTTTCAAGCAATGCATCCAGCTTCTTTCCAGCAGCAGCATAAGGAAATGGGGGGTGCACTGTGATGTAAGGTAGAGGGGGGGACTCAACTTCTGATGGTGGGGTGGCTCTATACATCTAATGTAAGGTGAGGGAATGCGCTGGACATCTAATCTTATAGATACAACCGGCCCTTTTGAGGGCAACCATAATGCTGATGCGGCCCACAATGAAATTGAGTTTGACACCCCTGTATTAGACACATATGGTCCCATGCATTAGAAAAACATCATGATATGGTAGATAAGTCCATTGTAGAAGTCAATAGGGTTGCAAAAAAACCAAGCAGCACCCTTAGAGAGAAGCAAGCATCTGTATAGTGGAAGAGAAGTACAGAGAGGCACCAGACTAAGTGCAGAATTAAACTCAACAGTTTGAATGAATGAATAATACAGGCGCACATACTGGTAGTAGTCAAGCTTAGGACCTCATTGGAACATCCCAGTTGTATGGCAGTGTGACAGACCCCTGTACTCAAAAGGAGTATGTCCGTTGTATAAGCTTCCCTTGTCCGGTACCAGCACAATCCAAGGTCCCTTAGTCCACCCAATGCCTTGTTGAGACATCAGTGTAGGGTGGCAACAAACATAAGACTATTTATTCAAACACAGGCACAAAGAGATATACACTCAGGGGAAACCCCCCTTCTTTGCATAATGACACTTTACCTTCTCCAGTAACATGACACACAGCTGTATTCAACTTTCCAACAGTAGACTGTCTTATCAGCAGGGAGGGGCTGCTGGAGAAATCCCCCCTCCCCCTCTAGCACCTAATACACATAAGCATATACATCCCATAATACTTTGCTCCCAATGCAGACAGAAACAATAGAACAATTGGATACAGGCACATAACAAACGCATAGCAACCCTCACCCAACCTCAAACTATCTAGCAGTGGCCTGAGACTAAAGGTGGAATTTATCTTCATATATTTCTTGAGGGATATTTTTCAGAAATATTACTGTCCCAAGTGAAAGAGCCCCTTCATTCTTTCAATACAAACCACACATATAGAACCTTGTATAACAAAAAAGAAATGCTGAGTCCGGTGTGGTTGTACTGTGAGTCTGGTTAGTGCAGACCCGACTGGGGTTCTCGGTCACTCTGTGCCCCTAATAGACACAGGGTCACTTACACATAGGAGGGGCCGGGGGAGCAGGACAAGGAGTTTCCAGAGCTCTCTAAGGTAAGCTGGGTTCCACAAGCCCCCCACCCAAAGTGACTCCTGTCACAGGCAGCATTGAGCAGTGGCTGTGTAAACAGATGGTAGTAGGAAGTCGCCGATCGCTTCTGTAACCAGCGTGGAATGCAAAATGGTGCCAGACCGGACGTGACGTGACTGCGGAGAGCTGCTGGCATGCAAGTGGGCAATAACGCGTTTCAAAGCTTCCGCGTCTTTCTCAGACCTCTGAGATGGCAGAGAAAAAAGCAGAAGCTTTAAAACGCATTACCACCTACTTGCGCATCAGCACACCCTCAATAGTGACGTCACGTCCAGTCTGGCACCATCTTGTGTTCCACGCTGGTTACAGCAGCGATCGGGCCACTTCCTACTACCATCTGTTTACACAGCTGCTGCTCATTGCTGCCATACTATCAGGGATGTTCCAGTAAGGTCCTGAGACTGACTGCTACCATGATGTGTGCCTGTATTATTCATCCATTTGTGAGATTTTTTTCCTAGAATCTAATATTACTTATTGCCATTTTTATGATTATTTTTTGGTATGAAAAAAATGTTATTGTTTAGAGCTAGCATTAGGTTTACAGTAGGTATATCTAAGGCCAAAACCTTTTGGCAGGGTTAGCATCTTGCGCCAAGCACAACACTAGTGTTGAGCGGAATACGCCATATTCGATTTCGCGATATTGCGCGAATATATAGAAAAATATTCAGTAATATCGAATATTCGTGATATTTTATCCAAAAAAATTTTTGCGAAATTTCGCTAATGCGAAAATGATTGCGATATTCTCATAAACGGAGATCATTTCCTGTATTACTAAACTAATATGCACTAAACACTAACTCTACACTAACTCTATTCGCAATGCGAATTTTCGGCAACATAAAAGAATCGCATCAGCTACTCGGCCCAGGGTCTCTCTCTAATCATACCAGCAATGCTTTTAGACGTCGATGGAGATCACTAGGATGTGATCTGTTTTAAAAATAAATTTGAAAAAATAGCGAATATTCGCCGCAATATTCGAGTTATTCGCGAATACTCGAATATGCAATATTTGTAGCGAATATTCGCAATGCGAATATTCGTGAGCAACACTACACAACACCAATTTTCAGTCAAAGCTCAATATACTTGAACAGAACTTGAAGGTGATACTAAAAACCCAAGACCATACAACCACTAAATAGTTGGGATAAATAGTGCAGGTGTGTTTTCTGATTCATTATAGTGCGTTGGCATCCTATTGATTGAGCTGCCTTGGTGCAGTGCAAATTAACGAGCAGCATAATGTGTGTTAACAAGTGTGCATTTTGGCACCATATTAAAACCCCACAGATTTGATTGGGCCTAAAAGATTGGCACATCAATGAACCGCATGGGGTGTCATGCATTACTGTGCATTGTGGTCAAATTTGGTAAGATTTGGGCTGCACTGCGTCATAATGACAGACGGATCAGCATACATAAACACAGTCCGGTACTGTGGTAATAGTCATTGCCTGGCTCATCTCTAAGGGGGGACAGCAGGCTTGCTGGCACACTGTGTACCCTAACTGTCACCCTGGACAGTTTCCTATTCTGTGTTCTGTCAACTGACTGAGAGCAAAGTTTTTTCTCTTTTGTACAAATATTTGTTCAGCATGGTTAGAGATGACTAACACGTGTGCTACTCTATTTTATTTAAGCAATATATTTTTTAGTAGATTGTATCAAAGATTTAAAAAACAACAAAATAAAAGAACCAGTAAACAGTTGTGCTCATAAGTTTACATACTCTTGTAGAATTTATGATTTCTTGGCCATTTTTAGAGAATATGAATGATAACAGAAAAACTTTTTTCACCCCTGGTTAGTGTTTGGCTGAAGCCATTTATTATCAATCAACTGTGTTTACTCTTTTTAAATCATAATCACAACAGAAACTAACCAAATGACCCTGATCAAAAGTTGTTAATAATTAATTAACAGTTCTTAATACAGTGTATTGCCCCCTTTAACATCAATGACAGCTTGAAGTCTTTTGTGGTATTTGTGGATGAGGCTCTTTATCTTTTCAGATGGTAAAGCTGCCCATTCCTCTTTGCAAAAAGCTTCCAGTTCCTGTAAATTCTTGGGCTGTCTTGCGCTGAACTGCACGTTTGAGATCTCTTCAGAGTGGTTTAATGATATTGAGGTCAGGAGACTGAGATGGCCACTCCAGAACCTTCACTTTATTCTGCTGTAGCCAATGACAGGTCGACTTTGTTTTGTGTTTTGGACCACTGGCATGTTGGAATGTCCAAGTACATCCCATGCGCAGCTTCCTGACTAATGAATGCAAATGTTCCTCCAGTATTTTTTGACAGGATACTGCATTCATCTTGCTATCATTTTGACCAAATTTCCTATGTCTTTTTAGCTCACACATCCCCAAAACATCAGCGATCCACCTCCGTGTTTCACAATAGGAATGGTGTACCTTTCATCGGGCCACCATCAGGGGGGTCATGCCTAAAGCTGTGTAAGGGGCCCTTAAAATTCCTGATGGCTACCCTGCCTTTCATCATAGACCTTGTTGACTCCTCTCCTCAAATGTAGCGTTTAGGTTGTGGCCAAAAAGCTCAATTTTGGTCTCATCACGCCAAATGACTTTGTGCCAAAAGGTTTGAGGCTCGTCTCTGTGCTGTTTGTCATATTGTAAGTGGGATACTTTGTGGCATTTGCGTAGTAATGGCTTTCTTCTGGTGTCTCGACCATTCAGCCCATCTTTCTTTAGTACCTCATTATGGTGTTTCTTTAACCACTTTAGCCCCGGACCATATTGCTGTCCAAAGACCAGAGCACTTTTTGTGATTCGGCACTGCGTCGCTTTAACTGATAATTGCGCGGTCGTGCGACGTGGCTCCCAAACAAAATTGGCATCCTTTTTTTCCCACAAATAGAGCTTTCTTTTGGTGGTATTTGATCATCTCTGAGGTTTTTATTTTTTGCGCTATAAACAAAAATAAAGTGACTATTTTGAAAAAAATGCAATATTTTTTACATTTTGCTATAATAAATATCCCCAAAAAAGATATAAAAAAACTTTTTTTTCCCTCAGTTTAGGCCGATACGTATTCTTCTACATATTTTTCGTAAAAAAAAATCGCAATTAGCGTTTATTGATTGGTTTGCGCAAAATTTATAGCGTTTACAAAAAAGGGGTAGTTTTATGGCATTTTTATTAATATTTTTTTTTTTACTAGTAATGGCGGCGATCAGCGGCGATCAGCCCCCTAGTGGCCGCGAAAGTCCCGACGTAGGATGACGGGCTCTCGCGCAGGAGAGCCGACCTGCCGCCGTATAACTGCGGCGGCTGGTCGGCTAGTGGTTAAACATCCACACCATATGTTTTCAGAGAGTCCTGTATTTCACCTGAAGTTATTTGTGGGTTTTTCTTTGCATCCCAAACAATTTTCCTGGCAGTTGTGGCTGAAATTTTAGTTGATCTACCTGACCATGGTTTGGTTTCAACAGAACCCCTAATTTTCCACTTATTGATTAGAGTGTGAACACTGCTGACTGTCATTCGCAATTCCATGGATATCTTTTTATATCTCTTTCCTGTTTTATACAGTTCAACTACCTTTCCTGCAGATCCTTTGTCAATTATTTTGCTTTCCCCATGACTCAGAATCCAGAAACGTCAATGAAGCACTGGATGAAAGATGCAAGGGTCTGTCAGGAGACCAGAAACACATTGACCATTTATACACACACTAATTACAAACAAACAGATCACAGGTGAGGATGGTTACCCTTAATAGCCATTCAAACCCTTCTGTGTCAACTTGTATGCATGTTATGAGGCCAAAATCACCAGGGTATGTAAACTTTTGATAAGGGTCATTTGGGTAGTTTCTGCTGTGATTATAACATTAAAAGAGTAGATTGATAACAAATGGGTTTCGCCAACCACTAACCATGAGTGAAAGAAATATGTTTGTGTTATCATTCATACTATCTGAAAAATGGCCAAGAAATCATAAATTCTGCCAGGGTATGTAAACTTATGAGCACAACTGTATAAGAAGAGATCATATAGGTGTGAGGGAGACAACTCCTCTCGCTACATTATATAACATTACTAAGCTGGTATACATCTCAAGGGAGTACCATTTGAATTATACAAATAATAAACACAACAGATTCTTTCACAAAATATGACAAAAAAAAAATCCTGTTTGTTTGGACTGTGATATGCTTAGCGGCAATAGTGAACATCTAATATAAGAAAGCTGAGAAAAGGGCATTAAAAAAGGCTATAGCAACTAGGTTATATTTTGTAAACTAGAAAAGGTATGCCTGCTAGGACACATCAAAATCCCAAATAAAATAGTGATATTTAAATATAATGAAAAAAAAAAAAGAGAAAGTGTGGCCCGTGCCACTCTTCCTTCAGAAAAGGAATGCTGCTTGGACCTTGAAGAAGGGGACATACCCCAAAAGCTTGTCCTGAAAAATTGTATGTTAGTACAAATAAAAAAAGTATCATGTACAGTAATCAATTTTCTCTTTTAGAAAAAGAAAAATACAAAGAGATATTGGCCCAGATTCACAAAGCACTTACGCCGACGTATCTCCAGATACGCCGCTTAAGTACAAATATGCGCCGTCGTATCTATGCGCCGAACCCACAAACCTAGATACGCCTAAAAAATGACTTCATCCGACTGATGTAACTTGCCTACGCCAGCGTAGAGTGGGCACATATTTATGCTGTTTTTTTATTCAAATATGCAAATGAGGGAGATACGCCGATTCACGAACGTACTTGCGCCCGGCGCATGATTTAAGCGGTTTGCGTAAGTTTTACGTTCGGCGTAAAGTTATTTCCCATAGATGAGGCGCAACCCATGCAAAGGTATGGACCAGGGAACACATGCCGTCGAATTTTACGTAGTTTACGTTGTACGTCAATATGGCTGGGCGTAGGCTACGTTCACACCGTAGGCAGTGATTCAACGTATCTTAGGCAGTAGATTCGACGTGATTGTGAGCATGCGCACTGGGATGTGGCCACGGCACGACGCATGCGCAGTTCGTTCTAAGTACTTGCCTGGCACTCGTCACATCATTTGCATGGGGTCACGCTTCATTACCATGTATCACGCCCACTTCCAGCCTACTTCCACCTACTTCCACTTACGCTGGCTTACGCCTACGAATATACGCTACGCCGGCGCAGAGTTGGGAGCATTTGCTTTGTGAATTTCATGCTTCCCTCTCCGCGCTGCGCCGGCGTAGCGTAAAAGATATACACTACGGCGGCATATATATGGGCCGATGTATGTGAATCCGGGCCATATTGTTTTGCTAACATTCAATATTAGAACATTATTCAGAATAAATCATGTAGAAAGATTATCTGTGTTGTTCATGCTAACCAAAGAGATTCTTAATTTAATTTTTGAACCCCTGATAACTGAAATTCAATTACCGCAGGGAATTTGGGCATTTTCCTTTCACACGGGTAATATCAATAAGCTCCAGAAAAATACAGCCCAAAGGAATTTGTTAATAGCGTACTGCTGGCCATACTGAACCTACCAAGACTGAGGAGTAATAGGACTGATCACTTCTCCTTTAAAATTACTGACTTTGCAGAAAGTCTGAAATATTTTTTTCTTTGCATTCAAATCTGTAAATCATCGCTGTGACCATTGAGTTCAAGTGGTCTGTATTTGACTGTGACCTCAAGAGGATATGTGGAGGGGGCAGAGGGGAGCTGAAAATGAAATAGAGGGGAGAAAAGAGAAATGTAGAGCAATGGAAGAAGGAATAGGGAAGGAGAAGAAGTGAAAGGGAAGGAGAAGAAGTGAAATGGGAGTAAAAGAGGAAAGACAAGAGAAAGGGGAAGGATAACAGTGGAGAGAGGAGAAATGGAGACATGGAAAGAGAGGGGAGAAAAGAGCAATTATAAAAGACAAGAGCAGAAATGGAGAAGAGAGAGAGGGGAAGTAGAGATGAGAGAGGAGGAAAGGAAAAAGTAGTGAACAGGAATGAAGAGGGAAGAGAGGAAGAATGGAGAGGTGAGAGAGGAAGAACGGAAAGAGGAGAGAACAGGAATGGAGAGGAAAGAGAGAACTAATGGAAAAGTGAAAGAGGAGGAATGCAGTGTTGATAAAGGAGGGGAGGGGAGGGCATAGAACAGAAATAGAGAGTGGGAGAGAAGGAATACAGAAGAGAGAGAGAGAGAGGAAAAATTGAGAGGGAAGAGGGAGGATTGGAGAATGGACAGAGGAAGAATAAACAGGTGAGAGAGGAAGAATAGAGACGAGGGGGAGAGGAGAACAAGAAATCGGTAAAAGGAGAAATGGAGAGGTGAGACAGGAGGGATGGAAAGGGGAGAATGAAAAGAGGGGAGGGAGAAAAATGGAGAGATAAGAGAGGAAGAGCAGGGTAAAAATGGAGAGGGCAAACTGGAGTAATGAAGATAGGTGAGCAGAGAAATGAAGAGGGAAGAGAGGAGAAATGGAGAGGTGAGAGAGAATGAATGGAGATGACAGAGGGGAGAAATATAGATGAAGAATGGAGTGGGGGAAAGAAGAGAAATGGACAGGTGAGATAAAAGAAATTAAGGGGGGTGAGAGAGGATGAATGGAAAGGGGACATGGAAGGAATGGAGAGGGCAGAGGGTAGAAATGGAAAGGGGAAGGGGAGGGAGAAAAAATGGAGCGAGAAGAGAGGAGGAATATAGGGTAGAGAGGATAAATATAGAGGGCAGGGGAAAAATAGAGAGGGGAGAGTGGAGATAGGTGAGCAGAGAAATGAAGAAGAGAAGGAGAAATGGAGAGGTGAGAGAGAAGGAATAGGGAGCGCAGAAAGAAGGGGAGAGAAGAGAAATTAAAGGGTGGGAGAAGAAGAATGGAGGGGGAAAAAGGAGTAATGGAGAGAAGAGGTAGAGGGAGGGGAGAGGAGCAATAAAGAGGACAGAGAGGAGAGAGGAGAAATGTAAAGGGCATAGGCGGAATGGGGATGGTAGAGTGCAAGTATTGGGAGGGGTGAGCAGAGCAGTGAAGAGGGAAGAGTGGGAACTAGGGATGAGCTTCAAGAACTACTTGGGGTGTTCGTGGCAAGTTCGTGTGAACTTTAGAACACTGTTAAAGTCTATGGGACTCGAACGTTTGAAATCTAAAGTGCTAATTTTAAAGGCTAATATGCAAGTTATTGTAATAAAAAGTGTTTGGGGACCTGGATCCTGCCCCAGGGGACATGTATCAATGCAAAAAAAAGTTTTAAAAACTGCAGTTTTTTTGGCAGCAGTGATTTTAATAATTCCTTTAAGTGAAACAATAAAAGTGAAATATTCCTTTAAATTTGCCTGTAAAGTAGCGCTTGTTTCCCATGCTTAGAACTGTCCCTGCACGAAGTGTCATTTCTGAAGGAAAAAAACTAATTTAAAATCACTCGCGGCTATAATGAATTGAACCCCACATACTTTTTTTTTTATTTGACGCAGGGTTCCCCTTAATATCCATACCAGACCCTAAGGTGAGTGATTTTAAATGACTTTTTTCCATCAGAAATTACATTTTGTGCAGGGACAGTTCTAAGCACAGGAAACAAGCGCTACTTTACAGGCATACTATACACCCCCCTAGGTACGAAATTTAAAGGAATATTTCAATTTTATTGTTTCACTTTAAGCATTATTAAAATTACTGCTCCTGGAAAAATGGCAGTTTTATAAAACTTTTTCTGCATTGATACATGTACCCTGGGGCAGGACCGGGTCCCCAAACACTTTTTATGACAATAACTTGCACATTAGCCTTTAAAATTAGTACTTTAGATTTCAAACATTCGAGTCCCATAGACTTTAACAGGGTTCTAAAGTTCACACAAACTTTTGGCCTGTTCGCAGGTTCTGGTGCGAACCGAACCCAGGGGTGTTCGGCTCATCCCTAGTGGGAACATGGAAAGGTGAGCGAGAGGGAATGGAGAGGGCAGACCCCAGCAACAGAGAGATAAGGAGAAGGAATAGAGAGAGCAGAGTGGAGGAATAGATAGAACAGAGGAAAAATGGAGAGGGTAGAGAAGAAATGGAGAAGGAGAAGGAAAAAGGGAAGGATGGGGAGGTTGAGAGATGAGGTATAAAGATATGAGAAAGGAGGAATAGAAAGGAAAATGGGGAGGAATTAAAAGGAGAGTAGATTGAGAGTGAGCGTGAGAGCATTGGCGGCTGGTGCTCAAAATGTTTGTACCACTGTGCCATGCCATCAAATGCAGTCACTGTGCCATCAATTCACACCACTGTGCCGTGCCATCAATTCTCACCACTGTGCCATGCCATCAAATGCAGTAACTGTGCCATGCCATGAAACGCAGCCACTGTGCCATCAATTATCACCACTGTGCCATGCCATCAAACGCAGTCACTGTGCCATGTCATCAAACCCAGTCACTGTGCCATGCCATCCAGGGCCGGCCTTAGGTGTTCAGGCGCCCTGTGCGAGATAATCCTGTGGCGCCCCCCACCTTCACCCCTCGCCCCCTGGTCACCTAAACATACACAAAGAGGAAACACACAGGGGGACACTTAGGGTTGCCACCTTTTCTTTAAGCCAAACCCAAACATTTTAGTGGTACACAGCACTGCGCTTGCTTAACCCAACCTATTCACGTGAATGGGGCTGTGCTGCAACCGTGTGCAATGCACATGGCTACAGCACAGTGGCATGGATTTTTAGGGGTTAAAAACAGGTGGTGAGGAGGCAACATAACGCTTCTTCACCACCTGTCAAATACCTTCAAAACATGATCCACTATGGATCACTTTTCAGAGTGCCCTGCAACTCCATTTACACTTGTGGTTGGGGAGACAGTAAAAATTAGAGGTTGAGCTGTGTTATTACTGCTACCCAACCATTTCCCTCAAGCTGAAAAGGCAGCAGAGGGGGATGTACACTTACCACAGCCAAAATGCTTTCCATCACAGTGCGACAAAACATGTCTGCACTGTTGGGTTCAGCGAGCAGTATTGCCTGCTGAATGTGGTCCATTCAAGTTAATGGGGACTCCCCGCATCCATGTGCAATGCATGAAATTGCGGGGCAATACTGTGGGGTTTAAACAAGCGCCTGTCAAATGCCCTCTAAAGAGCAATACAAATGTGGATTGCTCTTCAGAGGGCACTACATGTGTAAATGAGCCATAAGGCTGTTAAGCTATTCCAGTTTATTCTGTGGAATCAGCTGGGGGCCAGGGGAAGGAACAGGACTATTTAACCCCTGGGCAGGAGGGGGCAGAGTGACAGAAGGGGGAAGAGTGACAAGAGGGGGGCAGGATGACAGGGGGGGCAGGCAGAGTGACAGGAAGGGGGTAGGCTGACAAGAAGGGGGGCAGGCAGAGTGACAAGAGGGGGGGCAGGCAGAGTGACAAGAAGGGGGGCAGGCAGTGTGACAAGAGGGGAGGCAGGCAGTGTGACAGGAGGGTGGGCAGGCAGAGTGACAAGAAGGGGGGCAGGCAGTGTGACAAGAGGGGAGGCAGGCAGTGTGACAGGAGGGTGGGCAGGCAGTGTGACAGGAGGGGGGGCAGGCAGTGTGACAGGAGGGGGGACAGGCAGTGTGACAGAAGGGGGGACAGGCAGTGTGACAGGGAGTGTGACAGGAGGGGGCAGGCAGTGTGACAGGAGGGGAGGCAGGCAGAGTGACAGGAGGGGAGGCAGGCAGAGTGACAGGAGGGGAGGCAGGCAGAGTGACAAGAGGGGAGGCAGGCAGAGTGACAAGAGGGGGGGCAGGCAGAGTGACAAGAGTGGGCAGGCAGTGTGACAGGAGGGGGCAGGCAGTGTGACAGGAGGGGGCAGGCAGTGTGACAGGAGGGGGCAGGCAGTGTGACAGGAGGGGGGCAGGCAGTGTGACAGGAGGGGGGCAGGCAGAGTGACAGGAGGGGGGGCAGGCTGTGTGACAGGAGGGGGGCAGGCAGTGTGACAGGAGGGGGGGCAGGCTGTGTGACAGGAGGGGGGGGCAGGCTGAGTGACAGGAGGGGGGGCAGGCAGTGTGACAGGAGGGGGGGCAGGCAGTGTGACAGGAGGGGGGGCAGGCAGAGTGACAGGAGGGGGCATGCAGAGTGACAGTAAAGGGCAGGGTGACAGGAGGACCTGTGGAGTAGACACTACTGTTTGCAGGACACTGTATTATGCTGGCATGAGCACACACATGGGGCATACATCTGTAGTCGCCCACCCCCCTCCCTCCGTCCGTCCGATGACGGCCCTGGTGTCTCAGCTTCACTGACCGTGACCGATGAATGCAACTGTGCTGCTGCCTGCTAGATAAGGGGGGAGGTGGTCTTATCAGCATCACAGAGTGCCCTCTGCTCCTGGCGCCGTTAGGACTTAGCAGCTGCATAACACACGTGAGACAAGGAGAGGAGGAGGGAGAGAGGGGAACAGTGTCTGACACTTGGGCACCACAGCGCCCCCCTTTGCAGCGCCGGCTTACCTGCTAAGCAGTGACCTGGCTGCCCCAGCCTGTGATGACTGCGAGTCTGCGATTCACATTCTGTGAATCTGTGAGCTGTGATGGCCGCACGGCGCCCTGTTGCTTATGGCGCTCTGTGCGGTCGCACAGCCCGCACACCCCAAAGGCCGGCCCTGATGCCATCAAACGCAGTCGCTGTGCCATGCCATCAAATGCAGTTACTGTGCCATGCCATCAAACGCAGCCACTGTGCCCCTTAATTGTTGCCACTGTGCCAATTGTCACCACTGTGCCCCTTAATTGTCGCCATTGTGCCAATTGTCACCACTGTGCCCTTTAATTGTCACCACTGTGCCCTTTAATTGTCACCACTGTGCCCATTGTTGCCACTGTCCATGTCACTGTGCCTTTTAATTGTTGCCACTGTGCCCTTTGTCGCCACTGTGCCCATTGATGCCACTGTGCCCTTCGTCGCCTCTGTGGCCATTGTCGCCGCTGTGCCCTGTAAAATGCACTTACCTTAATTCTTCCACGTCCCTCGATGTCTTCTCCCGCCTTGGTGACGCTTCAGCCAATCAGGTTACTGATAAATCGGAATCAGAATCGGCGAACCTGATTGGCTGAGACGGCAGTCAGTCATATCCAAGGAACGCACCCGTTCCCTTGATAAAGCATCCGGGGGACTCGGGCTGGCTCTGATAGGCACTTCCGCACAGCCAACCAGCTGCCGTTATTCAGGTGGTCGGCGCTCAATGTCCGGCCACCTGAATAGACCAGCGGCAGCTGGCAACAATAACATACATTCATGCAATGCATGAATGTATGTTATTTTCAGTGGCGGTGCAGAGCCAGAAGGGGCGGCGCTCCAGCGCCCTCTATAGACGGACCACCGCTGCGTGAGAGTGAGAGAGAGCGAGAGAGGAACATAGGGGGAAGTGGCCAAGAATGCAAAGGCAAGAGAGGATGGAGGGAAAGGGGAGGAATGGAAATGGGGTGAGGAGAAATGTAGAGGGAAGAGAAGCGAAATGGACAGGTGAGAGAAAATAAATTGAAAGGGGAGGGGGGAGAAATGGAGAGGGCAGAGGGGGGAATTGAGTAGGAAGGGAGAAAACATGGAGATAGAAGAGAGGAGGAAGAGAGAGGAGAGGAGCAGTGGAAGAATGGAGCGGGGAGAGTAGAGATAGGTGAGCAGAGAAATTAGGAGGTAAGAAAGAAAGAATGGAGATGGCAGGAGGGTAGAGAGAGAGGGAGAAGGAATAGAGAGAGCAAAAAGGATGAATGGAGAGAACAAAGGAGGAATAGAAAGAGAGAAGCGAAATTGAGAGGGAGGAGCGTATGAATGGAAAAGGAAGAGAAGAGGAATAATGGAGAGAAGAGGTAGAGGAAGGGGAGAGAGGAGGAATGAAGATGACAGAGAGGAGAGAGGAGAAATGCAGGGCATAGGAGGAATGGAGACGGTAGAGTGGAAGAACTGAGAGTGGTGAGAAAGGAGGGGAAGAGGAATGGAGAATCATCTTTCAATCTTGACACTATCTGGGATGAAATTGAGAAAGATTTTGACTGGTTGCTGTTAGTGCCACAATCTGGGAGTCTCTCCTTACCGTCCGGACCTCCAGCCACCTGTTGGCCGCCGACAGGAATAAATAGGCCAAGTTGTTTGTGTCGGTCAGTTCGAGCATGCGTTGCTTGAATCGGGACTCGTGTCTACAAAGAAGAAAGTGTCACTGAGCCACTGATTGATAATACATCTTTCATTTACTGTCCAGTCTATTATATAAGAACTAATTTATCACATGAAACAAGACCTGTCTGTGCTGCCCTAAGCCATCACCCAGATATTTCTATTCTGACAGCCAGAAGACATATAAGACTAGACAGAGGACTAGGAAATAATTGGCTTGGCGTGCCAAAATGACATCCTCCCTATATTAAGGTAAGGTGGCATGTACACATACATCCAACTGACTAGTCTTCCTGCCGGAGCACTGAGAATCATATACTTTTTTGAATAAAATTCATGTTTTCACCATTTTTTATCCTTTGATCTCCTGCAGTCACTTCCTGTCTACATGCTCTCCAGCCAAGGCTGCATTTATCAGAGTGGGCCTCTCAATGTTAGCATGTTAATTCCATTTCAAAAGTAATTTTCAAGCTTTATAAATCGTCAGCTTCCATTAAAGTAAAAGTATGGGCAAAACCTATTTTTTTTTTTAAGAGCAAAAGAGGGTTATATATGTCCAATTAAAAAAAAAAAAAATTGTTCCCATATGTGTCCCATTTCAGAGATTTTTCCTCACTTCCTGTCCCATGGGAAAACAGGAAATGAGAGTAAATAACTGCAGGTGTCAATACAAAGTTACCAACACCCTCAAATCTGATAAGAGCAAAAGATATTCAAAAGAACGAAAATCCCAAAATAAGAATGAAAATCCCAAAATAAGAAAACCTGAAAATTATTAAAAGTCAGCAGCTGCAGTATTTGTAGCTGCTGACTTTTAATATTTATTTTTTCGATGGAACACCGCTTTAATCTCCCTGGTGGTATGATTATTTCAGATTTTAGTTGCTGAAAGCGGTACAATTATTTTGCATGGAAATTTGGCGTTTTATATTGTAGGCCTGCAATTCTTCACAAAATCATAAATTATAATATAATAAATACATATAAATAATTATAACAAATAATATAATAATAATAACAATTATTACTTTTAATTTTTTTATGACGAAGTTCCCCACAAATCACTATCGCTCAATTCTGCAAGTGATTCTAATTTATTATCACTGTTTTCTAGCTGGTCTAAAACCACTTTTGACATAAAGGGACACTTTTTGGTTTCTTTGGACAATCTCCAGTTTCCAGGCAGAAAGAACAGTTTTTTTTTTCGTTTCAATATGTTTATTGAAGTTTAAAGTAGTACAATGGTTATACAAGTAAAGGAAAAATATTGAAGAGCGGTAGTCATCCACAATAATGGGCAAGCTTATAAACATTAAGAACATCCCGTACAAGTATGAGTTCGGTACATCTTGATTACAAAACCAACTGTAATATATAGCTTTACAACTCAATTGGGCTAATACAAATGCAGCCCAGGGTCAATTGGTTCGTGTGCTGACCGCTCCCAAGTAACTAATAGACAACAATAATCTATATTTGAATCTGAGAAGAAAACAAAAACTTTAAGTCAAGTATATCCTCAAGGGGTAGAGGATAAGAACAGTTTTTATTATACAAAAGTACATGCAGGACACTGGGCAGACCACTAGGGACAAGGGGTGTGTATTTTTTTCATACAGTACTGTAATCTATAAGATTACAGTATACTGTATGTATTGTGTTTATTTACTTTTTTTAATTTGGCGCCGATCTCTGCCCCTGTGCGTAACAGGGAACGGACCTCAGCGGCACTCGGCACTGTGAATCGAGCAAGGAGACACCGCTCGATCACACAGCGGTGAGGCATCGCAGGATCCAGGGACAAGGTAAGTAACTTGTGCCTGTGGACACTGCAAGGCGGTCCCGAGTCTGGCTCAGGGTTACCGAGCCAGACTCAGGATTTCTGCTCAGGTGGTTAACTATTGCTAACTATTAAATTATAGGTATTTGAATTTCCTTTTAAATTTGGCTGTTACTGGAAGTAACAAATACAAATTTATACAAAGTTATGAATTATCCGAAATAACGCATGCCGTATCCAAAACGAATGGAACGTAACAAATTAATAATAATAAATAATAATGATAAAAAAAACTTTTTATTATTATTATTTATTATTAACTGATTCCATTCCATTCCATTTATTTATTTGCAGCCAGGGCCGATCCTAGGCAGGGTGCACAGGGTGCTTTGCACCCAGGCACCTGCAAAGGTAGGGGCGCCTATGTGTATACACACACTAAAGTGCCTCAAAGAAGCTACATGTAGGAATTTTTTGACGTCCTGCCAGCGCACTGCCCCAGTGTGAAAGCACTTGGGCTCTCACACTGGGATTGCAGATGAGGATTTTTTCAGGCGCTATTTTTAACACCAAAGCACCTGAAAAAACCCTCCAGTGTGAAAGGGGTCTAATGAACCATCTTCTGTACTATGTCTGCAGTCTCTGACCATCTCCTATATCATGTCTGCACTCTTTGGCCGTCTCCTGTATCATGTCTGCAGTCTCTGACCGTATCATGTCTGCAGTCTCTGACCATCTCCTGTATCATGTCTGTAGTATGTCTGGGGGTCTTTCTAACAGACTCTGTAACAGAAGCCCTCTAGTATATTTTGTAGGCGTAAGCCAGCGTAAGTGGAAGTAGGTGGAAGTGGGCGTGATCCATGTTAATGAAGCATGACCCCATGCAAATGATGGGTCGGGCGCCAGACAAGTACTTAAAATGAACCGCGCATGTGTCGGGACATAGACGCATCCCCGTGCACATGCGTACAACCGCGTTGGAACAACTGCCTAAGATACGCCGAATCACTGTCTACGCCGTGAACGTAACCTACGCTCAGCCAGACCCACGTCGGCCCATATTCACAGATGTCCAATGTACAATACGTAGGCATGTGTTCCCTGGTCCACACCTTTGCATGGGTTGCGCCTCATCTATGGGGAATAACTTTACTCCGAACTTAAGTAAGCAAGCAAGTACGTTCGTGAATCGGCGTATCTCCCTCATTTGCATATTTGAATAGAAAATCAAAAGCCACATTCGTCCAGCGTAAATGTGCGCCCACTCTACGCCGGCGTAGGCAAGTTACGTCGGTGGGATGAAGTCTGTCTTTAGGCGTATCTAAGATTGTAGGTTCCGCGCACAGATACGATGGTGCATACTGTATTTGTACTTACGCGGCGTATCTGGAGATAGGTTGGCGTAAGTGCTTTGTGAATCCAGGCCAAAATATTTTTTATTTTGGACAGAGTTAGTAAGAGTTAGAACATACATGTTTTTTTTTTTTTCGCCATCTGTTTCCCATTGGGGAGATTTCCTTTCTGATAGTCTTCTGAAGCCAACACAAAATATGGGATTTTCTTTCCCTTTTACTTTCAATGATAAGGAGAAACAGTGAATCTTTCTAACAGAGACCCAGACAGCAATAACAAATTATTTATTTTTAATTATTATTATTATTATTTTTTAAACGCTATTAGCTTTTTTTTCTATTGGATACATTTCGTAAATGGAGCCCATTGTCTGAATACAAGAGTCATCTGTACTCTTACTTGAATCTTGTTGTGTTTGTGTATTTCTTCTTATACCTCTGTATAGGAGCTTCCTGTAATAAAGACTGGTCACTGCTGCTCTCTCTCCTTGTGCAGGGTGATTGGTCCTGACTCCGCCCCATCCTGTAGGTTTCTGCAGGCAACCTAAAGTGGGTGGGACCTGCTGGATCCCTCCAACATCTCTGCTCTCTATACAGGCTATGTACAGCACA
Organism: Rana kukunoris; assembly: GCA_029574335.1. Classification (NCBI taxonomy): domain Eukaryota; kingdom Metazoa; phylum Chordata; class Amphibia; order Anura; family Ranidae; genus Rana; species Rana kukunoris. Next base: position 420,896,355 of record CM056051.1, on the reverse strand, counting down.
GCGATGATGTCACTGCAACTTTTACATGGTAATATCTGCGTTTACAAAGATATTTGGTGCACATAAAGTGATATTATATCCTTTCTGGTGAATATATTTAATTGAAAGTGTTTTTGCTGGGGGGGTCTTCTTTAAAATAGCCAATAACGGATATCATATAAAACTTTAAAATGTCTGCATTTATAATACACTATAAGATTCTACTATTGTGAAAGTGGTGAAAAATGAGATTCCCCCAGTGTCACACACCTGAACGCCCGTATTGTAGTCAGTCCCTCCGCCGTCTCTGAAAAGTGGCACAGAAGAGGCAATTGAGTGTTGTCATCCAGTTCCTGAAGCTCCCTGGAAAGAGGAAGGCAGGGTGAAATCCGGTGACCAACCCAAAATAATACAATTCCCTGTGCCATCTTTTTTCCTTCTCTCATACTCACTTGGAGGTGACTCGGAAGTATTTTTGGATCAAGTGAAAGGCGACCCCCAGCGGAATGAGGGCGATCAGGAAGTAAGGATTGGCATAGCTAATGACACCAATGGCGGAGAGGCAGAGGAGCGTGGATCGGGTGAGGGACTCCAGTGTTGGTGGGATGTGCTGGAACCAGCAGACAGAATGATATAGTGATGGGTGATAGAACGGTATACAGATGATTGTCTTTTATTAAGACAGAAAAAATTAACACGATAAACAATATGCCTCACCTGATCAATGATGTTTGTATCCGCTGAGAAGCGATTTAAGATTAATCCCAGGGGAGTCGTATCGAAGAACCTGCAAACCACACAGACACAAAAAGAGACGTGTTTATAAAATAAAGACTCTACTCTGCCTTCACTGGCTGCATGCTTGTTCCAGGTCAGCTAAGACTGAAGACATCCAGGCAATTACCACTTTCCATGCCATGCCACACTGTTCCAATTATATAATCCCATCCTTAGTGCCATTGGGTCTGAATGGGTGTTAATACACCCATTCACATAGCTGAAAGAGTGATGGACTATATAACATTTAGTGAATAAACCCCCACATCACCATTTAGTGAATAAACCCCCACAGCTTAACCAAGCGCTGTGAGATGAAAAATGTCATCTTCATCTTTAGCCAATTGGCTTATGCTTAAAAACCTGCGGATCAGGGCGCAGGCAGTCAATCAGATTCCCCCAGACAAATAAGCGTCTGGTGAAAAGAATCTATTGGACAGCAGATTTTTATGTTATATTTCTGCATTCTGTAACAGCCCTGTAAATGCTGAGATTTCACTGGTCAAATACAGGGTTGTTACAGAATGCAGACATAAAAAATAATGATTACACTGTGCTCTATATAGTAACAGTCCTGTTTTTATTAAAACAAATCCTTATGTTGGTTGAATTAGTAAACTATGAGAACTAATGGAAGTGCCATACATAATCTATATACTAAAAGAATATAACCTGAACCATTCTATGATTATATAGATTATATACAGCACCTTCATTAGTTCTCATAGTTTACTAATTTAACCAACATAAGGACTTGTTTTAGCATATGTAAACACTGTTCGAACCCCATACTGTATGTGCGGTATCATCACGAACGTTTAGAGCGAGAACAATAATTATAGCATTAGACTTTCTCAGTTACTCTAAACACATAACCTGTAAAAATCTGTAAATAACCTGAAAACATATTTTACAGTAAATAGATACATAATAAACTATTATGTTATAATATATAGCATAATAATATATTATTTAGCTTGAAGAAAAAAAAGTACATCTTTAAGCGGCAGTTTTTCCTTTTAACTGTGTGAGAAAAACATGGGCTTATTGGTAAACCTTATACCCATAAACCCATGTGGTTTCCTTGTAGTTAGGAGGGCTCGGCTGGAACGGAGCATTTGTCTTTTAGACACTTGCCCCTTCTATGACACTGCAGTGAGAGCAGAGCCTCCACTGCAGACATTTTATTGGACAGCTTGCTTCAATGGTGCTTTGCCATTGGTCCAAGGCTCCAAGCTGTCCATTGAGCTCAGTGCCTCGTGAGCTAATCCTCTAAGTCTGCTGCAAACAGAGTGTGACAGCTTGTATTGAAACTGACCGTGATGTATGTAGCTTCTGAGAGGCTGTGCAAGGAACCATAGGTCTGAGGAGCCCCACATTTTGACCAGTGGTGGGGTAGGATTTGGGGTCTCTCTGCTATGACCCTTGAAGCTCAATCTTTTTTTTTTTTATTTGATGTTCATTGCCAAGGCTCTGCCTCACCTGCCTCCCCTGACTGCACGTCCCTGCGGACCTATAGTGGTATCTCCATAAGAAATTATGGACTGGTGGTAAGAAAGCTACATAAAATGGTAAAGACTGGTCAGGACTTTGAACATTGACTCACCCCATCCAAAACTACCCACTCTAATGCAAGAGGTTTTTGTTCAGTAGAGATGGGTGATGAATTTTGGTCAGTTTGATATCGATACAACGTTTTCATTTTCACATTTGACTAAATTTCATCAAAACTTCCCTCTAATTTCAGTGATAGCGATTAAAGATGATGTCATCAAAGGGTAAAAAATGTAATAAAAAATTAGACACAGATTAAAGTGGAAACTCGGAAGTGAATTTTTGGCAGAAGGAACATACAAAGTCTCTTCTGCCAAAACCTTCTTCCTTTTTTCCTTAGAAAATCTTTATTCTCTGAGTACACAATACACTTATTTTATTAGAGATATTGATTCTGTTTTTTGTCATCTGGTGTCGGATACCTAATTGGTGCCAGGATAATCTTGTTCAGTAAGTTGTTGTGCAGATTTCTGGCGGCGGTGAGCCCCATCCACTCCACAGTCAGAGAGGTGATGAGACAGAGCATGATCCCAGAAGCACTAAGAATGCTGAATCCCACCACATAGTACGTCCGATTTTGGTCAGTCTGTAAAAACGAGTTATCTTACATCAGACATAGTCTTTCATTTCATCACAATTTCCAGAATGAGCAACACAATTATTTACAGCAATAAACACACATTTAATAATAGTGTGTGACTGTGGTGGGATATTAGAATGTAAGCTTCAATGTGGATGGCTCAGGGTTCCCTGTAGAACAATGCAGCTGTTCCTGGTCTGCAATGGTCAGGACCTACCAAAAGTTGTCCGAGGAAGGAAAACCGAAAAACCAGAGACAGGGTCATGGATGGCCAAGACTCACTGATGCATGTGGGGAGAGAAGGATGGTCTGTGTAGTCGGATCGAATAAAAGAGCTACTATTGCTCAAATTACTGAAAAAAGTTCATGTTTGTTATGATAAAAAGGTGTCAGACCACAAAGTTTTGTTGCATATGGGACTGTATTACCACAGACCAGTCAGGGTGCCCATGAGCATCAGTGCGATATTACAGAAGAAGGTGTCTTCAATGTGTTGACTTGATATGGTGTGGCCTCCAAATTCTCCAGATCTCAATCCAATTGAGAAACTGTAGAATCTGCTGAAAAAACAATCTGATCCATGGAGGCCCCACCTTTCAACCTACAGGACTTAAATGATCTTCTACAAATGGTTTGGTGCCACACACCACAGCATACCTACAGAGGTCTAGTGGCATCCATGCCTCAAAGGACCTATTCAATTTTAGGTGGGTAGTCATAATGTTATGGCCGATTGGTGTAAATGTATATTGATAATAATAGTGTGTGACATTAGAGTGTAAGCTTCTCGGATGCAGAGACTGATGTGACTAGCTCAGTATTTCCTGTACAGCAATGCAGAATATGTCAGAGACATATAAATGTATACTATTTATAGTGTGTGACTATGGTGGTGCTCTATACATCCTAATAATAATAATAATACTAATAATAATATATGGTGTTCAGTAAGTGTACATTACCGAGTTGAGCCCATTGGTGTCTCTGCTGATATTTCTGTTTTCAGTCGTCCATTTCACCAGCCAGTAGTCGATGGCCACAATCACTGAGTGTTTCAGTAATTTGGAGACTATCATCAGGAAAAGGAGGAAAAATCCTCCCGATGTCAGATATCTCCAGCACGTCCTCCATGGCATCTTTGTGCGCTGACGCATTGCCGTGGCCATTTCCTCTTCCTCATCCTCCTCCTCTTCTTCTTCTGCAGAAAATTAAGGATTGGAAAGATCAACATGAATATGCAGCATCTTTTGTGTGTTGGAGAAAAAAGATATCTCCAGGATTCACTGTAGTGGTAACAAGCATGTTTTCTTTTTAGGTGTAGGTGTCTCTCTATTAGGGAGATTTTACCTCACTTCCTGACTTGGTGACACCCTGCATGCCAGGGTACAACACAAATTCAGGCGTATCCCATACAGTCAGTAATATATTGTCACAGGGTGCTGCAGTGATGGCCACACATTGAACCATTGTCATTTCAGTAAGACGTAACCCTTTTACCGCCACATCCCTTATAGTCGTGGCAGTGAAGGTTTTACACTCACTTGCACACTTTACACTGTACACTTCACAAGCCGGCTTTTGGCTTTCTAATGAAAGCAATCGCTTTCTCTGACCACTGGATTGTGCCTCACCCCACCATGCTTTCTGGGCTCTGCTGTCCCACCTGTGGGCCTGGGACCCACAAGGTGGGTACCACTGGTGGAGGGGAGAAAGACCAGTAAACGTCTGTTCGCTGATCCGCCCTAGCTGTATTGAACCCAGAAGTCATGTAAAACGTACCTTCCAGTGTCAAGTGGCCAGGGAAGAAGCTAATGGAGCATGATCTAAAGGCAGGTGAGACATTAGGGGGCTAAAAGACTGCTGATGTCTTATTAAAGATAACCTGTCTTAACCATATAATATGACATTGGGAACTTAAAAACGTTACACCCAAGCTCTTAACCCCCCCCAAAGAAAGAAAATGTAGAGGCCGCTCCGCCTCCACGTATGGACACACAAGAATGTAACACAACCACTGGGGCTGCCTACATATGAAAACGTCACTTGTGACGCAAAGCAAGGATGAGAAACTTAGAGATCCATCAGCAAAATCAGCAGACTTTACACACATTACATATAGTTAGGCAAACATTTAACCCCTTGAGCGCCCCAGATGTTAACCCTTTTCCAGCTAGTCTCATTAGTACAGTGACAGACAGCATATAATATCACTGATCACCAGGGCTGGACTGGGACAAAAATTTGGCCCTGGACTTCATCCAGACTAGGCCCACTTTGACAGGTCTCTCCCATATGGCGTCCGGACAACTCGCGCCCCGGCCACCCGAGCGAGCCCCCTCTCCCCCTTCACTTGTCACTAGCCATTCTACTTTATTAGAGTAGAACGGCTGGTACTTGTACTCTTATAGGCAGTACCAGTGGGGAAGCTAGACATTATTTCACCAGGGGCAAAGAATCAGTTTGTTGCCTCCCTTATTAGACAAAATTAGACAGAAGTGAGAAACTTCCAGGCCATAGCTGCTTAGTTAGCTGTCTGTCCCCTCCCCCATGCTCCTCTGTCGCCCCCCCTGCTCCTCTGGTCCTCCCCCTGCTTCTCTGTTCCCCCCCAGGTGAGCGCTACGGGAAGGGAGAGACAGAGGAGCAGAGGGGGGTGGTGGTCTGCTGTTACTGAAGCCGGCCCACTGAGCCATCGGCCCACCGGGAAACTCCCTGTAGTCCCAATGGCTAGTCCATCCCTGCTGATCACTGTAATAGTGTCAGTGGGGATGTCAGTGGCAGTTAGTCAGTTGCCCTATCCCCAGTTTTCATTTAGTGTCAGATTTCTTGCCGCACTATCGCAGTACCATCATAAGCCTATGATCACCACCATTAGTAGTATAAGACAAAAAATTCCAGTATACTGTATATACCATAGCTAGTAAGCACTATAAGGCCGCGTACACACGATCGAACATGTCCGCTGAAACTGGTCCGCAGACCAGTCTCAGCGGACAAGTTCGATCGTGTGTACGGCCTATCGGTATGTACGGTGTGTAAACACAGCTTCCCGTTTTTCACTATGGCGCTGTCATTGATCGTGTGTTCCCTTATATAGGGAACCACAATTAATGACATCACACCTACAGCCACACACCCCTACAGTTAGAAACAGAGATGAGGTCACACTTAACCCCTTTAGTGCCCCCTTGTGGTTAACTCCCAAACTGCAATTGTCATTTTCACAGTAAACAATGCATTTTTAATGCATTTTTTGCTGTGAAAATGACAAAGGCCCCAAAAATGTGTCAAAATTGTCCAAAGTGTCCGCCATAACGGCGCAGTCACGAAAAAAAAAAAATGCTGATCGCTGCCATTAGTAATAAAAAAAATAATAATTAATAAAAATGCAATAAAACTATCCCCTATTTTGTAAATGCTATAAATTGTGCGCAAACCAACCGATAAAAGCTTATTGCAATATTTTTTTACCAAAAATAGGTAGAAGAATACGTATCGGCCTAAACTGAGGAACATTTTTTTTATATATATATTTTTGGGGGATATTTATTATAGCAAAAAGTAAAAAATATTGCATTTTTTTCAAAATTGTCGCTCTATCTTTGTCTATAGCGCAAAAGATAAAAACCGCAGAGGTGATCAAATACCACCAAAAGAAAGCTCTATTTGTGGGAAAAAAAGGATGCCAATTTTGTTTGGGAGCCACATCGCACGACCTCGCAATTGTCAGTTAAAATGACGCAGTGCCGAATCGCAAAAACTGTCTGGGTCCTTTAGCTGCCTAAAGGTCCAGGTCTTAAGTGGTTAAGCCGCACTCAATTCACATAGGTGTGAACCCAGCCTTAACCACTTAACTCCCGCCGCACGACTATGTATGTCCACAGAATGGCACGTACAGGCAGATGGGCGTACATGTACGTCCCTGCCTTCTAGCGGGTCGGGGGTTCGATCGGGAACGTGTCGCTGGTGCTGCTAGGTAGCTAGTTATTTTTTGAGGTATGCCGTCATGTATTTATAGCGTTAGAAAATGTATGGGGGTACCCAACGCTATAAAAACATGGCGGCGAACCTCAAAAAATAACTAGCTACCTAGCGGCACCAGCGAAACTAATACAGCGATCAGAAAAACGATTGCTTAGTGACACTGGCAATAGGGGGTGAAAGGGTTAACTCTAGGGGCAATCAGGGGTTAAAACCTTTATTTGGTACCCCCATACATTTTCTAATAAAGGTTTTAACCCCTGATTGCCCCTAGAATTAACCCTTTCACCCCCTATTGCCAGCGTCACTAAGCGATCGTTTTTCTGATCGCTGTATTAGTGTTGCTGATGCCGCTAGGTAGCTAGTTATTTTTTGAGGTTCGCCCTCCCGGTTTTTATAGCGTTAGGTACCCCCATACATTTTTTAAATAACGTTTATAACCCCTGATTGCCCCTAGAGTTAACCATTACACCCCCTATTACCAGCGCCACTAAGCGATCGTTGTTCTGATCGCTGTATTAGTGTCGCTGGTGCCGCTAGGTAGCTAGTTATTTTTTGAGGTTCGCCGCCATGTTTTTATAGCATTAGAAAATTTATGGGGGTGCCTAACGCTATAAAAACCTGGCGGGCGAACCTCAAAAAATAACTAGCTACCTAGCGGCACCAGCGACACTAATACAGCGATCAGAAAAACAATCGCTTAGTAACACTGGCAATAGGGGGTGAAAAGGTTAACTCTAGGGGCAAACCTTTATTAGGTACCCCCATACATTTTCTAATATGACCCTATTTTGAAAAGTAGACACCCCAAGCTATTTGCTGAGAGGCATGTTGAGTCCATGGAATATTTTATATTTTGACACAAGTTGTGGGAATATGACAAACTGATTTTTTTTTGCACAAAGTTGTCACTAAATGATATATTTCTCACACATGCCATGGTTATATGTGGAATTGCACCCCAAAATACATTCTGCTGCTTCTCCTGAGTAAGGGGATACCACATGTGTGGGACTTTTTGGGAGCCTAGCCGCGTACGGGGGCCCGAAAACCAAGCACCGCCTTCAAGATTTCTAAGGGCATACATTTTTTATTTCACTCCTGACTACCTATCACAGTTTTGAAGGCCATAAAATGGCAAGATGGTACACAACCCCCCCCCCCCCCCAAATGACCCTATTTTGGAAAGAAGACACCCCAAGCTATTTGCTGAGAGGCATGTTGAGTCCATGAAATATTTAATTGTTTTGCCCCAAGTGATTGAATAATGACCAAAAAAAATAATTTACAAAACGTTGTCACTAAATGATATATTTCTCACACATGCCATGGTTATATGTGGAATTGCACCCCAAAATACATTCTGCTGCTTCTCCTGAGTACGGGGATACCACATGTGTGGGACTTTTTGGGAGCTTAGCCGCGTACGGGACCCCGAAAACCAACCATCACCTTCAAGATTTCTAAGGGCATACATTTTTGATTTTACTCACACAAATCTTGAAGGCGGTGAATGGGTTTCTGGGTCCCGTACGCGGCTAAGCTCCCAAAAAAGTCCCACACATGTGGTATCCCCGTACTCAGGAGAAGCAGCAGAATGTATTTTGGGGTGCAATTCCACATATTATCATATATATCATTTAGTGACAACGTTTTGTACATTTTTTTTAAAAAAAAATTTTGGTCATTATTCAATCACTTGGGGCAAAACATTTAAATATTCCATGGACTCAACATGCCTCTCAAAAAATAGCTTGGGGTGTCTTCTTTCCAAAATGGGGTCATTTGGTGGGGTTTTGTGCTATTTTGGCATTTTATGGCCTTCGAAACTGTGATAGGTAGTGAGGAGTGAAATCAAAAATTTGCGCCCTTAGAAATGCTGAAGGCGGTGCTTGGTTTTCAGGGTCCTGTACGTGCTCCCAAAAAGTCCCAAAAATGTGGTATCCCCGTACTCAGAACAAGCAGCAGAATGTATTTTTGGGTGCAATTCCACATATAACCATGGCATGTGTGAGAAATATATCATTTAGTGACAACTTTTTGTCATTTTTTTTCTGTCATTATTCAATCACTTGGGACAAAAAAAAAAAATATTCAATGGACTCAACATGCCTCTCAGCAGTTTCCTTGGGGTGTCTACTTTCCAAAATGTGGTCATTTGGGGGGGTTTTGTACTGCCCTGCCATTTTAGCACCTCAAGAAATGAGATAGGCAGTCATAAAATAAAAGCTGTGTAAATTCCAGAAAATGTACCCTAGTTTGTAGACGCTATAACTTTTGCGAAAACCAATAAATATACGATTTTTTTTTTACTAAAGACATGTGGCTGAATAAATTTTGGCTTAAATGTTTGACTAAAATTTAGTTTTTTCAATATTTTTTTACTTTTTGTCAAAATTTACGGTCTTTTTCCGTTTATATCGCAAAAAATAAAAATCGCAGAGGCAATCAAATACCATCAAAAGAAAGCTCTATTTGTAGGAAGAAAAGGATGCAAATTTCTTTTCGGTACAACATTGCATGACCGTGCAATTACCAGTTAAAGCAGCGCAGTGCCAAATTGTAAAAACACCTCGGGGCATTTAGCAGCATATTGGTCCGGGGCTTAAGTGGTTAAAGTAGCTCAGTGCTAATAGCAAAACATGGCCTGGTCATGAAGAAGGTAAAATCTTCTGGAGCTGAAGTGGTTAAAGCTTGATATGTTGGGTTTTTATATACTCAGTGCAACGTCATTTTTTATAGTCTGTCAAAAATATATTCTATCCCAAAAATATAATGCATTTTTAGAGAAATCAAGTTTGTGAAAGCCAGTCCTTTCATCCCTAATTGCAATGCTAGCAGCTCTGGGGGTGAGACACATTGGTAATAGAGTGAGAACTCCCCCACAATACTTTGTGAATGAAACATCAGGGTGGTGCATTGTGATCCTCACCCTCCCCTTCATCCTCGATCGCAGCCTTCGCCTCTCTGGAGTACATCGCTCTCCGCAGGGTCTTCCGCTCCATGGTGGCTTGGTCGGCATCTGTGTTCTGATCCAGAGAAATTCATACAAACAACATTCAATACCAGAATAAGGATGGACTGATTGGTACTCTAACAGAATCGATTGACATTAAATGCTGAACAATAGCAATCGATCGCTAATTAATAAAGACGGTGTGAAAATATACATCACAGTGATAAACACGATACAACCCTAGCATTGTGCATTCACCATCTGAAGCTGAACTCCTGCCTTCCACTCAGGCCCTGTACACACGATCAGTCCAAACTGATGAAAACGGACTGAAGTTCATTTTCATCGGTTCACAGACTGATGGTCTGATGTGCGTACACACCATCAGTTCAAAATCCGATCAGGTCAGATCGCGGTGATGTAAAACACAACGACGTGCTGAAAAAAACAGTTCAATGCTTCCAAGCATGCGTCCACTTGATTCTGAGCATGCGTGGGTTTTTGAACCCATGCTTTTGCGTACTAACGATCGGTTTGGACCGATGGTCAGGCGTCCATCAGTCCGATTTTAAAGCAAGTTTTAAAACTTTGGACTGAAGGACAACAGACTGATGGGCCATACACACGGTCAGTTTGGACCGATGAAACTGGACTTCAGTTTGTTTTCATCAGTTTGGACTGATCGTGTGTACGCGGCCTCAGTCTTGCACTCCTCTCCTGTACTGTCATGACCCTGGATTCACTGCATACATTCTGCAACAAGTCAGATAGAGCCCACCTTATTTCCTGGTTGGAGGACATCCAGCATCATCTAGCCTTTTTCTCCCCGGCCTGGCTATCCCTGGCCCACCTCTTTCATTCATTGGATTTCAGTTCTCAATCATAGAGGCCCAGCATCACCTATGGGCATTACCTAGGGCAGTCTATATGCAATTACAGCCTGTCTAGAGACGCCCACTCCTCCAGGCTGATATCTACCCAGCAAGGAATTTTAATATTTGCATAACTCCTCCCAAAAGCCAGCCCACAGCTTGTGTCAGGGCTGAGGACTCTTGAAAGGTGTACTAAGAACAGAGGGTTGTGATGTTTTTAGGAAGCTATGTACAGCACCTACTACTAGCCGTGATCTTCCTGCATCGCATAAAGAAGCGCAGAGACCCAATGATGACATCACTGGGTCCGCCATAAGATATGTAATGAAAACAGAAATGTTTTATTAAAACATTTAATTGGCATGTGGATGAGAGAAGGAGGGGAGACAAAATATTAGCAGATTACATTTTCGCTTTAAACAGTATATAGAGTTTTAGTTTGCGACACGGTACAGAAGGGTTAAAACCACCCTCAGATTTTTTTCCTGCTGGGGATATTTATCTTAAAGGGGTTGTAAAGGTTTGTTTTTTTCACCTTAATGCATCCGGCAGTATCACGGGAGCACGCCCGCAAGAAATGACCCCCATGGGAGAGAGCTAGGGTTGCCACCTGTACGGGATTGACCCGTACAGTACGGGATTAGGATCTTCTGTCCGGTTTTCAGACTGTCACAAACCCGGACAAAACCATTCTAGCAGAGGGGAGCTTCATTAACATAATTGTCATTGTGGAGACAGTCACAGCAGCAATATCATTTTACACACACACTGTGGTGATGTGTGTGTTATGTATCTGAAGCTTGGCTCCTTTCTGTCCCCCCCATGCTCCTGCAGTATCTCTTATTTCAGAACCCCCCCTCTCCAAATTCACTAGTGGTATGTTCCCGAGAGAAGGGGGAGGCGCCGCGGAGCTGAGGAGGAGATCGTGACTGTAGCTGCTGTGTCGGGCTGCCCTGTTACTAGGAGGTAGGAGATGAGACGACTTTTTTTTACTAAGGAAAGTTTTGTAGGTTGCAAAGTTCCAGGAAGATTTATTTGGCATGAAGCATTCAGATAATCAGAATCAGCAAGCCAGTGTGTGTGTGTGTGTGTGGGGGAGTCTGCAGCCGATGATCAGAGCCCAGCCAACTCACAGTATCTCCCAAGCAGCACTTATCTATGTCTACAAACTTCCCCCCTCCCCGTCCAGATTATGTGAAGTCATTTATAACCTTTTACTTAACCCTGTATGTATGTGATGAGTTCACACCTCTGATTGTCCAGCCTCAGACCCTGGAGAACACGGGGTTACATGAATGGTCATTAATTACCTTCACATCATCCCAGTATACAGAGTGCTGGCAGCTTAACAGATTGTTTTTATGGAGTTGTATTGCTGTATATTTTAGAGGATGACCAAAATTGCTTTTTTTTTATTATAGACATTACTACCTGACCACTTCTCAGCCCCCCACTTCCCCGCACCTTACACCACCCAGACCACTTCTCAGCCCCCCACTTCCCCACCTTACACCACCCCAGACCACTTCTCAGCCCCCCACTTCCCCAGCTTACACCACCCCAGACCACTTCTCAGCCCCCCACTTCCCCCCACCTTACACCACCCCAGACCACTTCATACAGACATCTCTCCGCTGCTTCCTACCCCCCCTCCCCCCCCCCCAGCTGAGGGGCATCATTCCATGGTCACTTTCCTTCCCTTATCTTCCCAACATCACTCCCTGGTCACCCCACAGACACTGCAAGTAATCCCTCCCCATACTGCCCCCCATCATACCCTCTGCACTCCTCTCCCATACATACTGCCCCCCATCATCCCCTCCGCACTCCTCTCCCATACATACTGCCCCCCAACATACCCTCCGCACTCCTCTCCCATACATACTGCCCCCCATCATACCCTCTGCACTCCTCTCCCATACATACTGCCCCCCATCATACCCTCTGCACTCCTCTCCCATACATACTGCCCCCCATCATACCCTCTGCACTCCTCTCCCATACATACTGCCCCCCATCATACCCTCTGCACTCCTCTCCCATACATACTGCCCCTATCATACCCTCCAGAAATTGTATTTAATCACAAAGCTATATGCATAGTGTATACGACATAAAAAAATGCCGTTAATTGCATTGTACAGAGGTAATGAATTTAACGTACTACAAAATATTTTTTTTTGCCATGTGCTGCTAAAGTGTTCGGGTTTGGCTTGAAGAAAAGGTGGCAACCCTAGAGAGAGCTCCCATGAAGGGGGTTAGTTCTTGCGGTGAGGAGCCGAAACAGCTGCCGAGGGACCCCAGAAGGCCAGGATCGGGGGCCACTGTGTGCAAAACGAGCTGCACACTGGAGGTAAGTATAACATGTTTGTTATTTTTATTTTTTTTTAAATGGGAACCTTTGGTGTCCCTTTAAGAGTCCTTGGAGACAGAACAGGAAATAAGAGGAAATTTCATCTTAGTCATTGCTATAGGCATCCCTGTTATTATTGCCATGTCAAACCCTCCTCCGTGCTGTTAGTATGTGAGCACCATGCTGATCGGGGCCTGAAGAAATTACTTAAAGTGGAGTTTCACCCATTTTTTTATGTTTGTCTGTGCTGCATGCCCTAATCTCATAGTGTTCAGAATGGACAATTTTTATTTATTTCGTTGCTTGTAAATACCTTTATTTTGTAGTCCTTCATTACTTCCTCCTCCTTATTAGCCTAGGCTATTAAGTCACAAGGCTATTTGCAAGGGTTTCTGGGATAGGCATCATGTTTCCCAGTAGTCCTTGCAAACCTGACTGAAACCTATTACATTGCTTGTGCAGCACTGAGCATGTGCGAGATATGCAAAACTGAAATCCAGGAAGTCATACAGTCTGGCTTCATGATGCCCACACTTAAGATGGCCACGGTCTATTTCTAGATTATAAACAACAATCAGACAACAATTTTCCGATGGAGCATACAAACGGTCTGATTTTCCGACAACAGCCTGTCATCACACAATTCCTGTCAAATAATCTGATCATGTGTATGAGGCTTAAGAGTAATTTGGAGCAAAAATGTCACTTATTGGAAACTTTTCTACTGATGCCCATCCAAAAAAAAGAAAAAAAGATCAGTTTTTGGGAGCCAAATTCCACCCTATAAGTGGTGATTCTCATCGTTCCCTGTCACCCTGTACCCTCATAACATGCAGAGGGCTCCATCACATCCTACTATAAACTCAGAGTCAGGCAATATAAAAACCCAGGGATTATACTCCAGACTTATTAAAGGGGTTGTAAAGGTTTGTTTTTTATTTTCTAAATAGGTTCCTTTAGAGTCGGTTCACACTGGGGCGACAGGACTTCCAGCACAACTTTCAGAAGCAACTTCAACACGACTTGAGCATGAACCACAGGGCGATCTGGGGCGATTTACAACACGACTTGAAGTCCTTTTCAGGTCAGGAGACATTCCAGTGGCCAATAAAACAACAATCAGCTCTGGGAGAGGGAAGGGGAGGGAGGGGTTTGCCTGAGAAATGTATGTTATCTTGCTGGAAAGTAGCTTCAATTAAAACAGTGATCAGACTTGGAAGCGACTTCCATTGAAATCAATGGGTACAAATCGCCTAGAAGTCTGATTGAAGTAGTACAGGAACCTCTTCTGAAGTCAGAGCGACATGAGTAGTGTGTATTAACACCGCTCCCATTCACTTACATTGCTTTTCTGGACAGCACGACTTGGGACGACTTGAGACGACTTCAAGTCGGATCCCAAGTCGCCCCAGTGTGAACCGACTCTAAAGCTAGTGCATTGTTGGTTCACTTACCTTTTCCTTCAATTTCCATTCTAAAAAAGTTTTTCTTTGTCTGAATTTCTTACTTCCTCTTCCTCCTCAGTAAGCTTGCCCCCATCACCCGAGTCATTCTGGCTGGGGGTTAGTCAGCGTGCTCGCCCCCTCCGTTGGGACTAAATCCCTGCGTACACAGCGTCTGCCCGCAGGGATGTAGTTCCAAGGGAGGGGGCGAGCATGCTGACTAACTCTCAGCCAGAACGGCACGGATGATGGGGGTAAGCTTACTAAGGAGAAGCAGGAAGTTAACTTTTGCAACCCCTTTAACCTAATTTCTGGTAATATATTGGGGTGGATAGTAAGATAATAAGACTATAAGATAAACCTTCTCTAGTTCCTGGTCCTGGCGATTCATCAAGGTCTTCCAGTGTTCATACAACTCGTTGTCATTATTCTGAATGTCCTTCAGTGTCCCTTCCCGCAGGATGAATCCTTCCTTCATTGCGATAATCTGTAACCAGATGAAATCTTAATTTGTCACAGAAATTCAGTTATTTTGTAGAAAGAGTATTAAATATAATATCAATTTTCTTCAAATCCACACCTTGTCTGTATCTACTGCCATAGTTCCTGCCCAGCTTGGGAAGTCCCAACTCTTCCTCTTTTATTTTCTATGGTATAAAATAGAATCACAGCAGGGATCCTGGGAACCCCTCAAAATGGGTACAGTAAATGTGTAGACCCAGTGCAAAAATAGCGGGAACCCCTGAAAATTAGTACAGCAATTGTGCAAACCTGATAATTAAAGGGGTTGTAAAGGTAAAAAAATTCACTAAATAGCTTCCCTTACCTTAGTGCAGTCCTCCTTCACTTACCTCATCCTTCCATTTTTCTTTTAAATGTCCTTATTTCTTCTGAGAAATCCTAATTTTCTGTTCTTCCATCTGTAACTCCACACAGTAGTGCAAGGCTCTCTCCCTGGTGTGGAGAAAGACTCTTGAGGGGGGAGGGGGCAAGCAGGACGGCCACTAACACACAGCTCCTTTCTCTATCTGCAAAGTAGAGAGCGTCCTGACCCTCCTGCTTGCCCCCTCAAAAGGCTTTCTTCACACCAGGGAGAAAGCCTTGCATTACTGTGTGTAGATACAGACAGAAGAATAGGAAGTGAGGATTTCACAGAAGAAATAAGGACATTTAAAAGCAAAATGGAAGGATGAGGTAGATGAAGGAGGACTGCACTAAGGTAAAGGAAGCTATTTAGGGAAATATTTTTTTTCCTTTGCAACCCCTTTAAGTGTAGGGTTGAAGGGACCAGGTATGGTGGGAACCCCTATAATGGGCACAGCAGGCATGCACACCCAGTAACTAAGTGCAGGGATTGTGGGAACCCCCCATAATGGGCACAGTGAAGTGTAGACCCAGTAACTAAGTTCAGGAATGGTGCGAACCCCCCATAATTGGCACAGCTGGTGTGCAGACATGGAAGACTGTCGGGGGTTTACTCTCTGGGTCTAGCAATGTAGCGATGAGAGGATGATTTTGTGGAATCTGATTTTGCGCCAAAACGATCATTTTGCCTTGGTTGAAATTTCTGTGATATGTGCCTCTCATTTTGCCATATTTTCTGCTTTAACCACTTCCCTACGGCCGTACGACTATATGCGGCCGCAGGGTGGTTCTAAATCTCTGGGCTGCCGTGTTTTCACGGCAGCCTCTTTCTGTGTTCCCAGCGCGCGCTCCAGAGCGCGCAGCGGGGAACTTGTGTACTGGCCGTGTCCCTTGGACACAGCCAATCACAGATCGCCGCGAACGGCCAATCAGAGTGGCCGTTTGCAATGCGATCTGATGGGCCAATGAGAGATGATCTCATATGTAAACATATGAGATCATTTCTCATTGCCGGCTCTCACAATGACAGCGTCCTGTCACTGGAGAGAGCAGACCGATCTGTGTTCCTTATACATAGGGACACAGATCAGTCACCCCCCCAGTCACCCCCCTCCCCCCACAGTTAGAACACAATGCAGGATACACATTAACCCCTTCCTCACCCCCTAGTGTTAACCCCTTCCCTGCCAGTCACATTTATACAGTAATTAGTGCATATTTATAGCACTGATCGCTGTATAAATGTGAATGGTGCCAAAAATGTGTCAAAAGTGTCCGATGTGTGCGCCATGATGTCGCAGTCGCAATAAAAATCGCAGATCGCCGCCATTACTAGTAAAAAAATAAATAATAAAAAATAATAATTCTGTCCCTTATTTTGTAGGCGCTATAACTTTTGCGCAAACCAGTCGCTTATTGCGATTTTTTTTTTTTTTTTTTACCAAAAATATGTAGAAGAATACGTATCGCCCTAAACTGATTTTTTTTTTAAAATTGGGCTATTTTTTTATAGCAACAAGTAAAAAATATTGTATTTTTTTTCAAAATTGTCGTCGTTTTTTGTTTATAGCGCAAAAAATAAAAACCGCAGAGGTGACCAAATACCACCAAAAGAAAGCTCTATTTGTGGGGAAAAAAGGACGCCAATTTTGTTTGGGAGCCATATCGCACGACCGCGCAATTGTCAGTTAAAGCGACGCAGTGCCGCAAGCTGAAATTTCACCTGGTCAGGAAGGGGGTTTACATGCCCAGTAAGGAAGTGGTTAATAAAATTTGCTTGGTAAATAAAGGTCACAAAAAAAAAAAAAAAGATAAAACAAAGCTAGCCCTAAACCTAACCCTATGACAATCACATGGAAAAGCTGTCACTGTATTTATTTATATGTGAATTCAACTCACACATAGGGCCAGATTCATGAAAGGTTACGCTGGCGGATCGAGTGATCCGCCAGCGTAACAGTGGCTTTGAGCCGGCGTTTCTGTTTTCTGTAACCAGAAAACAAGAAACGCCGGGTTGAAGTTCCGATGCGAGCAGCGTAACTGAGTTTCGCCATCGCATCGTTACTTCAACTTAAAAATGGCGCCGGGGGCGTTCCCGCCGATTTACGCTCAAAAAATATGTTAATGAGCGGAAATCGGCAATTCACGATCGAAATCCGGCGCGACGCAGTGACGTTACGACGTTTCCGGACGGGATACGCGGCGCATAGATATACCTACATGGGGCTGGAGTATCCTATGTTAGGTATAGGCGTCGTCATCGCGTCGGGAAAAAAAAAAAAAAACGTCGCTTGCGTAAAACGGTCATGAATGGGAATGTGACGTCATTGACGTTCATTCACAGATTTTGGAGCATGCGCACGGGGATGTTTTGACACTCGACGCATGCGCAGTACGTCGGCGGCGGGATCGCGCGTAGTTAGCATACTACACGCCCCGTACCCGCGACATTTGAATTCCGCCGGCTCATTTGCGATGCGCTGCCGCAACTTTAGGAGCAAGTGCTTCGTGAATGACAGCACTTGCTCCTAAAAATTCGGCAGCGCAACGCAAATCAGAAGCGTTACTCCAGAGCAAAGATGCTCTGGAATACGTGAATCTGGCCCATAGAAGGAAAATACTTCAAATAAAAAAAAGTAAAAAAAAAAATAGGATTTATGCAGTGAAGGATGTGCATGTGGTGGTAAAATGAATTCCAAGTGATCTAAAAAAAAATCCAGCACTTGCCATCGGCAGCCAGCAAACATAATCTGTCCTTTTATTTTCTTCTGGCTGTACAGCATAAGAAATTTACAAATTCAAATAAAAAAAAAAAAATCCTCACCCAGTCTGCGTGTGGCAGATACTGCAACTTATGGGTGACCAGGACCACCGTCCGCTTATCATCCCGCAGGAACTTCATGATTCCCTCCTGCATCAAGTGATCACTAAGGTGAATGTCCAGAGCTGAGAACGGGTCATCCTGCAAGAGAACCAAATGTTTATATGTGTAAAAATACCAACACAGAGAGTACTGCACACTATGACATGACACCCACCATTAATGGTATGATCTGACACACACACACAGCAGCAAAGACACACAAGAAACAAAATGGCACATTGTAGCACAAAACATTTTTTTTGCCATTTGTTGGCAAAAAAAACAACAGACAGATGTCCCAACCCTCACCCATCCAAAACCAAGCGAAAATAGGATTTAGCTTTAACACTTTTATAAAGAAATGTTATATAAACTAAGGTATAATTAAGCCCCCCTTCACACCAATGACAAGTCGCACCCTGTTGTGGGCAACGGAACTCGAATGGACTCCAACTTTGCAGTAGCGCACCAATTTGAAAAAGTTCCTGCACTATTTTTTGGCAATTTCAGGTGCAACTTGCATAGACATCTATACATGAAGTCGCACAGATGTCTGCCAAATCGCACCTGCAGTCCCACTGGCACGTGGCTTTGTAATCGTACAATTTAAAGTGAAGTCGCACAGTTTCATAGTCGGATTTGGTGTGAACGGGGGCTTAGAGAAGAATCCTTCTTACCAGGAAGACAACGTTGGTGTTCTGATAGAGGGCTCGTGCCACGCATATCCTCTGCCTCTGTCCCCCACTTAGATTAATACCCTAGGAAATAAAAAAAACATGCAGACATGAACATACAAAAGAGTAACATTCCTTCCTCAGTTATAACGTGTTATCTAATCATGTGACTGCACAGGATCTCTGCTATTTAAAGTGGTTGTATACCTGCAAAAAATAAATAAAAATAAACCTGTAAGGCAAAGGCATAATGAGCTAGTGTGCACCGCATACTAGCTCATTATGAAATATTTACCTTCGAACGAAGCGCCGGCATCACCTTCCGGTCACCGCTTAGGGAGCCAACAGTTTTCCTTTGTGTTTCCTCCGGGTTCGCGGCTCTGGTGCTGTGAGTGGCCGAAGCCGCAAAGACGTCACTCCTATGCATGCGCACGGGAGTCCCCTTTCCGGCAAGGAGCTCCGATTTTCAGTCAGTGTCCGCCAGACCTTCAGAGCGCATGGGCCGCTGACGTCAGTGGCTGCATGCAAGGTAAATATTTCCTATTTATGATGCTATTAAGACGGTCCTGGGTCAGGAACAGTCAGGCTGGGGAGGAAAGCGCTAAGTGCTGCTGGATCTCTTCCAGTTAGAAATTGCGGCAAGCTCTATTTGACTTGCTGCTGCTTCTAATGTAGGGTGAATAGACATCCCTATGTTCAGGGTACAGTGCTCAGATTGAGGACACTGTCCCCGGGCCAAGTCTGTCCCTAGTTTTGTCCCCAGATTGCATTTGAACAGGGGCTGGGGCAATTTTAAAGACAGTGGGCCAGATTCAGGTAGGAGAGCGAATCTTTATTTTGGAGTAACGTTTCTCATTTACGTTACTCCACCGAAACTTTAGGAGCAAGTACTGTTATTCACATAGCACTTGCTCCTAAAGTTGCGGCAGGGTAGCAAAAATGAGCCGGCGGAATTCAAATTGGGCGAGTAGGGGGCGTGTATTATTTAAACTAGGCGCGATCCCGCGGCGAACGTACTGCGCATGCGTCGACTGTCAGTGCGCATGCTCCAAATTCTGTCAGTAAACGTCAATGACGTCAATCCCCATTCACGGACATTTTACGCAAACAACGCGAACATTTTTAAATTCGACGCGATGACGACGGCCATACTTAACATAGGATACTCCACCTAGGGGGCATGTTTTTCTTTACGCCGCGTATCGCTTACGGAAACGTCGGAAAGTCACTGCGTCGGGCCCGAGTACGATCGTGAATTGCGCTGATTAACATATTCTCGGCGTTAATCAGCGGGAACGCCCCGAGCGCCCTTTCTAAAATTGCAGTTCCAATACGACGGCGAGATACAATTACGCCGCTCGTATAGGAACTCCAACCCGGCGTTTCTTGTTTTCTGCTTACAGAAAACAGAAACGCCAGCTCAAAGTGAGAGTTAGGCTGGAGTATCACTGATACTCCAGCCTAACTCTACCTGAATCTGGCCCAGTCAGTGCAGAATAAAAAAATATCTGAATTACCCCCCCCCCCCCCCACACACACACACACACACACACACACACACTCTGCCGCTTCTAGTAGCTTGGGGTGAGGGGGTGTATTTTTTTTTACATTTTCTGTGCCCCTTTCTGATGATCATGTGCTGGTCGGAGCGGGGGGAATATGTCTTCAGTTTCGGGTGCATGCCCATTCAGCTCCGCTCGTGTGTTCTTCTGCATTGGCTCTAGTCCCTACCAGCCGCCAGCCTGCTGATCTCCTCACCTTCCCTGGTAGTAGCCCGGGCCTGGAGAGTGAGACTTGACAGGCTGTGAGGCGGGCAGCGGTGGCAACGGGCAGAGAGTCGCTGATTGCCACCATTACTAGTAAAAAAAAAAAAAAAATGTCCCCGGATTTCATTGTGAGAAGCTGACAGTGTGCAACGAAATCAGAGGAATCAATTTCTGTACATGAGAGGAGCCTGTGCAACTGTGCAAGACTAAAGGAAGGCTGGAGTTCAGATTTAACTTTAATTATGTAGAATGTGTACACAAGCGATGATAATACATGACAGGCAAATCTGCTGAACCAATTCAAATTTTCAGCATGATCATTTTCTTTGAGATTCTGGTGCTCACCATTGAACAGATAACTGTTAAAACAAGCATTTGTTTTCATTGTTGATCAATTAGAAACGAATTAGCAGATCTGAAATGTTTTATGTGAGTTTGGCAGGAAACAAAGACTGCGTATATGGAGTGGCGTGTGTCTGCTCAGAGAACGTTTGTGCCGCCTGGTCCTCCCTTGTATTATATCCAGGGCTTGGCTCGCTACTGCTTCAATGCAGCTCTGCACAGCTCCCTG
The DNA here is from genome assembly GCA_029574335.1 of Rana kukunoris. Classification (NCBI taxonomy): domain Eukaryota; kingdom Metazoa; phylum Chordata; class Amphibia; order Anura; family Ranidae; genus Rana; species Rana kukunoris. The sequence goes on along the minus strand of CM056051.1, from coordinate 420,875,126 downwards.
CGAGGTCACACTCCACTCTGCTGATTAATGATTTAGTTTTTAGCGTCAAAACAATTTGTAGACGCCATCAGCGGCCTCTGGTCAGGAATCCAAACAGCAGGCATATTTTTAGCTGGAGTGCGCATATATCGCTTTTAAAGTACAGTATTTATGGGACAGATCTGCTAAAATTGTCACGTCTAATAAACATTTAGAGAGAAATTCATAAGTTACCACCCGACGCTCCATCGTCATATGCCACATTTTTGTTTGTAGGTTATGTCAAATACTTAATAACTTTGCAGCTATTAATCAAATGCTAATTCAAACTTTTTTTATCTATATTTGTAAACAAATCTTGGGGCTGCCCATTATAGGTTTGGAGGATTTGAGAAACAAAAGTCTTCTCATATCAAGACCACCAAATATGTGATTGTTTCACTCCTGGGGTGCTCAGACCACCCCACCTCCACAGACAAGAGAAGCCATTGCTTGGCTGATAAAAGTCTGATCAGGAAACAAGGATTTTTGACTTACCTGTAAATATCTGTTCTTGGAATACAGAACAGGACACAAGCTCCTTTAGGCTGCATTCACACCTAGGCGACACGATACGCTGCGTACGCGGCTTATCTTGCCGCCTGTAGATTAAACTTTTTTTTTTTCTTTCTTTAACATTGCGGTCTATGAGCGAACGCCAATGTCGCCTGAAAAAAGGGTCCGGGACTTTTTTTCAGGCGACAGGCGTGGAGATGTGAACAGTCTCCATAGACCGCAATGTTATTTCACATCTCGAGCGACAAGCGCGACGGGCGTCCGGCGTTTTGTCGCTCAGATGTGAATGGAGCCTTAATCACAGACCCTGGATTTTATGTTGCCACCTTCAAGTGTTTGGGCACTGGCAAAAATAATTGTACAACAACCTATATACCCCCTCCAACTCCCAATAATTGTCATGTCATGTAGCAAGCCATAGGAAGAACTGCCAGGACAGAGGAGAGGGTGGCCTGTGCCCTGTACTGTAATCCTAAGAAAGGATTTTACGTATAGTATAGAATGTGGCTACATAGACCTTGGGAAGTCCCTAAAGCCAGTCATACATGACTTGAAATTTGTCCGGTTCACCGTTGATCAGATTCTTCTACGTATGGCTACTGCCAGCGGCCGGCATGGTATTCTGCCGACCAGGAATGCTCCCCATGCCCCCTTGCTGGAAGAATACAAAAGAGCAAAGGGTGGCATTTCCCCATCAACACTGACTGTGTTGATGGGGGAATTGAGCTATTTTCTTTCCTTCCAACCTTTGTGCAAAGAACGAAAATCTTATCTATGGCCTGCTTAAGCAATATAATGGAGGAGTGGGCAGCACAGCAGCAATGCAAGCAACCCCCAAAACAAAGGGAATCAGGTCATGAAGTCAAAGAGCCGTTTAAAGCACCTTACAGCTGAAGCTGACATCAATAGTAGCCTTAACATCTGTCTGGTAGAACTTTACAAAAGTGTGAACCAAGGACCAGAAGGCAGCCTTTCAAATCTGAGAATTATAGGCCTGGTGTTGGAAAGGCCAAGAGGTACTGACTAAACTAATCACTCTTTAAGGTGTAAGAATTAGAGATAATATGCCTAAACCACCTGAAAATTGTGGAACAAGATGTAGGCACCCCTTGTAAGAGCCCACTGGCAGGACAAAAATATTATCTGAGTTTCAGAAAGAAGCAGTGGCTGAGAGGTATGCTCACACTGCTCTCAACACATCCAAATAGTGTAGAGGAATCTCTTTAAGATGCTTCAGTTTATTAAAGAGAAGACAAGATGATGCCCTTATTCAGGTTAAAGTGAGTTTCCATCCCAAATATATTTTTTCATTATTGTGCTCATTAGATCAAAAAAAAAAAAAATGTTTTACTAATCTGGAAATGCCTGTTGCTATGAGCTCCCACGAAATCTCCCTTTGGAATCACCTAGGATTCTGACATCATCTCCCTCTAATGCTCCTGGGAAATGTGTGGTGTCATTTCCCAGGATGCAATGCGCTGTCCAATTATCACTCCCCAGCCAAGACTTCCAGGAAGTAAGTACTTTTGGGCTTCACAATGCCCACAAGCAAAATGACAACGGTGTATAAACAATCTTTTTGAATAACTATGCGGAGCGGTGGCAGATTGTAAAATAGTAAGTGACCGGATTTATATTATAAAAACGCATGATAAAAGAACATAAAGCGGGGTTGCAACCACAATTAGCATTTAATAAAATGCTAATTGTGGTTGCAACCCCGCTTTAACTTCCTAGCTTTTATAAACGTGAGTACCTGATCTTGCAGGACCTGAGCTTCAACATCCAAGCCTTCAAAGCCAGTGAAAAAGTACAGCACGACCATGACAGACACATTGCTCTTAGACTCACACTGCCCACACCCCTACACTATGGAAGAAGGGGTCCAGGGACTACTCCCAGGAATGGGGCTGCTGGGTTGTTTTTTAAGGGGTTCCCTATAAGGAAAGGACACAGCCCCAGATTCACTACTCAAGGGCCTAGGGCACCTTAGGAGTACCAAGTTGTGGAAATCCCCTTCTCACTTACTCCTCCATGGAGGGGGTCTTCAGGGACTGGGTCATACTAGTGGTTGTCAATGCCCTGTACCTGTAAAATACCGAAGCAGATAATTACATCTTGCTGTACTACACCAAAAGTAAATACCAATGCAGGGACCAGTATGGAAGGCACCCTTACATGTCTACACCAGGATCTTTATATGGCAAGGCCTGCGTACAGTTTATGAGGCTGCTGTCAAAGAGCACCAATCCGGAAGCTGCAGGGGGCAGCAGCAGTGGCTGTAGGTGCAAACAAATATTGAAAGAGTGATATTTTATGTTACCCTTTCTCCGATTTCTGTCTGATCACCAAACGGAAGCAGGTCGATGTCAGGCTGGAGGGAGCAGGCATCTGTCACAGCTTTATACCTGTAAGAGAGAGGACAAAAATAATAGATACACACAGCTATGGTTGAACTGTAATATTGCATCCAAAAATATCCAGGGATTCTGGGAGTCCTACTTCTCTAACATGTTGCAAGACACATGGCCTTACCCAAATAATACGCACCCAGGGCTTGATAACAAAAGCACTGAACTCCTTAGGGTTGATTTACTTAAATATGGGGTTTAATTTGGGGTTTAATTTACTAAAGGCAAATAGACCTTTAAACATATTTTTTTTATTTTCCTTGCACGTAATTGGGTATTCTTTGCAAAGTGGACTTTTGCCTCATTTATTAAGCTATAGAGAACATTTTCTTGCAGAATGCAACTGTTCTTGCAAAGTGAACAGTCTATTTGCCTTAAAGCGGATGTAAACCCAAAACATTTTTTTTTTTGCTGTCACAATGTAGAGTATAAGATTTCCTATCATCTGTGCCCAGTCTTGCCACACAGAGTTAATCCAGCTCTGAGCAATCCTTTTTTATTGTTCAGTGAAATTAAACAGACTTCCAGATAAAAACCTGTCTAATTAAAAAGTCCTTACCGCCTCCTTGCTTCGAGTGACAGGTTATTTACATATCTCTCCTGGATGTTATCATAATATGAGGTGATCCACAGTTCATAGACAAGTGACCAGGATGTGTTATGTGGGGAGAAAGAGAAAGAGAGAAATCCACCCCTCCCCCACATAACACATCATGGTTCCCTCCATGATTGAAAGAACTGAAAACCAATGTATGAAAAGGGTCAAAGTTCAGCAGGGAGATGCAGATTCTGATTATTCTTCATGTTGGCTGGGATGAGCCTCTTTATGGAACAGTGCATGCTCAGGCTTCTAGTGCCAGTCTGCCAGTGGGTGTTAGTATGTATTTATACACTATGTATTTCAGTGTAATGATGTGGGTGGTCTATAAATGTGTTGGTACCTCTGCTTGTTGAAGGGACTCCCAAATGTGATGTTCTCTTCCACTGTGGCATTGAGCAGCCAGGGCTTCTGTCCAGCGTAGGCCACAGAATTTCTGTTCTTACTGAAAAAGGAAGAGTAAAAAGATCAGAGCCAGCTTGGCCCCAGAGTCTGGAAAAGATTGTCACCTGGTGAGTATTGTACTGGAATGCTGAGAATAAATGGGACTTGCTGCCAAATTTATCAACAGGAAATGGCACATATGGTTGGCGTTTCTCCCCAGAAAAGGAGAAAAGTTTGGCCAGGCCATTTAGGAAGAGCTAGGGAGACCACAGTGTGGACATCAGAGAATGAAGTGAGTGTACACCAACAATCTCTGAGGATGATGATTTTCTTATACTGTACAATACGTGTATGACTGTAGGGGCCCTAAGTTTCTGCATAAGGGCACATATAAATTGTGACAGCCACTTATCTATTGCTCACATATTGTAACTATTGTCTCCTTGTTCCCTTATGCAATAGCCATTTTTTTCCTGTGCATTTTAACAACTACCCATATGTTGTCTGTATAATGTGGCCCCTGCTCATTTGTTTCTCTTGTATTGTAGCAACTGTCCATTTGTTGCCCTAGCATTGTAAAAATTGCCTGTTTGTCTCCCTTATATAGTAAAATTTGCCCATTTGTTGCCCGAGTATTGTAAGAATTGCCTGTTTGTTGCCAACCTATTGTAACAACAGAAAAAAGATATGTTTTACCAGCACAAATAAAACCTTATCCCTCCAGTTATTAGTTGTTATGGGTCTGTTGCAGTACATTGTTCACCACCAATGCTGGGGGGTATTCAAAAAGTGAAAAGAAGAACATGGTAACTGCGCCAACCCTACAGTATATTATTAGTGCTGTGCAAACTCTAATATTATTACAACAGTAGTGCTATTAAAACAATATTTATGGAGAAACAAACTCTAGAACAAATAACAATCTCTGTGTGCCCATTCACATGTGCCCAAAGGAATAAATCACCCAAAAACAATACAAAAAATGCTGGAATAATATATATATATATATGTGAAAAAATATTAAAAATGAGTGCCAACATATATAAATCATTAGAAAGGTGTTTAATTGAATCCTTATGTGTACAACTCTGTGCTGTAAAAACGTAGCTGCTATTCCACCAATTTGTGCTACCACCAACAACTTCTGAAGTGGTCACTCACCAGAGCTAGGATGTATAACCGCCTTTAGTTTATTTGTTCAACTGATATGCCAATAATCATCTCATGGATTTACTTATTTTTGTTTCTCAAGCTCTCATAAAAAGCAAAAACCGATCAAGAACCTTCCTGAGGACGCATGATATACTGCGAAACGCGTAGAGTCTTCTGGGTAAATGTCACACGTCATACGTCACTTCCTGCCGCTGACCCACACGGAAACCGAGGCTTGGAGTGCACGCCAGCCACGGGAAAACACACGCTGCAGAGTGTCCTTACACAGAACTGCTGGAAAGACTTGATGCCGTTCTGGAGGGTCTAGCAAATGTGAGTTTATACTTTTATAATAAAGAGCTCAATATATTGCGCAATGATCGGTTCTTTGCTTTTTATGAGAGCTTGAGAAACAAGAATAAGGAAATCCATGAGATGATTATTGGCATATCGGTTGAACAAAAGGTAGATTGGTTCCTAGGTGTGGAGTGGTTAACCCTAAGATAAACCCAAGGTGGTTATACATCATAGCTCTGGTGAGTGCCCACTTCAGAAGTTGGTGGTCGTAGCGCAAATTGGTGGAATAGCAGCTACGGTACTTTTTTACAGCACTGAGTTGTACACATAAGGATTCAAGTGAACACATTTGAAGAGGTTCACTGGGACTTTGTTAAGAGCACGTTCTAATGCAGTGGTTCTCAAGCTGGGTTCGATCGAACCCCAGGAGTTTGGTGAGTCAGTCGGCGCTGCCTGTGATGAGCTAGAGAGGCAAGGACTAGTCTCGAGGAGCCTGCCTGACTAGTGGAACCTAGCAGACAGTGTGCTAAAAAAGACTACTGAACTTGTTTAAAAGTAAGTAGAACAGTTAGAGAATATAATTAAATGGCTGGATTGGGGGGGGAGGGGAGGAGGCTGACTCTGTGCCATCAATTGTCGCCACTGTACCATCACACGCAGCCACTGTGCCCATCACACGCAGCCACTGTGCCCATCAAACGCAGCCACTGTGCCCATCAAACACAGCCACTGTGCCCATCACACACAGCCACTGTGCCCATCACACGCAGCCACTGTGCCCATCAAACACAGCCACTGTGCCCATCACACACAGCCACTGTGCCCATCACACGCAGCCACTGTGCTATCAATTGCCTTGTTCTTTGTTCTTAATGGTTTTGTTCTTTAATGCTTTTGTTCATTTTGTGCACCTATGTATACATTTATACCTAAATATATACCTATGTTTTGAATTGGAAAAAATCATATTTTATTTTTCCAATTAAGAAGGGTTCGGTGAATGTGCATATGAAACTGGTGGGGTTCAGTACCTCCAACAAGGTTAAGAACCACTGTTCTAATTATTTATATATGTTAGCACTAATTTTCAATATTTTTTATATATATATAAACATTTATTTATTTTTGTCCAGCATTTTTTGTATTGTTTTTGGGTGATTTAATCCTTTGGGCACATTGTTGCTTGTGCATTGTAGCAAGTGTAAGTTTGTTGTCAACATACTGTTACAACAGCCTGTGTTCTGCCTTGGTGTTGTAGCAATTGCCCATAAAATGCAACAATAGCCTGTTTGATGTCCTCATAATGTATCAATTGCCCAATTGTTGCACACATATTGTAACAATTGAAAATATAAAAAAGGATGCATCTCTGTGCTGTGGTGGGGCGGCAGCTGATAAGTAATATACCAAACTTATAAATAATCTTAATAACAAGTGTATAGCGCCAAATATTATAAAATATGCTCATTTGTTGTCCTCATATTGTAAAAATCGCCTATTTCTTGGTCACATATTGTTACCACAGCTTGTTTTTGCCCTCATTTTGTAATATTGCAATTTGTTACTAACATATTGTAATTATAGCCCATTTGTTGCCCTTGTATTGCATACATTTTCTGTTTGTTCCTCATATATTGTAACGACTGCCCACATTTTGTAATGATAGCCTGTTTGTTGCCCTTGTATTTTAATGATTACAACTTTCTTTAACTCAAGATCTTTAGTTACAACTTTGAAAAGAGAATCACATACACTTAATTAATTAACAATACGATGACAATAAAATTAAATGAAATAAAAAATTAGCCTTCGAAAACATCATGTAAGTGAAAGAGAATATGATTTTAGACCAGCCTTTCTCAACCAGGGTTCAGTGGAAGCATAGGGTTTCTCCAGAGTTTGCTCGGGTTGAGCGTTGATATATAATATATATACTGTATTTATTGGCATATAACACTCACTTTTTTACCCTGAAAATAGAGGGTAAACTGTGCCTGCGTGTTATACGCAGGGGGCTGTGGAAAGTTTTTTTCCTGAAACTTCCCTCTTAAAGTTAGGGTGCGTGTTATACGCCTGTGCGTGTTATATGCCGATAAATACGGTATATCTTTTTAGCTATCTGTAATAGGGGATTCTTCCCACAGAACATGATCCTACTATAAGCTGTAAATATAGTAATTATTAGCAGGGGTTCCCTGAGACTAAAAAGTTATTTCAAGAGTTCTTTTGTGTTAAAAAGGTTGAGAAAAGCTGATTTAGACTAAACATTAAATGATGAGGTGGATGGCACCACAAGCTAAAAATAAAAGATAAAAGCCCTAAAAGGTGTTATAGGGATCTGCTGCTAAACAGATTAATGTCTGTCTCTCTCACACACCAAATGTTTATTATTCATTCTTGTAAATGATTAGACTCAAAGGACATCACTGTTAGAGAAACTGTTCTGCTAAAGGAATCCTGAGATGAGAGAAATGCATAGGATGCCATTGCACACTTCTTGATTTTGCATGGTACAAACTTTTTGTTGAAAATAGATGCTATATTTTATAAGCACGTATAAAAAGATGCTAATTATTGTATGCACATAAACTATAAAACATAAAATAGAGTGAAAAAATAGTAAAAATCCAAAAACATACAGCGTGAAAAAGTGAAATGTCCTTTTGAAAGGTATATCTTCATATCTGTCCATATTCATGTGTTTCACTTTCCACCTTAAACTAAAAACCAAAACTCACTCATCGATTTCTTTACCTGTTAAGGCAAGGCAAAAACCTTTATACAACTACTGTATATCCCTGTGGCAAACCTCTCCAAATAAATACATTACACTTTTAAAGCAGTAGTAAACTTGGGCATTTCAAAAAGCAAACATAACAAAAATTATTATTTGTTATGTTCACTAACAGACACATTTGAAAGGAAAGTCCAATACCTGTGATTTAATTTTTTTTTTTTAATTTTCGGGTTTTCAAATTTTTGAATTTCAAATTTATGAATTTACGAATTTTCAAATTTACGAATTTTCAAATATTCCAAAAAAACAGTTAAACAGGTTTTCGTTAATTTAGATGTTTCCCAATTTGTCAAAATGTGTTAAACTAATTTGGAAATAAACACATTGCACATATCTAGCTAGAAGTAGTAGTGGTTAGGTTTTTGTTAGTGTAGATACATTTACAGACTTGGCTGACTTGGCTGGTTTGATCTGAGTTGGGAGTGACTCAGGCAGACCTGGGTTACTCACAGTCAGCATCACAGAGACCACCCACTTCTTTCTAGAACATTCTGAAGACTTCTGGAAGGGAAGGAGGAAAGGAGAGGTGGAGCAGCCTGGTGTATTCTGAAAAGCCCTGACCATTTCCCAACTGGGATTAGCCTCCTTAAATACTCAGGGTTAGTCCAGATGGGGAGGAGTTGTTTGGGAGGAAGCTGGAGATGGAGTGCTAGGCTGCCCTGACCTTTGGGGAAACCCCCCCCAGTTGTGACCTTGGGCTTGGGTGTGGACAGGTCCCTCTGAGAACATGTGGAGGTGTCCTGGACAGGAGGCACGGGAGAAAGGATAGGATAGCAGGAGAGCATTGCCAGGCAAGTCTCCAGGTAGGAACAACTGGTTGCAGCCAGGGGGGCTGCTAAGTGACACAGAGTCAGGAGGACTGGGGGGGCACGCCTTAGAGGACTGAGAGAGTGCAGTCTGAGATGGGTGCAGAGCCAGTAGAGTGGACTGTGGTGGCAGGTTTATTTGAAAGAGGCATCTGAAGCAAGGAGGGCTGGCAGGACCTAAAGAGGTGGTGCTGGAATCAGTAGCCCCATGGACAGCTAGCATTGGGGCTACCTATATTTATGCTACACCATAGGGGCCCACGGTCCCTGCCTGCAAAGGGCATTCGCTTTGGGCCTGTATCAGTGTAGTCAGTATCAGGCCTGCATATCAGTGCTAGCTGGTCCTTGGAGTGATAGTCTCCAAGCAAGTTTTGTGCTGGAGGAAGAGAGAAGGTGAATATACTGGAGATGTATACAGCATAGTTCTTAAGTCCCTATATCTGTTTCTACAATCAACTGACCATCTCATAATTACCCTATCGCCATCTGAGTTAAATTCCCCTAATAAAAATAACATAAACAAGTGCAAGGACTCTTTTCTGTCTGAGTAGTGCCTGAAAGATGTGTGTCTGGCGGGGCTGCGCACCTTGGTTGTAACGAGTGGTTATTTGAGTCACTGTTGCCTTTCTATCATCTGTCCATTCTTCTGTAACCATTTTCCTCCACACATCTGCCACTCATTGGATATTTTTTTCTTTTTCAGACCATTGTCTGTAAACACTAGAGAAGGTTGTGTGTGAAAATCCAAGTAGCAGTTTTTGAAATACTCAGACCAGCCCATCTGGCAGCAACAAGCATGCCATGTACAGTCACTTAAATCCCCTTTCTTCCCCATTCTGATGCTTGGTTTGAACTTCAGGAAAGTCATCTTTACCACGTCTAGATGCCTAAATGCATTGAGTTGCTGCCATGTGATTGGCTGATTAGCAATTTGTGTTACCAAGCAATTGAACAGGTGTACCAAATAAAATGGACAGTAAGTGTATGTAGGAGGATGTGTTTAATCTCTGTATCACCTGAGGCCAGTCACTCCAGTGGCTATTTGTAAAGGTTTACGATCAATTTAAAGGGGTGTTCCACCCAAAAAAATGACCCCTTCTCAATCCACTCCTCACCCCCATACATGCCACATTTGGCATGTAATTTTTTTGGGGGGGGAGTGGGGGCTTCAGTAGGAGTGGGACTTCCTGTCCCACTTCCTGCTTCCGCCGAGGGGCTGGTTAGGCGATTAAGCTTAATCGCCTACACCAGCCCCCTCCCTGTAGGCGATCACATGGGACACTGACAGGTCCCATGCGATCGCCTCTCCAATCAGCGGCGAGCCGCGCCGCGCACGCATGCGCAGTACGGCTCGCGCATGCGCAGTGGGTGCCCGGCCGTGAAGCCGAAGGCTGTCACGGCTGGGTGCCCACAGTCAGGATGGAGACGCCGGCCGGGGAGGGGGGCAGAGGAGCGGAGCCCCGGTCGGCGCGTCGCTGGAACGCAGGAGCAGGTAAGTGAGTGTTTATTAAAAGCCAGCAGCTACACTTTTTGTAGCTGCTGACTTTTAATAAACACAACTTAGGGCTGGAACACCCCTTTAAATTTATGGTGTGCACTAGTGATGTGTTTCGTCACAACCACATTTTTCCAAAGACCTTAATTGGAGAGTGGTGTTTCCCCTGTATGAATATAGGAGGTCAGCTAACCCACATTCCTATATGGTATAGAAAATAAATCACTCAGAGAGTGTGAATCCTCTAATTGGGACTTTAAATTGGGTGGCTGATGAACCTCATAGACAATAGTGAACACTATTGTCTATGAGGTTCATCAGCCACCCAATTTAAAGTCCCAATTAGAGGATTCACACTCTGAGTGATTTTTTTTCTTGCCAAAGACCTTAAGACCCCTTTCACACTGGGGCCACAGCTGCGTCAGTGCTAAAGCGCCTCTCGTTTTAGCGGCGCTTTAGTGCTGTTTAAGCAGCACTTTTTGGGCGATAGCGGGCGCTTTTAACCCCAAAGAGAGGGTTAAAAATGTCCGTGTTGCCAGGCGTGTCGGAAGCGCTGCCCATCCATTACAATGGGCAGGGGCATTTTGGGAGTGCTGTAAACAGTGCTTTCAAACCGCACCAAAGATGCTGCTTGCAGGACTTTTCCAAACATCCCGCAAGTGCACCGCCCGGGTGTGAAAGCCCTCATTGTACTGAATGAGAGGCAGTTTTCAGGCACTTTACAGCGCTATTTCTAGCACTAAATTGCCTGAAAATGGCCCAGTGTGAAAGGGGTACAAGCCACAGGGAACCTAAGGATTTTACACTATGTGCAGTTTTCTTTTCTGATTCAAATTAGTAGCGGTAGAGGATCTGCAAATAAACGTGGAATATGTCTATTGGAGAAGTTTGCCATAGGGATAAATAAATGTTTTTTGTTTTTCGATAACAGAAAGGTGAGTTCTCAGTTTTGGGTGGAGGGTGAAACACATGGAGAACGCATGATATAAAGATGGCACATGGGCGAAAAAAACACAGGTGCATTTTTGTGTATGGGATAATGCACATAGCTGCACAAAAGGAGAGTGTTGGGTGTGAGTTCACCTTTTCATTTCTTTTTATGAAAAGGTTACTCTTTAAGATATATATTTTTTTTAAATCAAGAAAAATAAATTCCTAGGAGCCATTTAATGTCCAAGTGTATGTCAGGGCAAAAAATAAATACCTTACTCACTACGTACATCTTAGCAGTAAATTTAAATTTACCCCATTTAATCCCTGACAAATTCTCTTTTGCTAGACTACAGTACGTCCCCCTCTTGTGTTATGAAGAGATTAATGTAGGGGTGGGGGGCCAATGGAGTTTAGGAGAGGAGGAGTACTGTAGTAGGTAGATCTGACAACCCTGTTGGTGATTTTAATGCAGCAGAGGTAGCATTGTCAGCTCAATACACTGAAATGGCAAGATTTTACCAAACATTAGAAATTTGGCTGGTCTCTAATGCTGACCCTTCAGGGTCGATAATTTTTGTGTCCCTGAGCCAGAACAAGTATGCAGCAAGTAAGATAAAAGAATGCTGTGACTCAAAAAGTTATCCCAAGCACAACCAGGCACTTAGCATTTCCAAAGCTGGACATCTATAGCTCCTCCATATGTCTCTCATTTCAGGTTTAGTTCAAGGCACAGAGGGCACACAAGGATTTACCTTCAAGGTTGAAACAATAATAAAAAGAATAAAAAAGGATTACAATAAAAACCTCCAACGAGCCTGATTAATTAGTTGAGAATTGCAGGCTGAAACTGGTGGCCTTCCAGCTGTTGCAGAACTACAAGTCCCATGAGGCATTGCAACGCTGACAGTTACAAGCATGACGCCCACATTCAGAGGCATGATGGGACTTGTAGTTCCATAACAGCTCGAGGGCCGCCTGTTTGAGACCCCTGAGTTAGAGAGAGCACAGGAAGTTATCGTGTCACCCAAGTGTGCTGTGTGCCTACACAGCACACTTGGGTGACACGATAACTTCCTGTGCTGCGCCAGTTACAGGAAGTATCGAGAAGTTCCGCCATGTTAGAGATCCACAGCACAGATGACTCATCTAAATTTGCCCATGCACTATACAATCTCCTAGTACAATCTGGTTTAGACTTACCAAAGCTCTGTAATACCAAGAAAAACCTATACAATTCCATGAATATGAAATCAGACAGTTTCTTGCATTACATTGCATTGTGGGTAGATCTAAAAATGATTGTACAACCAGATTGTATAGTACATGTTCATCTAAGCAATGAAAAAACGTATCATTAAAAGCACACACAGCCAAGGGCATACCTTCCGTCATCATCAGAGGAAGGGAAGCAGTCATCCGGGCTGCAAGTTATGACAGAAATGATTTATTTATAAATAAATGATTGGTTCTTCATAGGGCTGTGCAAATTAACTTTTAATTAATCGATTAATCTTTAATTTTTTTGATCGATCAAAATCTTTTTGATCGATTAAAATTCTTTTTAATGGTACTCACTTCTCCGCCGGCTTCTGGGCTTTCAGGGAGTTCCGTCGGAGATCCGGTAACGTCACAGGCACCGGCGGGGCTTGCTGTGTCCATCTGAAGGGCTCCTTTGCTGTGCTTTCATATCTGCATGCCGGCGGGACCTTACTATCTGCCACACGCAAGGGCTGTTACACTTCCCTCCATCACTTTCCTCTATCAACCTGGGATTCTACAGCCATCCACTGGGGGTTGTGATAGTTCCCTTAATGGGACATCTACATGCCGACGGACTGATGTTAACCACTCCTCATATGGATTCAGCAGTTGTATCGTTGTACACATTTTTATACCAGTATCATACTTAGCTACATTTTTTTATGACTGCTTTTGCTACCGTTTGGTATTACTTGCACCATTTTTACAGTTTATGTAGCTACATCGATTTTATCTCCAGTGCAATATTTATTTTGTTACCTACTTGAAGACTATAAAAGTTTTAATGCTATTCCCATCGAGCGCTGCCTTTGTGTGTTTTTTGTATCCTGCTATCCATTTTTCCAGTGGTTGGAGCTGCACTGGGAATCGGCCTGCAAGGAGATCAGCTAAAAGTAGTTGGATCTGTATGTGTGTTATAATTAATCGAAATTAGTCGATTAATCGATTAAAATACAAAACGATTAATCGAACACAAAAAATTTGATCAGTAACAGCCCTAGTTCTTCACACTCTGAGGGCATCGAGATAGGAAGTGAACATACTGCCCTTTGATGGAAAGGGATTTGATAGGAAAAACATTTGGGAAAACGTTTTCTTTCCTTACCCTTTAGCAGATAAGCCTCCATTAAGGGATATACATGACCTGAGGATCTTATAATACTAAAACTACTGCACAACAAAATATCGTTCCAAAAAATTCCCAAGTCCAGTCTTTTTGTGAAAAATCAATTTATAAAGTTACAAAGTATATTAAGGTTTTGGATGGAGTGAGGACAGATGTATTGCTAAACATGGAGTATCAGTTAGATATAAGAAGTTTCTGATACATTGATTGTAACTTCTATTTAGTGATCATGTTACTTACTTTCAAACTTTTTTATTAGGATACAGTACACTTCTTTGTGTTGGACAGCCAATAATGTCAGATTTTAGGCGTTCACTATTGTGCCAGCAAATTTCATTTGTTTTTGCTTGTGCCGTTAGCTAGATACATTATGATTTATATTTATTAACAATCACAAATTACCTTTTTATATGTGTGCCTATATATATATATATATATATATATATATATATATATATATATATGATAATATGAAATAGGTTAAACAATGGATCCTATTCTATTATGAAATATACTGCAATTTTTCATATTTATTCCAACTATTTCCATTTTGGTATTAATGTGTCTACTACAGCCCTGACGAAGAGGGAGTGTCGGTGCCCCCAGAAAAAAGCTGGCTGTTCCGTGGTTCCTTGTTATGAGAAAACTCTAATATTAAAGGATTTTGGACTCTGTACACACGAACGGTTTGTCCGATGAAAACGGACCGATGGACTGTTTTAATCAGACAAGCCGATCGTGTGTGGGCCCCATCAGTTTGTTTTCCATTGGTGAAAAAAAATAAAACATGTTTTAAATTTTTCCTATGGATAAAAAACGATAGAAAAAAAATGATCGTCTGTGTGGAAGTCCATCGGTCAAAAATCCATGAATGCTCAGAATCAAGTTGACGCATGCTCGGAAGCATTGAACTCAATTTTTCTCAGGACGTCGTAGTGTTTTACATCACAGTGTTTTGGCACGGTTGGATTTTTGACTGGTGGTGTATAGGCTAGACTGAAGAAAGTCCATTGGATTAGATTCCATCAGATATCCGATCGTTTGTACCAGGCTTCAGGGGTTCATTTACTAAAGGCAAATAGACTGTGTGCACTTTACAAGTGCATTTCCTCCAAAGCTTAGTAAATGAGGTAAAGTTTCACTTTGCAAAGAAAATCCAATTACATACAAGGAAAATAAAAACAGCATTTTTGCTTGCACATGATTGGATGATGGAAGTCAGCAGAGCTTCAGCTCATTTACAAAGTTTTGGAGCAACTGCACTTGCAAAGTGCAAAGTTAATGTGCCTTTAGTAAATCAACCCCTTTTACACTTGTGAGATGCAGTGGGCATCGCCCCCCTATCCATACAGCCAGCCCCCTAATCCCCATACCAGGTGCTGGACGTATGGATTTCAATGTTTTTTTTTTTTTTTTTTTGAAGAACGTGATGAGGCTCTATTTGGCTTAAAAAAAGAGTGACCCATGAGGAAGCGAATTTTCGCGAAACCGGTCGGGCGGAACGTGTACTGCACCAGAATCACCCCCTGCTGAGTTACATTCTCCATACTTTTGGACGGTGATCTGTTTATGCTTCCGGCCGGAGCCACAGATTACCATGCCATTTAGCACTGTCACCATGTAAGTGCGTTTTTTGTCTTTTGTTTTTAAATAAATGTTTTACACTATTGCGGTCCTGTATATGTCTTCCATGGCCTATGGCCCTCAAGGTTTTCTATCTACCGGATTGAAGCTGTGATCGTTAGTGCATCTGGAACACCACACTTTCAAACCCTGCTGTGACACCCACATGCTGTTTTAGGTCTTCTTTTGATTAGAAATTCATTACACTATCGGTGGAGGATATCTTCTATCAGTTTGCCATCACAGCTTTTGAGTTTATGTGGACTGTTTGTTTTATTCACCGGTGGAAGGAACCATTGTGTGTTTAAGGACTTTTTTTATATAGCTTCATTAGCTGTTATACTATTGCTTGTTTTGTGGTGATTAATGATCATTATGAGCCTTTTACTCTGCAATTTCTGATCTCTATAGCGCACCTTTTTTCCTTTCTTTAAAAAAAGAGTGGGCTTGGAGCACAGAGCACTGTGCCCCGAGCCCACCTACTTGTATGACAATAGCAAATTTATATACTCTACGTCTACTGTCTTCCTGATTCTCCTCCCGCCAATCAGGAAGCAGTTCCCGAGACCCGATTGGCCAGGGAGTCTCAATCGGGTCTTAATCAGGACTCACTTCCTGTTCGGCCTGGAGGAGAAGCAATTTCTGCATTCCCGTCTGTCTCCCGTGGGGGGAGGCTCTGGGAATTTTCGCATTCCCATCCCTCTCCTGTGGGGGAGAAGGGGAGGTGGGGAATTGCTGCATTTCCGTCCATCTCCTGCTGTAGGGCTTGGCGTGGTTTGGCAGACCCCCCCTCCCCCCTCAAATATTGAGCACCAGCTGCCACTGGTAAGTCAACAAAGATGTGTAACTGGCATTGCGATTTTACAGTGCAACTTGCATTGTGACTTTGATGTGACTTTCAATCAAAAATAGGAGTTACTACAAAGAGTAGTAGGAAGGCGGACTTTTTCAGGCAATCACAGGGACATACAATTTAAGAAAAAATATTTAATTAGGTATCATAAAATCCAGAAACAAAAACTAAAATATACAAAAACAGGATATACAGAATATATATTAGCAATAGTAGCTTGAATCTCGTTGGCGAGATTCAAGCTACTATTGCTAATATATATTCTGTATATCCTGTTTTTGTATATTTTAGTTTTTGTTTCTGGATTTTATGATACCTAATTAAATATTTTTTCTTAAATTGTATGTCCCTGTGATTGCCTGAAAAAGTCCGCCTTCCTACTACTCTTTGTAGTAACTCCTATTTTTGATTGAATTATTTCGGATGTTGGCTACATGTGAGTGCTTTTATGTTTCCCCGTTCCCTATTTTTGAACTTTGATGTGACTTTATATTCTTTATATTCTCTGGTCCAAAGTCACTACAAAAGTTGTAATAAAGTAGTGCAGGAAACTTTTCTGAAGTCACAATAACTTCTAGGCCTTGCAAAGAAATATATTGAATTTCACATGATTTACTAAAACTGTAGAGTGCAAAATTGGTGCAGCTTTACATGGTAGCCAATTAGCTTCTAACTTCAACTGGTTCAATTAAGCTTTAAAAAAAAATGGAAGCTGGTTCCTACACAGTGCTGTACCAGACTTTGCACTCTCCAGTTTCAGTAAATCAACCACTTAGTTCATTACTGTAGTCTGGTGCTCTCAATATTCTGTCTGGGTGCCTACTGCTGAGATTTGTCATAGTGACCATTGTAGTTGTTATTAGAGTAAGAGGATAGAGGAAATGCTCTCATAGGGACACCTGCTCCAGTGATAATTCTATAGCATGGAAATTCCATTTGTTTTGGAGGGATTTCCTGTCATTTCCCATGGTATCTCTAGGACAGGAAGTGAGGGTACATTTCCCTGGCAGGCCAAAGGTGTCAAAGAAATAACTTAATAGGGGTTTTAATTTTCCATATGCTATCCTAAACTACTCTACATACACTTTAATAACACATATATTAGAAAGGTAAAAGAGTTAAATCACTTAAGAACAACTAAATATAACAAACCGTTTATAGCTGTATACATGTTTAATTTCGATAACATCAGAGACCCTGGTAGGGAGAATATCACTTCCCTACAAGGTGAGATCCACATCTTGATAAGAGTAGTAGAGAACGTCAGAGCTGTCAAGCAACAGTGCAAAGAAAGTGCTAAGTGTTCAATACGCATAAATAGCTCAATTCATAAAGTTTAACACAAGGATAAATATCTTTATCTTAGACATGTGACTGTCATTTTTTTTACTCTAATTGAACATTAGACTAAGCAATCACTTTTTTGAAAACAAGGATCATTACACTGATGTGTTAGCTTTGTGAATTGAGTTTTTTATATTTAAAAAAAAAGTGCAATAAAAAGGAAAGGTAATTAAATAAATATAAAATATATACTGTAATATATATATATATATATATATATATATATATATATATATTTATATTTATATTTTAATGTTAGTACCTGAATTCTGTCTTTATATTAGCTTCCAGACTCTTGTCACTGTAAGCCCGTCAGGCTACCAGTCCAGCACTGGAGGCATACTGACAGAAGAAGTCAGCAAAGTGATCAGAGTAATGGCTTGAGATGCTCCTTTACTGTGCAGTCAGGAGGCTGGGTGAGACCTCGACCAAGCTGTGCTACCCAACTACACAGGATTTTAGAAAACTGGTTGTCTTTTGGGCGGGTCGCAAAGATCACACAAATGTATTTTAGCTGTGTATTTTCTGATTTAAAAATGTTAGACAACAGGTCTAATTCTGCAGGAACTTGGGAAAATCAGACAGTGGAAATATGTAAAATCAATTAATTCATATCATAAGGTCATTCTTCGATCTGTGATCTGCTGTAGCAGACCTGATGATCTTGATGTTCACAACAGAATACAACTATTGCCTATAGACTTACTTATTCCAGCAGACTCTCCCCTCCAGCTTTTGCATCTCCCCGAGAATAGCTAGTAGAAGGGAGGACTTTCCACATCCGACCTGACCGACAATCATGGTGAGCTGACCTGAAAGAAGAGAGGTGATAATAACACACGGGGACCGCCATACACGCAGCTATCAGGATGGTGGGTGTGGTTACAATGGTTGGCACATTATTCTAGACCCCTTGTACCCAACCTGAAAGCCAAGGGCTATATGTGGCCCTTTGGTACATATTTGGGGCCCTCAGGCTTGATCAGCTCATGTAATCAGAGTTCTACCTACTTAAATGTGTACTCTGCACCACTGAAAAATATTCAGTAGGGTAGCTTCTATTCATTTAAAAAGAGTCCCAGTCAACTTGCGTATTGAAGCACCCAGCGTTGGCCCCACAACCCTTTCTCCCTTACTAAAGGTATTTGACACATTCTAAAGTTGGCCATATTCTTGTAGAATTGTGTTTGAAATGTTTCTATTTAAGAACATTCATTTGATCTTCTGATCATTAGTGCGGTCAAAGCAACATTTGTTTTTGACCGCAGTGACTAGAAAATTTGAAGGGGCAGAATGTATCTTGAACTAACAAATTTCTAATAGTGTATGTGGTGTTCATTTGGGGAAGTCCATTTACCCTTATCTCTTATAAACAGGGTCCTCTCAACTCTCTTATATTTTATTGTATTGTAACTGTACTGTTGCCTCTTAGGCCGCGTACACACGATCAAATCTATCTGCTGGAAAAGGTCGGCCCGACCGTCCCAGCAGACAGATTCGACCATGTGTACGGTCGAGCCGACAGATTTGGCCACTCGACAAATTTCAAAGCATGCTTTGAAATCTGTCGGCTGGGAAACCCGTCCGCCCGACATGTCTGCTGGTTAGTACGCTAACCAGCAGACATGTCTTCTCGCACACGCGCCGAATGGTTTCGACGCATGCGCGGAAGTGTTTTACTTCCTGGTGCGGTGACGTGGCGGCATCAACGTCACCGCCACGTCACCGCGCCGTCTGTACACGATCAAACCAATATGTCCCCAGCAGACAGATTTGTTCAAATCGGTCGGCCCGACCGATTTGAACAAAACTGTCTGCTCGTGTGTACGCGGCCTTAGATTGTATAGTGATATGTCGGCGCTATATAAATCTTGCATAATATTAATAATTCTAAAATCGATTTTAAAAGCAAGTGGAATTTTAATGTACTTCCGTACGACATTCCTCAAGCCAATAAATATACTAAGATTTTCCGTAGGAATATTCGTTTGAAAATCGACTAATCTATGTGCAGTTTAAGTGTCATAAAGGGGTCACATAGCTGGGAGCAGGTTAGATGAAATTTGGGTGGCAGTGCAACCATTTTCCTTTTCTGCAGCTTCTACTGAAATAATCCGCTGCCATCTCATTAATTACACTCGGAGTATAACGTAATATAAAACGCCTCACTATATCCAAACATTTCTGCTACGTAAACACTCTTCTTGTACAGGACACAATGTTGTAGAGAGACTGACACATTAATCTGGAATTTACAAACATTTATAAAGGGTTTATTACACCACGTATAGAATGACACAAATATTTGACGAGGAAGATTAAATAGGAGGCTATCGCTCGTATAACGCTAATAGAACAGCATTAGTATAAATTGAGTAAAGTGTCATATACTGTGCCATATCGCATGTAGGAAACTATGGATAGACAGTGGTCGCCACTTATGCAGGGCGCACGGGCGGCACCCCCCCATCCATGTGTCCGGCCCCCTAATCTACATGCGGGGCACTGGACACACGGGGTTTCAACGTTTTTTTTTTTTTCAAGCACATGATTAGAGCCTGAAGTTCTAATTGGCTTCAAAAAAGGGTGGGCTTGGGGCACAGAGCACTGCGCCGACTCATGTGACAACAGTGAATTAATATTACTGTCCGTCTCCCATGGAGGGGTTGACGTTGGTTTGCTGCCCCCCCTCCCCAAAAAAATAAATATATTGAGCACCAGTCATCCCCTAGACAAATATTTCCTGAGAATGAAAGACGAGAAATAACACAAGGACCTGATCACCGCCCGGTAAAGACAGTGCATGGTGCTTTTATACATTAGGGTTGATTTACTATAGGCAAACCGGATATGCACTTTGCAAAGTTTAGTTGCACGCTACATTGCAGTTGCTCCAGAACTTAGTAAATGAGCAGAAGCTCTTCTAACTTCCATCCAATCAAGTGCAAAGAAAAATGCTGCTTTTTTTAAATTTTCCTTGCATGTGATTGGATATTCTTTGCAAAGTGAAGAATTACCTAATTTATTAAGCTCTGGAGCAAATGCACTTTTCACAGTGCACGGCCTATTTATTTCTAGTAAATCAACCCCATACGTGTCTCTAGAGTGAAAAAAATTGCCAATTTGCGTTGAGATTTTTACAACCAGGTGTTCAAAAATCTTTCCAGGCACCCCATGGACGCTTCATAGACAAGCAGAACTTTAATAATACTACAATAAAATCAAGTGGGACTTCTGCGCTATTAATTTGTCTATCAAGAAATCAGTGACAATATGCAGCAAACACAAAAAATGCATACACAGCACCTAATAACGTAAAATCAATGTGGGTGATAGCGCAAATTGTAAAAACATGGTCTAGCACTTTCTTTGGACTTATTTTCCGTCCCCGATAGACTTATAAGCTTGGCACTTTTATACTTTTTGTGCACCATATATATCACCCATTGTATATGTTATGTCATGTTTTTACAATTTGCGCTATCACCCACATTGATTTTATAATAATACTACCTCTTCTGTTCTGAGTTAGAAGGTATGGAGGAGTATTTAAACTAGACTTGAGGGGGGAGGGTGAACGTGAATTACATCGGGCACACAGGTCAGTTAGGGGTCAGACATTAATGGAGAGTGGAATGGGGATAGATGGAGGTGGGGTTATGGCAGGTGACAAGAAAGTTCCCATGTTGCAAACAGCCATTGGAAATTATAGTGCCATTTGCACTACTAAAAATTATATGAATCATATGAAAAACGCCAGCGAAAAATGTAACAATACATTTAAGTGTTTGTTCACCAATGCCAGAAGCCTTCCAAGCAAAACAGGTGAGTTGGAAGCTCTGGTGCATGAGGAGAGCTATGATGTAATCGGTATTGCTGAAACTTGGCTTCAATCCTCACATGACTGGGCTATTAATATTCCTGGCTATGCTCTCTTTCGGAAAGACAGGGTAAAAAGGAAAGGTGGAGGGGTCTGTCTCTATGTGAGAAGTGACCTCAAAGCAAGCGTGAAAGAGGACCTGGTTGATGGAGAGTGTGATGAAGTTGAAGCATTATGGGTGGAACTGCATACAGATGTGCGTAGTTCAAAGCTAATCATTGGAGTTTGTTATAGACCACCCAATGTTAATGAGGAGGTGGAGACTCGGCTCCTTGCACAGATGGAAAGGGCTGCAAGGGCAGGGACGGTGATAATAATGGGGGATTTTAACTACCCAGAAATTGACTGGAATAATGGAATTTCTGGGACAGTTAAAGGACAAAAATTTAAAAACCTATTGCAGGACAATTTTATGGTCCAGTTTATTGAGGCCCCAACTAGGAATGATGCTCTGTTGGACCTGGTAATCTCAAACCATGCAGAGCTCATTACTAATGTTCAGATAAAGGAACACCTGGGTAGCAGTGATCATAACATGATTTCGTTTAATGTAAACTATAAGCAAGAAATACATACAGGAAAGATAAAAACACTTAATTTCAAGAGAGCAAATTTTCAAAGCATGAGGACTGCTCTCCAGGGCTTGGACTGGGAGGGAATATTGGCACCGATGAACACAGAACAGAAATGGGAATTCTTCAAAAAGACTCTTTGGAACCTCACTGCAAAGTATATTCCCATGGGCAATAAGTTTAAAAGGCTAAAGATAAAACCTATGTGGCTCACGGTCAAAGTTAAAAAAGCTATAAACAATAAGAAAATAGCTTTTAAAAAATATAAAAATGAAGGAACACTAGTGTCGTTTAAATGTTACAAAGAATATAATAGAATATGTAAAAAGAAAATCAAGGATGCAAAATTTCAAAATGAACGACAAATTGCAAAAGATAGTAGGACAAACCCCAAAAAATTCTTTAAATATATTAATAGTAAAAAGGTCAAGTCTGAGCATGTAGGCCCTTTACAAAATAATCTAGAGTGGGTGACTGAGGACATAGAGAAGGCAAATTTATTAAATGCTTTCTTCAGCTCTGTGTATACAATGGAGAATGGGGGAGCTCATGTCGATATAGGGGGTGGGAGTGACACAGCCCCAAATCCACAATGGCTCAAAAGTGATATGGTCCAGAAATATTTAGACAGAATAAAGGTGGATAAAGCACCTGGACCAGATGGCATCCACCCACGGATCCTAAAAGAATTGAGCTCTGAAATTTCAAAGCCACTGTATCTAATATTTAGGGACTCATTAATGACAGGAATAGTACCACTGGATTGGCATAAAGCCAATGTGGTGCCCATATTTAAAAAGGGAACAAAGTCTTTACCTAGTAACTATAGACCTGTTAGTTTAACTTCTATAGTTGGGAAGATACTGGAACGTTTAATAAAAGACCACGTGGATGAGTTCTTGCTGGAAACAAACTATTTTAGCAGCAGACAGCATGGATTCATGAAAGACAGAAGTTGTCAGACAAACCTGATTTCTTTTTATGAAGAGGTAAGTAAAACCCTGGACAGAGGCGTAGCAGTGGACGTGGTATACTTGGATTTTGCAAACGCGTTCGATACAGTTCCCCACACACGGCTCATGTGTAAGGTAAGGTCTACAGGATTAGATATATCAGTTTGTAAATGGATAGAAAACTGGCTGAAAGACAGAATTCAGAGAGTTGTGGTTAATGATTCTTACTCTGAATGGTCCAAGGTTATCAGCGGTGTACCCCAAGGTTCAGTGTTGGGTCCCTTACTTTTCAATATATTTATAAATGATATTGGGTCTGAGATCAAAAGTAACATTTCTGTTTTTGCAGATGACACCAAGCTATGCAGTGGAATAATGTCCTTGCAGGATGTCTCCAATTTACAAGCCGACCTCAATGCTCTGTCTAATTGGGCGACTAAGTGGCAGATGAGGTTTAATGTTGATAAATGTAAAGTTATGCACTTGGGGGCTAAGAATATTCATGCATCATACATGCTAGGGGGAGTACAACTGGGGGGATCTGTAGTGGAGAAGGATCTGGGTGTTTTAGTTGATCATACGCTCAATAATGGCATGCAATGCCAAGCTGCTGTTTCCAAAGCGAGCAAAGTCCTTTCTTGTATTAAGAGAGGTATGGACTCCAGAGATAGAGATATCATTTTGCCCCTGTACAAATCATTAGTAAGACCTCATCTGGAATATGCAGTCCAGTTTTGGGCACCAGTTCTCAAAAAGGATATCGGAGAACTGGAGAAAGTGCAGAGAAGGGCAACCAAACTGATAAGAGGCATGGAGGAGCTCATCTATGAGGAAAGATTAGAGGAACTGAATTTATTCACTCTTGAGAAGAGGAGAATAAGGGGGGATACGATCAACATGTACAAATACATAAGAGGTCCATATAGTGAACTTGGTGTTGAGTTATTCACTTTAAGGTCAACACTGAGGACAAGGGGGCACTCTTTATGTCTGGAGGAAAAGAGATTTCACCTCCAAATACGGAAAGGTTTCTTCACAGTAAGAGCTGTGAAAATGTGGAACAGACTCCCTCCAGAGGTGGTTCTGGCCAGCTCAGTAGATTGCTTTAAGAGAGGCCTGGATTCTTTCCTAAATGCACATAATATAACTGAGTACTAAGTTTTGTAGGTAAAGTTGATCCGGGGTAAATCCGATTGCCTTTCGGGGGATCAGGAAGGAATTTTTTCCCCTCCGGTAGCAAATTGGATCATCGCTCTGCTGGGGTTTTTTGCCTTCCTCTGGATCAACTGTGGGTATGGAGTTGGGTGTATGGGAGGATGTACTGTGTTTTACTTTGTTTTATTTTTTATTTTTTTTATGGTTGAACTGGATGGACTTGTGTCTTTTTTCAACCTGACTAACTATGTAACTATGTAACTATGTATGTGGATACATAAAGAAATTTAGGAGTAGGGTGTGATGTAAGTATAGGCAGAAGTCTAGTTCGATCTTTTCATCATATCGGTGGACACAATAGCCTACGTGTTTCTCTGATCTTCACGCCCAGGACCAGTAACCTGAGCAATTCCCATAACAATTAATTTGCTTTAGAAGCTGTGATGAAGAGGAATCATAGAAGCTCCTGATATGCGTCACCAACACATCTCTACTAAAACTGTAGTGTGGACTTCCCACCACTTTTGGTTCCAGTGACACCAGGACAAATAAAGATTGTGAGTCTCCTTAGTAGGGATATAGACAGTTGGAGCTGGAGTTTCACTCTTAGCTGGGTAAGGATTAGAACTGGAAAGTCTGTGTGAACTGTAGGTCTACTATTGGAGTTCAAACACCTTTGAGGACTCTCCCTTGTGACAGGAATGTCCAATCACTAACACCAGCACTGTCACATATGAGGAAAAGTCACAAGTTTCCCGATACCTTGAAGTACTAGGAATTTTCCTTTACAGCCAGAGTTGCGGGGGAGAGGGGTAATTTACGTGCTGTCATGGGTGTCCGCTTCATAGGGCAGGGGGGGTCAATTGCCCCCCCCCCCCCGGAAGTCAGAGTGGACTGCACTTTTCAGGCTCCACATGGATGCATTACACACACACACACACCATATCTTATTAAAAATTATTATTTTTAATAATGTGGAATGCTTTCTATGTAGAACCTAAAAAGTCCCACTATATTCCTGACATTGTCATGAGTATAAAGAGACATACAGAATACAGCCCATCTCCACGAAAGGGAAAAGTCCACCCTTGCACTGCTGGGGGGAAATTACCACTTGTACTTCTATGTTTCCATGTTCCAGCCAGCCACACTGCTCTCCTCCTCAACCCAAAGCCTTAGCATCATTGCATACCATACAGGAACATTAACCCTGTATGGTACAATGAGGATGATGGAGTGCTCCCACAGTCTGTCACAACTTTCACAAAAGCTGCAGAGGACCAGTCACAGAGATTGAGGGAATCAGGAAAAGTTTGGTACACAGAGAGTATATTTGTTCCAATTTACTATGTTTATTAGTGGAGAATTCACACTCAGTCCCTTTCTATTTGTCAAAAGTGAGCTATCAGGGGTCTGTTTAGTCCCCTGATATTTCACCAAAGCCCCCCAACAAGACTCGTAAAAAATGTAAAAATAAATAAATTTGTAAATAAATTAATTAAAAAAACGATTGACACCGTCCACTGCCCTTCTAACACCGCCCACTGCCTTACTGACACCATCCATCCTATTCGGCTGCTGGGGAGGGGGGGTTTAAAACCCAGCTAGTGGTCGAAGACAGGTTTAAATGTGACTGTGTACAGGCATACCCCTCTTTTAAGTACACAATGGGGTTTATTTACTAAAGCAGGAAAGCCCAAAATCAGGCTAACTTCTGCATAAAAACAAATGAGCTTCCAGGTTTTATTACCAGGCTTAATTGAACAAGCTAGGGTCAGAAGCTCATTGGTTTCTATGCAGAAGTGAGCCTGATTTTGCGCTTTCCAGCTTTAGTAAATAAATCCCATTGTGTACTTAAAAGTGGGGTATGCCTGTATTGCAGCTGACGAAACGACCCCCCCCCCCCCCACCCCTGAAAAAATTTCAGTGGACGCCCATGCGTGCTGCTGGTAAGACACTTTGTGCTTGATGTTATTTTCTGTGTATATGAAACCCTATAAGTCAGAGTATTTTCCTACCTGTCGGAATTTGGATATCTATATTAGATAATGTAGCCAATCCCGTTCCCCAGGAAAAGTATCCACCAATCACCTATAAGAAGAAAACAACAACAATGAAATCCACATTGACTGAAATATTATCAGCAGTTACACAGTTACACATCAGTTCTCTTTACAGCACTTGGAATATGTCAGATCTATATACGGTAAGTGTATATAAATGATAATAATAGTCTGTGAATGTGGTGGTGTGTTGGAATGTAAGCCCCTCTGGTGCAGACTGATGTGTCTTTTCTCTCAATCTCTCCAGACATAAAATTTTGAATTTCTATGCATCCTATACTTTTCCCAGTTAATGTGCTGTGTATGGACATAGCTCCAAATGTTTATTTAACAATAAAAAAAATAGCTATTAAGAACCTTGATTGTAGCTTCCTCGCTGTCAGAGGAGCGAACTTGTCTCCGTGGGGTCTGTTCATAGCTGTCCAGCTGGAACCTCAGTGGCTGCTTCCGGTTTATGGCTCGCGAATGCTGGAGAGTAATCGAAAGGGGCAACAGAAAATGTCAGTAACAAACATTGAATTCCCTGTTATGGAGGGAATACAACTTCTAGCAAGTCTGGAAAAGTCACTTGTGCAGATTTTCATGTAATTTATTATTATGTGAACTAATTAAAATAAAACCAAGAGCAAATAAAGGGATGTTACTTCTTCCTTACTTATTTAAAAAGTTTCGTCTTTAAATATACTTTAAATCCTTTTTATAATCTGTCATATATTTGATGCTCAGTGAGCTGCAGAATTCTAAACATTTGTGTACCTATAGCCATTGCATATGTCATATTAAGATTCACATTGTATAATGTTGTATTATTAGAGTTATATTAGTAGAGCTCTGTTGGTGAGACGTACAATTCCCGGGTGTTTCTTGCAGGCGTCAAACAAGCTGGGTGAATCGCCATTCCTCATACTGTCGTCTCTGATTTCGTCGCTGGTGAAGAACTCATTTAACTTCTGAACACTTGAGATGGAAAGCGAGATGAGAGAGATGAGAAATCTGATAAGGGCCGCTGTGCAGGCTAAATATAACTAAAAACTTCAATCTGAGAGTTCAAATTGAAAACACAGATAAGAAACCATTTACATGACATCTTGCCTATCACAGTTAAGGTTATATGTGAATGGCAATGTAATATAGATATGGAGGATCATCTGCTTCATAGCGCAGGTAAAAGTGATTACCGTATTTATCGGCATATAACACGCACAGGCGTATACCACGCACCTTCATTTTAAGAGGGGAGTTTCAGGAAAAAAACGTACATTTTAAATAAAGAACTTTGAAGCAAACAAAGGGTCAGTGCCCATCAATGCAGCCTGATCAATGCACATCTGCAGCCTTAAAATTGCCCGTCAATGCCCACCTGCAGATTCACAATTGCCCATGAATGCAGCCTAATCAATGCCCATCTGCAGCCTCACCATTGCCCATCAATTCAGCTTCATTAATGGCCATTTGCAGCCTCCCCATTGCCATGAATGCAGCCTGATCAATGCCCATCTCAAGGGGGGGGTGAGCGCCGTCAGATTACATACAGCGAGAATCTCCTGTTTACTCGGCTCCCTGTTTATTACAAAATCCCGCCTCCTGGACCGGCTTTTATGATAGACAGAACACTGGTCCAATGCCAGCCCAAGAGATGGGACTTTATTATACAGAGGCCGCTGAGTAAACAGGAAATTCTTGCTGTATGTAATCTGACGGCGTTTGTCCCACCCTCCTGCCCGTTCTCTCTGAGGCAGCCCAAATTGCAGTATCGGCGTATATCACACACACGCTATTTGCAACCGATTTGCAGGGTGAACAAGTAAGTGTTATACGCCAATAAATACAGTATATGCAAATCCCAGCAGTAGTGAATAAAGTTTTTACCCCCCCCCCCCAAATAAACCTGATCTCACTAACGTAAAAGTGAACTGCTGATAACATTGCTTGAGATTTCAGCTCAGCAGATTCCGTGCCCGGGGTTTTTTTACTGAGCAATTTCGGGTTTTCTACTGGAAGCCTGAGTCTTCTATTGAGAACCCCAAGCTTTCTACTGAGTGTTCTGTGTTTTCTAATAGGAACCCTGAAGGTTTTTCTACTGAGTGCCCCATTTCTCATTTGCAATACTTGTTGATGTCACCCCATTAATGGTCCACTGAATAAACATCAGTCTTGGCTGAATTTGGTCAGAAATTTTGATTTTTATGAAATGATCATGTATTTAATTTTCAATTTGAGTCATGTTTACTGACATACCTGACCAGAGCTTTCACAGCAAACCTGACCACGGTAGAGAGCAGGAAGAGCGGAGTTACCAGGATGTGGAATAATGACAGTGACGCAAAGGCATTTGCAGGAGTAAGATTTGTATTCTCTACATATTCATGAGTCACAAATGTCTGGAGGGAAAAACACACAGAGTGCATTATAAGTCACAAACAGAGCACACTAGATGCAGCTACAGAGGTTAGTAACAACTTGTTTTTAACATGTATTTAATGCTTGCTAAGGAGAAATAAATACTTTAACTTCCATAGTCTAGGCACAGATTTACTTAGACAGGTGATTGATGATGCGATTTTCTTTCCTGCAACCACAGGTTGCAGGAAAGTAAATCGCCAGATTCCCCCATCAAAACAGTCAGTGTTGCTGGGAAAATCCTTCCAGCACTACTATTGTGTTCCTTCCCTGACTGCAGAACACTGCTGGTGTCTATAGCCACTGGCAGTAATTGCATGCAAAAAATCTGACAAGCTGGTCGTACTGAAGTCAATAGATGAATCAATTTCAATACAACCAGCCTGCCCATAGTTGGATCGAATCTCCGCCGGTCCCTGCTGAACAAGCCAAGATTTGATTCATCTATGTCCAGCTTTAGACATTAATGTATGGGTGTGGCCACACCTCTGGTTCCTATATAATCTTATTTCTTCAGTTGCTAATTTTTTTATGAATCGATTGATTCACGGTTTCAAGCAATTAATCAAAAGAACTAACTAATATGAGAAACAAAAAGATAATCCAGCTGTGATTTAATTAAACCTAAACTGAGACAGAAGGACGTATGAAAGATGAAAAATGTTTCTTACCGCCAGGACAGCCGCTATGGGAATGGCCGCATTCATAAAAACTGACAAAATAAAACCATAGAATAGTTAGAGGACAACAAACAGCAAAAGTGGCAGTTACATCAGACATTCTGAAAAAAAGATTTGTATCCTTCCAAACACATCAACCTCCACACTCTTCCAAGCTTCTTTCTGACAACTTTTCAGCAGCGTGTCAAGACCTTATTAATGTGTGCACTCAGAAATGGATAAGGTAGTAATATTGGCTATGAATATGTGTTTCTTCTGCATTGCGTTTTAAGCACATTGCAAATTATAATGTGTTTTAGGATTTGTACCAGGAGTCCTTTAACTTTTAACTAAAAAGATACAATTCACTGTCTGTCAGATTCAAGGGGGGCCAGACTGTGATTAGTAAATGACCCATTGCCTGTGGTCAGTTGGAGGAGGAATAGTATTCCATTGTTGGTTTCAGTGGAAAGAATAGTGCCCCATCACTGGTGTTGGTGGGATTGGTAAAGCACCTCACAGCACTGGTCTACAGGGATCACTTATCTTTGTCTGTGCTCCACAGGCACCGCCTGGCAGGAGATAAGTGCTGGTTCAGTATTGCTTGGTTCACACCTATGCATTTTCAGTTTTGCAGAAACACACTACAGTCTATTTAACAAGATTTCCTATGGATGTAGTTCACTTTTGAGCATTTTATTAAAAGGGCCAGGGACTTTTTTCTGGTTTTTGATTCCATCGACTTTAATGGATCAAAACGTCTATTGAAAAATGCAAAATGCACCTGGAATATGTAAACTGCAACCTGCATAGGTGTGAATTAGGCCTAAGGCTAGATTCACACCAATGCATTTTTTGTGCTTTTTGCATTTTGCAGATGTGCACTACAGTCCATTTAACATGGTTTCCTATGGAGCAAAAACTGCAAAATGCATAGATGTGAATCCAGCCTAAATTGCTAGGTGCTGGGGCACCATTCTGTATACAAGGGAACAGATGTGCAAATAGAAGGCCCTGCATGTGAGGCTTTTAGTCAAAGGGCTAATTACAGGCAAGCAAAAGGCCACATCTCTCCTGTGTGATGCAGTTTGGGGACCACTGCTCTGTGCGCACTAATGTGTGATTTTTCTCACATTGGCTAATAAATTGGACAGTTTATAAAAATTTGAAAAAGAATATCGTGATGTCAAAATAAAGTTAAAAAGAAGACATAATGCTGAAAAATGGAACAAGGACATGAAAATAAATTCCTTCTCCAGCTTTTCTTTGGAGAAATAATAGATTTACCGTATTTATCGGCGTATAGCGCGCACTTTTTCCCCTTAAAATAAGGGGAAAATCGTGGGTGCGCGATAAATGCCGATACCCGCTTCCTGCGCTTAGTTTGAACGCCTCCGCCGACATATACCGAGCGCAGTAGGCTCGGCTTCACTCACGGTCACGCTCCTAGCCTCTATGCGTGAGAAGCCGAGCGTGCTCGAGTGTACTGCGCTCGGTATATGTCGGCGGCGGCGTTCAAACTAAGCGCGGGAAGTGGGGATTCGAATCAGAGACAGAGCGGGAGAAGCGAGGAGGACACCACCGAGGCCGCAGACGGACGCCAGACCAGACAAGGCCGCCGATGGACGCCGGACAAGACACCGACGAGGGGCATCTGAACTGTAAGTATATTCTGTTTTTTCAGGATTTTCTCTTCTAGGTTGGGGGTGTGCGATATACGCGGGTGTGCGCAATACCCCGATAAATACGGTACTTTTATAGGTGATAAAAATTTCCAGCAACATTTTGAATATTAAAATAATAGGTCAGATATTTCCCAGAAATATAGAACTGTCGGAATACACACGATCGGAAAAATTCAGACAGCAAAAGACCAATGTGGAGCTTTTGAACCTAAATTCCAACCTTGTGTATGCTCCGTCTGACTTTTGCTTTCGGAATTTCGGCCAACAAAAGATTGAGAACTGGTTCTCAAATTTTCAGACGGAAAACATTTTTATTGGAAAATCTGATCGTCTGTAGAAATTCCGATGCTCAAAATTCCGACGCATGCTCAGAAACAATTAGACGCATGCTCGGAAGCATTGAACTTAATTTTCTCGGCTTGTCATAGTGTTGTACGTCACCACGTTCTTGACGGATGAAAGTTCAGAGAACTTTTATGTGACCATGTGTGTGCAAGCCAAGCTTGAGCGGAATTCCGTCAGAAAAACCATCCAAGGTTTTTCCAATGGAAAATCCGATTGTGTGAATAACTTTTTTTTGGCAATGCTCTGCTCTGCAGTCTCACACAAAACCCTATGGCTCTGTTAGAGGTCCCCAGGTGTTCCACTACAATCTACCCCTCAGTTGAAGGCAGCTGGCAGGTAGATCCCATCCCTTCTGCCGACAAATACAAAACCAGGAAAGGAAAAAGGAAACCACTGTGATAGTGTTGGCTTGTGGCATGCTGTTCCCCGCTGACCATTCCTGCCCTACCTGTGCTTGTATGTGTCATAACCTGGGATGGACAGGAGGGGCCGGCGGGGAACAGCGTGCCAGAAGAGGATTGATCACAGCCACTTACCTGCTTAGCTCTGCATATGAAGCAGGGGTGGGCTGGGCCGGGGGGCAGGGATACAATTGCCCCTGGGGTGTTCTGATATGCTGGGCAAAGGCAGCTGTGTCACCAGCTCAGAACCGCACATGTGCAGTTCTTGAGCTGTCCGAGTCCGGATAGCCCTGAAGGAAAACTCTAGTACTGTAATATGCTCTGCTGTGTGCCCACATACTGTGCCCTGCTGTGTGCCCCATGTACTGTTGCCCTGATGTGTGCTCCATAATGCGCCCTCTTCCCATGTAATGTGCCCCGCTACCACATAATGTGCCATGCTCTAACGTTATGTGCTCTGCTCTCATGTAATGTGCCCTGCTCCTGCATAATGTGCCCTGCTCCCACAAAATGTGTCCTGCTCTCATGTGATGTGCCCTGCTCTCACATAATGTGTCCTACTCCAATGTAATATAAAAAGCTCCAACATAAATTGCCCTGCTGTGTGCCCCATAATGTGCTCTATTCCCATGTAATGTGCTCTGCACCCATGTAATGTGCCCTGCTCCCATGTAATGTGCCCTGCTGCCAGCCCATGTAATGTGCCCTGCTGCCCCTAAGTAATGTGCCCTGCTGACCCCTATGTAGTGTTCCCTGCTGACCCACATGTAGTGTGCCCCAATGCACTGAGCACTCCTGACCCCCTGTACCCCGCCCTGCTGTCCCCCTGTACACTGCTTATCTCAAGTTGGACCCAAAATTCTGTGCAGGAAAACGCAAGCACATGTTTCACATTAAATAGGTATGTTTTAATATTGATTCTATTATTTAATGATATTTCTAAAAATAAGTGTTGTTATATCAACAGTATGCTGATCACACCAATGTTCTGTGAGCTGTGGATGTGAACATTATTTCAGGTGTTCCTCGAGATCTCAAACTTTTTGCCAGGGGTTCCGCCAATGGTAAAAACAGTTGATAAACTCTGTTCTATATTATAGTTTTCTGTGTAGGAAGTGAACATAACTTTAGAAGGAGCAGATTGTAGAAGTCTTATGTATAATCACTGTACATGTTATGAAGAGGGGATAAAGAGGGGATCACTCACTGGACAGGGATGTGTGCAGGGCGAATGTTCTCAGGCTGGTCAGTTCTTTCA
Organism: Rana kukunoris; assembly: GCA_029574335.1. Taxonomy (NCBI): domain Eukaryota; kingdom Metazoa; phylum Chordata; class Amphibia; order Anura; family Ranidae; genus Rana; species Rana kukunoris. Next base: position 420,842,142 of record CM056051.1, on the reverse strand, counting down.
TCCGCGTCTCTTCCACGCTGGAGCAGAACGTGTTCTCCCAGGCATACAACTTCAGTAGCTTTATTCCTTTCAGGATCTCATTTGTCTTCTTTAGCCTTTCAGTGGAATAATCCTTCACAGGTGAAACAAGGAGTCACATGAGAAATGAATACATCAGTGCAGAGTGGAGGACAGATATGTCAAATCCATACTAGTATCGGTACCGGGACAACCCTAAAAGAAACCTTTATCTGGTCTTATCCTGCCTGTGTATTTGTCCTTTCTCTGGTGGCTATAAGTATTTTTATTGTGTGTGTGTGTGTGTGGTGGACTGTGAGTGTATATATGTAGTCTAGTGAGAGATTTGAATTGAAAGATTTGAGATTTGTAAGCTCCTCTGCTGCAGAGGATGATGATGTACAGTAAAACCTTGGTTTGAGAGTAACTTGGTTTGAGAGCGTTTTGCAAGAAAAGCTAATTTTTTTAATACATTTTGACTTTTGATATAAGAGTAGTGTCATGTCACAACTGAGTATAAAATATAAGAGAGGGGCCTCTAAAGCCTTGTACACACGATCAGTCCATCAGATGAGAACGGTCTGATGGACCGTTGTCATCGATTAAACGATGAAGCTGACTGATAGTCTGATGTGCCTACACCAGTGATGGCGAACCTTTTTGAGCCCGAGTGCCCAAACTACGACACAAAACCTATTTATTTTTTTCAAAGTGCCAACACTGCAATTAGTAACAGCCACAGATAATGGCCGCAGGGGCCTCTCACCAATCCCAGCGACACAGCAACAACGCTTCCTCTGAACAGATGACCTCTCACTCTCGGTGGTTCGTTGCGACACCTGCAACTGGCACTGCAGCCTCTGTCCCCTGGCTCACAGTATGCTGCTTCAGTCTCTCTTCCTTGCAGCAATGACTCCTCCCTCTCTCTCTGGGTGGTGATGCTGGGCTGGACATTAAAATGAACCCATAGATTTCCGGGACTACATGTCCCATGGTGCACCTGTCTTGTCTCCTCATTGGTCCCTGGCTGCCGCAAATGGGATCTCTGCAAGCACTGTTCTGTCCCTGCCCAGCGCTGCTTGACAGAAGAAGTGGGGTGAGCGGGGAAATACACCGACAACCCACGCTCGCTTCTCACCTTGTCACAATGTTGCTGCACTTCTCACTCCCACAGCTTCGCCGTGCGGCGTGGAGGATTAGAGAGTGCAGTTGGTAGTGACTTCACAGTATAGCTGGTGTGCCCACAGGGAGGGCTTTGCGTGCCAGTTGTGGCATGCGTGCCATAGGTTCGCCATCACTGGCCTACACACTATCGGTTAAAAAAATGATCGTGTCAGAACGCGGTGACGTAAAACACAATGTTGTGCTGAAAAAAATGAAGTTCAATGCTTCCAAGCATGCGTCGACTTGATTCTGAGCATGCGTGGATTTTTAACCGATGGTCGTGCCTACTAACGATCGGATTTGACCTATCCGTTAGGAATCCATTGGTTAAATTTAAAGCAAGTTGGCTTTTTTTTAACCGATGGTTAAATGACCTATGAGGCCTACACACGATCGGTTTTGACCAATGAAAACGGTCCATCTGTCCTCTGTTTAACCTATCGTGTGTACGAGGCCTAAGTGTAGCAATATGGTTACATTTAATAAAGGTACAACATTTAAAAACTCACAAGGTTGATGATTAAAATAGGCTCATCTAAGTATGCAGGCATCCGGGGTAAAGCTCTCCACAAAGACCATCCTCTGCACCACCATTGATGTCCTCCATTCCACGAGCGGTTCAAGTCTCACTTGCAGATCACTCTACTGCAGGTTAGTCTTCCTGATCACGATTGCAGACTGACAGCGGTGAGAGACGGCGGTGTGGGGGATGGTCTATGTGGACAGCTTTACCTTTAATCATCAACCATGTGAGTTGATAAATTGTGTACCTTCATTAAATGTAACCATATTGCTACACTAAGAGGCGCCTCTCTTCTATATTATACTCTGTAGCTCCTGCTGGATCTTACTTCTAATCCCCTTTGTGGATGGACATTTTATGGTTGCTATAATCTTTTTATATGGACTATAGACTAAAAAAAACTTATGAATAAATGGTTGTGGAACAAATAATTTGAGTTTCCATTATTTCTTATGGGGAAAATTGCTTTGATATACAAGTGCTTTGGATTACAAGCATGCTTTCGGAACGAATTATGCTCACAATCCAAGGTTTTACTGTATATTAATAATGACTGTGAGTATGTGAGTGTAAGCTTCTCCGGTGCAGAGACTGAGTTGACTAGCTCAATGTTCCCTGTACGGTGCTTTGGAATATCAGAGCTATATACATTTAACCACTTAAGCCCAGGACCATTTTGCAGCTAAAGGACCAGGCCACTTTTTGAGCTTCGGCACTGCGTCGCTTTAACTGACAATTGCGCAGTCAGGCGACGGGGCTCCCAAACAAAATTGACGTCCTTTTTTCCCCACAAATAGAGCTTTCTTTTGGTGGTATTTGATCACCTCTGTGGTTTTTATTTTTTGCGCTATAAACAAAAATAGAGCGACAATTTTGAAAAAAAATCAATATTTTTAACTTTTTGCTATAATAAATATCCCCCAAAAATATATAACAATTATTTTTTCCTCAGTTTAGGCCGATATGTATTCTTCTACATATTTTTGGTAAAAAAAAAAAAACGCATTAAGCGTTTATTTATTGGTTTGCGCAAAAGTTATAGCATTTACAATATAGGGGATAGTTTTATGGCATTTTTATAAAAAAAAATGTTTTACTAGTAAAGGCGGCGATCGGTGATTTTTTTCGTGACTGCGACATTATGGCGGACACATTGGACACATTTTTGGGTCAAAAATAGGGAACGGGGAAACATAAAAGCACTCACATGTAGCCAACATCCGAAATAATTCAATCAAAAATAGGAGTTACTACAAAGAGTAGTAGGAAGGCGGACTTTTTCAGGCAATCACAGGGACATACAATTTAAGAAAAAATATTTAATTATGTATCATAAAATCCAGAAACAAAAACTAAAATATACAAAAACAGGATATACAGAATATATATTAGCAATAGTAGCTTGAATCTCGCCTACGCGTTTCGCCAAACGGCTTCTTCAGGGCAAGTTTGAGAAAGGGCTGGTAATATATGATTGCTAATTTCATATATCAAAAACGTTTGCTGTCCATCTGATTATATCAAGAATTATGTAAATATCCGAGTGGCACATGAAAGCTCAATGCAGCAGACAGAGTGTATCAAGTATACAAAAGAATGTCTGGTATGGTTAGCAACGAATCATCATCCACAGATGAATACATGTATTTCTGGGGTAGAGCCAGAGATAGAAAGGAAAACCCGGGACCGACCACAGCAATAAAACATATAGACCACAGCCAGAGAGGAATAAAATCCAGTAGCAATAGGCTAAATCGGATTGTAATGTCCAGTATAGGACAGTCCAGTGAATCAGGAGTCTGGATATGAATCACTGATGATATGTCCCGGGGGGAGTCAGACCTGTGCTGCACGCCGCCCATTTTTGGGTCATTTTTACAGTGATCAGTGCTTTAAAAATGCACTGTTTACTGTAAAAAATTACACTGGCAGTGAAGGGGTTAACCACTAGGTGGCGCTGTAGGGGTTAAGTGTTCCCTGCATAGTGTTTCTTACTGTAGGGGGGGGGGTGGGCTCTGTGTCACATCACGGAGCCGAGATCAGTGTCATTGTCACTAGTCAGAGCGAGGAGATGCTTGTTTACACAAGCATCTCCTGCTCTATACCCCCATGAGACGATTGCGGGGATCCCCGCGCCGATCAAGTCCGCGGGACCTGCGGACCGACTCACAAGGAATGGCGACCACACGGACAGGCATTTAAAGGGGAAGTACAGGTACGTTACTATGCCTGTCCGTGCCATTCTGCCGACATATATGTGCAGGAGGAGGTCCTTAAGCGGTTAAAATAATAATAATTATAAAAATAATAATGTGTGACTGTGGTAAAGAGTGTAAGCTCCTCTGGTGCAGAAGTTGATATGATTAGTTCAGTATTTTCCCTATAGCACTGCAGAATATGTCAGCGCTATATAAATGTTAATAATAATAGTGTGTGATTGTGGTGAGAAATTGGAGTGTAAGCTCCTCTTATACAAAAACTAATGTGACTGATTCTGTATTCTCTGTACATCACTGCAATATATGGTAGCGCTACTGTATATAAAGATATAATACTAATGTATCCAGGGGGCAGACTGACAACTCATGGGGCCCTGGGCTATAGAATTTTATGGAGCCCCGGGGCTTACAGATGGCCACCACGCCAGGAGGCAGTACAGAGGCGGGGCAGCTAAAATCTCAGGATTTTTACATCAAAAGCATGTCGGTTTCGGACATATCAGGGACAGATGTAAAAAAAACACAGATTTTTACATAATTTCCCTGGTTTTACTGAGCCTGGCAACCCTGATGGGGCCCCCCAGTGGCATGGGGCCCTCGGGCAGTGCCCGAGTGACTCAATGGTCAGTCCGCCCCTGAATGTATCACTGATTATCCTCTAGTCGCTCTCCCAGACTTACCAAAGTATTCTTCTGGATTTCCGCTAGCTTGGTAGCAATGAAGTACTGTACCGGAGCGAGCAGGACAATGACAGCAGCCCCAACCAGAGCACTGACCCCCAGCAGCTTGTATAGTAGAATGACCCCCATTATGATCTGAAAAAAGATGGTAGATTCATACAGTATGTGTACAGAGGATAATATTGTGCTATTTGCCACTGTATTATGGCAGAAGATGTAAAGAGACAGGGCTGGGATCAGATTGGTATTATGGCGATGCCCTTACTTGTCGGCTGTACCTGCACAGGCATCGCCCAGAGATTGGGGCACAGGAAAAGGAACCACATCAGCTGGTTGGTCTCGATGGCCACCAGGTTGTTAAGCTGTCCCAGGGTCATCTCACCCATCGACATGTTGGAGGTGGACAGCTTCAGCATCTTGTTGTAGATCATGGCCTGGAACACATCAGACAATGTGAAGGAACTGTGTGATGTGAATTGTTCGTCTTCAATCTGTAAGATTATCTTTTATTTACTACATTTCTATTGGCCTTGGGGATACAAACATAAAAAGGACTATTCACTGCTCTGTGGGTCATAAAAGGTTTGCTCACCCAGTAAAACTACTAAGCTGGGGAGAGCAACACTAATCTTCACAACAATACAGCGTAAGCATTTCTAAGGCAACCGTTCGCGACCTGGAGCAAAACTTTCAATAAAATAACTTAAATGAGTTGTAAAGGAAACATTTGTTTGCCTAAAATTAATGTCTGCAAGGTAGACAGACAGAATAGTGTAATGAATATATTAAAAAACAAGTAAATGCCTATTAAATTCCTTCATCTATATCACCTCCGGCGTTCTAGTTTCTGTTCTCTCATTCACTTCCTGGTATGCGGCGCTCGTTCGTGTAATAACTACATTTCCCAGTATGCATTGTGGCACGCCCAGTAATTCACATCTCTAATGCCCTGTACACACGATCGGCTCATCCGATTAAAACGGACTGATGGATTTCTTCATCGTGCCTACACACCATCGGTTAAAAAAATGATTGTGTCAGAACGCGGTGAATTAAACATGACTATGTGCTGAGAAAAATGAAGTTCAATGCTTCCAAGCATGTGTCAACTTGATTCTGAGCATGCGTGGATTTTTAATCGATGGACGATCGTTTTTTTCTATCGTTTTTTTAACCATCAGATCATTTTAAAACAAGTTCCTAGTTTTTTAACCGATGGATAAAAAAACAATGGGGCCCACACACGATCGGTTTGTCTGATGGAAACGGTCCATCAGACCGTTTTCATCAGGCAAACCGATTGTGTGTACACGGCATAACACGTAGAGAGCGTTCTGCCGCACAGATATAGTTCCCAGGAGGGGGCGAGCATGTCACTGACCACCGCAGTAAAGTCTCCCTTCACGGTGGTGAGTAACAATCAGAAAAGCAGGAAGTGAACAGAACAGAGAAGAAATAGAGCAACTTCTGAGCAAAAACGAACAATGAGGAATCGAAAAGAGGAATGTCTGCAGGTAAAGGATGCTTATTATGAAAAAAAAAAGGTTTCCTTTACAACCCCTTTAAATGCCAGCATCCATATACAGAAATAGAGAAGACAATATAAATTAAACAATGTGTGTTTAGTAATACTTCAATTAATTTGAAGGTTTCAGTCATGTCCCCCTTCTTCTCTTTTTCCCTCAAGACTATACATTTTAAAGCTAAAGTTTAATATGCTTATTTTTTGCCTGGTTCCCCTTTCTCACCACAAATATGCAAAAAAATAAAATAAAATATACATAAAGAAAAAAAGAGGTCATCACTAGATCACTATCTTTCACTATGCAATGCGGGGCACTGCTGTTGGGAGGGGCCAACAGGGTAGCTTCCTAAAAACATCACAGCTACCAGACTCAGTACTTAGCACTCAGGCTGCGTTTACACCTGAGTGTTTTCAGCTCGTAAAACGCTTGTAAAACACCAGAAAAAACATCTAAAAAAAGTTCCAACAGGCAAAATCCCACTCATTTCAATGGCACCTCTGAGCATTTTGTCACCTGAAGCAAAACTTCTGGAGCTACTAGTCTGTCTGGAAGCTGAGGGGTAGCCGGAACAACCGCTGACAGGAACAGCCCCTGACAGAAACAGGCTTTTTTCAAATCTCACTGTGCCCTTACATTTCATGCCTCACTGTGCCCTTACATACCATGCCTCACTGTGCCATTACATTACATTACATGCCTCACTGTGCCATTACATTACATGCCTCCACTGTGCCATTACATTACATGCCTCACTGTGCCATTACATTACATGCCTCACTGTGCCATTACATTACATGCCTCACTGTGCCATTACATTACATTACTGTGCCATCACTTGCCCCCACTGTGCCATCACTTGCCCCCACTGTGCCATCACTTGCCCCCACTGTGCCATCACTTGCCCCCACTGTGCCATCACTTGCCCCCACTGTGCCATCACTTGCCTCCACTGTGCCATCACTTGCCTCCACTGTGCCATCACTTGCCCCCACTGTGCCATCACTTGCTCCCACTGTGTCGGCCAAGACGATCTCCCTACCTTATTTTTTTGCAGATTTTGGCTTCCAGGCTGCGGGCATCGATGATTTAAAAGCCGCGCCTTCTCCTCAGACTGTTCCAATATGCAACTAAGATATGACGGAGTAAGAGACTTACGCCCCTCGTATCTTAGCACAATTCCGGCGTATCTTGCTTTCTGAATACAGAAAAAAGATACGCCGGCGCATCCTAGAATTTACGCGGCGTATCAACAGATACGCCGTGTAAATTCTTTCTGAATATGGCCCATAGTGGCCAAACCCAAAAAAAAAGGGAACCACAGGAGTGTGATGAGTGTTATCAAAGAGGGAACAATTGAAGTCAGAATTTGGCCCAAACTGGAAGATGATAGATATGTGTGTTCCCTGTACTCCTTACATATTGGCTACATTAAGGCAGCAGAAGGGAGCTCAGCTTTAGCTACTGTATCTATTAGGAGATAAATGCTACAAGGCTGCTCAGTTCTCTTCATCAGACTCTGCTACATGTTTACATTTTTGTGCTATTTTCTACATTTCACAATGTGTTTGGCAAGGACGATGGCAGGTTTCTCACAGTGGACCTGACCTCAAATGATTAATAATTGTTTACTAAGAGGAAACATCTAGAATTGTCAATTATGCCTAAACAGTAATCTGAAAAGAATTAGCGTTTGTTTTAAAGGGGTTGTAAAGGTTGGTTTTTATATTTTCTTTCTCAATATTTTGATTGAATTTTCAATTCTCAAATAAAAAATACAAACTGTAAACATACATCTGCAGTTACACAGTGAAATGGCTTTAATGGGGTTGTAAAGGTTGTTTTTTTTATTTCCTAAATACGTTCTTTTAACCACTTCAGCCACGGGCCATATTGCTGGTCAATGACCGGGCCACTTTTTGCGATTCGGCACTGCATCGATTTAACTGACAATTGCGCGGTCGTGTGACGTGGCTCCCAAACAAAATTGATGTCCTTTTTTTCCCACAAATAGAGCTTTCTTTTGGTGGTATTTGATCACCTCTGCGGTTTTTATTTTTTGCGCTATAAACAAAAATAGAGCGACTATTTTGAAAAAAAATAATATTTTTTACTTTTTGCTGTAATAAATATCCCCAAAAATATATAAGAAAAATTTTTTTTTCCTCAGTTTAGGCCGATACGTATTCTTCTACATATTTTTCATAAAAAAAACAAAAAACGCAATAAGCATTTATTGATTGGTTTGCGCAAACTTTATAGCGTCTACAAAATAGGGCATAGTTTTATGGCATTTTTATTAATATATATTTTTTTACTAGTAATGGCGGCAAACAGTTATTTTTATCGGTACTGCGACCTTATGGCGGACACTTCGGAAACTTTTGACACATTTTTGGGACCATTTGCATTTTTATAGCGATCAGTGCTATAAAAACGCATTGATTACTATAAAAATTCCACTGGCATGGAAGGGGTTAACACTAGGGGGTGAGGAAGGAGTTAATTATGTTCCCTGTGTGTGTTTTAACTGAAGGGGAGGTGGGACTGACTTGGGGAAATGCCAGATTGCTGTGCATACATCGCATTTCTCCCCCTGGCAGGACCGGGAGCTGTGTGTTTATAACGAGCGATCGCGGGTGCCCGTTAGTGATCGCGCCCGCCGGGCACGCGCGTCCGGACCAGGGGCACGCGCCCCTATTGGCTGGATCACGAGATGATTTATAGCTACGTGATCTCGCGCAGCCGAGCCGACCTGCCGTCGTATAACTGCGTCGGCTGGTCAGCTAGTGGTTAAGCTAGTGCATTGTTGGTTCACTTACCTTTTTCTTTGATTTTCCTTCTAAATGTTTTTTTTCTTTGTCTGAATTTCTCACTTCCTGTTTCTCCTTAGTAAGCTTGCCCCCATCATAATTTACCTTCTAAATGTTTTTTTTCTTTGTCTGAATTTCTCACTCTGTTTCTCCTCACTAAGGTCTCACTGCAGGGATGTAGTCCCAAGGGAGGGGGTGAGCACACTGACTAACCCCCAGCCAGAACAGCTCGGATGATGGTGACAAGCTTACTGAGGAGAATCAGGAAGTGAGAAATTCAGACAAAGAAAAAAACATTTAGAAGGGAAATCGAGGGAAAAGGTTAGTGAACCAACAATGCACTAGCTTAACCACTTGTCCTCCGCCCACGGTCAAAAGAAGGCAGACGGAGGACTCCATTGTCCCGACATCACGTCATATGACGTGATGTCCTTTTAAAGCCGTGGGCGCGCGCACCCGCCGCTCTGCTGGGATCCCGGTGCGAGTGCCCGGCGGCAACGATCGCCGCCGGGCACACGCGATTGCCCAGTAACTGAGCGGGGACGTGGAGCTCTGTATGTAAACACAGAGCTGCACATCCCTGTCAGGGAGAGAGGAGACAGATTGTGTTCCTTGTACATAGGGACACAATCGGTCACCTCCCCCAGTCACCCCCCCTCCCCCTACAGTTAGAACACTCATAGGACACACATTTAACCCCTTCCCCGCCCCCTAGTGGTTAACCCCTTCACTGCCAGTCACATTTATACAGTAATATGCAATATTTATAGCATTGTTCACTGTATAAATGTAAATGGTCCCAAAAATGTCAGAAAAGTGTCCGAAGTGTCCGCCATAATGTCGCAGTCCCAATAAAAAAATCGCAGATTGCCGCCATTAATAGTAAAAAAAAAAAAAATGCCATAAACTATCCCCTATTTTGTAAACGCTATAAATTTTGCGCAAACCAATCGATAAACGCTTATTGCATTTTTTTTTTACCAAAAATATGTAGAAGAATACGTATCGGCCTAAACTGAGGAAAAAAATATTTTTTTTATACATTTTTGGGGTTATTTATTATAGCAAAAATTAAAAAATATTGCATTTTTTTCAAAATTGTCGCTCTATTTTTGTTTATAGCGCAAAAAATAAAAACCGCAGAGGTGATCAAATACCACCAAAAGAAAGCTCTATTTGTGGGAAAAAAAGGACGCCAATTTTGTTTGGGAGCCACGTCGCACGACCGCGCAATTGTCAGTTAAAGCGACGCAGTGCCGGAAGCTTAAATTTTGTCTGGGCAGGAAGGGGGTGTAGGTGCACAGTAGGCAAGTGGTTAAAGGAACCTATTTAGAAAACAAACCTTTACAAGCCCTTTAAATTCTTCTAAAAAAACACTGCATTTCCCCTGCCTAGGAACTCCTATTCTGCAGCCTCATAGCTGTACATGTGCAGTATGAGATCACCTCAGGCCGCGTACACACGGGGAGACATGTCCGCTGAAACATGTCCGACGGATCGTTTCCAGCGGACATGTCTCCTCGGATTTTGGTCCGATGGCGTGAACACACCATCGGACGAAAATCCCCTCGGACTGAGGACGAGGTGACGTTGGCGCCGCTACGTCACCACTCCAGGAAGTAAAATACTTCCACGCATGCGTCGAATCCATTCAGTGCAGTACAAGGCATAATACATAAATAATGAAGATGAATTGTGTTTAAGCAGGGTTCCACCCGCAATTTTTTTTTTTTAAAGTCTAGCTGCTGACTTTTAATAAAGGACACTTACCTGTGCTAGGCTCCTGCGATGTCGGGCCCCCCGAGGCCAATCGTTCAATCCTGGCAGCTCCCGGCGCCGCCACCCTTACTAAGGGAAACAGGCAGTGGAGCCTTGCAGCTTCACTGCCCGTTTCCTGCTGCGCATGTGCTAGTCTCATGGTGCTTTTGTGAATGGGCGGCTGCTTTCTGGGATACACACAGTTCCCAGAAGGAAGTGTCCCATTCCCCAGAGGACGAGGAAGGAGACCTGCCGTGGTATGGGAAGAGGCAGATTAGGAACATCCGCATAGCAACCCCAAAATAAATTTGTTTCACATTGGGTTTTTTTTGCATGATTTTGGTTAATTTTTTTTTTTTTTTAGGGTGGACCACTTTAAGAATGAGCATGGTTGGATGAAAAAATCCTGCAGAGAGGACTTCCACCTAACAAATGTAAGCACAGTACAACTATGATTAAACTCTACTGAAATACCTGGACTCTTTGGGGGAGTGTTAGATTTCCATCACTATGTGAACTAGAACTATTGTTAGGGACAGTAGGTGTTGCGCTCACCAGTAATGCTCCACGCAGGTTGATTCCCGTCTCTATGGCGACATAATAGGAAGCCTGCAGGAATGTCCTTTGGAGGATTAGGGCCAGAAATAAAAGAACTGCCAATACATAGTACTGCTCCAAAAATTCCTTGGAAGACATGAAGTAGACATTGACGAAGGTAGTTTTTTGTAGATCCTGGAAAAGGGATGAAAAATAAATTGTTAACAGGATAACAATGACTAGATGAGGCCACATATAAAAGTAGAGAAAACAGGTCTGTGGGGTGGAAAAATATTTATTAAAATTTAGCCAGTAAAGTGAAAGTGAAGATGGCTGGTCCAAGAAGGAGGTGTTTGTTTTACTGCTGATGGGCAATCTGGAGTGCAATGTTGGAACTGTCGGGAATATCTAAGGTAAAGATAGCAGACGACAGAAGTATTAATAGCCTTCTTTTGCATACAACTTTTATATTTATGGTCGTGGCCCTCTGACTGAGAGTGATGTGGATCACATAAACACGCGACAAGACTTACAACATAAATAGACCTGAAGTGTGCCTTGGTGGTCTGGTCAGTATGTCAAGAAAAGGGGGCATACCCAAAGTAAGTAATGGGTAGTTAATTGAAGAAGGATATGCTGAGAAGTGCCCTGAAAAAGGGAAGGGCGGGAGGGTGTCGAATGCGATTGAATGCGCAGACTTACGGACATGAGGTGAGCTGGGAAGAGTCGGCCCAGTGACGTGTAGTACTGCACACTTAACCGACAAAGAGCATGTGTGAGTGGGCTGCTTAAATACCCTCCGGGCTCCTCCCATAAACTCAGGCCACCATACTGGCCTTCTTATATATTTTTTGGAGGTAGCAGAATTGCTTTAAAGATTTGGGACAAAAGGGAGGGCCGGACAACAGGAGAACTTAAATCTAAACTTCAGGCTCAGGGCCGATCCTAGGGTCACAGGCGCCTGGGTGCAGAAATATTTCTGGCGCCCCCACATGGGCGTTGACCTTTTACTACTTTACAAATGTTTCTATGGCAATGACTTAACCACAGAGATGCACCCCCACGAAGACTTCATTACCCTGGGATACTTACATGATCTCTTAACAATAAACAAAATACAGGAAGAGAAGGAGAGTACTTTATTGGGACCTGGAGGGGGAGGGGCCCTCTGTGATGGACACAGAGAGGGCTTCTGTTAGAGAGTCTGTTAGAAAGACCCCCAGACATACTACAGACATAATACAGTAGACAGTCAGGCCTCGTACACACGATCAAATCTGTCTGCTGGAAACGGTCTGCTAGACCGTCCCAGCAGACAGATTCGATCGTGTGTACGGGCGAGCAGACGGATTTGGCCACCCGACAGATTGGAAAGCATGCTTACCAATCCGTCGGCTGGGAACCCGTCCGCCCGACATGTCTGCTGGTTAGTACGCTAACCAGCAGACATGTCTTCTCGCACACGCGCCAAATGATTTCGACGCATGCGCGGAAGTGTTTTACTTCCTGGTTCGGTGACGTGGCGGCGTCAACGTCACCGCCGCGTCACCGACACGTCAGCGCGCTGTCTGCTGGCGGGGATTTTGGTTTGCTAGTGTGTACACGCGAGCAAACCAAAATCCAAGCAGACCGATTTGTTCAAATCGGTCGGTCCGACCGATTTGAACAAATAGATTGCCTCGTGTGTACGAGGCCTCAGAGACTGCAGACATGATACAGGAGACGGTCACAGACTGCAGACATGATACAGGAGATGGTCACAGATTGCAGACATGATACAGGAGACCTTAACAAACGGTAGACATGATACAGGAGATGGTCAGAGACTGCAGACATGATACAGAAGACGGTTAGAGACTGCAGACATAGTACACAAACAAGAAGAGAAGAAGGGAGAACTCTGGCACTTCGGCGCCCCCACATCTGCAGGCGCCTGGGTGCAATTCACCCTGTGCACCCTGCCTAGGATCGGTCCTGTTCAGGCTTGCACAGTTGTACAGGCTCCTCTTCTGTACTGTAATTGCTTATTATGATTTCACTGCACACTGTGAGCTTCTCACAATGTGTATTTGAAGCTTCAGGATTTCAGATAGAGCCCACCACATATGGGTGTTACCTAGGGTGATCTGCATGCAAATACAGCCTGCCTAGGAATGCTCACTCCTTGAAACTGACATCCACTCCACAAGGTATTTTAGGGGCTGTGGGCTCTAGAGAGGAGTATTGAGGCAGGGTGCTCTGATGTTTTCAGAAAGCTGTCAGGCCCTCCTACCAGCAACAATCTGGCTGCAATGCATAGGGGTCTAAAATAAGGCAATGTAATGAAAACTGTTTTTTTTTTTAAATTTCTTTAGCATGTTAATGGGAAAGAGTAAGAAACCAGGAACTGCAAAATCTAAGAAGCAAGTGACGATTAAAACAGAATACTTCATCAATCATATGGTGAAGATATATATGCCCTGTTGTCTGGATCACCTTTTGTTGCCTGACAGCTTTAGGCCCTGATGAAGGCCCCTCAGACCACTGAAGCATGTTGGAGTTATCACAGATACTATGATCAATAAATGAAATCTGGACTTCATTACATGCAATCTACTTCCTGCAATCCTGATAAGCAGTAAAAATCTGAAAGGGGTTGCAACACTTTCCTGCACAATCCAGAGTTAAAAAAAAAAAAAAACTTTTGCTAGAGATTCATGTAAAGAAAAAGGTTGAGAATACAAGTGACCCAAAAAAATGAAAAATGTTGTTTTTATTTAGAGTTTACCCTGTGCTTGGTCTATACACACTAATCGCAGCTTGGAGAAGGCTGGGGACTTCACACACACCCAAAACATAACTTGAACACATTTTCCCAGAATGCCCCCTACACCGCATCCTACATTGTATGGAAGTCATGTACACACACCTGCTCTTGTTTGGTCTCGGTGTAGTTTCCCAGATTTTGAACAATCCCAGAGATGCAGAGGGGTCCAGCGAAGCCCAGCAGATCGGCCAAGTAGCGGAAGGTGCTGCTCAATAGTATGGGGCGGCCAAATGCCTTGTATATGGCCACCCAGATGGAGGGGGTCTTGTGAGGTTGGTCAATGGCCTTTTTCTAAGGAGAAAGAATAATGTAAATAATTTACTGAGATCTGCGCAATGAACACAAATATTGCCTGCGAGTGAATTTTTTGGGGTTTGCACCCTTAATTAATTCATTTATTTAAGCGGCTGCCCCTACTTAATTTACCTATAGGTGAGATAATGATATGAGTGAGGAGTGGAAGTAGAATTGGCGCTAGCTTATTTAATATATAAATATAAAGTGCAGTGCTGTTAGTGTGAAAAAACAGTGGTAAATGGTCAAATACAGATAAAAAATGCACATTAATAAAATCCTTGTGCCAAAAGTGCTAGTGATATCCAGTCCAAAACATGTGCATAAAATAGACTAACAAAGAAAATATATTAATAAATAAAAATAAATATGATGAGAAAGTGCTTTGTGCCGATGTGAACGTCTTGTTCTGTAATTCACACAGTGATCCACTCAAACTGTGCTCCTATGTGGACCGCACTCACCGGATTTTCACCCCCTATTGGGGTTTACAGCGTTCACAGTGTATGCCACTGGTTTAAATATAGAAAAAACTGCGCTAATCAAAAATAGAAAATAAGCTGCTACATACAAACAAACAAAGCCACTGGAATAGTAAACAGAAAATGTAGCGCTAATATGCTCAACTAAGCAATGTGTAATACCATGTGAAGCAACCACATTCATAATAAAGTGCATTAACCTCCCTGGCGGTATGATTCTTTCAGATTTTAGGTGCTAAAAGCGGTACCATTATTTGCAAGGGAATTTGGCGTTTTATACTGTAGGCTTGTAATTCTTAGGAATAACTCACTGAAATCTATCCAAACAAGAGTCTAATAGGCATCCTGGGTATGATTTTTTTTTTTTTTCTTATTAAAAATTATAATATAATAAATAATTATAAAAAATTATAACAAATAATAATATAATTATAGTAAAAATTATTCAATAATGTAATCAAATCAAAATCACTGAAATTTGCTCAGTTGCAGAATTTTTGCTGTCATTATTTTTTTTGTTTTTATGACGAATTTCCCCACAAATCGCTATCGCTAAATTCTGCAAGTGATTCTGATTTATTATCGCTGTTTTTTAGCTGCTCTAAAACAATTTTTGCCATAAAGGGACACTTTTGGTTGCTATGGGCAATCTACAGTTTGCAGGGAGAAAGAACAGTTTTTATTATATAAAAGGACATGTAGTGTACAGGGCAGACCACTAGGGACATGGGGGGTGTGTATTTTTTACATACAGTACTGTAATCTATAAGATTACAGTGTACTGTATGTATAGTGTTTGTTTACTTTTTTAAATTTGGTGCCGTTCCCCCCCCCTACGTCGCGACGCTCGCAGGGAAGGGAATCGGCGGAACACACAGCATCAGGCGGACATCCGCCCGCCGTGTACTGCGGGGTATCATCGCTGGATCGCAGAGAAAAGATAAGTAAACTTTTTTCTGCATCCAGCGAGGCAAGTCCGTGTGTGGCACGGGGTTACCGATCGTAGCTTTAAAATCTCACCCCGTGCCACACACGCGAAGACCGCCAGGGAGGTTAACATGAACTACCAACACATGTAATGAGGTAGCCTAAACAGTGCTCAAATGGGAAAAGAAAGTTCCAAAGTCTATATCTTTGGCTGGTCTTTGATTGGTCAGCAGGTCTACAGAACGCGCCCCCTTGCTCCATCGTATTGGTGCACGCTGTATTGCACGTCTGATTGGTGTGGGCAAGGGGTCATTGTATGAGGACCTCTGATTGGTGCGCGCGCTGTTGTATGAGCGCTGCACCGATCGGAGATATTCCAGGCGTCCTCACACTTGGTTTACTAATATGATTACGTCGTTTTCTGTGACCGATGAATGGCACTGACATCCGGATTATGTTGTCCCTGGAGGTTGATTGCTGATATTGTTCTCATTATACAACGGGTTTACAACACACCAGGGTGTCCCCAAACATACAAATCAGTGAGATGCTCACTCTGTGACACGATATAAGGCATGTCACGATTCACATTTCAGCCAAGTTCATTGATATTATGTATCCCTTTCCCGATGGCTATGGGATATATATTATATCAGTGTGTGTTGTTTTTTAAATATTTTTTTAATGTTATTTTGGAACTAATGAGCAGTCTATAGGTAACCAATGAACTTGTTGGATTTCTCTTTTGTATCTATTGTGATGCAATGTATATTTGTTACATCATTTCCTGTCTCAGACACCACCCTGTTGGGGAAGGGCCTAATAGCCATTTTGTATATTTAAGTGAGCAATATGGGGGTGCCTCTTCATGCCCCTGTTGAAGGCTTATGTATCCGAAACGCGTCGGGTAACACTACTGAGCACCCCATATTGCTATTGAGTACGTGATCACTTTTATTTTTGTAATTTTATGACTTTTATTAATAAACCTTTTTGGTTTTATTGACCTACGCTATTGGAGCTTTCTTTTTTCTTTATTTTTCCATATTATAAACGTATGGCTTATTGGAGCCTTAGCCATATTCTTGTCTACAGTCCTGGATTGATTATCTAAGAACTACACCTGGAGCTGACGGTTCTGATGTAGCACGCTATTCAAACATACCTGGTTCCTGTGGTCCATGTCCAGTTGAAGTTCCAGTCGACATACACGGCTCTTCTCCGGTTGCAGTGGTCCCGGATTCCATGTACCACTATGTCTGAATGACTCTCTACTATATAGTATTAGAGTCCAACCCATCTGGTAAGCGTGTCCACACTTACTCTATACCTTGATGTTATTGTGACCGTCATAGATTTCTACAGACAATGTGTACACCTGTCGGATAGCAGCTCATCTGTCTCCTGCACCTATCTTACATTGATTCTCATTCAACTTTAAGATATAGACTTTGGAACTTTCTTTTCCCATTTGAGCACTGTTTAGGCTACCTCATTACATGTGTTGGTAGTTCATGTTAATGCACTTTATTATGAATGTGGTTGCTTCACATGGTATTACACATTGCTTAGTTTGAGCATATTAGCGCTACATTTTCTGTTTACTATGCCACTGGTTTAGTCGACCTGACGTCATCTGGAGCGTCCTGAACGCCACAGAATGCATTCAGGACGTTTCAGATGACGTCAGGTTGATGAAACCGGTCGAGCGATTCGATAGAATGCCACAACACTTCCGTTTTTTGCATGTAAAGATATGCTCTTTTGAAACAGCTAAAGTGTGAGTACCCAACTGATTTAATTAATAAAAACTGAATTTTTAAACTGTACTACACTATTTGTTACCCCCTTTTTTCACCTTCATATGGGATAACCACTGGGAACACCACCAGGATTACAGCAGGACGTACCTTTGCCAGAGTGCTGCACAGTTGCATACACTATGAACGCTGTAACCCCCAAGAGGGGGTGAAAATCTGGTTCACATAGGAGCACAGTTTGAGTGGATCACTGTGTGAATTACAGTACTAGACGTTCACATCAGCACAAAGCACTTTCTCATCATATTTATTTTTATTTTTATTTTATTTATTTATTTTCACTTTTTTTGTCAGTTTATTTTATGCACATGTTTTGGACTGGATATCACTAGCAATTTTGGCACAAGGATTTTATCAATGTGCATTTATCTGGATTTTATCATTTACCACTGTGTTTTTTCACACTAACAGCACTGCACTTTATATTTATATATTAAATAAGCTAGCGCCAATTCTACTTCCACTCCTCACTCATAAATAAAGTATTGGTTTGGTACATTTTTATCATTTGAGCACCCACAAATCTCTTTACTACACTCCTAAGGAATATAGAGGTGCAATGTTTGCTATAACAGTGCTGGCCTGGGCTGTATTACAAAGTCACATAGTTAATAGGATTGAATGCTATTGAGTGCTATTCTTTCTTAGCCAAAATAAGCAAAGCGGCAAATATAGATGTTTCAAAAATTAAAAATGATCTTGTACAGGGCAGTTTGCCCATTTAAAAAGAACCCATTTAGGGGGAGGGGTGGGGAGTTTAAATAGGCCCTGTCACTGTACCCAGAATGGGCAAGGTGGCAGTGTCTCTTTAAAGTACAGGCGGCCCCCTACTTACAAACATCCAACTTACAAACGACTCCTACTTACAAACGGAGGGAGACAACAGGAAGTGAGAGAAAATCTACCCCTAGGAAGGGAAATTCTCTCCTGTAAGAGTTATTATTATGGGAAAAAGACATCTCCTCTCCACTGATGCTTTATCACCAGTCCATGTTTCCCTAACAATCCAATTTTTTCTAAATCCAATTGTCATTGGGACAGGAAGTGAGGTGAAATCTTCTGAACAGGCACACAGACAGCAAAACAAATGTTACAGGGGTGATAACCCTTCCCCATGCTATCCAAAAAGCTTAAAAATTGATTTTTGGGCTGGAGCTACACTTAAAATATGTACATGTTCTGACTTACAAACAGATTCTACTTAAGAACAAACCTACAGTTCCTATCTTGGTTGTAACCAGGGGACTGCCTGTATAAAGTAGAACTCTACAACACAATAAAGAATAACATACGTGATGCATTTGGTTACAAGTATTAACACAGCAGTTTTTGTTTTTTAAGATTCCCTGTAACATTTTACCACCTGTTAATTTTACCAGTAAATCTGTTTTTTTATTTATTTTTTATTTTTTTTACTTACAAAAAGATTTTATTGGAAACACAGAAATACTCCAAGTGAATCATATTACATTAGATCAGGATGCACGTAGACAGAAAGAGATCAAGTACCATAACCAAGAATGCTCAATGAATGATAACTGCACCATAAAGTGCAAGGGTAGAGTGACAATGCTTTTAAAAGGGTGAGGATAACTGGCTAAGCTTAAAGTGGATGTAAACCCAAAAAACATTTTTTTTTTATGTCACAATGTAGAGTATAAGATTTCCTATCATCTGTGCCCAGTCTTGCCACACAGAGTTAATCCAGCGCTGAGTAATCCTCTTGTAATGTTCAGTGCAAATTAACAGAATTCCAGATAAACACCTGCCAAATTATAAAGTCCGTTTCTCTGTTTTTTCTTTCAGTGACAGATTATTTACATATCTAGCTTGGTCATGTTTATCATATGTTATGTTTTGTTTATCATAACATGGGATGATCCAAAGTTCATTGTATATTACCAGGATGTGTTATGTGGGGGAGGGGTGGATTTCTCACTTTTTATATCTCATGTTATGATAAACATGTCTGAGCTACATATGTAAATAACCTGTCACTCAAAGCAAGAAGAGAGAAAACTGACTTTTTATTTAGGCAGTTTTTTATCTGGAAGGCTGTTCATTTTACTGAACATTGAAAGAGGATTACTCAGATCTGGATTAACTCTGTGTGGCAAGACTGGGCACAGATGATAGGAAATCTTATACTCTACATTGTGACTTAAGAAAAAAAAATGTTTGGGGGGGTTTACATCCACTTTTTTAAGGCCCCAAATTACTTGCTAGGAGGTAATATGGATGGAAAGCTTAATAAGGGGCTCTACCACTATAGCTTTAACAAAAAAAAACAAAAAAAACTCTGAATGTGTGACAAAAAAAAAAGAAAGAAAAGAAAGGAAGTAAAGGAAGATAGGATGTAGCGAAAGAAAATTAGGGGTAAAATAATGATAGGGAAAATGGATATACGCCAGGAATAGGGGATTATATATTAGGGTGGGAATGTAAAGTGACAAGGGGTAGAAGGAAGGAAAAACATTAAGGAAAGAAAGAAAGAGAGAGAGAGAGAGAGAGAGAGCAAAAAAGAAAGAACGAAAGAACAAAAGAAAGAAAGAAAGAAAGAAAGAGAAAGAAAAAGAAAGAAAGAAAGAAAAAGAAAGAAAGAAAGTTCCCAGAGGCTTCCAAGGTTAGCTAGAGAATATGTTGCTGGAAAATAATATAGGATTTTTGTAAAGGCCCCAAAATACTTGCCAAGAGGTAATATGGATTAAAAGCACAATTAGGGGCTCCACCACTATAGGTTTAAAAAAGAGAAACTGTAAGTTGAAGGAGGTATATGTCTGTTGTGAACTAGGATAAATATTGGGTCATGGCTGCCAGATCAAGAGGAATTTGTTGGGAGTGTCATTTACTGTAATATAGCAGTTAATTTATTGTTAATGAACATGCTAGAAGTGTGACTCTTGGCTTCTGGAAAATTCAGGAGACAGGGATTTTCATGCCTGGGTGATAGTTTGCATGGTAGCTATAAACAGGGCTTTTTTTCTGGGGGAACTTGGTGGAACTCAGTTCCACCACCTTTGGCTCAGACCCTTTGGTGCCTGCTCACCACAATCACTTGTGAACACAGAAGTCTGGTTTCTGTGTTTACAAGTGACTGCTTTGTAACCCCCTGAACTCTGCACACTGTATGTAATGCAATTCTGGTATTTAATGCCCCTTTAAGACCCTTCTACTGTTTGTGAAATCTGAACGGGTCGTGGTTGAGTTCCTGCACCTATTTTCTGAGAAAAAAAGCTCTGGCTATAAATATATGTAATATGACCATTCATCTGTGACAAGTAATATTATCAATAAGTTTATGAAGCAACGCCTCCCAAGGGTAATTTCAAAGATTGATCAACAGAATTGAGGTAATCATTGTATAGACCCTTAACCACAAGCGGGGAATCTTAGGGCAGGTCCTCCAAATATTCACCACATCTCCTGTAGCTTGGCACCCTTTGAAGCAAGTTTCAGTAGATCTGTAATTTTTCTATTTCCATTACTAGACCAAGATCTTCAGCAATTGTGACAATTACAGGGGTTGGAACAATCAATATAACACCAGCCAGCTTTTGTTCAGAAAAAAAAATGCATAAAGGCTAGGTTCACCTGTTCCATAAAACAGTCTATGTAATTGAGGGGCCCCAGTAGATATTAAATAAATTGTGCAGATTTGAAAAAAATGTTCAGTAAGTTTGTCATCATATCTATAGACAATTGTATCCTCCCTGAAAGCTTGGCTAAAAAACTCCGTTAGCAATCCCCACACCCAGCCTTGTTGCTAGGACATGAAAATCGTTGGGCACTCTCCCAACATTACATTAGCAAAATTCAAAGAATTACTAGCTGGGAGTATTTTGTTTCCAGGGGGCCAAAATGGCATACAGGCATGGCAATAAAATTCCTAAAACATTTACAAATCTGCACAGTTTTTAGTACCTATATAAGCCCCTTGACTGCACAGTTTTATGGACAACTGTGAACTTTAAAAAAGAGTTATCCGGAGTCTGCCTCCTTTTTTTATTAAAACTGCATGTCCATCTAAGTCTAAGGCCTCGTACACACGAGGCAATCTATTTGTTCAAATCGGTCGGACCGACCGATTTGAACAAATCTGTTTGTTAGGATTTTGGTTTGCTCGCGTGTACACACGAGCAAACCAAAATCCCCGCCAGCAGACGACGCGCTGACGTGTCGGTGACGTTGACGCCGACACGTCACCGCACCAGGAATTAAAACACTTCCGCGCATGCGCCGAATCCATTCGGCGGCGGTGCGGGACGACATGTCTGCTGGTAAGTGTACTAACCAGCAGACATGTCGGGCGGACGGATTCCCACCCGATAGATTTCAAAGCATGCTTTGAAATCTGTCGGGTGGCCAAATCCGTCGGCTCGGCCGTACACACGATCGAATCTGTCTGCTGGGACGGTCTAGCAGACCGTTTCCAGCAGACAGATTTGATCGTGTGTACGAGACCTTAGACTACCCTCTGCAAAGGGTGGCAATGTTGCTGTTTGATTGCAATGCTAAACGAACATCATTGTCACCCTATTACAGAAAGTGGAAAATATAATCTACTGTATGTGCAGGTAATAAAATTGTTGCGGACAAAATCTGCGGTGTTAATGCTACTGAAAGACTACATCATACGTTTTAATTTTCCCCAGTATCCTATTAAATTTGAGGACTAAGATGACTGTTAAAATTCAGATCTTTGTTATTCTGGAGGGTCAGTTTAAGGATGAGGGCCCTGGATCGATCAGAGCCAAGTCTTTCTTATATAAAGTGACGTCCTACAAATTCCCAGCTGTCGGCAGTGTTGTCAAATTTTGTGTTGAGTTGTGTGTTTGCAATGTTCTTGTATATGTCACGTCACTGGAATGGTGGCCTGACAGATCTGAGCTATGGAGCAATCTGATTGGCTCACACCCAGAAATTTGTTTAAAGCACAACCAGACAAGTGGCTCACCTCACAATGGAAAAACACATTACATGCCAAATCTCTGCAACGGAGAAATGACTGTTCAGAGGCCCGCTTTTCCGATAATGAGCTTAACCCCTCTATGTGAGATCGCTTCTCCATCTCTCTCTACTATGATGGCCAGCCAAGGGGCACACCCCTGGGATTATTGGGTCTCTATACTCGAGGGAAAATGATTGAGCAAAACATTTTTATTGGATAGAAAGGGTGAATGAGGGCGCTAGAAAGTGTAGTGGCTTAACTATTAGGTTAAGCAAAAAACCCAATTAGGGTGTGAGTGGATGCATCAGGTGGATGCCTAATTAGCAACAAACCATGTTGACAATACCAATGGTGCAAAAGAACAGACAATTACATTTGAATAACTGGGTGAACAAAATAACTATGTGAACAAAAAAAGTACAATAAAATAATGTTAATAGATATTGGGTGATGATGAAAACCTTCTGATCATTTGCTTGCTAGGAAGGTGATTAGATCAAGACACTCATTTGACAGTAAGTGGTCTGTCTCACAAAAATATATATAAATAGTCCAATGCAATAACTGAGATGCAGAAAGGTAGGCAGGAATGCAGGGTATCTGGTCACAGATGTGCTTGTTACACCTTCACCATGGAAATTCCTAATGTCACCAAAAAGTGCAGGAGAGCTGTATTGCGCTTACCAAAAGTAGAGACCTTCTCTCACTGCCTGCCTGCTTGCCCTCTCTGGGGACCCTGATGTAACGGGAAGCTCTCTGGGGAATCCCGATGTAAGGGGGGCTTTTTGGGGACCCTGATGTAAGGAGGAGGCTCCCTGCAGACCATGATGTAAGAGGAGGCTCTCTGGGCACCCTGATGTAAGGGGAGCTCTCTGGGAACCCTGATGTAAGGGGGGCTCTCTGGGGACCCTGATGTAAGGGGGGCTCTCTGGGGACCCTGATGTAAGGGAGAGGCTCTCTGGGGACCCTGATGTAAGGGAGAGGCTCTCTGGGGACCCTGATGTAAGGGAGAGGCTCTCTGGGGACCCTGATGTAAGGGAGATGCTCTCTGGGGACCCTGATGTAAGAGGAGGCTCTCTGGGGACCCTGATGTAAGGGGAGGCTCTCTAGGGACCCTGATCTAAAGTGGCCACTCTGGGGACCATGATGTAAGAGGAGGCTCTCTGGGGACCCCGATGTAAGGGGAAGGTTCTCTGGGATGTAAGGGAGGCCCTCTGGGGACCCTGCTGTAATGAGGAGTCTCTCTGGGGACCCTGGTGTAAAAGGAGGCTCTCTGGGGACCCTGATGTTAGGGGCATTTGGGGACCGTGATGTAAGGGTGCGGCTCTCTGGGTACCCTAATGTAATGAGGGGGGCTCTGTGGAATCCTGATGTAAGGGGGGCTCTCTGGGAACCCTGCTGTAAGGGGAGGCTCTCTGGGGACTCTGATGTAAGAGGAGGCTCTCTGGGGACCCTGATGATAGGGGCATTTGAGGACCCTGATGTAAGGGTGAGGCTCTCTGTGGAATCCTGATGTAAGGGGGGTTCTCTGGGGACCCTGATGTAATGATAATATATAATGTAATATATATATATATATATATATATATATATATATATACACACACACATGTATATTATATACAGTACATGTGTATGCCCACCCAAGCATATGACTTTCTTTACTTCGTTGCTATGGGCTCTAGCCTCAGATCTTTTGTAGACCTAACACTCTAATGCTGTGGTAGCTTTATGTTTGTTACCATGTGGCAACATATTACATGTGATGGTGTGACCCCAAGGCATTCCCTCTTAATGACACCCCAATACACCTTAATGACAGACATGTGTTGAAGCGCAGTGCAATACACTAATGTGTGATGCACTATGGCAAATGCCGCATGCATGATTTTTGCTCCCTTGTAGTGTGTTGGGAAGCCCATTCAAATAAACATCCTGCCCTAGCACAACGCACATAATGGGTGACACAATGTGCGTTACCATGCATACTTGCACAGCAGTAGACCTGTTTGGTGTGAATGGACTCTCATTACTTAGCATGTTGAACTTATATGTGAAGACATGTCCACCTAAATGACCTTTCCAGTCTGTGTTTGGGAATTGTTAGAGTTCAGTCTGGGGAAGCAGAGAACGCAGAGACTTCTGGTTCTGGAATATGTCACAGCACAGGGAAGTACACACATTGTGTGATATATAATGCAGACTAGACACACTGCTGATATTATGCCTGACGTGATAACTAGTACACATTTTCAATTCCTTAGAAGCTGTTTTCTGGGCTTCTCTTCAATATTTTACTGTCACTTGTATGGTGAACACAAACATGGCCTCCTTTGGATCTAGAATGCAAAAAAAATTCCAGCATGATATGTGCAGGGAAGATTTCTGTTGCTTAGAAACACTCTGCTTGTTTCTGATAGCATTTGTTAAGAAATGCAGAAATGTCACTGAATTGCCATCAAAACACAAAACAGGAAGATTCCCTAAAGGGAAATAGAAGTTTCTAATTTGAGTAGAATAGGAATTAACAATGGTTATGAGACTGCTTTTTAGAGTAATGCCGCGTACACACGATCACTTTTTGTTTTGTTTTATCTCATGAAACAAAACGACGTTTTTCAAACGATGTTGCATACACACCATCGTTTTCTGAAAATGCTCTTGCAAAGCGCGGTTACGTAAGACACTTTCGACGGCACTCTGTTCCATTGAAGCTCCCGTCTCATAACTTGCTTCTGGGCATGTGCGGGTTTTAAACGTCGTTTTGCCCACACACGATCATTTTTTGTGAAACAAAAGACGACATTCTGAAAAACGACATAAAAAATTCAAGCATGTTCGAATTTTTTTTTGGTCGTTTCTTTGAAGACATAAAACTACGTTTTGCCCACACACAATCATTTTAAATGATGTTTTAAAAAAAAACGACCGTGTGTACGCGGCATTAGTTAATAGAGTTCCATATAAAAAAACAAGCCTGCAATCAGCGCAAAAAAAGAATTCAAAAACTCCCCCCAAATAATGCAAGCTAAAAAAATGTCAGGATAATCACAAAATCCAAAAAAGTGCAAATGTAAAAAGAAATTAGTGCAGCGCAAAAAATAAAATAAATAAATAATGTACGAAATAAGTGCAAATGTCAAAAAAAGCAACTATTACAATTGCAGAAAAAAATATAATATATGAATGTGTAAAGTCCAATGAGTGAAAAAAATCCAAAGATTTGTGTGACAACAACTTCCAAAGATCCTCACTGGTGACTTTTGTTTCAAAATAAAGTGATCTCTCCACCATTAAGAATGGCTACTCTCACCTTAATGTATGGACCCCTGTTTTACCAGGCAGTCATACCAGCAGAAATCAAAACACCAAGTTGATACAATGTATTTAAGACAGGTTCCTGATCCTAAAGACTCAGCAGCATTAGGATCATAAATAAGAGAAACACAGATCTAAGTGCTCACTGATAAACAAGCTAATATTTATTAAAAACAAGTTTCAGGCTACTCACATAGCCAATAGAAAAAACGGCAGTAAATGTATGCACACAGCGTGTGCTTTCAGAAGGATGGCAGCGAGCGACATCAGACTCCTTCCCCGTACGCGTTACGTTGTAGCAACTTCCTCAGTTACTGCCATTTTTTCGATTGGCTAATGTGAGTAGCCTGAAACTTGTTTTTAATAAATATTAGCTTGTTTATCAGTGAGCACTTAGATCTGTTTTTCTCTTATTTATGATCCTAATGCTGCTGAGTTTGAGAAACCTGTCCTGAATACATTGTATCAACTTGGTGTTTTGATTTCTGCTGGTATGACTGCCTGGTAAAACAGGGGTCCATACCTTAAGGCAGTGGTCTCCAAACTGCGGCCCGGGGGCCAGATGCGGCTCTTTGCTTGCTTTAATCCGGCCCTTGGAGCACTATTTTTAAACACCAATACCAACAATAGGACATAATTCGACCCACTGACACCAATGATGGTGCACAATTCCTCCAATGAGACGAACGATATGACACACTTCCTTGCAATAATACCAACAATGGGACACAATTTCTCCCAATGACACCAGCAAATGGGGCTTAATGACACCAATGATGACATGATTCCTCCCACTGACACCAAAGATGGGGCATTGTTTATTCCCACTGATAATCGGGACCTTTTCTACTCCCGATGGCCACAGTCCGGCCCCCCGTTAAGTCTGAAGAACTGTAATCTGGCCCTTTGTTTAGAAAGTTTGGAGACCCCTGCCTTAACGTGAGAGTAGCCATTCTTAATGGTGGAGGGATCACTTTTTTTTTAAAACAAAAGTCACCGGTGAAGATCTTTGGAAGTTGTTGTCACACAAATCTTGGTATTTTTTTTTACTCATTGGACTTTACACAATCATATATTATATATTATTCTGCAATTGTAATAGTTGCTTTTTTTGACATTTGCATTCATTTCGTATATGATTTATTTATTTTATTTTTTGCGCTGCACTAATTTCTTTTTACAGTTAATAGAGTTCAACTGACAACCACATCCGCTCTGCATGGCTTAAACTCTAATTTACTGCCCTGCACCAACCATTCAGTAAGGATGCCATTGCCTGCACCTGGAGCCAAGAGACAGGTCGGCTTCAGGTGCCAACATTGTGGGCTACCTGGACAGGTAAGCGTTCTTATATTAAAAGTCAGCAGCTACAGTATTTGTCAGCTTCTGTCAAAGGGACATGACCGAGAAAGGTCTGCCGATGGGCATCCTATCAAGACACTGTCAGAACACAATAGCTCGGCAGGGGATATCACTAGTATTGTGTACGAGGCTTTAAAGATTGTTGTTATTAGAACAAAAGGAGGGTGAAAATTGATTACTACAAGTGAAATGGAGACCAAGGTCCATTACTGAACTGACCTGTAACTTTACTGTACCCCAACATGATCCACAGCCCAATTCACCAGTTTCCTTCCACCTGATAAGTGCCCCAGCTCCAGCAAAAACACATAAGTGGGCTTTCACATACATGACAATTTCCCAGCACAGGCACAGCCTGCTCTGAATACTGGCGTACCCCTGTACTCCAGCTCAGAGTTGGGCCTAATTACCACCAGCTTACTAACCTGCGAACTGACAGTAATTCTTTAAGAATCTGCCGCGGCCAGTGAGAGATTATCAAAGTGACAGCAGTAAGTATTATATGAATTTCCCACACTTGTCAGTAATGTTACTGACACTGGTGCAAATGCTTGCTTATACTAGGCGCTGGCAGCTCTTAAAGGAACAACCACCAGAAAGGTGCCATTAGGGCTATTTTGAATTCCTCTGAAAGGGGTCACTTAGCACCCATATACTTCATACCTTCAAGTCATCGTAGGCATCCTTCAAGCTGACATAGTTGGTGAGTGCCCTCATGGCAATGGGTAACTTTCCAATTGCCTTTAGATCGATAGGTCTCTTGTGGGCAGAGATAATGAGCGGGTTCATCCACCAGTATGTGGCTTTGGAAAGCAAATTCACAAATGGCTGGAGGAAGCGCACTCCCAAATCTTGAAGGTCCTCTGGGGGCTTCACCTTTTGGGGGCTCAGGAAAAAGACGTATTTCTATAAGAAAGGGAAAAAACAAGAGATCAGAAGTATTCAGGCACATAAACAGAAGAGCCAAGGAAAGTATAACATACCCGCACCCATATGACCGTAATCTCCACCGCCATGAGCAGACCATACAGGATCACCATTATCGCAGTGATGCAAAACCGCAGCTGAGTCAAACCAATCTCGTTCTCACAAAACTTCACCAGCTTGATCGTTTTGGTGATGAAGGCCAAGACCCAGTACATGAAAAGAGCTGCATGAAACAAATGAAAGCTGATTGAATATGTTGGTATTCTCAATTGAAAGTCAATCAAACCTGACCTGGTAAATTACAAGTGCAGAATTTTTTTCCCAGGGGTTAAAATAATAAATAATGTAAGACAAAGCAGTAGTGCTGACATTAGGAATACATCATGAATAATAAAGCATAACTACACTCTGTCAGTATACATACATTGGGGTAGATTCACAAAGCACTTGCGCCAACGTATCTGTAGATACGCCGACGTAAGTACAAATGTGCGCCGTCGTATCTATGCGCCGATCCCCAAAGCTAGATACGTCAAAAAATAGGCTTCAGCCGCCCGACGTATAGTGGGCGCATTTTTACGCTGGACGCATGTGTCGATCCCATTGATTTTCTATTCAAATATGCAAATGAGGGAGATACACCGATTCACGAATGTACTTGCGCCCGGCGCATGATTTAAGCGGTTTGCGTAAGTCCTACGTCCGGCGTAAAGTTATTCCCCATATTGGAGGCGCAAATCATGCAAAGGTATGGACCAGAGAACACAGCCGTTTACGTAGTACGTGAATAGTGCTGGGCGTAGGTTACGTTCACACCGTAGGCAGTGATTCGATGTATCTTAGCCAGTTGTTTCGACCTGATTGTGAGCATGCGCACTGGGATGCGGCCACGGGACGGCGCATGCGCCGTTCATTTTAAGTACTTGTCTGAAGCTTGGCCCATCATTTGCATGGGATCACGTTTCATTTAAATGTATCACGCCCACTTCCAGCCCACTTCCACTTACGCTGCCTTAGGCCTACGAATATATGATACGCCGGCGCAACGTTGGGAGCATTTGCTTTGTGAATTCCATGCTTCCCTCTCTGCGATGAGCCGGCGTAGCGTAAAAGATATATACGCTATGGCGGCATAAATATGCGCTGATGTATGTGAATCTACCCCATTATTTTAATCCATATTCTGCTAGTATCACCAAATAGATAGGAAGATATATTATATTTACTTGTTATTTACTTTGTTTTTTTTACATTTCTTCTGTTGCTTCCTGGTTTCTAGCCGAGGTCAAAATGTCATACATCCCTGGAGTTTTCATAGACATCTTTTTCATTTCATCTGGAGGAGGGGTTTTCTTAGCCACCTTCCTGCCTGCATGCCTGTGCTAAGGGCAGATGGATTCCAGGAAGTAAATGCTGCATGAACCACCCACCCTTACTAGATGGTTGTGGCTATAAATGCCAAGGGGTGTATTTTAAAGTGATTTCTCAGCAAAATAAAGCATGGAGACAGATGAATAGATGGATGAGTTTGCTTTAAATAACAAAAATGTGTTATATAGCGTTTTCAGTTTGTGGTACTTAGGTACAGTTCAGTTCTAATTTAATACGGTTACAGCTAAACATATTACTAATCAGTCAATGAGAACTCCAATCCTAAGGGGACATTATTTTAATTTTAAAATTATAAATGCACTGTTATAAGTACTTATATAGTGAGGGGAAGGCAAATAAAATGAGAGAAAATGGAGGGTAGAGCTGCACAATTAATCGTTAAAAAATTGTGATCTCGATTTAACCCCCCCTGACATCTCCAATGCAGAGTTTGCCAAATCTTTCATATAACAAGTGGAGAGACTTTATCTGCTCACTCAGCTGTCAAAAGAGGAAACATTGTAACTAAGCTTCCTTCTTAGATCAAAGGGATAAACTTCTTTGTGTGTATAAAGAAAAAATCTGGGCAGTCTGCCATGTTTGTAACAACATGAAACAATGTAACTAACTTCCTTCTTAGAGCAAATTTCTGTGTGTAAATGCAGGAAGTTTAACCACTTAAAGTCCAAATCTTTTTCTGACACTTGTTTCTTAAAGGGGTTGTAAAGGAATTTTGTTTTCCCCTAAATAGCTTCCTTTACCAGTCCTCCTTCACTTACCTCATCCTTCCATTTTGGTTTTAAATGTCCTTATTTCTTCTGAGAAATCCTCACTTCCTGTTCTTCGGTCTGTAACTACACACAGTAATGCAAGGCTTTCTTCCTGGTGTGGAGAAAGCCTCTTGAGGGGAGAGGGGGCGAGCAGGAGTATCAGGACACCCACTAACAACACACAGCTCCTTTCTCTATCTGCAAAGTAGAGAGCGTCCTGACTTGCCTGCTCGCCCCCTCCCCCCTCAAGAGGCTTTCTCCACACCAGGGAGAAAGCCTTGCATTATTGTATGTAGTTACAGACAGAAGAACAGGAAGTGAGGAATTCTCAGAAGAAATAAGGACATTTAAAAGCAAAATCGAATGATGAGGTAAGTGAAGGAGGACTGCAATAAGGTAAATGAAGCTACTTAGGGCAAAAAAAATCCTTTACAACCCCTTTAAGTTAAAATCAATATTTTTTGCTAGAAAATTACTTGGAACTGTAAAGTTTGCCAATTTTTTTTATTTTTATTTTTTTAATGTGAAAATCACCGCGAGAATCGTGATCTATCTTCTGAGCAAAGAAAATCGTGATTCTCATTTTAGCCAGAATCATGCAGCTCTAACGGAGGGTAGCAAAAAAGAGAGAAGAAAGGGCAGTGGAGAGAAGAGAAGGCAGAGGAGAAAATGGAGGTATTGGAAAAGCAACAAAGAGAGGGTAGGAGAGATGATATGGCAGAGGAGAGACAAGGGGAGAAGGGAAGGCATGGGAGAGAAAAGGAAAGGCAAGAAGAGAGGACCGAGAGAGGAGAGAAGGGAGGACAGAGGAAGGGAGAGAAGGGATAGACAGTAGGACAAGGACAGAAGAGAAGGAAGTGCAGAGAAGAAGATTGAAGGGATGTAAGAAGAGAAAAGGAAAAGGAGAGGAGAGAAGGGAGGACAAAATACAGAAGAGAAAAGAAATAGAGAAAAAAGAGGGAGGGAAAATATTGCATACATTACTAAGCCTAGATTAAGGCTTACCTGTAGGTGTAACAAATATCTCCTAAACCTACATGGTTTAGGAGATATTTGCAGAAAAGACTGCACCGACGTAGACAATGGCACAGGTGCACTAAGCAAGCCCTTAGTGAAGGAGATCGTTCCGTCACTGATGGCTCCCACTTGCATGCGTGGGAGTGACGTAATCGCGGCTCCAGCCAATCACAGTGCCGGAGCCGTGATACCTGGAAGTCACTCGGGTATGATGGCGGAGGAGAGGAACGAGAGACGCTTCGGGAGCTTTGATCTTAGGTAAGTAATTCATAATGAGCTAGTATGCTATGCATACTAGCTCATTATGCCTTTCCCTTGCAGGTTTTTTTATTTAAAGAAATGTTTTAGAGGGTTTACTTCCTCTTTAATCTGACCACACATGTTACAATCTCCCTAATATTTACAAAGCGTGTATTGGTCCTTCATTGTACAAGGCCAAGACTACTCCAAATAGCTCAGACTGGACTCAATTCAAACATTTGTGACTTTCTTCCAGCGACTTGTGTAATAGATCGCGTTTCATATGGGCATTGAGAAATCCCATTTTGGGAACATGGTGGAAAACACTGTAACATTATCTCTTAGGGGCATGTCAGGTGCAAGTGTTGGTGAGGCGAGGGGAGGCCAGAACAGAAGTCAGTCTGTACTTACAAGTTCCCAGTGCCTGCATTGACTGGTTTCTTGCACCTCACTAATCTCTGCACCCTGTAGTCACCTGCACTTCACCACACTCTTTGTTAACATGCATTGCATGGCCCATCCTTCGTAATCTACACATTTTCCACAAAGGCTTCTTCCTACCTAACAGAAGTTTGGGGAAGTTGGAGGTCTCGATATTGTGGTAATAGATGATGGATGTGGTTGCTGTGATGAATCCCACAATGGCCGGCATGAAGAGGTGTAGGTGCCTTGTGTTCATTTTCCTGCAATGAAGGTTTTATTAAGCTCTTTATTTAATAGGTCTTATGGATCACCAACACATTTGTACTAAATATACATATTTTATATAAACTGGAAACACTGAGCTGTCACAAATCATATAAAAGATGTAATTAGGTTTACAGTAGGAGTAGCTGTTCCCTAAGCTGATGGGCAGGGGTGGGCTTACAGAAAGGAAAAAGCTCAGGGAGTGGCTGTGTACAAAGGAGGCTGAGCAGGAGCACAAAGGCTGCAAAACTGCAGGTGCTGAAGAGTGATGTCACCTTGCTAATACTATACAGCCATATTGGCTGGGATGGGGGAGGGGCATTACACATCTTGTTCTGTATTATGACTTGTGCACAGCAGGGACAGCTTTTTACACCTGGCATGAGTTGTGTATTGGCTGTATAATAGAAACACTCTCCACAATGCTGTATATGGGTATGGCTTAAACTCACGAGTCTGAGACAATTCCTTCCGCAATTTCGCACACATGGACAAAGAGGAGAATGAAAGTCAGAATCCATCGCAGGTTGTGTCCAGGAAAATGCAGCCAAGTGTTGTGATGTATCTGAACCTTGGAGCTCTGACTTCCCCAACCTGAGAAAATCCAGAAACATCAATTTAATGAGATACCCCCCCCCCCCCAAAAAAAAAAATCCTGACCCACATACACCAGCTTAATACCAACCCACAATGGTAATGACTAAGCACTATCATTTGCGCGAAACGCATCTACCTCTTTGTCCCCTGCTCCATCTGTCAACCACTGCTCAAATAAAGCTTTAAAGCTACATCACTAACCTGGTCTCAAAATACCAACCAACTCATCCTCTTCACTCCTCCCAATACCTCCTGCTCTGTAGTTCCCTTATTACCTCCTCCCATCCTCGCCTCTGCAATTTCTTCCGAGCCTTTCTAATCCTCTGGAATGCTCTATCCCAATCTGTCCGACTATCTCCTACTTTGTCTACTTTCAGACGATCTCTGAAAACTCATCTCTTAAGAGAAGCCTATCTGGCCCCCACCTAACAAATCTACATTTATTTTACCAATTTGCACATTCCCCACAGGGTATTACCTCTTGTATCTCCCAACCCTCCCTCTTAGACTGTAAGCTCCAACGAGCAGGGACCTCCAGTATTAAAGTATATTGCATTTGTACTGTCTACTCTCAAGTTGTAAAGTGCTATGTAAACTGTCGGCGCTATATAAATCCTGTATAATAATAATAATTATAATAAGTGCCTGACCTCACAAATGTGCTTCTGGAAGAATGGTCAAACATTCCCATAGACACACTCCTAAACCTTGTGGACAGCCTTCCCAGAAGAGTTGAAGCTGTTATAGCTGCAAAGGGTGGGCCAACTCAATATTGAACCCTACGAACTAAGACTGGGATGACATTAAAAGTCATGTGTGTGTAAAGGCAGGCGTCCCAATACTTTTGGTAATATAGTGTATGTGTATATCTAAAGTATATGTCTATATCTCTTTACCAATCATTCTCGGCTCTATTCTGACATTTTATCTCACTGTACTGGCCCTATATCTATTCCTATATAATGACTCTACCACTTTAACTGACCTTAAACCTCCATTTATTTGTTTATTAAAACAGTAGCAGGGGGTGACTTGTTTCACTCTTTCAAAAAGTGCTTTCCAGTACGGATATGTCAGAAGTCACTTGCTGCTGTTTAATTAAAGAAAAATGCCTCGTACACACGACCGGTTTTTCTGACGGGAAACTGCCATGTTAGTTTTTTGTCGTGTGTATGCCCCGCAGCAGTTTTCCAGACGAGAAAACTGCCCGTAAAAAAAATTAGAATCAGCTCTCTTTTTTCCCATCGTGATTCACGGCGGTCTTTTTCCCCCTGTCGTGAAAACCGCTCGTGTGTATGCTTTTCCAAGGGGAAAAAAACACGCATGCTCAGAATCAAATATGAGACGGGAGCGTTCGTTCTGGTAAAACTAGTGTTTGTAATGGAGATAGCATATTCGTCACGCTGTAACGGACTGAAAAGTACAAATTTTCTCTCACCAAACTTTTACTAACACGAGAATCAGCAAAAGCAGTCCAAAGCGTGGCGTCACTTGAATGGAACTTCCCCTTTATAGTCCCGTCGTAAGTGTTGTACGCAGGGCTTTTTTTCTCAGAAAAAAGGTGCAGGAACTCAACCACGACCCCGTTTAGATTTCACAAACAGTAGAAGGGTCTTAAAGGGGCATTAAATACCGGGATTGCATTACATACAGAGTGCAGAGTTCAGGTGGGGGTTACACACAGAGTGCAGAGCTGTCACTTGTAAACACAGAAACCGGACTTCTGTGTTTACAAGTGATTGTGGTGAGCGGGCACCAAAGGGTCTGAGCCAAAGGTGGTGGAACTGAGTTCCCCCAAGTTCCCCCTGAAAAAAAGCCCTGGTTGTACGTCACCACTCTTTGGTCGGGCGGGATTTGGCCTGAATGTCTGTATGCAAGGCAGGCTGGAGAGGAATCGCGTGGTGAAAAACTTAGTTTTTTTTCCTGACAGGAAAACCGGTCGTGTGTACGAGGCAAGAAAAGTTGCTGAGGTCCGGACTCCAGAGTGCAGTGATTGATTTGATTTTCTGACCTACACTTGAGCTTATTCTGATCTACGCTACACTTCTCTACACTAGGCTCATACCACTCTATACTGACCTCCTACCACTACCACCACTATATGACCTACAGCTGACTACTACCAGCATATATACTTCACTCAATGCAAAGCGAATCTCATAAATAACTAATTTATAAATATAAATGAAATTTAAAAATATAAATTAGCTGCCCTAATTTTCCTAGAGGATGCATATGATCTGACCCAACCAATGAAGCTTCATCATGTACAGATATAATAGACATGGCTGCTTATGGGAAAAAGTTTGACTCACCAATGAAGAGGATGGGAAAGGTGATGAAGAGCAGGAAGACATGGGGGACAAGGTTCAGAGCATCCAGGAAGCAGATATTGTTCAGGACCCCATTATTCACATTGTACGAGGTATTTATGTCGTTTCCGCAGAAGGACAGGCTCATGTCTCCCTGTAAAACATGCAGAATGTAGCCAGACTGGACAAAAGCACCAACTGTAATGAGCTTACTAAACAGCTCACTGCTGCCCTCTGCAGGACCCCATTTGCATTTGGATACCCAATACTCTGCAAACAGATTACCAGATTTCTAGGGCAGTAAACCTAAAGGGGTTGTAAAGGTTAGTTTTTTATTATTTCCTTTAAGCTAATGCATTGTTGGTTCACTTACCCTTTTCTTCAATTTCCCTTCTAAATGTTTTTTTTTTATTGTCTGAATTTCTCACTTCCTGTTTCTCCTCAGTAAGCTTACCCCCATCATCCGAGCCTTTATGGCTGGGGCTTAGTCAGGCAGAACAGCTTACTGAGGAGGAACAGGAAGTGAGAAATTCAGGCAAAGAAAAAAAACATTTAGAAGGGAAATCGAAGGAATAGGTAAGTGAACCAACAATGCACTAGCTTAAAGGAACCTATTTAGAAAATAAAAAACAAACATTTACAACCCCATTAAAGCCATTTCTGAGGATGCCACATACCACACAACAGGCTGGCTATAATAAGAGGCAGGGTTGCCAACCGGCAGTAAATTTACGGACAGTTTGTAAAAATCTGTGATTATTTTACAACTGCCAGTAAATATTAGGGCGTGATAATTTCATGCTGTGTTGACTTTTTAAGTGCAAATCAAAGCAAATGACTTTGTTTATAGATATTGTTAGTGTTTCCATATCATGTTTATACTGTATACAAATATTCACTGTGTTCGTTTTCTTTTTTTTTTTTTTTTCATAGTCTTTATTTTACTAAAAGGAGAGACATACAAATCTGAATACATATTCCATAAAATTCATCATCCAGATATTACAGATATACAAATATAACATATCCAATTAACATAACACCATATCTATATTTTCCTTATTTTCCCCGACTGAACAGCATAATCGGAAACTTAATCTGAACTTTCTATGTCTGAAGCCCCGTACACACGGCCGAGGTTCTCGGCAGAAACCAGCGAGAACCTCGCTGGGAGCTGCATTCTGCCGAGAACCTTGGCCGTGTGTACGCTCTCAGCGAGCCCCGCCTGGGTTCTCTATTTGCTCGACGGCCCGTCGGGATGAATGGTTGGCTGCCTTTCCCGACGGGCGGGTCGCCGAATCTGACGGCCGGCAGAGAATCTCGACGGGCGGAACGATGTGTTCCGCCCGTCGAGTTTCTCTGCCGTGTGTACGTGGCATTACTCTTCTTTTTTTCCCCTCTTCTCCCTCAAACAACATCCCCCCCCCCCAGACAAAAAAGAAAAACACCACCCCCCCCCCCCCCCCCCCCCGTGTTCGTTTTCAATAGGAGTTGTGTAATTTCTCAGGTTGTCAGTAAAAAATGTGCTCTGCTAGTAATTTTCTATGTTTTGTCAGTAAAAAATGCTGCGGGAGGTTGGCAACCCCGATAAGAGGTTCGGTTTAGAAATCTGGGAAAGGTGGTGCACCAAACACAGAAGCGAACAGACAAAGATTCTGGGTGATCCTGTTCACAAGACTGCAGGAAAATAATTTTAAATAATAGAAAATTGTACCTTGTGGATTCACACAATTTTTATTGAATTCAAAAATTGTATTGCAAAATAGTGTGTATCAATTAAAAAATCAACCAAAATAGAGTTTTCCTATGAATGATACATAAAAGCATGTTGCCTGAAGCTGATCGCCAGAGACAAGCTCTATGAGCTACTAAATTGAACAATTAACAGAAGTGTAAACATGGCGTTCCTGCCAGTAATCCGCGGCTGACATGTCTTCCACCAATTATTACCGTTTAGGAAGTGGCAAACGATGAAAAGCTCAAACAGAACGGAACGCCGCCAGGCCGAGATTACTTCAAATCTGTAACTGTTTTATTTCAAGTAGACAAACTCAGAGGAACAAACCGCATTACTCTCAGTTTGTTGTCTTTAGTGAAATCTAAGCGGTAATAATCTGGTGAGTTACTGAGAATTTCCTATAATATCCCAATGGAAAGTCTGGGGGTGCCCAGAGGACATCTTTGGGGGGGGGGGGGGGAGTCAGATGTCACCATTCCAAGACACTTGTTTCACATATGGGCTACTGTAAAATGGTTGCTTCCTTCACTAATAGTTTTAAAGTCGACCGGTCTTCAACTTTACACGTTTGCATGAATACATCTCTGATATGTCACAATATACATGAACAGGGTTGGCCCGAGACATTGTCCAAAAAAAAATCACGCCCACCAAATATTTGGCTAGGTTTACATCAGTGTGGGTGCTGGAGTCAGTGCATATAATTTGTACACAGTCCCGCAACCGCATAAAAAACACACTGATTTAATAAAACACATGGGGGAACCGTTAACTCTAATGGCACACATAAACACAAAAGCACCATGCAGTTTCTGTGCAGCCACATTTAAAAATACGGTTCAGTTCAGGAAACTTAGGTACAGCAGCCTATTCTAATGAATGCATACCTCCCAACTTTTTTAGATGGGAATGAGAGGCACCTATCAGCAAAAGTATGCAGGCATAGGACACACCCCTTTCCACACCCCCTTAAAGGAGAATTGTACAAAAAACAAGATTGGTTAAACCCACAAGTGCTTTTTTTACCAGTACTTTTCCTTTATATTGGCTTTTGGAATTTACAAATGCAGCAATTTAGAAATCAGATGAAAGATTTAGGGCTGAAAAACACTTTTTGATAGGTAAAAAGTGCAATTTATATACATCTATATAGATCAGACCAAAATGAGGATGAATGAGGGACAGAGGGATATTTTTCTAAATCAGGTACAGTCCCTCGAAATCAGGGAAAGTTGGGAGCTATGTGAATGGGCTGCTTTGCCCATGCAAAAGCTGCACACAGAACTGCTTAGCTGTAAATCTAGCGTCAGATCTAAGGGCCGGATTCACACTTGTGCATTGCATTTTTTAGCTCCATTTTCTTTGCCAAGTTCTCAATCAGCTGTTCAGCGGTTTCTTTGCGTTTTAGCTGCAGATTTGATGACCTTGGAGAGGGGAGGAAAGTCGCTGCTGTTATCATGTGGTGGAACTCCACGCTAAATTTTAAATAAAAAAACAGCATGGGTTCCCCTTCATGAGCATACCAGGCCCTTAGGTCTGGTATGGATTTTAATGGCAACCCCTACACCGAAAAAACGGCATGGAGGTCCCCCCAAAATCCATACCAGACCCTTATCTGAGCACGCAGCCCAGCCGGTCGGGAAAGGGGGTGGGGACGAGCGAGCACCCCTCCTCCTGAACCGTACCAGGCCGCATGCCCTTAACATGGGGCGGTGGGTGCTTTGGGACAGGGGGGGCGCCCTGCAACCCCCACCCCAAAGCACCCTGTCCCCATGTTGATGAGGACAGGGCCTGTTCCTGACAACCCTGGCCGTTGGTTGTCGGGGTCTGCGGGCGGGGGTCTTATCGGAATCCGGGAGCCCCCTTTAATAAGGGGGCCCCCAAATCCCGGCCCCCCACCCTATGTGAATTGGTATGGGGTACATCACAGGTTTTTAAAGTAATTTATTAGGCAGCACTGGGGGTCTTCTTCCGACTTCGGGGGTCTCTTCTGACTCTCCGGCCTCTTCTTTCACTGTCCGGTGCCTTCTCTGTGCTCTCCGGTTCTCCTCCTGCTTTCCGATGCTTTCTTCTTTCTGTCGGGCACCACCGCTATCTTCCCGTTCTTCCTCGTCACCGTCTTCCCTCTTCTCTTCTTGAGATGTTGACTCAACGCTCTCTCCTGCTGTAATGCCGGTTGCGCGGTGTGCAACTAATTATATAGGCATGGGGAGTGGTCACCAGGTGATGTCACCCGCTGACCCCACCCCTTTATGGCGTCACAGTCCCGGGGCATGATGGGGTGACCACACCCCGTGCCTATATTGGTCGTTGCGCACTGTGCAACCGGCATTACAGTGGGAGAGAGCATCGAGTCAACATCTCAAGAAGAGAAGAGGGAAGAAGGCGACGAGGAAGACCGAGCCCCCGCTAGTAAAAGAGCTGGAAGAAGATAGCAGTGGTGCCTGGCAGAAGGAAGAAAGCATCGGAGAGCGGATGGAGAACCGGAAAGCGCAGAGAAGGCACCGGAGATCGGGAGAAGACCACCAGAGTCGGAAAAAGACCCCCGGAGCTGCCTAATAAATAACTTTAAAAACCTGTGACATTTTTCTTCCACCAGGTGAATGGGTAGGGGTACGATGTACCCCATACTCATTTACATAGGGTGGGGGCAGGATCTGGGTACCCGCAGACTCCAACAACCAACAGGCAGGGTTGACAGGAAGAGGCCCTGTTCTCATCAACATGGGGACAGGGTACTTTGGGGTGGGGGGGCCGCAGGGCGCCCACTTGCCCCAAAGCAACCCACCCCCCATGTTGAGGGCATGCAGCCTGGAACGGTTCAGGAGGGGGGGCGCTACCCTCGTCCCCACCCCCTTTCCTGACAGGCCAGGCTGCATGCTCGGATAAGGGTCTGGATGGATTTTGTCTGGTATGGATTTTGGGGGGACCCCCACGCCGTTTTTTTGGCGTAGGGGTTCCCGTTAAAATCCATACCAGACCTAAGGCCCTGATATGCTCATGGAGGGGAACCCATGCCGATTTTTTTATTTAAAATTTGGCGTGGAGTTCCCCCTCATGATTCCTGTTCAGAATGCAACACATGTGAAAATCAGATGCGTGCCCATAGAAGATAATGGGCCTGAATTCGCACCTGAGCTGCACCGCAATGCCTAGGAAACACACACATTTCTAGGGCAATGCGCACTGCGAATGCATCGCACATATGTGAACTAGCCTCATTAAAATCAATGTGCTTTATAATGTAATGTGAATTGGATACTGTTTAAGCCACAACCAATTTGCATAGGTGTGAACCCGGCCTGAGTGTTTCCATGGGCAACAACTTCACTTAAATCTCAGTTTTTACACATCAGC
Organism: Rana kukunoris; assembly: GCA_029574335.1. NCBI lineage: Eukaryota > Metazoa > Chordata > Amphibia > Anura > Ranidae > Rana > Rana kukunoris. The sequence continues at coordinate 420,801,955 of CM056051.1, read as the reverse complement.
TCCAATACTTATGGGTGGGCTGTAGGGGGCAGTTCTCTTCAGCCAATGATAAGCACTTGATAAGAGAGACTTGCCCTAAATAAAGTAAATAAAGTATAGTATAGTATATTATACTCAGTTGTGACATGACACTACTTGTATATCAAGACATCGCTAGTATATCAAGTATGTATTAAAACATTTTGCTTGTCTAGCAAAACGCTCTCAAACCAAGGTTTTACTGTATATATTTTCATGTGACAAGACTGAAGAAATGACACTTTGCTACAATGTAAAGTAGTGAGTGTACAGCTTGTATAACAGTATAAATTTGCTGTCCACTTAATTTAACTCAACACATCCATTAAAGTCTAAACTGCTGTCAACAAAAGTCCAAATTGGACCCAAAGTGTCAATATTTTGTGTGGCCACCATTGTTTTCCAGCACTGCCTTAACCCTCTTGGGCATGGAGTTCACCAGAGCGTCACAGGTTGCCACTGGAGTCCTCTTCCACTCCTTCATGATGACATCACAAAGCTGGAGGATGTTGGAGACCTTGCACTCCTCCATCTTCTGTTTGAGGATGCCCCACAGTTGCTCAAAAAGGTTTAGGTCAAGAGACATACTTGGCCAGTCCATCACCTTTACCCTCAGCTTCTTTAGCAAGGCAGCGGTCTTCTTGGAGGTGTGTTTGGGGTCATCATGTTGGAATACTGTCCTGCAGCCCAGTCTCCAATTGGAGGGGATCATGCTCTGCTTCAGTCACAGTACATGTAGGCATTCATCTTTGAGACAAGACAATGGGTTTGGCAGGCTCTGGAGCTGCACAATTATGTTTTGGGGTATAAATCTGGAATTTATACAATTACATGAAAAATTGGAAAATTACTAAAAAAATAAATAAAAAAAAATGTAATATCTTTTTTTTTGTATCTCGTCTTAACAAGTGGTGTTCACATAAAACTACTAAACTAAACATACTTAATAAACCCAGCAATTTGATAATCTGGAAGAAAATTATAAAAATAATGTCTAAAACTAAGCCCTGTTACACATTGGAGAATGCAAAATCGCAGCCTATAGCCAAGAACGGCACTGTCCCAATCGATGCAACGCCGACTTTGAGAGCAATTTCAACAGACATCTCTGCATGAACACGCACAGATGTCTTTCAAATCACCCCCCGAACTGGCATTGAAATGCAGGTTTGAAATCGTGTAAATTCAGCTGAACTCGCACGATTTCAAACCCACCTTCAGTGTGATTGAGGGCTAAAGGAAATCTAAACCCAAAAACAAAAATGTAATATATTGCAGCTCCTGGTCGTTATATGTGATGACTGTATTTTGTTTTCAGGCTAAAAACATTTTCTGCAAGTACAGATAAATATCAGTTGATCCTGCCAGAAATGCAATATCTTTGTCACCTCCTGTGCACTGAACTGAATTCTCAAACAATTTTATAAGCCCTCCCAGTTATCTTCTGTGAACTACATAGCCCTTCCTCCCTATATCATAGAGATTAGGATGGGAAGAGGTGTTTATAGTCCTAATCATGAAAGCAGACAAGGATAACAAAACTGCTGTTGAATACAGTATAGAGAGTGAACGTTGTCACCCAAGGACAGGAAGTGTGCTACCGATAGGCTCATCAGTTAAAAATAAAGTAATAAAAGTTGGGAAAAAATAGAAACCACATCCAGCCAACATTTCTAAGGGCTGTAAACGGCAATATATATATATTTTCTGCAGACAGTGTGGAGTGTAAAGATGCCAGACAGGAAGGAGTTAAAGCTAAAAGTGTCTCAATATCTAAATCTATTAGAGCTGTGTGCATCAATTAAAAAAATTATAATCTGTTATAAAAGTGTCAGAGGCCCCGGAGGACGATCTGTCCTGAGCCCACACTAAAGGCCCCCCATCCCCCATATCTGTCACTTTAATTGTGGGAATTAGCTATTTGTAATGTGGCAATCCAGAACTAACATACCAAAAAAATCGCTCATCTTATCACAGAACAGAAAGTTCATTCCATTCACGGCTGCCAGAAAAGTTCTGCACACAACCTGAAACTTGAATATTGTGACAATCCCTCAGCCATGAATACACATTGTAACAACTTGTAACCTGATGAGAGCCAAAAGGCCATTAAACATTGCGTGTTATATAGCCAACAGGGGGCGCACTAAACATTGTCCATAGACCAACCAAAATAATATGATAATAATTAACAGTGATCCAACCAAAAGTATTAAAATAGAGACAAGGACTAAAGTTATTTTATATACAGTATATAATATGTATGTATAATATGTATGATTACACCACTAACAATTTATAAGCTATAAACTGTATATATTATATAATAGGTGTGCGCAGCCTACTGAATTAGGATGTGCACCCTAAATCTCAAACACACGTGTTTGGGTGGATCTACATATATATGACCCCCTGCCAGCACAGTGAAAGGGAAGTGCATCAACACTTCTCTCATGGCAGAGCCAGTAAGAGGGGAATTTTTCCAATCTTCCTGATGGGGCACAGAATGATTATGCTAATGTGCATGGGGTGATTAGGGTGTGCCCTGGCACACCCTGTCTGCACGTCTATGTATTATATATATTTATGACTCACAGAGAATGAAAAACTTGAAATAATGCCCCGTACACACAAGCAGTTTTCACATCAGAAAAAAAAAACAATGGTTTTCCAGACGGAATTCCGCTCAAGCTTGTCTTGCGTACACACAGTCACACCAAATTCCGACAGTCAAAAACACTATGACGTCCGTCGACTCTATTCTGAGCATGCGTGTTTTCTTGCCCATTGAAATACGCTAGGATTTTTCCCTAATGGGATAAAAACGAAATCCTGCTCTCTTTTTTTCTGCCAGTTTTCCTGTTGGAAAGTCTATAGCCCTGTACACACGGCCGAGGTTCTCGGCAGAAACCAGCGAGAACCTCGCTGGGAGCCACATTCTGCCGAGAACCTCGGTCGTGTGTACGCTCTCGGCGAGCCCCGCCCGTCGGGAAACCCGTCGAGCAAATAGAGATTCTCTATTTGCTCGACGGCCCGTCGGGTTGAATGGCTGGTTGCCTTCCCCGACGGGCGGGTCGCCGATTCTGACGGCCGGCTGAGAACCTCGACGGGCGGAACGATGTGTTCCGCCCGTTGAGGTTCTCTGCCGTGTGTACGGGGTCTATTGGAGCATACACACGGTCGGGATTCCGCTCTCATCTGACTTTTTCCGATGGGAAAACCGGTCGTATGTACGGGGCATCAGTTGTGTCAAAAACTCTTACTTAAAGGGGAGTTCCACCCACAATTTCACTTATTAAATATAAATACCCCTGTAATACACAAGCTTAATGTATTGTAGTAAAGTTAGTCTGTAAACTAAGGTCCGTTTTGTTAGGTTGTTACAGCATTTAGATTATAATCTAGACCGTGGCCATCTTAAGTGTGGGCATCATGAAGCCAGACTGTATGACTTCCTGGATTTCAGCTTTGCATATCTCGCACATTCTCAGTGCTGCACAAGCAATGCAATAGGTTTCAGTCAGGTTTGCAAGGACTACTGAGAAACATGATGCCTATCCCAGAAAACCTTGCAAATAGCCGTGTGACTTAATAGCCTAATAAGGAGGAGGAAGGAGGAGGAAGTTATGAAGGACTACAAAATAAAGGTATTTACAAGCAACAAAATAAATAAAAATTGTCCATTCTGAACACTATGAGATTAGGGCATACAGCACAGACAAACATAAAAAAATGGGTGGAACTCCACTTTAATCATCATTTACCAGATTGTCCATTTAGTTCACACAAGGATTTGCCAACTGTCAGGAATGTCTGAAAACAGTTCAGAAATAGAAAATGCAGCGAGCTTTCACAGGTTTTAGCAGTACGCACTTTTATGCGGTGGTCAGCTGATTAACATTAATTGCCTGACCTGAATGCCTGTGTGTAACTGGCCACTAGCTTAAAGCGGAGGTCCCGCAAAAAATAAAATAAATAAAAGCCAGCAGCTACAAATACTGCAGCTGCTGACTTTTAGGCATTCACACCTTAGCGCAGCGTTTTGTACCGCGATTTGCCGCGACAAAACGCGTAGTTTTTAACCGCGGAGGTCATTGTCGGCTATGCCGAACGCCGAAGCCGCCTGATAAAAAGGGTCCAGGACTTGTTTGAGCTTCACACGATTGGCGTTTCGACGTTCGGCGTGGAGATGTGAACCATCTCCATAGAGATTAATGTTATTTCTCCCCTCCAGCGTATATGAGCTTAACGCTTCAGGCAACAGAAAGGTCAGGTGTGAATGAAGCCTAAATAAATGGGCAACTACCTGTCCATGAAGTCGGCAGCAGAAGACAAGCAATCGCTCGTCTCTCTGCTGCCCCCGCCGCCATCCTAGGTGAGGGAATCAGGAAGTGAAGCCTTGTGGCTTCACTGCCCGGTTCCCTACTGCGTGAGTAGCGCGGCATGTTCCCAGTGGTTCCCACTGTCTCCTGGGACCAGTGTGTTTCCCAGAAGGCAGCGGGGGGGGGGGGGGTTGAGTGGTAGTCTCTCCCCGGAAGTGGGTGCAAATACCTGTATTATACAGGTATCTGCAACCCCTTATCCCCTGAAAGGTGCCAAATGTGACACCGGAGGGGGGAGGGTTCCGAAAAGCGGGCGTTCCATTTTTGGGTGAAACTCTGCTTTAAAGAGTCCAACGCAGTATTCCCAATGCACTATTCCTAATGCAAACGTTTCTCTAAAAGTGTATGTATGTAAAAGTGGGTGCTGAAGCGGCCACCGGCTAGAACCACAAACTGTCTTCAGCCCACCATGGGTCTCCAAAATTGGGTCCAAAGATGTATTCAGCGATTACATTGTTACAGCTCACTGCAAGGTTTCGGAGCCACGCAGGACCCCCTTCATCACATGCCTGATGAAGGGGTCCTGCATGGCTCCGAAATCTTGCAGGGTACTGTAATGATGTGATCGCTAAATACATGTTTAGACCCAATTTTGGAGACCCATGGTGGGCTGGTGAAATCTCTCGCTTGGCCACTAGCAATCGTTGGGCCTGCAATCTACACACATACTGCAATCTATACTCTGGAAGTCCTGGGGGCCCGCAATCTACACACATACTGCAATCTATACTCTGGAAGTCCTGGGTTCCCGCAATCTACATACATACTGCAATCTATACTCTGGGAGTCCTGGGGGCCTGCAATCTACACACATAATGCAATCTATACTCTGGAAGTCCTGGGGGCCCGCAATCTACACACATAATGCAATCTATAATCTGGAAGTCCTGGGGGCCCGCAATCTACACACATACTGCAATCTATACTCTGGAAGTCCTGGGTTCCCGCAATCTACATACATACTGCAATCTATACTCTGGGAGTCCTGGGGGCCTGCAATCTACACACATAATGCAATCTATACTCTGGAAGTCCTGGGGGCCCGCAATCTACACACATAATGCAATCTATAATCTGGAAGTCCTGGGGCCCCGCAATCTACATACATACTGCAATCTATACTCTGGAAGTCCTGGGGGCCTGCAATCTACACACATACTGCAATCTATAATCTGGCAGTTCTGGGGACCGGCAAACTACACTTAAACCTACACACATACTGCAAGCTATATACCGACACTACTGGGGGCCATCTCCAATGTACACACATACAGCACTCTATAACCTGGTACTACACAGGGTCTTCAAACTACACATACCCTGCTATCCAGGGCCGTCTTAACAGAATCATGGGCCCCTGGGCAAAGTAATGCTCTGGGGCCCCTACAATGGAGACAGTGCATGTAAACAGAAATCAAGTAGGTAGAAGGTAGGGTATATCTAGGGTGTAGAGGGGTCAGAGTGCTGGGGGATAACTGGGATGTAGAGGGGCAGCCCGGGCTTCCCCAATTTCGTGGCAGCCCGGGCTCAAGGACCAGCTGCTTTGGGGAAAGGGCAGGGGCCCCCCATGCAGCTGGGGCCCCCGGGCAGGGCCCAGGTGTGCCCTCTCATTAAGACAACCCTGCTGCTATCTATTCTCTGGAAGCCATGGGGGTCTCCAATCTACACACACATTGCAATCTACAATCCGGCCATCCTGGGGGGCCCCCAATCTACACACACACTGCAATCTACACTCTGGAAACCATGAGGGTCTCCATTATATACACATACCACAATCTATATTAACTCCTGGGGGGTTTTAATCTACAGACATACTGGGGTTTCTAATCTACACACATACTGCAATCTATACTCTGAAAGCCATGGGGGTCTCCAATCTACACACATATTGCAACCTACACTCCAGAAGCAATGGGGGTCTCCAATCTACACACATCCTGCAATCTATAATCCTTATCTCCTGGGGGTTTCTAATCTACAGAATACTGCAATCCATAATCTGGCACTCCTGGGGTCTCCAATCTACACACATACTGCAATCTATAATCCTTAATTCCTGGGGGTCTCCAATGTAAACACATTCTGCAACCTATAATCCTTAATTCCTGGGGGTCTTTAATCTACGCACATTCTGCAATCTATAATCCTTAATTCCTGGGGGTCTCCAATCTACACACATTCTGCAATCTATAATCCTTAATTTCTGGGGCTCTCCAATCTACACACATTCTGCAATCTATAATCCTTAATTCCTGGGGGTCTCCAATGTAAACACATTCTGCAACCTATAATCGTTAATTCCTGGGGTTCTTCATTCTACGCACATTCTGCAATCTATAATCCTTAATTCCTGGGGGTCTCCAATCTACACACATTCTGCAATCTATAATCCTTAATTCCTGGGGGACTCCAATCTACATACATACTGCAATCTATAATCCTTAATTCCTGGGGGTCTCCAATCTACACACATTCTGCAATCTATAATCCTTAATTCCTGGGGGTCTCCAATCTACACACATTCTGCAATCTATAATCCTTAGATCCTGGGGGTCTCCAATCTACACACATTCTGCAATCTATAATCCTTAATTCCTGGGGGTCTCCAATCTACACACATTCTGCAATCTATAATCCTTAGATCCTGGGGGTCTCCAATCTATACACATTCTGCAATCTATAATCCTTAATTCCTGGGGGTCTACAATCTACACACATTCTGCAATCTATAAACCTTAGATCCTGGGGGTCTCCAATCTATACACATTCTGCAATCTATAATCCTTAATTCCTGGGGGTCTCCGATCTACACACATACTGCAATCTATAATCCTTAATTCCTGGGGGTCTCCAATCTACACACATTCTGCAATCTATAATCCTTAGATCCTGGGGGTCTCCAATCTACACACATTCTGCAATCTATAATCCTTAATTCCTGGGGGTCTCCAATCTACACACATTCTGCAATCTATAATCCTTAGATCCTGGGGGTCTCCAATCTATACACATTCTGCAATCTATAATTCTTAATTCCTGGGGGTCTCCAATCTACACACATACTGCAATCTATAATCCTTAATTCCTGGGGGTCTCCAATCTACACACATTCTGCAAACTATAATCCTTAATTCCTGGGGGTCTCCAATCTACACATATTCTGCAGTCTATACAGATTTAGATCTCCTCAGTTTACCTTTCGGAGGCCTCCAGGTGGGGGCCAATCTCCAGGGGTCTATCACACACTGAGCTGTGGATTTCTGGCTGTAATACAGATACAGTGGTCTTCACATACACACGGGACAGAGGGAATCTCCAGGTGGGGGTCAATCTCCAGGGGTCTCTATCAAACACTGAGCTGTGGATTTCTGGCTGCAATACAGATACGGTGGTCTTCACATACACACAGGACAGAGGGAATCTCCAGGTGGGGGTCGATCTCTGGGGGTCTCTGGAAGACGTTCTGAGCTCTGGCTGGAAGTATTTTTAGCTGCTGAGATCAGTTGCTGCTCCTCTCTCCACTTATTTGGAGTTGTGAGAATGCAGAGCCGGCAGGAAGCTGGACAGGCAGCAGATGGGGGATCTTGAACTGGGGGTGTCCCCCATACAATGCATCACATGTACTGTATGAGTATGTCTGATGACTGCCTGTACATTACATACATGTGGCATGATCCTTGTTTGTGACATTTCCCTTTATTATTGGGTGATCATTATGATCATGTGACTGTGGTTATATTCGTATGAATTGATGCTTCCAGACAAAAGCATGACAGTCACTAATAGTGTTGAGCGGAATACGCCATATTCGATTTCGCGATATTGCGCGAATATATAGAAGAATATTCGCGAATATTCGCTAATATCGAATATTCGTGATATTTTATCCAAAAAAAATTTTACGAAGTTTCGCTAATGCGAAATTTCGCTAATGCGAAAATGATTGCGAAATTCTCATAAACGGAGATCATTTCCTGTATTACTAAACTAATATGCACTAAACACTAACTCTACACTAACTCTACTTAAAAGAAAGGAGAATAAGGGGGCAAAAGAAGGGCGGAGAAGATAATCGCGCAATATTCCTATTGCGCGATTATCTTCTCCGCCCTTCTTTTGCATCAGAGCCAATCAGAATAACTTGAATATTCGGCAAAAGGAATATCGCGCAATATTCCTTTTGCCGAATATTCAAGTTATTCTGATTGGCTCTGATGCAAAAGAAGGGCCGAGTAGCTAATGCGATTCTTTTATGTTGCCGAAAATTCGCAATGCAAATTTTCGGCAACATAAAAGAATCGCATCAGCTACTCGGCCCAAGGTCTCTCTCTAATCATACCAGCAATGCTTTTAGACGTCGATGGAGATCACTAGGATGTGATCTGTTTTAAAAATAAATTAGAAAAAATATGCAATGCGAATATTCGTGAGCAACACTAGTCACTAACACATGTGACATCCACTCTTATGTTACATGTGTATATGTTGTATAGAACATTAACATGTACAGAATGATTAGAAGTATCTTTAAAATAAGACATGATCCTATACATTTATGGCACAGCTGCCTAGACTACCTGAACAACCCATTAACCCGTACCCATGTGTTCGTCTCACCCCTTAACCATAAAATAAAGACTCGGACAACATGTTATCCTTGAATGGACGTAGTGGTCGGCCACAGCTTTATTTTTCCTTTAACCATAAAACATCTGTAAACCTTTAGTACCATCTCATGGTAAGATTACAAGGGGGAAGCAACCAGCCAGCCGCCGGCCTAAACCGACGGGCATAATAGCCTTCCCCCGTTCCTTCATTAATATTACCGCCAGCTGTGACTTAACAATAAATATCTCACATCATAACACGAACAAACAATGCCTGTAAACCAAAACCTTAAAATTGTAATAAAATACAGCAATAACCACCGTCATAACTCCTCAGTACAAAACTCGCTTGCTCAATTTTTTTTTTTATTTTTTTTTTATAACTTTATTACATTCGTATTCTCCTTTTTTTTTTTTTATAACACCTGAAACTGTTTAATAAAAAAGGGCGGGAGGGCGGGAGCTCACTTGCTGGGGGGCTGCTGCGGGTAAGAGGAAGAAGGTGGGAGGGAAACCCACCTTGAAGCCTTGGTCACAGGCCCACCCCAAATACCTCCCCCCTGGGCATCTTTAATTGGCTCTGTCTGTCAGAGAACCACCCTCCCAGAGGGAGGGGGAAGGAGGGGGGAACTCAAGAGGGGAGAGACTCATTTAACCCCTTTCCTGACTGTCCCATCTCCTCAACTAGTCCGTGGCACCTAGCCCTATTTGGGCCGGTGCCAGCCACAAACCTCATACATACCAAACATATGTGACGGCTGTCTATATAGTACACGTATCAGTCATACTGAGAGCATGCTGTACATATGTGACAAACAGTGCCCAAATCTGCTCATACACCTAATGTACACACCCAGGGCCGCCATTAGGGGGGTACAGGCATTACACCTGTAAGGGGCCCGGGGGTCCCCAGGGGCCCGGATGGGAACCACCCTAAAAAAAAAAAAAAATTATTTTTTTTTTTTTTTTTTTATGGCTCGGAAGGTCCCCAGGGGCCCGGAGGCCACTAAGGCCCCCAGATGGCAAGCCCTTTTTTTATCAAAAAATATATATATTTAAAAAAAATATATATTTTTTTTATATATTTTTCTTTTATTTTTTATTAAAGGGCCAATTTTTTTTCTTTTATTTTTTTAGAGGTCCGGAGGTCCACAGGGACCTGGAGATCTCCAGGGCCCCAGATGACAACCCCCCTTTTTTTCTAAAATAAATATTTTTTTTTTATAATGTTTTATTTCTTTTATTTATATTATATATAAATAAATATATATATATATACATATATATATATATATATATTATTATTATTATTATTAAAGGGCCCAGAGGTCCCCAGGGCCCCATGTGTCAAACCCCCTTTTTTTTATAATTGTTTATTTTTTTATACATTTTTTTTTATATATTTTTTTTTTTATTAAAGGGCCCAGAGGTCCCCAGGGCCCTGGAAGGCAACCCCCTTGTTTTTTAATTTTTTTATATAAATGTTATATTTAAAAAAAATATATATATATATATTTTCTCTCTTTTTTCTTTTTATTTTATAAAGAGCACAGAGGTCCCCAGGGCCCCAGATGGCTACCCCCCTTTTTTATATATATTTTTCTTTATTTCTTCTTTTTGTATGTAAAGGGCCCCCCCCCGCTTCTCAATTTGCGGCAGCACCCCCCCCCCCCCCGCTTCTCAATTTCAGGCGGCAGCCCCCCCCCCCGGTTCTCTGCTCCAGGTGGCCCATGCCTGAAGCTGTGTAAGGGGCCCCAAAATTCCTGATGGCGGCCCTGTACACACCTAATATACACACCTAATGTACACACCTAATATACACGCCTAATCTATACACAATTTGAGACATTTGTGTAAAAAAAAAAAATCTAACAACACATATACAGTATACATATACAGTAACAACTCATATATCTTATATACTGTATATAAATATGTGTATACATTACATTATATGTAACATGCTCACACACACATAACACATCCTACCTGCTACCTCATATACAGTGCTGACAGTCCCCTCTGCCTGCCGACCTAAATTCTACAACGGCAGCGCCCTCTGCTGCACAGACAGCACCCTGCACCCTTGATCTGATATACACCACCCTTTATCTGCAAACCTGTACCCTGCACTGAGAGCACTCTCTAACTGCACACCTCTATTCTACACTGGGATCGCCCTCTATCTGCACACTTCTATTCTACACTGAGAGCGCCACCTATGTGCACACTTCTATTCTACACTGAGAGCACCTTCTATCTGCACACTTCTATTCTACACTGGGAGTGCCCTCTATCTGCACACTTCTATTCTACACTGAGAGCACCTTCTATCTGCACACTTCTATTCTACACTGGGAGTGCCCTCTATCTGCACACTTCTATTCTACACTGAGAGCACCTTCTATCTGCACACTTCTATTCTACACTGGGAGTGCCCTCTATATGCACACCTGTATGCTGCACTGACCGTGTCCTTTATCTGCACACCTGTACCCTGCACTGAGAGCACTCTCTAACTGCACACCTATATTCTACACTGGGAGCGCCCTCTATCTACACACTTCTATTCTACACTGAGAGCGCCCTCTATGTGCATACCTGTATTCAACATTGAGCGCGCCCTCTGCACATCTATATCTTGCACTGACAACACTCAGCATACCTGTAATCTGCACTGAGAGCGCCCTCTATCTTCACACCTTTATTCTACACTGAGAGTGCCCCCTATCTGCAAAACCAGTATCCTGCACTCTCTCTCTCTCTACACCCCTGTATCTTGCATCAACAGCACCCTCTATCTGCACAACTGTATCCTGCACCGAGAGTGCCCTCTATCTGCACACCAGTATGCTGCACTGACAGCGCCCTTTATCTGCACACTTGTATCCTGCACTGACAACACTCTCTATGCGCACACTAGCATTCTAGACTGACAGGGCCCTCTATCTGCTCACCTGCATTGTGCACTTAGAGCGCCCTCTATCTGCATACCTGTATCCTGCACTAAGAGTGCTCTCTACCTGTACACCTTTATAGGTGTGCACAGCCTATTGTATTAAGGTGTGCACCTCAAAGCTCAAATAAATATGCGTGTGTGCATGTGTATATATACTGACAGTGTCAGTAGGACAGATATTGGTGTCAGCATGACAGTGGACGATCTTGTTTTTATTATTATTATTTTGTTTATAAATTCCTTTTTTTTTTTTAAACAGCATCAGGTGGCTTTGGTGAAATATCAGGGGTCCAAACAAGGGTAAGCTGCACCACAAGGTGCGCCTTTGACACCTTTTTTCTACACTAAGAGCGCCCTCTGTCTGCACACCTGTATCCTGCACTGAGAGTGTTTTCTATCTGCACACCTGTATTCTACACTGAGAGCGCCCTCTGTCTGCACACCACTTACTGCACTGAGAGTGCTCTCTATCTGCACACCTGTATCCTGCACTGACAACACCCTCTTTCTGCACACCTTCATTTTGTTCTGAAAGCGCCTCTATCTGCACACCTGTATCCTGGGCTGACAGCGCCCTCTATCTGCACACCTGTATGCTGCACTGACCGTGTCCTTTATCTGCACACCTGCATTCTACACTGAGAACACCCTCTATCTATACACCTGTATCCTGCACTGACAACACCCTCTATCTGCACACCTGTATCCTGCACTGACAACACCCTCTGTGTGCACACCTGTATCCTCTACTGACAACACCCTCTATGTGCACACCTGTATCCTGCACTGACAACACCCTCTATCTGCACACCTGTATCCTGCACTGACAACACCCTCTATGTGCACACCTGTATCCTGCACTGACAACACCCTCTATGTGCACACCTGTATCCTGCACTGACAACACCCTCTATGTGCACACCTGTATCCTGCACTGACAACACCCTCTATGTGCACACCTGTATCCTGCACTGACAACACCCTCTATGTGCACACCTGTATCCTGCACTGACAACACCCTCTATGTGCACACCTGCTTTGTGCAGTGACAGGACCCTCTGCTCACCTGTATTCTGTTGTCTATCTGCATTTATATCTGGTCATGTGCAGACAGTATTCCTTTCTCCAGTACTGGGCACTGCAATCTCCCACACATTGGCTTCTTGCTGTGAGGTGCCAGGAGGCCATCATGTTCAGTTCCAAATCTCAGATTTTTTCTTTTATTTGTTTTATAAAATTTTGAGGTTAATACAAAGTTGTACAAAAAAGTACAAAAAGTATAAAACAATGGCACTAACTGTGCTCCACTCACATTTAATCATGCATGACAACCATGGGTAGCATAACATCAAGACAACTCTCAGGGGCTTGCTGAAGTGATATACAGAAACCATAAACATCACCCCTTGGTACATACAGAAGGCAATAAACCGCACGCAATAGCATGAGATAATGTCACAGAAAAGGATAGCGATAAGGATCTGCAAGAGAGTCCTGAGAATGAGTTCCTGGAATAACAATTAGACTAGGTTCACACCGACTGCGGGAATAAAATTGTGTGCGTTCGCATGATTTCATTCCCCCATGTTAGTCCCGATTTTGGGGACGATTTCAGAGACATCTGTGTGCGTTTCAGCACAGATGTCAATGGAAATCGCCAAAAGTAGTACAGAAACTACTTTTGGGAATCGGAGCAGTGCCACAAATGTGGCGCCGCACCGATTCGAACAGTGCCATTGCCGGCAATTGCCGCTGAATTGGCATGCGATTTGTCATGTCAAATCGCATGCCAAATTGCATCAATGTGAACCAGGGCTGGGAACCATTTGAAGGGAGCTTACCCTCACCATAAGAAGATCTCAAAGCAGGGCAGCTGATTCTAAAGTCACCAGCCAATGGGAACCAAGGTTTTTTTTAATTCAGAAGGACATCCCCTGCTGCTATATGCAATGTAAGGGAGGATTCGAAACCGGCCACAAATGCATGTTTGCATTTTTTAACGGTTATTAATATAAAGTGGAGTTTCTACACTGGCCCCCAATGTAATGGGAATTTACACTGACCACTAATGTAACAGGAGCATTCACAGTAACCACTAATGTAAAGAGAGATTTACACTGACCACCAATGTAAGGGGGACCTTCACACTGGCCACTAGTGTGAATGAAATGATTGTACACCAAGCCCCAATGTAATGAGAAGATTTACACTGATCACCAATGTAACTAAGACATTTAGCATGTGTTCACATTTGTGTGTTTCGGGAATACATGCAAAATCGCTTTCCTGAAACATGCTGCCCTTTAGCAGATACACAGCAGTGCCATTAATTGTTAATGACACCCTCATGCATCGCCTGAGATGTGCGTTTTCACATGCACCAAAATTCAGTGTGCTGTGGCACCATGTTATTTTTAAAAAGGGTTCCACCTCCAATCAGAATAGGCTGATGTAAGGCTTAATGACTATAGTTGTAGGCAGGAATTTCAAGCATGCTCCTTTACCTCCCCAGTGGGCATTCATTTAGCAGAAGTGATGGTAGATATGACCTCAGGGGGGCATGATATACATATCAATACCTCCACAATTTACATATCTATGCTGCGATCCATGACTATTTACATATTAATGCTTCCGCTATTTGCATATCAATGCAGGTAATTTACATGTAAACACAGGGTTTGCAGGTGAGTCATCTGTACATGGCAATAGGGCAGAGCTGGGCAGCAGCAACAGAAGTTTACACTGAGATATCAGGACACAGCATGGTACTAAAACTTCAGGGGATAAGGGAATTTAAACTGGGATAGTTGGCAAGTATGAGGCAGCTGCTTTGGGTCCTATAACAACGATGGGGCCGAGGGCAGCTGTCCCTTTTGCTCTGCCTTAAAAATGGTCCTGGGGTCCCTAGCTTGGCACCCCTGATACTTCTCAAGCTTCACCCCACTGGCCTGCTCGATCCCTGGCTTGACACACAAGACTGCTCTGCAAGCATCACCTCCGTTGGCTGGGTTCCTGGCTTGACACCTGCTAATGTTTCCCAATCCTTCACTGTCCCCGGTTGGCGAGAATACTGCTCCGGTACTTGCTTCAGTTACTCACTGTGGTCCCTGGTAATAAGGAGGATGGTCCCTTAGTGGCGCCAGTTTCCCCTCTACCACCGACCACGACAGGTTCTCTGGCCAACAGAACCGTCACTTCTATATTATTGCTAGATGTTGTATAGCAGAAAGCAAATAATTTTTTTCTTCAAAATGTTTGGTAATTTTTGTTCACAAAATAAAAATGAAAAAACCCAGTGGTATGCAAATACCCCAGAATGAAAGCTTTATTTGTGTTAAAAAAATAAGTAGTGCATAACCCCCCCCCCCCCCCATTTTGTGTCCTGTGAGTGCTGACATTGCTGGACTCTAGGACAGGTACATTTTTTAAAAGTGTCCATTTATTAAAAGCCAGCAGCTGCAGTATGTGTAGCTGTTGGTTTTTCATTATTATTTTTTTGGGCGGAACACCGCTTTAAGTCAGATCAGTTCCCCTTTATGCCCCAATGCACAGGCCACTCTAGACCTATTTAAGTTGTTTGACTGTGTCATTGTTGTGGGTCCCAAAGCAACTTGCCTCATACGTTGCCAAGTATCCCAGTTTAAATTCCCTTATCCCTTGAAGTTTTAATCCCGTGCTGTGTCCCGATATCTCAGTGTAAAGTCTTGTTGTTGCTGCCTAGCTCTGCCCTATTGTTGTATACAGATGACTCCCCTGCAGACCCTGTGATTACATGTAAATAACCTGCATTGATATGTAAATAGAGGCAGCATTAATATGTAAATAGTCACAGACCGCTGCATTGATATGTAAATAGAGGCAGCATTCATATTATGTCCCCCTGAGGTCCTATCCACCATCTCTTCTGCTGAATGCTGCCCACTGGGGAGGTAAAGTAGCATGCTTGAAAGTTCTGCCTACAACTATAGTCATTAAGCCCAAGATCAGCCTGTTCTGAAAAGGTAAGCAAACTGGAGGTGGAACCCTTCTTCTAAAGAACATGGTGCCACAGCACCTTGAATTTTGGTGCATGTGAATTAACAATTAATGGCACTGCTGTGTACCTGTTAAAGGGCAGCATGTTTTTGTGGTGTCAGGAAAGCGATTTTGCATGTATTCCTGACACACACAAATGTGAACGCAGGCTAAAGCCGCGTACACACGATCAGTCCTGCGATGAGAACGGTCTGAAGGACAGTTGTCTTAGGTTAACCAATAAAGCTGACTGATGGTCTGATGTGCCTACACACTAAAAAACAATCGTGTCAGAACGCGGTGACGTAACACACAACGACGTGCTGAAAAAATAGAAGTTCAATGCTTTCAAGCATGCGCCGACTTGATTCTGAGCATGCGTGGATTTTTATCTGATGGTCGTGCCTACTAACGATCGGTTTTGACCTATCGGTTAGGAATCCATCGGTTAAATTTAAAGCAAGTTGGCTTTTTTTTAACCGATCGTTAAATAACCGATGGAGCCCACACACGAACGGTTTTGACCAATGAAAACGGTCCATCAGACCATTCTCATCGGTTTAACCGATCGTGTGTACGCGGCCTAAATGTCTTAGGCCGCGTACACACGACCAAATACATCTGTTCAAATCGGTCTGGCAGACCGATTTGAACAGATTTGTCTGCTGGGATGTATTGGTTTGATCGTGTACACACGATCAAACCAAAATCCCCGCCGGCAGACAGCGCGCTGACGTGGCGGTAACGTGGCGGTGACGTTTGACGCCGCCATGTCACCGCACCAGGAAGTAAAACACTTCCGCGCATGCATCGAATCCATTCGACGCATGTGCCAGCAGACATGTCGGACGGACGGATTCCCAGCCGACAGATTTTAAAGCATGCTTTAAAATCTGTCGGCTGGCCAAATCTGTCTGTCTGCCCGTACACACGATCGAATCTGTCTGCTGAAACGGTCTGGCAGACCATTTCCAGCAGACAGATTTGATCGTGTGTACGCGGCCTTGCACACATTGGTGGTCAGTGTGAATCTTCTCGTTGCATTGGGGCTTGGTGTACAATCCTTTCATTCACACTAGTGGCCAGTGTGAAGGTTCCCCCTTACATTGGTGGTCAGTGTAAATTGGTGGTTACTGTGAATGCTCCTGTTACATTAGTGGTCAGTGTAAATCCCCATTACATTGGTGGCCAGTGTAGGAACATATGTTTACATTGGTAATTGTTAAAAAAATCCAAACTTGCATTCGTGGTCAGTTTTAAATCTTCCCTTACATTGGTAGTCCATTTAGAAGCCCCCTTTAAATTTGTGGTGCGTGCAAATACCCCTTACATTGATGGCCGGTGTATAAATCCCCCTTTATTGGCTGTTGATGTAAAACCCCCCCATTACATTGATTGTCAGTGTAAATTCTTCATAACATTGGTGATCAGTTTACTTTTCCATTTACATTGGTGGTAAGTGCAGAATTGCCCTTACACTGGTGGTCAGTGTAAATTCATCCTAACCATGGTGGTCGGTGTAGAAGTGTCACCTAATATTGGTGGTTAGGGATGAGCTTCGAGTTGCCTGTTCGACGAACAGCAAACTATTTGGGGTGTTCGTGGCAAGAACTTTAGAACCCTGTTAAAGTCTATGGGACTCGAACGTTTGAAATCTAAAGTGCTAATTTTTAAGGCTAATATGCAAGTTATTGTAAGAAAAAGTGTTTGGGGACCTGGATCCTGCCCCAGGGGACATGTATCAATGCAAAAAAAAGTTTTAAAAACTGCAGTTTTTTTTGGCAGCAGTGATTTTAATAATTCCTTTAAGTGAAACAATAAAAGGGAAATATTCCTTTAAATTTCATACCTGGGGGGGGGGTTGTATAGTATGCCTGTAAAGTAGCGCTTGTTTCCAATGCTTAGAACTGTCCCTGCACAAAGTGTCATTTCTGACGGAAAAAAAGTAATTTAAAATCACTCGCGGCTATAATGAATTGTCAGCTCCCGGCAATACAGAGAAAAGTCATTCATAAAAAAAAATGTGTGGGGGTCCACGGCATTTTTTTTTTAACCACTTCAATACCAGGCTTTTATACCACCTCCATACTGGGCCTATTCTGGCACTTCTCTCCTACATGTACAAATCATAATTTTTTTGCTAGAAAATTGCGCAGTACCCCCAAACATGATATATGTTTTTTAAGCAGACACCCTAGGGAATAAAACGACGGTCATTGCAACGTTTTATCTTGCACAATATTTGCGCAATAATTTTTCAAACACCCTTTTTTTGGAAAAAAAAATGTTTCATGAATTAAAAAATAACAAAACAGTAAAGTTAGCCCAATTTTTTTGTATTATGTGAAAGATTATGTTACACCGAGTAAATAGATACCCAACATGTCACGCTTTTATTATGCGCACACTCATGGAATGGTGGAAAACTTTGGTACTTAAAAATCTCCATAGGAAACGCTTTAATTTTTTTTTTACAGGTTACCCGTTTAGATTTACAGAGGAGATCTAGTGCTAGAATTGTTGCTGGCACTCTAGTGCATGCGGCGATACCTCACATATGTGGTTTAAACGGCGTTTACATATGTTGGCGGGACTTACGTGTGCGTTCGCTTCTGCACGTGTGCTACCGGGGACAGGGGCGTTTTAATTTTTTTTCCACTTTTATTTATTTTTTTACTTATTTTTTATTTATTTTTTTACACTTTTTTCAATTTTTTTTTCACTTTTATTCCTATTACAAGGAATGTAAACATCCCTTGTAATAGGAAATGTGTGTGACAGGTCCTCTTTAAGGAAAGATGCGGGGTCAATAAGACCTCACATCTCTCCTCCAGGCTGGAAACCATGAGATCGGTGAAAAAAAATTCACTGATCTCATGAATTGTTGCTTACAGCCGCAATCGCGGCCTTGTTTACTTACGGGAACCCGGGCATGACGTCATCACATCGCGCCCGGGTCCTCCGACGGTCATAGAGATGACTGGTGACCATCTGGTCACCAGTCATCTCTATGCTTCCTGCCGATGCTGAACGATTCGTTCTCCGGGCCCCGAATGCACAGGAGAGTCCGGAGAAGCACCGGATGGCGGCGGAAGGGGGGGATGTCCCCTCCCACGGCCTGTAAGAACGACCAAGCGGCGGAACCGCCGCTATGATCATTCTTAAGTCATGCAGAATCGCCGGCTGAACAAGAGGATATCTGGATGATGCCTCTGGCTGCAGGCATCATTCAGATATTCACCCACAAAGCCCAGGATGTCATTTGACGTCCACTCAGGATGGGAGATCCCATCTCTGGACGTCAAATGACAATGGGCTGGTATTGAAGTGGTTAAATTTGGGGTGGAGTTCCCCTTAAAATCCATTCCAGACCTGAAGGGTCTGGAATGGATATTTGGGGGAACCCCCACATAATTTTTTTTAATTTG
Organism: Rana kukunoris; assembly: GCA_029574335.1. Lineage (NCBI taxonomy): Eukaryota > Metazoa > Chordata > Amphibia > Anura > Ranidae > Rana > Rana kukunoris. Next base: position 420,782,541 of record CM056051.1, on the reverse strand, counting down.
ACGCAGGGTTCCCCTTAATATCCATACCAGACTCGAAGGGCCTGGTAATTGAATTTGGGGGGACCCCCACGCATTATTTTTTTATGAATGACTTTTCTCTGTATTGCTGGTATCCGACAATTCATTATAGCCACAAGTGATTTTAAATGACTTTTTAATTTTGTGCAGGGACAGTTCTAAGCACAGGAAACAATCGCTACTTTACAGGCATACTATACACCCCCCTAGGTATGAAATTTAAAGGAATATTTCAATTTTACTGTTTCACTTTAGGCATTATTAAAATCACTGCTAATAAAAAAAATGTAAAACTTTTTTTGCATTGATACATGTCCCCTGGGGCAGGACCCAGGTCCCCAAACACTCCCCTGGGGCAGGACCCGGGTCCTCAAAAACTTTTTAGGACAATAACTTGCGTATTAGCCTTTAAAATTAGTACTTTAGATTTCAAACGTTCGAGTTCCATAGACTTTAACAGGGTTCTAAAGTTCACACAAACTTTTGGTCTGTTCGCAGGTTCTGATGCGAACCGAACCCAGGGGTGTTCGGCTCATCCCTATTGGTGGTCAGTACAAATCTCCTCGACAGTGGTTGTCAGTGTAAACTCCTCCTTACATGGAGGCCATTGTATATTTTGCTTACACTGGTGGTTGGTGTAAAAGCTCTAATTACATTGGTGTCAGCATAGAAATACCTATTTTCTATTGGTGGGTGGCGTAAAATCCCCCGTTACATGGTGGTCAGTGCAAATTCCACCTAACATTGATGGTCAGTGTAAATCCCTCCTCACATCGATGGCCAGTGTAAAGCCCCCCTCACATTGGTGGTCATTAACAGGACAGGAATGAAGGGGATCAGTCTGTATAGAACAGTACAGGGATGGAGAGGACCAGTCTGTGTATAGAGCAGTACAAGGAGGGAGAGGAAAAGTCTGTGTATAGAGTAGTATGGAGATTAAGATAACTAGTTTGTGTATAGAGTAATACAGGGGTGGAGTTGACCAGTCTGGATATAGAATAGTACAGGGATGGAGAGGGCCAGTCTGTGTATATAGTAGTACAGGTATAAAGAGGACCAGTCTGTGTATGGAACAGTACATGGATGAAAAGGACCAGTTTGTATATAGAGCAGTACAGGAATGAAGAGGACCAGTCTGTGTATAGAGCAGTACAGGGATGAAGAGGACCAGTCTCTGTATAGAGCAGTACAGGGGTGAAGAGGACCAGTCTCTGTATACACCAGTACAGGCATGAAGAGGACCAGTCTGTGTATAGAGCAGTACAAGGATGAAGAGGACCAGTCTGTGTATAGAGTAGTACAGGGATGAAGAGGACCAGTCTGTGTATAGAGCAGTACAGGGATGAAGAGGACCAGTCTCTGTATAGAACAGTACAGGGATGAAGAGGACCAGTCTGTGTATAGAGCAGTACAGGGATGAAGAGGACCAGTCTGTGTATAGAGCAGTACAGGGATGAAGAGGACCAGTCTGTGTATAAAGCAGTATGGGGATGAAGAGGACCAGTCTGTCCATAGAGCAGTACAGGGATGAAGAGGACCAGTCTCTGTATAGAACAATACAGGGATATTGAGGACCAGTCTGTGTAAAGAGCAGTACAGGGATGAAGAGGACCAGTCTCTGTATAGTGCAGTACAGGGATGAAGATGACCAGTCTTTGTATTGAGTAGTACAGGGATGGAGATGACCAGTCTGTGTATAGAGCAGTACAGGGATGAAAAGGACCAGTCTCTGTATGGAGCAGTACAGGGATGGAGAGGACCAGTCTGTGTATAGAGCAGTACAGGGATGAAGAGGACCAGTCTGTGTATAGAGCAGTACAGGGATGAAAAGGACCAGTCTCTGTATGGAGCAGTACAGGGATGGAGAGGACCAGTCTGTGTATAGAGCAGTACAGGGATGAAGAGGACCAGTCTCTGTATGGAGCAGTACAGGGATGGAGAGGACCAGTCATTTCATCCATTAGTGCAATATTTACAAAATCAGCTTGCCTTAATGGAGGTCTCACCCTCGACCACCATCATATTCCCCACACCCAATACTCACAGTTCAGGTGAACCCTGTGATGAGATAGATGTGTGGATCTGCAGTAAGGTGGCCCTGAGTTCCAACAGAGGGAAAATACGAGACTGCAGGCAGACCAGAGCTCCCGCATGGATGCCATGTATAGGGGGATGGGGCTCTGCATGGAGAGAGATGTGAGCAGTGAGTGAGAATCTACAGTCAGCATTAAGGCAGAAAATGGGGAGGGGGACACAGGAACAAAGGAAGAGAGAGATACTTATAAATTACCTACTCTTACACCTATTCTTCTTTATATTATAAATTGACCCCAATAATGTTCCTAGACTGCGCTCCTATCCCTTTTATATTATCGCTTTTACCTTATAGTGTCCCTGGACTTACCTCTTATCCCCATTATATTATCCCTTACCCCTAATTATATCTGCAGACCTACCTTCTATTTCCTTTATAATATACCTTATCCTGATAATGTCCTAGACTCACCTTTCATATTCAATTTCCTTCATATTATCCCTAATGCTCTGTACCCACGATCGTTGGACCGTTTTCATCAGACGAACAGATCGTATGTGAGCCCCATCAGTTTTTTTTTCCATCGGTGAAAAAAAATAGATCCTGTTTTAAATTTTTTGTATGGTTAACAAACCGATAGAAAAAAAAACGATCGTCTGTGGGGAAATCCATCGGTCAAAAATCCATGCATGCTCAGAATCAAGTTGAAGCATTGCTCAGAAGCATTAAACTTAGTTTTTTCACTGCACGTCATTGTGTTATATGTCACCACGCGATCAGATTTTTAACCGATGGTGTGTAGGCAAGACTGATGAAAGTCAGCTTCATCGCATATCTGATGAAAAAAAACATTGGTCCGTTTTCATCGGACGAACCGATCGTGTGTACGTGGAATTACCCTGATGATGTCCCTGGACTCACCTCCTATCAACTTTATATTATCACTTACCCCTGACAATGTCCCTGGACTCACCTCCTATGCACTTTATATTATAACTTACCTCTGATAATGTCCCTGGACTCTATTTTTCCATATTTCTTAGGCAATTCTAACACGTTTTTGGTTCTGCCAATAAAGCTTATATACATTTTTGAAAGAGAGATATTATACTTGATATGAAAAGGCAAATGCTTGCACAATAATGAATACCACCATTGCAGTAAGTAGAGCAGAATCATCTTTTGCCATGTGCACTGTATGTGGTATTTATGTCATGACAGCCTCTAATTTTTTCATTTTCCATCCTACCAAAGTACATTGAGCATTTAATAGCTCTGACATTGAACTGACCAGAGTAGTGAAGCGTAACTTCCTGCTGCTTCATTACTGACAGGAATCTGCCATACCTGACCTATTGAGAAAAACATATATTTTTTTAGGATTTCCTTTTTTTATACTACGCATTCTTCACAAAATAAGTCCAAGGATACTGACAATGATGGCAGTCTGAAATGATGGTGGGCAGGACATGCCATCATATAAGCCAATCAGTTAACATCTTTTGTTAACTGAGGTTTTATTGGTTGTTCTGGGTTGGTGACCTTAAAGCAGAGTTCCACCCTAAAAATGAACTTTCTATTAACAGCTTGCGATTAATGTAAAAAAAATAATAAAAAACATATTTACTCACTTCTATCTGGCTGTTACTAGGCAGATTTCGTAATCTATGTAAAAAATATATAGAAAGATAAAATATTGTTCTATGGTCCATACCACAAGACATAAATAGTATGATAAAATGTCTCAGGAGGCTCTCGAGACGCTGGACCTTCACCTTATCCCGCTCATCTGTGGACTCAGGACTAGCAGACTGGATTCTTGGAAATCGACGACGACCGATAGTGACATCAGGCCTGCATCACCTCTCATTTGCCTCTGTTACCACTCATGTCTGTGAGTAGCCATTTGGCTGTATTGTGTCATTTTACCTTTATTAAATCCTTTGCTTACTGCACTTAGATTGGCGCATCTCTACTTTTTTTTACAAGATTTCGTAATCTGCCTAGTTCCTGGTCCTAGGTGGTTTAACTTCCTGTCCTAAGACCCAATTGCCTCCTGGAAAATGATGACACTCATTTCCCAGGAGTCTCTGGGCATTAGTGTGCCTAAAAATCCCCCAGCATGCACCTCTCCCTGAAAACCAGGAAGAAAAAGGAACTGGGCTTCACATGCCCACACATATGATGGATACGGCCACAACATAAGCTGGAGGATATATGGCAAGTGTTTTCAATGATTTCTGGAACGATTGGGAAGCTATTAATATGTTTTAGGGACTATTTAACCAGTTCCCGACCGCCGCATGTAGATATACGTCCACAGAATAGCACGTTAAGGCAGATGGACGTAAATTTACGTCCCTGCCTTTGCGCGGGTCGGGACCCCCCCCCCCCCCCGCTACATGCGGCGGTCGGAAACCAGCGGGGAGTGATCCGGGACGAGTGCGCGGCTATTCATTTCTAGCCGCCCGCTCGCGATCGCTCCCCGGAGCTGAAGAACGGGGAGAGCTGTATGTAAACACGGCTTCCCTGTGCTTCACTGTGACGGATGCATCGATCGAGTGATCCCTTTTATAGGGAGACTCGATCGATGACGTCAGACCTACAGCCACACCCCCCTACAGTTGTAAACACAAACTAGGTGAACCCTAAATCCTACAGCAACCCCTGTGGTTAACTCCCAAACTGCAACTGTCATTTTCACAATAAACAATGCAATTTAAATGCATTTTTTGCTGTGAAAATGACAATGGTCCCAAAAATGTGTCAAAGTTGTCCGAAGTGTCCGCCATAATGTCGCAGTCACGAAAAAAATCGCTGATCGGCGCCGTTAGTAGTAAAACAAAAAAAAATGCAATAAAACTATTCCCTATTTTGTAAACGCTATAAATTTTGCACAAACCAATCGATAAACACTTATTGCGATTTTTTTACCAAAAATACATAGAAGAATACGTATCGGCCTAAACTGAGGGAAAAAAAATGTATATATGTTTTTGGGGGATATTTATTATAGCAAAAAGTAAAAAATATAGCATTTTTTTTAAAATTGTCGCTCTATTTTTGTTTATAGCGCAAAAAATAAAAACCGCAGAGGTGATCAAATACCACCAAAAGAAAGCTCTATTTGTGGGGAAAAAAGGACGCCAATTTTGTTTGGGAGCCACGTCGCACGACCGCGCAATTGTCTGTTAAAGCAACGCAGTGTCGAATTGTAAAAACGCCTTTGGGCATTTAGCAGCATATTGGTCCGGGGCTTAAGTGGTTAATTTGAATAATTTTAGCTTGCAAATAAAAATAAAAAAATTATGTCCAGAACCCCACTTTAACTCTGCTATATGAGATCTGAGGAGTCTTCATTCTTTGTGGCTTTCGTCAGGAATATATGACAATGATTATAAATAGTTGTGTTAAATTAAATGTCACATGTTAAAGGGCGACAGTGGCCCAGATTCACGTACATCGGCGCATTATCGGTCCGGCGTAGCGCACCGCCATTACGTTAGACTTGCACCATCTAGCCGCGTAATTCCCCGATTCACGTAGCTTTTGCGCAGGAAATTGCGCAAGCGTAAGGTTTTTTCCAGAGGCGTAAGGAGGAGTAATACAAATTGGGAGGGACGTGGGCGTGTTACATTGAAATGAGCCGTGACCCCATGCAAATGAAGGGCCGGCCGGCTCGCGCATGCGCGCTTGAACGAGACCATGGTCAGCTCCGATGTGCGCATGCTCACAACTCGGGAGCGGCGCAATCAGTGAAATTGGAAATGGACTAGGGCAACTTTATGAACTACGCAGACAGCATAAATAGACAGACACAAATGCACTTCCTTTGCAAAAATACATCCCTTTGTATCCCTCCCTATACAGCAAGGTGCTTTTGTTTGTTTGTGACGTGTCTTTGAGATATTTGAGGACTGTTTCGCAGAGTGATTTTTGTCTTTTATGTGTTTTCTTTGTTGTTATTTTGTTTAAATTATATTTTTGCTGGGCATTTTTTATTTTTGCTCGTCATTTATTTAATTTTTTTGGTTCTGTTTGTGTATGATTTTGGAATGTGGGGGTGATATTCCTGCGGGAAAAGGGGTGTCACCCTCATTTGTGGTGGAGAAGTGATCCCCAGGTCTGTGTGAATGGTGTATGAATTTCAGTGACATTATGTACAGTGACATAATTGGAGCCGTGGCATGGCGTTGCAGCTCACAAGTCCTGCATGGTGGACTGGTGCCAATCCAATGTGATGAGGATGTGGTGTGTGTGTGTGCTAGGGACCACAGTGGTGTGCATGCATGCATTCTCATTGTGCCATGATTAATGTGTGTGTTTAACGTGCAAAGAGGCATAATGTGAGCTGGCATGAGATGGGGTACCAGTGCATATGCAGAGTCACCTTGAAGGGAAAAGACAGGAGGATGTTAGTCATGCATGTGCCACTTGTGAGGTGTGCATCACGGGAGGGGATAGTCATGCCTGACTCCCATGTCACTCACCAACCAGCCAGCTGTCCCCATACATGTTCTGTTCGAAATCTGTGGGGATGGGGCTCTGATTGTATATGTAGCTGTCATGGGTGTCATGGGTGGTGCCATGTGTTGGGCTGCTGATGTCCTCCTGCAAGGTTGTGGTAATTCCATGATGGCATGAAGGGTAAATCTGAAGATGCGAGACACCTCAGAATCACTCATGCCAAAGATGTCTATGCGTGTGTGATATATCAAGTGAAGAGTGAGGGGCTTGTATCAGATAAGAATATTGTATTAGATTAGATTAAATTGTAAATTTTATATAAGCAAATAAAAAAATAAAAAAACATCTCCCGTGCCCTCCTTAGTGCCATGCTCCGTGCCCTCCTCCTTCTTTGTTCATCTAAAGTCAGTAGTATAGCTATGCGCGACGATGCCCCTGGCATGTTGGCATACAGATTGTTGGGCAACACGTGTGACTGCTGAACTCCTCACTAACAGTGTTGCTTTATCTGACAAGTAGACTTTTTTTCATTTTTTAGACCAGCTTTTATCAGTTTTAATTTTAGACAGAACATTTTGCTGTTGCGCACACCGCGTAGCCTGCGCAGCAACAACGTTTTTTTGTGGATCCCCGTAAGACCCTCATTAGCATATTTGACTAGCAAATCAATGGTGTGTCTAGCGCATTTTTGCGCGGACGGATGCGTCTGTCTAACGAAATTACGCCGGACAAAAAAAAATAGATTTCTGGCGTAAATCGTTTTCTGAATTGCGCGCATCTAAACGCACGCGCACATTTAGACTTACGCACGCGCAACACCAGTTGCGCAGGCGTAATCGCTCTGTGAATCTGGGCCATTGTCTCCACTGATAGACCATTTATTTCCCAGAATCTCTCAGGGAGGATTCTAGTTTATATCTGGTCAGGATTTTTGCTGAACGCTACATCTGCCATCAGAGATTTTGTCATACAAGGATGAGGCAGAAGAGGCCTCTGGAAAGGCCATAAAGGGTCTTTATTTTATTTATTTTAGAGTTTAATGTGCTCCTTGTAATGTAAGTAATCCTATTGTATTGTGTGTTAGTTATTTAGCTGCCCAGATTGGGGGGAAGGGGTTAATATTTTTGCCCCCTTCCCTGGGTATGCCTGTGGGCTTTTTCTGTATTATAAAAGGGAAGGGGTTTGTGTCACGGGGGTCCGTTGGGACCTGTGGTCCACCTCTGGTGTGCTGGCTTATCGGGATACACTAAATCATGGACTTCTCCATATGAGTTTTGCCAAGTATGAACTCTTCTCCTAATCACCTGTGCAGGTACTCTGGGGCAGCCACAGATAATCCCAAGGCTCCGTAAGTTTTCTAATGGTATAATTCTTTTAAGAATAAATAAAATAAAAATGACATTCTATTTACTGTAGATATTCCCTCCTATCTTTAATAGTACAAATTACTCAAATAACTCTACTCCCCTAAATCAGACATTTTGGGTTTTAAATATTTTCTTATACAATCCTTATATATTTTTTTCTATGTCTGACTGTAATATTTTTTCATACTGTAGTGGGATTTATTAAATGTATATTATCAGTAGAATCTGTATTTTGGTTTTGGTCACCTAATAGGTAATAAAAAAAAATAATCCACTAGATGGCGCTTTTTTTTTACCTATGTCCTGAAGTCATGCCGGTATATACTCCCAACTCATTAATTATAGACATAATTGTAATGTTGTTATTTTTTTCATTCAGTTTTTATTTCAGTTAGGCCGCGTACACACGATCGGTTAACCAAAGGACAACAGTCTGATGGACCGTTTTCATCCCATAGGTTAATTAACCTTTGGTTAAAAAAAAGACAACTTGCTTTAAAATTTAATTGATGGACTCCTAACCGATAGGTCAAAACCGATCGTTAGTATGCACGACCATCAGTTAAAAATCCATGCATGCTCAGAATCAAGTCGACGCATGCTTGGAAGCCTTGAACTTCATTTTTTTCATCACGTCGTTGTGTTTTACGTCACCGCGTTCTGACCCGATCGTTTTGTTAACTGATGGTGTGTAGGCGCGACGGACCATCAGTCAGCTTCATTGGTTAACCAATGGAAACGGTCCATCAGACCGTTCTCATCAGATGGACTGATCGTGTGTATGCAGGTTTAGGCCCCTTTCACACTGGGGCGTTATTCGAGCTTTATTCAAGCGTTTTTCCAGCGTTATTCGAGTGAAGCCTCATCTGCAAGCCCAATGTGCTGCTGGTAAAGCACCGCTTAGACCCCAACTTTATAGGACGTTTTTGCAGTGCCTCAGTGTGAAAGGATTAGGCATTTTTACAGCGCTTTTAAAACATTTTAATGGAGAGGGGCGTTTTGGAGCGTTTTTTTCAGTGCCCAAAAGCTGCTCCAAAGATGCTGCTTGCAGGACTTTTCTCAACACTCCGCCAGTGCAACGGCTCAGTGTGAAAGGGCAAGGCCTTTTTACAGCGCTTTCAATTCATTTCAATCGAGGTGGGCTAATTGAAGCCTTTTTTTTTCAGCGCCCAAAAGCTGCTCCAAAGATGCTGCTTGCAGGATGAAAGGGTTCATTGAGATGCATTGAGATGCATAGAGAGCGTTTTATGAGCATTTTAATAGCGCTATTTTTGACGCTAAAGCGCTGTAAAAACTCTTCAGTGTGAAAGGGGTCTTAGTTCTTATTTAGTCTGATTGTGAATTTTAATAAATGTTTTTAATATATTTACTAGAGGCTCTCATTGTGCTTTTTGACAATTGTTAATAAGGCACAGCTGACGTGAGCCTCCATGTCTCCTTCCGGTTGCATTTAAGTTGAAGTCTTGGTGTCCTGCGTGAGCCTCAATTCCTGAGGGATATGTTTTTTACTGAGAAACACGTTGGGAAGGGTCACACACGTGATGTTATTTCGCAAGCTGTGTTGAAGCTCGGACGTGCTGGCCTTTTTTTTTAATACGTGCTGTCTAAGCATTTAACAGAAGAAATCCCCTGGAGCCTATTTGCCATAGGAGTTTGAGGAATTAACATTTTTTGGATCGTGGCACATTTAGCTGTTAGACAACAAGGCAATGTTGGATCTCCTTGTGGGATCGTATCTGGTAAGCTGAGGGTTGAGTCGGATGGGGGTCAAAGAGAGAAGCCTTGAGAGAGAATGGGAACCTTGCTGGGTCAATTGGGCTTATCAGGCCACACCAAATCATGGACTTCTCCATTTGAGTTTTGACAAGTATGGACTTTTCTCCTAAGCACTTACTCTGTGCAGTTATGCTGGGACAGCCACAGATAGTATAGTTGGTTGTGCCAAGCTTTCAGTAAAGTCGTTTTAACGTCTGAAGTTGTTTAAGGGTTGCATGTTGGGTTTGGCATATTCCCAAGAACCTGGGTCTATAATAGCACTATGAGGTATGTGTAACACCACTACGAAAAGTTAACCTACAAGGCTAAGAAGAGAAAGTAGTTACCTAGGGTAGTGATTTGGCATGGTACCTTTGTTTTTGACAAAGTGTTACCCCACGCGCACAGACTCAGTTAGACCCGACCCAGGTGCTGTTTTAAGTTCCCTCCATTGTACCTACCAAACACTAGGCACTGGGCCACATATTGAGAGAAACTAAACAAAATCTTTAGATTGGAGGTCCTCCTATTCTGCAAAGATTATGTGACCAAATGCCTGGTTGTACATTTATATACAAATGTGCACTCAGTGAAAATCCCATGTGGTTTCCCTTTATTGGGGTTTCAGGTGATGTACTACTGACCTACATATACAGAAGATGTTAAGGCCTCTTTTGTATAACCAGCAAATAAAGAATTGTCTAGGAAGATGATGGTAGGTAGAGTAATCTTATTATATCCTATGGGGACCCCAGCTGTGAGAACTTCTCACCAGTCTTCCAAGCTCTGACCATCTTTTGCAGCCAGTTATTAAAGCCCCTAGACATGAATGATTGCCATCATATGGGCAATTATGGGTCTGATTTCCGAGGTGATCATTTTGGCTCTCCTGAGATGACAGAAATCTCGTGCAGTATAAACATGAATGTTCTGCCAATATGCATATGTATACCTAATTGTTCTACAGAATGATCATTGGACCATCCGATTCATGGACTACCATCTAATGTCCAAGGGCACCTTCAGTTTATATTACACAGACTACATTATGAGAGCAATGGGAACGGTTGACATTTTAGAAGTGAGATCTTCCATCTCTAATCCCAGAGAATTATAAAATACTTGACATGGTGAATTTACCCAGCAGCTGTCAACCATATCCATAGTAATAAACCCTTTATTGGACCTGGAAACTGCAGATAATATTTCATAAATTCAGTAATATGTTCAAACATGAATCCAGACAGAAATAAAGTGCCTTGAAAAAGTATTCATATTCCTTCAAATTTTCCACATTTTGTCATGTAACAGCCAAAAATGTAAATGTATTTCATTGGGATTTTACGTGTTAGACCAACTCAAAGTCACACATAATTGTGAAGTGAAAGGAAAATTATAAATGGTTTTCAAAAATGTGTATGAATAAATATGTGAAAAGTGTGGCGTGCATGTGCTGCCTTCGCAATGTATATTACATGCTTGGCACTCAGCAGTGTCTGTTTCTTTAAGACCCTCCATTTTCTTGAAGCCTAGAGGTGGGTCTTCTCTCTACTGTCTAGAGCTTGCTGGGACATATCCTGTTCATTCCAGCTCTAGCTACTGTAGTGACCAGATTTACAGGACATCCTAAAGCTAATACAGATTGCAAATCTGACGAACACCAAAGCCTGTGAGTAAAGGGGTTTTGCTAGTTCAGCTTGTGTAGAGGGATGCTAGACATTGCAGATAGATAATGTGTGTTTCAGTGTAGTAAGCAAGCACATGTTAGTTAGGCCCTATCTTTTGTATTAGCTATGTATAATGTATGTTGCTTGAATAGCCATGCTTACATTTGTCTTTTTATGTTTGTTTTACAGTTTTACCATATCACATATCTCACATCACATAGGATATCATAGTACACTATTGTACACATTCCTGTGCATTATTTCTCAGTAAAGATTGCATCAGTTCAACTAACCAGCATGTCTTTCATTGGGATTCCGTTTATACTTGATGTTAAGCTGTGTATCTAAACCAGCAACACACAGCTGAGACATTACAGTGCATTTGTATTCAATCATTACTTTGTAATACCACCTTTCGCTGCAATTACAGCTGCACATCTTTTTGGGTATTTCTCTACCAGCTTTGCACCTCTAGAGAGTCAGATTTTTGCCCATTCTTCTTTGCAAAATAGTTCAATCTCTGTCAGATTGGATTTACTGTATTTGCTGGCGTAAAGGATTACCCTTTTAAAAAAAAATTGCCCAAAAAGCAGGGGTCGTCTTATACGCTGGGTCAGCTGCTCGGATGCCTGCTGGATGTGCGGTAATACTGTATGTAGCTTCGGCACATACAGTATATACCGCTTAGCCAATCCCGGTGAGCGATGTATTCAAATGAATACAGAGCCTGCTCGGATTGGAATAACAAGCTCTGCCAATCCGAGTGCCTACATACAGTAGCCTGCTCGGATTGGCTTTGCGAGTCAGAGAGGCATGGGCTGATGATGTTACAGCCTCTACCAATCCAAGCAGACTTTGTATTCATTAGTAGAATACATCGCTCGTCGTGATTGGCTCCAGCAAAAAGGATGTCTCCATCTCCAGCAAGAATGAAGAAGAATATGGCTCCAGAAGGAAGAAATATGAAGCGTCAGAAGCCTCGGAAGGGGGGTCGTCTTATACGGTGAGTACAGGTAAAAAAAACTGTAAAATTATACACCGGCAAATACGGTAGGTCTGGACTTTGACTGGGCCATTCTAACACATGAATATGCTTTGATCTAAACCATTTCATTGTAGCTCTGGCTGTGTGTTTAGGGTCATTGTCCTGTTAGAAAGTGAACTTCCGTCACAATCTCAAGTCTTTTGCAGACTCTAACATATTTTATTCTAAGATTGCCCTGTATTTGACTCCATCCATCTTCCCATCAACTCTGGCCAGCATACCCATAGCATAATGCGGCCACCACCACGTTTCATTGTGTGGATGGTGTGTTCAGGATGATGTGCAGTGTTAGTTTCCACCACACATAGGGCCAGATTCACGTACCGGCCGCGTCGGCGTAGCGTATGCCATTTACACTACGCCACCGCAACTTAAATGAGCAAGTGCCGTATTCTCAAAGCACTTGCTCCGTAAGTTGCGGCGGCGTAGTGTAAATGGCCCGGCGTATCCCTGCGTAAATGAAAGGGGGCGGCTTGTATTTAAATTAAGCGCCCCGCGTCGATCGAACTGCGCATGCGCCGGCCGGGAAAAAGCCCAGTGCGCATGCTCCAGCTCACGTCAGAAAACGTTGTTGAAACCAACGTTAAAACGGAGTAATCGTCAATTACGCAATGCCCTATTCGCAAACGACTTAGTTAAACGACGTAACCGATGAAAAAAGACGACGGTGTCCCGACGCCATACTTAACATGGCATATGACGGAACTTCGTAAGCCTACCCCTCATATAGCAGGGGTAGGTTTACGCTTACGGAAACAACGTAAACGACGACGAGGCGGCGTAAAAATGTTCGGGAATCGGCGTATTAGGCTCATTTGCATAGGCAAATGAGAAATCAACGTAAAGGCCACCTATCGGCCAGCGAAGGAATTACATCTAAGATCTGACGGTGTAAGTGTCTTACACCTGTCGGATCTTCGCCGTATCTATGCGTAAATGATTCTAGGAATCTAGGATTCTAGGAATCAGACGCATAGATACCCGGGGAAAAAAACAGAGATACGACGGTGTTTCCTGCCATACACCGTCGTATCTCTTTTGAGAATCTGGCCCATAGTGTTTTGCCTTAGGCTTAAAAGTTCAATTTTGATCTTATCTGACCAGAGCACCTTCTTCCACATGTTTGCTGTGTCCCCCATATGGCTTCTTGCAAAATGCAAACAAGACGTCTTATGTCTTTCTTTCAAAGTGTCTTTCTTCTTGCCACTCTTCCATAAAGGATTTGTGGAGTGCACGCAGTGGCTGTGCGTCCATTAAGGGCGCATGGGCAACGCCCCCTCTGTCACGCCACCCCTTCTGTGTAGAATAGATAGATTCATGCATGTGCACTGTAGCCACCTTCTATTCAGGCGTCCGGATGCTGGGTGCCTGAATTACGCGGTGGAGTTGTTTGTTTTTAAGCACCTGATTAGAGTCATAGGCTGTAATAGGCTTCAAAAAGGGTGGACATGGAGCACAAAGCATTACGCTTACAGTCCACCAAGTTGTGTTGGCAAAGAAAATGTATATTTGCTTTTCCAACACTGTACCGCCTCTCAGCCAATCAGGAGGCGTGGATCTAATGCCCCTCACCTAATTGGTTAAAGGCACATGAAGGCAGATGCCTCCTGATTGAAATGAAAGAAGAGACGCACAGGAGGACAGAGAACCATGGAGGACACACAGAAGCCATCGCTGCCCAGGGGCCCCAGCTACATGGAGGGCCCTTGCACATTCCCCAAAGCAGCTGGTCCTTGAGCCCACACTGCCCTGAAATTGGGTGCCCCATGATGGCACTGAGAGTGATATAAAGGGGAGGCAGTCTGCCTCCAACCTACTTAATGTCTGTTTACCTGCACTGTCATAATTGTAGGGGCCCCAGAGCATTACTTTGCCCAGGGGCCCATGATGCTATTAAGACGGCCCTGGCCCCGCTCTTTGCACCGCCTCCCCTTACCCTGGCACACAGTGGAGGCAGAGGAGACAGAGGAGTGTCCGGGCAGTGTCAGAGTTTCAGTAATAATGGAGTAGAAAGCCACCTCAGAAGGAGAGTAGTAGAGCGGGAGCCCATACAAGCAGCGGCGCACAGAGAAACCCAGCGGTACTCCGAGGAGGAAGCGGAAGCACCTGGAGACATTTGGCAGCACTTGCTGACACCAGGCGTAGCCCAGAGAGCCCTGGGAAGGAATCAAAAGAGACTAGATACACTGAAAGGTATGAGACAAGTGGAGTGAGACAAGTGGAGCAGCCCATAAGGAAGATTCTGGGACCCCCCTTATTAATAAGAAGCCATATTGAGCACCCCCCCTTCCTTCTGCTGCCATTCGTGCCTACATAGACTAACAAAGGTTGGAGATAAAGCATGGGGAGCGGTGAGTACCTTGCAATTTGTTGCACATATAGACTATGGTGTAGCACCTGGAGATAAGAGAGACATAATGCACTGTTGCACTGTGCTACTGTTGTAAACGAAAACTTGTAAAAAAGGATGGCTCACCGATAGCACTAAAAGGTGTAAATAACATAAGAAACACCAAAAGAAGGGCAACGAATATGGAAGGGGTGTGGATAAGGACACAAATAAGAAGTGAATAATATGAGGGGGAAAACAGCAAGAGTGGTGGAAAAGTCACCAAAAATCCAAATAAGCCCCGGTCCAAAAAAAAAAGTATATGATCTAAGAAGGGAATGTGGTAAATCAAACATTGGAAAAGCAACAAGGAGCCCCAGGGAGACAAACAAAAGTGAAAGAAAAAAAGGTCAGAACAGAATATCACCAGATATAAGTATACTTTCCCAGTCAAGAATAGAACAAGACCTTGAAATAAATAAGGAGATGGGGGTACAAAGAAGAGCAACTATTGAAGGCTCAATTACCAACAAAAGTAGAAATGGCAACCATGTTTTCGGCTCTGGAGAATTCCTTAAAAACAGAGATGGCAACAATACATAAGGACTTTGGACATATACTTACAAGGGTAGAAGACATAGAAAATAGATTGGATAGCCATTCACAAAACAATAAAAGAAATAAAAGAAGAAATTAAAATTCTAAAAACTGAACAAAGGGAGCTGGCATATAGACTGGAAGACCAAGAGAATCAATACAATAGGAAAAATCTGAGAATACGAGGTCTACCTAAACCTACACAAGACAAGGACTTAAAGGAAAAATTATGGAAAATATTTAATCCAATATTGGGCAAAGAAGAAATAAACTCGATAAAAATTGAAAGAGTCCACAGAATCAGAAAACATAGAGGTATAGCAAAGGAGACCCCAAGAGATATAATTGTAAGATTCCATAATTTTGAAGAGAAAAATCTAATATGGGGAAACATGAGCGGTAAGCTACCTATAAAATATGGTACTGTATATCTATAATGTTCAATAATGGGTGTTTGTTTTCAGAGAACGATGCATGCTTGTTTATGTGAGGCCTGCACGTTTTAGCTCCGGTGCAGTAGTATCTCGATGCATTGGTCTCTGCTGGCAATCCTTTTTATGCAAACAAACTTTTTGTATTTCCATGCCGAATCAGGTTAGGAATAATTGTTTCAATATAAATGTTCCATTTTTTATCATTACCATGCAATAATCCTACCCTATATGGCTCTGATAATGCCGCGTACACACGATCACTTTATGTGATGAAAAAAAATGACGTTTTTAAAAACGTCAATTTCATTGACTGTGTGTAGGGGAAAACGTTGTTTTATGTCTTGTAAAAAATGACAAAAAAAAAAAAATTGAAGCATGCTTCAATTTTATGTGTCGTTTTTCAAAACGTCGTTTTTTGTTCCACAAAAAGTCACCGTGTGTAGCAAAAAACGTTGTTTAAAATGACGTTTTTCAACCCGCGCATGCCCCATGTATGCAACATCTTCTTTGAAAAGTGAAGTTTCAAAAACGTCGTTTTTTCCCTCACAGAAAATGTTGTTGTTTTTTTATCACATAAAGTGATCGTGTGTACGGGGCATTAGAGTCATTAATACGACTTTAATGCATGCGTTAGTATGCACCTTTATTTAAATGCTTGTCATTTAAGTTTTATGCTGACTATTATGTGTCCCAGTGTGTAACATAATTGGCTGAAGTACACCTATTCCACCACACCACCATGCGCCACTGAGCATGCTACTAGCACGGCCACGTAAGCCATCAATGGGCCTGGTCATATCGCACAGTTTACTGGGTTATGACTTCCTGGACCCACTGGTGGCACTCAAGGTACTTATGTCCCCCCTCTGTTGTTTTCCATCGGGGGGACAGTACCACACATCAAGCACTGTCCATCACTCAATAGGAGCCATTTGCGGCTCTCCTAGGCATGCACGGGCTCGCGCATGCGCGATGTGTCTGTTTTGGCCGGCCGGATAGACGTCAATTACCCTGATGTCATCCGAGCGGGATATTTAAGTTTGCCGAAGTCTGCTCACTCTCCAGGTGCCTCTGGAGGGAGAGCTGACCGGAGAGACTCACTAGCGCGGCCGCGCTTTACATGACCCCAGTACCTTCACTCCAGGACCTCACCAGGTATGTTCCCATGTTCCCCCTTTCAAAGCCCAGAAATCTTTATTTCTCCCAACCACTGTATAGGCTATTATTTTCTGATCGCCTGTCTTCTCTCTCTCTTACCAGTTCACTTCCTAGCTTGGAAGTGCGGTGAACTTCTTCTAGCGCCATCTAGTGGTTCTGTATGATATTGCCTTCACAGTAATACATCACTTTGCTGGTTGGGGATTTCTATTAAGGTAAAACCAATTAGCCTTTTGATAATTCTGGTATGCTACTTTTTACATTCAAGTTAAATCTTTTTACCAATGCCATATAATTTTATTACAGATTGTGGCTGCTATCTTTGGGGGAACTTCATGGTGAATGCTCCGTGAGGATGTCTCCCCCCCCCCCTTTTTTTGTCTGTCCAAACCTGGTTCCATCCTTACAAGGTATTTAACTCACTCATATTTATAGTGATTACTGACGGACAGAAATTTATTGGATATACCCTCCAATTAGCCCTATTCTTATGTGTATCCTTTGTTCTTTTTTAGAATACTAACGATACCCCAACTAGTTGCTTCTTTTGCTCTCTGGTGTATGGTGAGTTTTTGAGGTGGTACGCATCAGTCCCCACCCACTGGCTTCTCTTGGGTGTGTTCTGATTGCCAACAGGTGTTATAACTGGGACGCAGCAAGTCAGCTTTTTTTTCTCCAAATCAAACAAACACCGTTTATTGGTGGGTATGATAGCTACAAATACACGCATTATTAGTCACTGTCATGCCTGCATCTCAGGCTTACTTAATAGTATATATGTATTATATTTATGTCTAATAGAAACATTGAGGGCCAGATTCTCTAAGAAATCCGGCCGCGTAGCGTAAGCCATTTACACTACGCCGCCGCATCGTACTAGAGCAAGTGCCGTATTCTCTAAGCATTTGCTCCGTAGTTTGCGTTGGCGTAGCGAAAATGGCCCAGCATAAGCCCGCGTAATTCAAAGGGGGCGGCTTCTATTTAAATGAAGCGCGCCCCCGTGTCGAACGAACTGCGCATGCACCGGCCGGGGGAAAAAGCCCAGTGCGCATGCTCCAGCTCATGTCGGAAAGTGCCGTTGAAACCGACGTCAAAACGACGTGATCGTCACTACGCAATGCCCTATTCGCGAACGAGTTAGTAAAACGACGTAAGCGACGGAAAAAGCCGACGCTGACCCGACGCCATACTTAACATGGCATCCGACGGCACCTGACGGCATCCGACGGTACTTCGTAAGGTTACTCCTCATAGAAGCAGGGGTAACCTTACGCAAACGAAAACGACGTACGCGACGACGGGGCGGCGTAAAAGCGATCGGGAATCGGCGTAGTAGCCTCATTTGCATAGGCAAATGAGAAAACAACGTAAAGGCCACCTAGTTGTCATTACAGCTACGATCCGCAAGTGTAATGGTATTACACTTGTCGGATGTTCAGGCGTATCTGTGCCAAAGTAATGATAAGAATCACTTGCATAGATACGAGCCAAAAAAAATGGCGATACGACGGGGTATCTGAGATACTCCGTCGCAGCGCCGCTGAGAATCTGGCCCTATATGTTTTACTTAGAAGCTCCCGAAGAAGCGACGCAGGTCAAGTCGCGAAACATGTTGAGCTGAAAACTAGAAAAATTAGAAAACTAAAATTACTTCTTTGAAATGTTTGACTTATAATGTTAACAGGTTGAATACCCCAGAAAAAAGGCATAAGGTGTTAAAAGAAATGAAAAGATATGCAGCAAATATATTTTTGCAAGAGACTCATATAGCACAAAATACGAACATCAAATTATACTCAAAAACCCACCCAATATGGTACTATGGTAACTCACCAACAAGTAGAGCGAAGGGTGTAGCAAAAGGCCTTTCAAAAGATGTAAGATTTGTACTGAAAGATTGGATAGTAGACCCAGAGGGATGATACCTATTCCTGAAAGGAAACCTACAGGGGATTGAGTGTACTTTCTCAATGTGTACTGCCCTAAAAGATGCCCAGAAAATTATCTGAATGAGACCTTGAATAAATGAATGAACTTCAAGAGGGCAGTGCAATATTGGCAAGGGACCTTAATTTTTGCCTAGATCCCCAAATGGACAGTACGTCGAATGCACCAAGAACAGGAAACTTTCTAGTAAGAATGATAAAGAAAAAATTACATCAATGCAAGCTAGTGGATGTATTACGGGTCCAACATCTTCAGGCAAGAGATTACTCATTCCATTCTGCGGTGCATAATGCGTATACAAGGCTAAATTATCTCCTGGTGGAAAATCGACTATTGGAAGCAATAGTTAAATCATGGGGTGAATATTACCGCGCTTACCACAAACGGGGGGGGGGGAAGGAAGGTAGGTGGGTACAGCTGCTGCACTGAATGGTGTATCGACCAAAGCAAATAAAAGTAAGGGGGTAGTGCTGCTCTGTAAGGGGGGGAGGGGGTGGGGATGAGATGAAATGCGGGGAGGAAGTGTAGCAAAAAAACAATATTTAGGAAAAGAGAGAAAACCTAACTGGTGTTCATAAATAGCAATCTAAAATATGCAGCCAAGACTGGCTGTCAAAACAATGACAGTGTAAATTAACATATATAGTGTAAATAATATACAATCCGGTGCACAAAGTGCCAAATATAACACACAGCGGTGTTAATAGGGGTGAATGTCCATACAGCAGGTATCAACAAGTGCAAAAAATGTATATAAATAAAGTTCAAAAGAATTGCTGGTGTAAAAGCCAAAATGACGTGATGACAAGTTTCAGGTGCTATCTCCAAAACAAGTGAGGATGTCCCTATACCTTACTGCTGTAAGGTAACAGCTAAAAACAAAGCCCAGGAGCGCTTTTCTGGTTAGGTCCGCTTGTGGTGTCATCCAAATAGGCTATAGTGGTGAGGATAGATCCTTCCTGGTAATCACCTCCAAACGAAAGTGGTACTCGCATCCAGGGAAACAAAAAATTGCCAATAGTGTAGTACCATTAAAACAAGGGAGTTTTATTCAAATGATACACTGGGTACTCACAATGTTGCAATAAAAACAGGCATAAAAAACAGGGTGTACGCCGACGTCACCTATGGTACCTCATACGCGCATTCGTCACTTCTTGTGACTTCTCAAATGGCTAGACCCAGAAAAACCTACAATAAAAGGATGTTTTGAGAGAATAGACTACATTTATAAAATGGAATACCTAAGTAGTAGAGTCAGGCAGAAAGATTTAACATTATATGAGAATAATGGATACAATTTAAGAAAACCAGGCAATACACAGAATAGTGGACAGGTAGTGAAAAGGATGAGGAGCAGGGGAGGATGGGAGGAGATAAAGAGAGATGAGGGAGACAGACGGGGGGAGGGGGGTATATATACGGGGTTAAGGGTATTTTTAATGGCGTTGACTGAAATAATGTAATGTTTATAAAATGTTTGTTTAAAATATAAAACCAAATAAACTTTAAATAATAATAATGAAAAAGTTAGGGGTACCAGAGTAAAGGGTGCGGAATACAAATGCACGCCACACTTTTCAGATAATTATTTGTAAAAAAAATGAAAAACATTTATCATTTTCCTTTCACTTCACAATTATGTGCCACTTTGTGTTAGTCTATCACATAAAATCCCAATAAAATACATACCATTTTTCCTGTGTATAAGACCACTTTTTGGATGCAAAAAAATGCATCCAAAGTCGGGGGTCGTCTTATACGCCGAGGACAGTCTCCGTCCGATCTCCCTACCTATGTTTTTGCAGGATCCGTCTTCCAGGCTGTGGGCATCCATGATTTAAAAGCCGCTCCTACTCCTCAGACTGTCCTGTGATAGGTGGAACACAAATTTTCCCAGCAGGGCCTCTGTTTAGTGTTCCACCTATCACCGATGCCTTCTCAGCCTCGGCCTCGGACGAGAGGACATCCGTGATAGGCGGAACACTGAACAGAGGCCTTGCTGGGAAAATTTGTGTTCCGCCTATCACGGAACAGTCTGAGGAGAAGGCGCGGCTTTTGAATCATGGATGCCCGCAGCCTGGAAGACGGATCCTGCAAAAACATAAGTTAGGGAGATCGTCTTGGCCGACACAGTGGGGGCAAGTGATGGCACAGTGGGGGCAAGTGATGGCACAGTGGGGGCATGTAATGTAATGGCACAGTGAGGCATGTAATGTAATAGCACAGTGAGGCATGTCATGTAATGTAATGGCACAGTGAGGCATGTAATGACACAGTGAGATTTGAAAAAAGACTGTTTCTGTCAGCAGTTGTTCCTGTCAGTGGTTGTTCCGGCTACCCCTCAGCTTCCAGAAAGACTAGTAGGAAGGGGGTAGTCTTATACGGCGAGTATATCCCAAAACCAAACATTTTCCTGGAAAATTAGGGGGTCGTCTTATATGCCCAGTCGTCTTATACGCCGGCAAATACGGTACATTTTTGGTTGACAAAATGTGGAAAATTTCAAGGGGTATAAATAATTTTTTTCAACACACTGTAGGTAACTGGATCTAGTAAGCAAACCACTTGCTACCCATCATCAACTCACAAAGAAACCATTCCCACTATAAGCCTGATTTCGGACTTTCAGCTGGCATGCGGCAGCTCAGTTATAAGGCAGATTACAGGTAAGAAGCAGGCTTAGCCTAAAATTATTTCCTGGATTTTAAAGGAATATGTGGATGAGTAAAAACTAGTTTAATTTCCATAGCTCTGAAGAATTCTCCAGAACCTAAGCTGATATCATGAGAATCCCAGCCATTCTCTGCACTAATATTCCACTGTTTATTCCCGTTAAGCATTTTGGTCATAAATGTGTAATACAAGCAGATTTTATGGATTTTAAGGACTTCTGATAAAATAAACATTGTGCTCGATAAATGTTCTTGTAATCCAGACACCAGATTTACATGAGGAATTTCACAACTGGGAACTTCCCGAGAGATGTGTAAGGTCGTCCATGGGGGGGCCACAGGACTCACTGAAAATGATAAGGATTTGACTACATGGAGATTTCTGAGACTTTGTGAGATGGTTTGTGCAATGTGGAAGATGACTTAGAGCAGGGGGCTCACACTGTCTCACACTTTACTTGTTTTCTAAATGAGACCACTGCGAATAATCTGAATAATCTGTACCTGAGCAGTCTTCTCATCAGCCTGGGATGGGGATGAAGTGGGAATGCTTCAGTGAGCGTCAAGCCAAGGGCCCACTGGGACAGCAGAGGTGATAATTGCACTTATGAGTGCCAAGCCAGGGATCCAGCAGGGAAGCGGGGGTGATGCTTGAGAAAGATACTGAGTGCTAATGGTGAAAAAGTAAATCCGCGTACACACGATCATTTTTCGGCATGAAAAAAACATTGGGCCAGATTCAGGTAGATGAGAGCATCTTTGCTCTGGAGTAACGCTTCTCATTTGTGTTATGCCGCGTACACACGGTCGTTTTTTGCGATGAAAAAAAAACGACGTTTTTTAAAACGTCATTTAAATTGATCGTGTGTGGGCAAAACGTCGTTTTTTGTCTTCAAAAAAACGACCAAAAAAAAATTCCAAAATGCTTGAATTTTTTGTGTCGTTTTTCAAAACGTCGTTTTTTGTTTCACAAAAAGTCACCGTGTGTAGCAAAAACGTCGTTCAAAACGACGTTTTTCAACCCGCGCATGCCCAGAAGCTAGTTATGAAGCGAGCTTCAATGGAAAAGAGTGGTGAACGTAACCTCGCTTTTTGTGAAAAAACGATGGTGTGTATGCAAAATTGTCTTTTAAAAGTGACGTTTTAAAAACTTCGTTTTTTACTTCACAGAAAACGTCGTTTTTTTTCATCGCAAAAAACGACCGTGTGTACGCGGCATTACTCTGCCGAAATTTTAGGAGCAAGTGCTGTTATTCAGGAAGCACTTGCTCCTAAAGTTGCGGCAGCGCATCGCAAATGAGCCAGCGGAATTCAAATTGGGCGGGTACGGGGCGTGTAGTATTCTAACTATGCGCGATCCCACGGCGAACGTACTGCGCATGCGTCGAGTGTCAATGCATCCCAGTGCGCATGCTCCAAGTTCTGTCAGTGAACGTCAATGACGTCACGTCCCCATTCATGAATGTTTTACGCAAACGACGCGATTTGTTTTTTTTCCGACGCGATGACGACGGCTATACCTAACATAGGATATTCCACTAGGGGGCTGCTTTATCTTTACGTCGCGTATCGCTTCCGGAAACGTCGTAAAGTCACTGCGTCGCGCCCGAAAACGATCATGAATTTCCGACTCCCGCTGATTAACATATTTTTTCAGCGTTAATCAGCGGGAACGCCCCCGGCGCCATTTTTAAGTTGAAGTAACGATGCGATGGCGAAATTCAATTACGCCGATCGCATCGGAACTCCAACCCGGCGTTTCTTGTTTTTTGGTTATAGAAAACAGAAACGCCGGCTTAAAGTGACAGTTATGCCGCGTACACACGGTCGTTTTTTGCGATGAAAAAAAACGACGTTTTCTGTGAAGTAAAAAACAACGTTTTTGAAACGTCACTTTTCAAAGACAATTTTGCATACACACCATCGTTTTTTCACAAAAAGCGAGGTTACGTTCACCACTCTTTTCCATTGAAGCTCGCTTCATAACTAGCTTCTGGGCATGCGCGGGTTGAAAAACGTCGTTTTGAACGACGTTTTTGCTACACACGGTGACTTTTTGTGAAACAAAAAACGACGTTTTGAAAAACGACACAAAAAATTCAAGCATGTTGGAATTTTTTTTGGGTCGTTTTTTTTAAGACAAAAAACAACGTTTTGTCCACACACGATCAATTTAAATGATGTTTTAAAAAACGTCGTTTTTTTTTCATCGCAAAAAACGACAGTGTGTACGCGGCATTAGGCTGGCGGATCCATTGATCCGCCAGCCTAACTCTACCTGAATCTGGCCCATTGTCTTTAAAAAATGTCATTTAAAATGATCGTGTGTGGGCTTCACATCATTTTTCGGGTTCTGAAAAACGAAAAAAAAAAAAAAAATTCTGAACATTCTGCATTTTTTAACGTCGTTTTAAATTATGTAGTTTTTCGGGTTGTAAAAAATTATCGCGTGTGGGCTAAAACGACATTAGAACCTACGCATTCTTAGAAGCAAGTTATGAGACGGGAGCGCAAGTTCTGGTAAAACTACCGTTCATAATGGAGTAAGCACATTCATCGCGCTGTAACAGACAGAAAAGCGCAAATCGTCTTTTACTAACACAGAATCAGCTAAAGCAGCCCAAAGGCGAATGGAACTTCCCCTTTATAGTGCCATCATACGTGTTGTACGTCACGTGCTGTGCTAGAGCATTTTTTTAAAACGATGATGTGTGGGCAACATCGTTTTAATGATGAAGTTAGAAAAACATTGTTTTTTCTACATGCCGAAAAACGTTGTTTTTTTTCATGCCGAAAAATGATCGTGTGTATGCGGCATTAGGGGATCCAGTGGATATTGGACCTGAAGTCTAGTGAAAGACTGGGAGTTTATTGAGCGAAGATCCACAGTGAGTGATCGTAGAATAAACAGAGAACTGTTTGTGTTGCCAGTAGTTGAATATACTACCGTTAGTAACTACTACAGGACTGTTGCCATATGAGACAGCGGTCCTACCTATACAGAAGTGGTGTCTGGCTGGAGGCCTTCACCTGTATAGCTGTCTTTCTATAGAAATCTCAGAGTCTGCTATCTATCCATTGCATCTGCCTAAAAGGTGTCCTGGCCCTGTCCTGCCCCTAACTCCCCCCCCCCCCCCAGTTCTGTTCAAGAGACAATATATCTCTTTTTGCATTCTAAAAGTGTCTGCA
Organism: Rana kukunoris; assembly: GCA_029574335.1. Taxonomy (NCBI): domain Eukaryota; kingdom Metazoa; phylum Chordata; class Amphibia; order Anura; family Ranidae; genus Rana; species Rana kukunoris. Next base: position 420,757,858 of record CM056051.1, on the reverse strand, counting down.
GAGGTGGGGGCGCCGAAGTGGCAGAGTTCTCCCCTCCCTTCTCTCCTTGTTTGTGTCCGTCCATAACTAGTGTTCTGAGCATAGCCGTGTGTCCGTCGAGAACTGATGTGTCTCTGACCATCTCCTGTACTATGTCTGTAGTCTCTGACCGTCTCCTGTACTATGTCTGTAGTCTCTGACCATCTCCTGTACTATGTTTGCAGTCTCAGACCATCTCCTGTATCAAGTCTGTAGTATGTCTGGGGATCTTTCTAACAGACTCTCTAACAGAAGTACTCTGTGGGCCAGATTCTCATAGAATTCCGGCGGCGTAGCGTAAGCCAGTTACACTACGCCGCCGCTGCTTGCTGGAGCAAGTGCTTGATTCTCTATGCACTTGCTCCCGAGGTTTCGCTTACGTCGCGTAAATCGCGCAGCGTAAACCCGCGCAATTCAAATGGGGCGGCTTGTATTTAAATTAAGCGCGCCCCCGCGTCGAACGAACTGCGCATGCGCCGGCCGGGGGAAAAGCCCAGTGCGCATGCTCCAAAGGACGTCACATTTTCTCAATGTAAACGACGTAATCGCAGCGTACGCCAGCCCCATTGAGAATCGACGTACGCAAACGACGTAAACGACGCACAACACGACGCGGTCCCGAGGCCATACTTAACATGGCATCCGACGGGACACGACGGCATCCGACGGGACCTCGTAAGGTTACTCCACATAGAAGCTGGGGTAACCTTACGCGGACGAAAACGACGTAGGCGACGACGGGGCGGCGTAAAAGCGATAGAGAATCGGCGTACTACTTCATTTGCATATGCAAATGAAAAAACAACGTAAAGGCCACCTAGTGGCCGGAGTTGTCATTACATCTACGATCCGAAAGTGTAATTGTATTACGCTTGTCGGATGTAGAAGCGTATCTATGCAAAAGTGATGCTCAGCATCACACGCATAGATACGAGCCAAAAAAAAAGGCGATACGACGGGGTATCTGAGATACTCCGTCGTAACGCCTCTGAGAATCTGGCCCTCAGTGTTTATCAGAGAGGCCCCCCTCCAGGTCCCAATATAGTACGCTGCTTCTCTTCCTGTATTTGGTTTATTGTTAAGAGATCATATAAGGATCACAGGGTAATGAAGACTTTGTGGGAGAGCATATCTGTGGTTGAGTGATTGCCACAGAAACATGTGTAAAGGGGAGGAGTTAGTAAAGGAGGAGCTACAGCACGGTGGCCAAGGCCATACAGAGGTTTAACAGGACAGGTCCCACTCAGAACAGCCCTCGCTATGGTCGACCAAAAAGAGTTGAGTGCATTGCTGCAGAGGTTGAAGGGATGGGGGGTCAGCCATATGCCACACACTGCATCACGTTGGTCTGCATGGCTGTTGTCCAGAAGGAAGCCTCTTCTAATGATGATGCTCAACAAGCAGACTAAGGGCATAGATTACTTGAATCATGTCCTGTGGTCTGATGAGACCAAGATAAATGTATTTGGTTCAGATGGTGTGGTGAGGACCAGGTGAGGAGTACAAGTGCGTCTTGCCTACAGTCAAGCATGGTGATGGGAGTGTCGTGGTCTGAGGCTGCATATGTGCTGCTGACACGGGGAGCTACAGTTCATTGATGGAACCATGGATGCAGTGTTCATTTCGGCAGCAAATTTAATTTAGTTTTAGTCTTAAGCGGCGTACACACGACCGAGGTTCTTGCTGGAAACCAGCGAGAACCTCGCTGGAAGCTGCATTCCAGCGAGGACCTCGGCCGTGTGTACGCTTTTGGCTCGCCCCGCCCGTCAGGAATCCCGTCGAGCGAAAAGAGAGCAGGCTCTCTTTTTGCTCGACGGCCCGCCTGGATGAATGGCTGGTTGCCATTCCCGACGGGCGGGTCGCCGATTTCGACGGCCGGCAGAGAACCTCGACGGGCGGAGCGATGTGTTCTGCCCGTCGAGGTTCTCTGCCGTGTGTACACGGCCTGAGTCTTAGGACTAAAATGGGCATTTTAGTTTTAGTCCCATTTTAGTTTTCTGCAATTGTTTTAGTTGTATTTAGTCAACTACTGTATATACTGTATATACTGTATATAACTACTGTATATGTATATATATACGAGTATAAGCCGAGATTTTCGGCCTTTTTTTGGGCTGAAAATGACCCCCTCACCTTATACTGAGTCCATTGCCACCTGACCTCACCGTGCCCATTGCAGAATCTGATCTGTGTACCCGAGTCTGTGCAGTGTTAAAAACTTGCGCTCCTCCTTGTGCTGTTCCGTGTTCAGTGTTCCGCCTATCACGGATGCCCTCTCATCCATGATAGACGAGAGGGCGTCCGTGATAGGCGGAACACTGAACACAGTGTTTGCTGGGAAACCGAGTGTTTGGCCTATCACGGAACAGCACAAGTAGGAGCGCGGGTTTTTAACACTGCGCGGACTCGGGTACACAGATCAGATTCTGCAAATTACTATGGGTGCTATGGTAACAGGACCTGCCAGGGGAACCAATTGGATCCTGCCGTACTACGAGTACACCCAGGGAGACTCGCATCCCCACAGTGATGGCACATTCTTTAATGTTACAAACAGTAGAGAGAATGTAGGTGAGAGGATGGTGAGAGGATGGTCGAGTTGCTGAGCTGCAATGGGCACAGTGAGGTCAGGCTGCAAATTTGGCACAGTGAGGCTGCAAATGGGCACAAATGAAGCTGCAAATGGGCATTGTTGACCCTTTTTTCCGCTTATAGTCAGGGCCACCATCAGGAATTATGGGGCCCCTTACACAACTTCAGGCATGGGCCCCCTGGAGAACCGGGGGGGGGTGCTGCCGCCTGAAATTGAGAAGCAGGGGGGGGCTGCTGCACATTGAGAAGCGGGGGGGCCTTTACAAAAAAAGAAGAAATAAAGAAAAATATATATAACAAAAAGGGGGTAGCCATCCGCGGCCCTGGGGACCTCTGGGCCCTTTAATAAAAAGAAAAAAGAGAGAAAAATATATATATATATATAGATTTTTTTTTTTAAAAGGGTGGTTAATATCTGGGGCCCTGGGGACCTCTGGGCCCTTTAATAAAAATATATTTATATAAAAAAAGAAAGAAAAAAAAGAATATACATTTTTTTTACCTCTGGACCCTTTAATAATAATATATATATATATATATATATATATATATATATATATATATCCCCCCTTTTTTCATAAAAAAAAAAGAAAGAAATAAAAAAAAGAGGTGGTCATCTGGGGCCCTGGGGATCTCCGGGCCCCTGGGGACCTCCAGACCCCTAAAAAAAATGTTGCCCTTAAATAAAAAAATTAAATAAAATAATATTAAAAAATATTTTTTTTATCAAAAATAAATTTAAAAAAGAGAGGGTTGCCATCTGGGGCCCTGGGGGCCTACGGGCCCTTGGGGACCTCCGGACCTCTAAAAAATAATAAAAGAAAAAAATTGTCCCTTTAATAAAAAAATAAAATAAAAATATATTAAAAAAATATATTTTTTTATAAAAAATAAATAAAAAAAGAGGGGGTTAAAATCTGGGGCCCTGGGGGCCTCCGGGCTTTGGGACCTCCGGACCCCTAAAAAATAATAAAAGAAAAATAATTGTCCCTTTAATAAAAAATAAAAGAAAAATGTATTAAAAAATATGGCCCAGATTCACAGAGCGATTACGCCTGCGCAACAGGAGATGCGCGTGCGTAAGTCTAAATGTGCGCGTGCGTTTCGATGCACGGCATCCCCAAAACGAGATACGCAAGAAATCTACTTTTTTTGGTCCGGCGTAATTTCGTTAGACAGGCGCATCCGTCCGCGCAAAACTGCGCTAGACACACCATTGATTTGCTAGTCAAATATGCTAATGAGGGACTTACGGGGATTCACAAAAGAACGTTGGGGCAGCGCAGGCTACGCAGTGTGCGCAACAGCAAAATGTCCTGTCTAAAATTAGAGCATATAAAAGCTGGTCTAAAAAGAGAAAAAAAGTCTACTTGTTAGATAAAGCAACACTGTTAGTGAGGAGCTCAGCAGTCACACGTGTTGCACAACAATCTGTATGCCAACATGCCAGGGACATCCTCGCTTATAGCTATACTACTGACTTTAGATGAACAAAGAAGGATGAGGGCACGGAGGATGGCACGGAGGATGGCACGGGAGAGGATATACCGCACCCGCATAGACCTGTTTGGCATGAGTGATTCTGAGGTGTATCGCATCTTCAGATTCACCCCTCATGTCATCCTGGAATTAACCACAACCCTGCAGGAGGACATCACCAGCCGAACAAAACGCTCACATGCAGTGCAGCCACTGGTCAAGGTCATGGCAACACTCCATTTCCTTGCCAGTGGCTCTTTTCAGCGTACAAGTGGAGTGGTGGCTGGGATGTCACAATCCTCCATGAGCAGATGCGTGCACCAGGTTATCCCTGCAATCCTCAGACGCATGGCCAACCAAATCATCAAACCCATCACAGAGGAGCTGCGGCTGAAGGCAATGACAGATTTCTACAGAATTGCCAGATTCCCACGCACCGTGGGGGCCATTGATTGCACACATGTGGCACTCCAGCCCCCCCAGGAGACAGAGCACATGTACCGCAATCGGAAGCATTGGCATTCCATCAACGTACAGGTGATAGTCGATGCCCAAGGCCTCATATGGCACGTCCGTGCCAAACACCCAGGGTCCAGCCATGACAGCTACATATACAATCAATGCCACATCCGAATGGAATTCGATCAGAGCGTGCATGGGGACACCTGGCTGGTTGGTGAGTGACATGGGTGGCAGGCATGACTGTACCCCCCCCATGATGCACACATCACAAGGGGCACATGCATGACTAACATCCTCCTGTCTTTTCCCTTACAGGTGACTCTGCATATCCACTGGGACCCCATCTCATGACTCCTATCCGGAACCCCCAAACCCCAGGAGAGGAAAGATACAATAAAGCACATGCCCAAACACGAACAGTGGTGGAGCGCACCTTTGGCCTCCTGAAGTCACGTTTCCGATGCCTGGATAAGTCTGGGGGTACCCTCTTGTATTCCCCAAACTTTGTGTGCCAGATCATCGGTGCATGTTGCATGCTGCACAGCTTCGCAGTAAGAAAGGGCCTGCAGATTGACCTACGTGATGACCTGACCCCTGAACCAGACAATCCCCCCCTAACCGAGGCTACCCCGTCTTCTGAGGGAAGAGCAGCCAGGAGACAACTCACATTGGGCATCTTTGCACGTTAAACACACACATTAATCATGGCACAATGAGAATGCATGCATGCACACCACTGTGGTCCCTAGCACACACACCCCACATCCACATCAAATTGGATTGGCACCAGTCCACCATGCAGGACTTGTGAGCAGCAACGCCACGCCAAGGCTCCAATTATGTCACTGTACATTCATACACCATTCACACGGACCTGGGGATCACTTCTCCCTGTTCCTGGGGAACCCTTCTCCACCAAAATTGAGGGTGACACCCCTTTTCCGGCAGGAATGTCACCCCCACATTCAAACAGCATTCACAACCCCCCAAAAAAAAATGACCAGCAAAATCAAAAAATTTCCAGCAAAAAAAAAAAAAGGGGAAAAAAAAATTATTGCCCTTTACGTGAGCCACGCCTGGGGCGCCCCCGGCCACGGCCCCGGCTCCTCAGGAGAGACTCATGGGGGAGGGGGAAAACCGGGGAAGGAGTAGCAGCCCCTGATCTCTGCCCACCTGACGGCCTGCCCTCCAAGGCCACGGCTATTCTGTCCAGGGCAGCACCAAGTGTTGCCGTGTTGGCCTGGATAGCCTGGGTAAGGGCCCTCACATCCTGCCCAACGCCTGCTGATGTAGTCTGCAGGTCGTTTAGGCAGGTTGTGAAAGCCCAGGAGTGGGAGTCCAGGTTCCCCAGCGTATCCTTGACGGAGGACAGGCTCTCCTCCATCCGCACCAATGTCTGGCTGACCTGTCCCAGATGGCGGGTCTGGAGGAACTGGTCCCTTCTCAGAGTGGCGGGCAGGAGATCGGCCACCCCCCTGGTGTTCTGGGACGAAATCCTGCCTCCAGCTGATGCTTGTGGCCGGGGAGAAGGGGAGGCCCTTGGGAGGGGAGCCATGTTGGGGGAGGAGGGGGGGGGGCTCCCCCTTAGGGAGAGCTGCCTGCTGCCAGCCAGAGGGGAAGAGTCCTCAAAAACAAAAGTCCAGTGCCTGACATGGACTCCTCCTCCTCATGATTCTCCTCCTCCTCTTGAACCTCCTCCGCGGACTCCGGCATTGTTGGGGGGGCCTCATTAGGCTGCTGTCCCGGGGATGGTGCGGTTAGGCCAGATGGCCCTGCACCCTCCTGCACATCTGTGGATGACACAAAACATTCACAGGTTGGAGGATCCACACACTTGCCACATATTCCCTTTCACCCCCTCCCCCACACATGCTACACACCTGATATTAAAAAAAATACTTACCTGGCACCACGGGCTCCGGACTTGAGTCAAAGCCGGGCAGGCCCTCCACTTCATGGTGAGGGCCACCGCACGCTCCTCCGCTGTCAGCCTAATACGGCATGGTGGGCCCCTCCTGTGCCCCTGGCATGGGCATGCATTTTGGACAGCTTCTGTTTGACCAGACGCCGGAGGTCATACATTTTTTTGTCAATCCCAGACCGGGTCCGTGTCTCCCCCTCCCCCGCTGAATTGACCTGCTCAGTAATGAGGTCCAAAATCTCCCTCCTCCTGGCCGGGGTGGTGTTGGCACTGTCTGGGCCGTGGAGGAAACGCCCAAAATCGCTAATGGCCCGGGCAAGAATTCTTTTTTCCCCCACAGTAAAATTGAGTTTTCACTTTCTCTCTGTCATACTTCCAAAAAAACTCACTCCCAGTCAACAAAAATCAGTCACAAAAACAAGCACAACCAATCAAGCAAGAACACACACAAAGAGAAAACTAACACCCAAAAAATCACACTAGCACTCAGCAAGAAACAGTCACAAAAACAAACAGCAAAAAATCAGTAAGAAAACAAACGAACAGAAATATATCAAACAAACAGTCTCTCAAACACTTTCAAAGATCTACTAACAAACACTTGATCACACAGAACACTAATCTGACAACTACAAAACACAACGCAACGAACAACAGGACAAAAGCACTTGGTTAAATGGGAAGGGACAAAGGGATGTACTTTTGCAATGCAAGTGCGTTTGTGTCTTGTGCCCTAGTCCATTTCCAATTTCACTGATTGCGCCGCTCCCGAGTTGTGAGCATGCGCACAGCGGAGCTGACCATGGTCTCCTTCAAGCGCGCATGCGCGAGCCTGAAATAATGTTACGCATGCGCAATTTTCTGCGCAAAAGCTACGAGAATAGGGTGATTACGCAGCAAAATTGCGCAAGTCTAACGTAAAGGCGGTGCGCTACGCCGGTCCAATAATGCGCAGATGTATGTGAATCTGTGCCTATATATTTTTATAAAAAATAAATAAAAAAAGAGGGAGTTGCCATCTGGGGCCCTGGGGACCCCCGGGCCCCTTACAGGTGTAATGCCTGTACCCCCCTGATGGCGGCCCTGCTTATAGTAGCTGCTGCAGTCTCTAGGCTTATACTCAAGTCAATACGTTTTCCCAGGGTTTTTTTTGGTAAAATTAGGTGCCTCGACTGATATTCGTGTCGGCTTATACTCATGTATGTACGGTAAATCTCCAGGACATTTTAGTTGAATAAAACTTATTTTAGTCATCTAAAATCTAATGGGTGCAGTTAAATTGTAATGCATTATTTAATAATTTCTCTACCATTTCCAAACAAATTATATACTGCTGGAGTGAAAAATCTAATATGTTAATATTTATGTTATTGAGGTATGAACACGTACTACAGACCAGTGTTCATTCTGATGTCAAATTTCAATATAATCTCAGTCTTTTAACTAAAATTACATTTTAGTTTTCGTCCCATTTTAGTTTTAGTCATTATTTTTGTCATCTCAATTGTTTTAGTCGTATTTTAATAGACTGAAATGGTATTACGTTAGTTGACTAAAATGGTTAACACTGCATGAATGCCAGCATGTACTGTGACATACTGAAGCAGAGCTTGATCCCCTCTCTTCAGAGACTGGGCTGCAGGACAGTATTCCAAAATGATAATGACCCCAAACTAGGGGTGCAACAGATAAAAAAACTCACGGATCGGATCGATCCTTGGATCAGGAGTCACGGATCGGATCATTTTCGGATCAGCAAAAAAAAAAAAAAAATGATGAAAAAAATTGGATTCAAGTCTGGGCTCTAGCTGGGCCAATGGCTCTATATGGTAATGTCCACCATTGCCCCCCACTCGTCATCAACATCACTGTTCTAGTTTAACATTGCCCCCACACTAGTCACTGTAATAATAGCCAGTGACATACTGAAGCAGAGCTTTAACCCCTATCTTCAGATACTGGACTGCAGGACAGTATTCCAACATGATAATGACCCCAAACTAGGGGTGCAACAGATCAAAAAACTCACGGATCGGATCGATCCTCGGATCAGGAGTCACAGATCGGATCAGCAAAAAAAAAATTATGAAAAAAATTGGATTCAAGTCTGGGCTCTAGCTGGGCCAATGGCTCTATATGGTAATGTCCACTATTGCCCCCCACTCTTCACTGTAATGTCCACCATTGTCCCCCACTCGTCATCAACATCACTGTTCCAGTTTAACATTGCCCCCACACTAGTCACTGTAATAATAGCCAGTTTAACATTGCCCCCACACTAGTCTTCATGGAGGGGTGGAAGAGGACTCCAGTGGCAACCTGTGAAGCTCTGGTGAACTCCATGCCCAAGAGGGTTAAAGGGTTTGTAAAGGAAAACATTTTTTTATCTTAATAGCTTCCTTTACCTTAATGCAGTGCTGTTTTCATGTCCTCATTGTTCGTTTTTTCTCTCAAGTTGCTGTAATTCTTCTCTGATCTCCACACTTCCTGGTTGTCTGTTTCCTGATAACCACAGTACTGGGAGCTTTCTCTCTGTAGTCACTAATCAAGGAGATGTAATTACTGTGGGCCAGATTCTCATAGAAATTCGCTTGCGTATCGTAAGCCATTTACACTACGCCGCCGCATCGTACTAGAGCAAGTGCCGTATTCTCTAACCATTTGCTCCGTAGTTTGCATTGGCGTAGCGAAAATGGCCCAGCGTAAGCCCGCGTAATTCAAATGGGGCAGCTTGTATTTAAATTAAGCGCGCCCCCGCGTCGAACGAACTGCACATGCGCCGGCCGGGGAAAAAGCCCAGTGCGCATGCTCCAGCTCACGTCGGAAAGCGTCAAAACGATGTGATCGTCACTTACGCAATGCCCTATTCGCGAACGAGTTAGTAAAACGACGTAAGCGACGGAAAAAGCCGACGCTGACCCAACGCCATACTTAACATGGCATCCGACGGCACCCGACGGCATCCGACGGAACTTCGTAAGGTTACTCCTCATAGAAGCAGGGGTAACCTTAAGCGGACGAAAACGGGGCGGCGTAAAAGCGATCGGGAATCGGCATACTAGCCTCATTTGCATATGCAAATGAAAAAACAACGTAAAGGCCACCTAGTGGCCGGAGTTGTCATTACAACTACGATCTGCAAGTGTAATGGCATTACACTTGTCGGATCTTGAAGCGTATCTATGCCAAAGTGATGCTAAGCATCACTCGCATAGATACGAGGCAAAAAAAACGGCGATACGATGGGGTATCTGAGATACTCCGTCGTAGCGCCGCTGAGAATCTGGCCCTGTGTGTCTAAAACCCCTCAGCACCAATCTGTTTAGTTTTCCAAAACCATAACTGCCCTGTATTGGCTCTGTGGCTCTGTACAGCAGAGAAACAGGAAACAACATGCAAAAACGAAACTAGAAACTGCAGGTACATTATATGATTGATTTTTATATATTTTAATAGTTTTTAAAAGGAATCAGTTAACTAGTATGTCTCTATACCCTGTAAACAGTCATTTCAACAAAAAAAAAAAAAAAAATGTATTTACAACTCCTTTAACGCAGTGCTAGAAAATAATGGCCACACAAAATATTGACACTTTGGGCCCAATTTGAACATTTTCACTTAGGGGTGTACTCATATTTGTTGCCAGCGGTTTAGACATTAATGGCTGTGTGTTGAGTTATTTTGAGGGGACAGCAAATTGACACTGTTATACAAGCAGTACGCTCACTACTTTACATTGTAACAAAGTGTCATTTCTTCAGTGTTGTCACATGAAAAGATATAAAATATTTACAAAAATGTGGGGGGTGTACTCACTTTTGTGAAATACTATATATATATATATATATATATATATATATATATATATATATATATATTAGGGCTGTTACTGATCAAAAATGTTCTGTTCGATTCATTTTTTTTTTGTATTAATCGGCTAATTCATTTTTTTTTTGTATTAATCGGCTAATTTTAACACACCAACTACTTTTAGCTGATCTCCTTGCAGGCTGATTCCCAGTGCAGCTCCCAACCACTGGAAAAATGGATAGCAGGATACAGAAAACACACAAAGGTAGCGCTCGATGGGAATAGCATTAAAACTTTTATAGTCTTCAAATAGGTAACCAAATAAATATTACACTGGAGATAAAATCGATGTAGCTACAAAAACTGTAAAAATGGTGCGAGTAATACCAAACAGTAGCAAAAGCAGTCATAAAAACATGTATCTAAGTATGATACTGGTAACGATGCCACTGCTGAATCCAGATGAGGAGAGGTTAACATCAGTCCGTCCGCATGTAGATGTCCTGTGAAGGGAACTATCACATCTCCCAGTGGATGGCTGTAGAATCCCAGGTTGATAGAGGGAAGTGATAGAGGGAAGTGTAACAGCCCTTGCGTGTGGCAGATAGTAAGGTCCCGTCGGCATGCACATATGAAGGCACAGCAAAGGAGCCCTTCAGATGGACACGGCAAGCCCCGCTGGTGTCCATGACGTCACCGGATCTCCGACAGAACTCCCTGAAGACCCGGAAGCTGGCGGAGAGGCGAGTACCAATCAAAAGAATTTTGATCGATCAAAAAAAAATTGATCGATCAATAAAATTAAAGATTAATCGATGAATTAATAGTTAATTTCAACAGCCCTAATATATTTATATATATATATATATATATATATATATATATATATATATATATATATATATATATAATGTGTGAAGAGCTGAGTAAGTTGACAGTGTTATATGATTATCTGTAATAAATAAGGTTTTAGGGGCTCTCCTGATTATTAAATCTGTCAGCAAATGTTCCTGGAAATGAATGTAAAATCTCACAAACTAAGATATAGCCAATATTCTGCACTGTGTACAGGAAGGGGTTATTCATACATCACAGAGAATAAATTATTATGCTGTCTGTAGATGATGTAAGTTCTGCCGTTTTATACATTTCCTGTCATAGATCGTGAGAATGTTGTGCTCTGTCCTTGTTTGCATCCATCCACTTGTGTGAGCAGAATCCCCCCCTCCTAATCTAAAGAAATATACAGTTTACATTAAAGTGGTTATAAACCCTGTACAAAGCATATTCCTCCATAGCAGTGGCAGCCCGTCCATAAGGGGCGCATGGGGGCCGCCCCTCCATCAATGCATCGGGCCCCCAATTTTACATGCAGGGTGCCGGACACATGGATTCTATTCTCACACTGATCCTGCTCCTGGCCAAATAGGACCCATCACTCGATTCGTTGAAAGGACACGCGATCATATTGGAAGCCTAGGAGGAGACGAACGGCAGAAGCTGCCGTGATGCAAAGGAGAAGGAGACGGCTGCCCGTCACCATAGGTGCGCTGCCTGCCTGGAACCTAGATGGCGAAAGTGCCACCCCCCCCCACAAAAAAAAAAACACCAGCCGCCACTGCTATATATTGTGTATTTGTCTAAATCCAGAGAAGTGTCTTTTCTCTCTGCTGCATAATTCCTCTCCCATCAGCATGAGTCACTTCTGACAAGTTTTGCTGATACCAAGAGAAACAAAGGTGACAGAGAAGGGAGCATTAACACCCAGCCTGTGATTGACAGCTGCAGCTCTGTTCCTGTATGCTGTGTGAAAGGGGGTGTGTCCCTTCCCTCCCATCAGCTCTCACTGAGCTCTACAGAGTGTAACTTTATCTCCCTGCCCCCTGCTTTTTGAAGCCCTTAACCCTAACACTAGGGACATACACAATCTAACACTAACCCATCTAACCCTGTAAAGAATAAATTGCTATACATACCTTTTTTGAAGCCGACCCGGTCTCCAGTGGCGGAAACTCTTCAAAGGACACAGCCGACAATGGCTGTGAAATTAATGGGGAGTGACGTCACCCACAGAGTTACTATGGGGCTCCTGTTGTCGGATTTGTCCTCTGCACCTGCTTCCACAGCGAAGCTGCAGCTGACAGCTCAGCGTGGAGATCAGGTAAGACGGGCTTCAAAAAAGGTATGTATACAAATTTCTTCTTTACAGGGCTAGATACAGTAGGTTAGTGTTAGATCATGGATATCTCTGTAGATGCAGGGGATTTAGTGTTAGGCTGAATTTCTACTTTAAATGCTATGTAAATTCTGTACTTTGAATGGATGTAGAAAAGAGAAGACTGCAGCTAAATAGGTACAGCTTATGTACAGAGGCGGCTCTCTAATTAGGCCTCACGGCGGCCGCCTAATTTGCGTGTGCGTGGAAATAAGAGGGAATGTCCCCCGGTCGGTGTCCCGAACCTATCTACCTGCGGTGTTAGCAACTATTTTTCAAAGGCGCAGGGGTGTGGGCGGACTGACCACTGGAGAACTGCTTGAGGTCTCCAGGTCAGTGGATGGCTGTATGCATTTCCCCCCGGCTCCTCCCCCTTCTGCTGCGCTCTGCAAATCTCCTGCTCTACTCTTCAGAATGGATCGGTCTGTAATGGAGGACTTGCCAGAGCTACCTACCCAACACTGACAATCAATCCCGTGATGTTACCTCCTGACCAAGGGCACCCCAAAAATCAAGACTGCCAGCCACCCGGGACCTCATAACTCTAAGTGACGTGATGTATGCCACCTGGCATATGATGCCACCTACTGACCCCCTGCCATGATCATAATCCTCTTCATCATCCCTCCTGTTCCTGGCATCCCACTACCCACTATCTCCTGTCATTATACTTTCTACCAACTTACCCCCTGTCATAATTTCTATCCTCATCATAATCCCCCTGTGCCTGGCATCCCACTACCCCACCCCCATGTCATCTTCATCCCCCCTGTACCGCACTGCCAGCTTCCTACCACCCCACCCCCCCATACCCCACTGTCAGCTTCCTAATGCCCCACCCTGTCATCATGATAATGATAAGTAGTAACCTATAGCAACCAATCAGTGAGCAGTAATGTGCAGTAACCTCTCAGTAACCTCTATCAACCAATCAATGTGCAGTAATGATGTGCACTAACCTCTAACAACCAATCAGTGAGCTTAGAGCAATCAGTGAGCGTGAACCAGACTTTTATGTGAACATTATTAAAGTTGTGTTTTTAGATAAGTCTATGTGCATGTTTGTTTTTTGGGATGTTTGGGTGGAGAGCGAATTTACTAGGGGTCTATCACTTGAATTATTTTTCCCCATTATGGGAGTTAGTAGGGCCTCATGTCTAAGATTTGCCTAAAGCCTCACAAAGCCTAGAGCCACCTCTGCTTATGTAGTAACATTTGTTTCATCTGTGTATCACTTGAGGCCAGTCACTTCATTGGGTATATGTAAGGGTTTACAACCACTTTAACCCCTTCCCTACCGGCACATTTTAAATTGACGCCGGCAGGAACCCTCCCTCGATCTGGGTGGACGTCATATGACGTTCTTTGTTCCTGGCGATCTAGGGCGCGCGCCCGCGGCACCGCTCGTGACCCGCTGCGTGTGCCCGGCGGCTGAGATTGCCGCCGGGCACCCGCGATTGCCGGTAATCACGGCAGGAGTGTGGATCTGTGTGTGTAGGGGAACACACATCGGTCTCCTCCCCTTATGAGTCCCCTCCCCCCTACAGTTAGAACACACTTTAGGGAACATTTTAACCCCTTCAGAGCACCCTAGCGTTAACTCCTTCCCTGCCAGTCACATTTACACAGTAATCAGTGCATATTTATAGCACTAATCGCTGTATAAATATTAATGGTCCCAAAAACGTGTCAAAAGTGTCTGATTTGTTCGCCGCAATGTCACGGTCACAATAAAAAATCGCAGATCGCTGCCATTACTAGTAAAAAAATTAATAAAATAAAAATGCCATAAATCTATCACCTATTTTGTAGACGCTATCATTTTTGCGCAAACCAATGAATATATACGATTATTGCGATTTTTACCAAAAATATGTAGAAGAATACGTATCGGCCTAAACTGAGGAAAAAAAATGTTTTTTTTTTTTTTTAAAGTGATATTTTTTAAATAAAAAAGTAAAAAATATTGTGTTTTTTTTTTAAATTTCGCTATTCTTTTGTTTATAGCGCAAAAAATAAAAACCGCAGAGATGATCAAATACCACTAAACGAAAGCTCTATTTGTGGGGGTGGGGGGGGGGAACATAGGGCCAGATTCACAAAGCACTTGCTCCGGAGTATCACAAGTTAGGCACGCGTAAGTCTCGAAATGCACACTCTTATCTATGCACCGTATCCCCAAAACGATATACGCCTGAAATCCACATCTTTTTAGACCGACGTAATTGGATCGACCGGCGCAGCGTGCGTGCAAAACTGCACTAGACACACCATTGATTTGCTATGCAAATATGCAAATGAGGGAGATACGCCAATCCACAAAAGTAAGTTTGTGCGGTGTAGTCTACACGATGTGCTTATCAGCTGCACGGCCGGTCTAAAATTAGACCATATAAAAGCTTGCTTAAAATTAGACAATCCGTCTACATGTCAGCAAAAGCAACACCATTAGGGCCGAGCTGAGCAGCCACACTTGCAGGACATTAATCTGTATGCCAACATGCCAGGGGCATCCTTTCTCATAGCTATACTACTGATGAGCGCAGAAGGAGGAGGGCACAGAGGAGGGCACGGAGGAGGGCACGGGAGAGGATCTTTGTCAGGTATATCTGTGGGGTGAGCCCAATGGTAATAGGCCCCCCTTTTGGCTGGAATTAGGGTGCAATTGGAGAGATACCCTATGTTAATAGGAGGGTAGATGTTGGTTCCTCAGCTTCCACTAATTTTAGTGAAATTGAGTAAAGGTGGATAAATTAGGTCAGGAGCCTGTGCAGGCCAGCAGGCCCAAAGATTGCTAAGGTAAAATGATCCTATGCTGCTATAAGGATGCCAGTTGTGACCGATGCACCCTAAACCATATAAAACAAAGAAAAAAATGTGTCTCTAGAGTCTAATAGGTAGGAATCCCTACTAGTGTGGTTGATTACACTAGTAACCCCAGGTAAAAATTTGTATTAATCTGCATAACAAAGCCAAGGAAAGATGGAAAAATCTCCAAAAGGCATCAAATTACAGATTAGACATTCTTATAATATGTCAAAAAAAGTAAGATTTTATTTCCATCATATACACTTTCAAAATTACAGAAAACAAAAAAATGGCGTCTGCAAAAGTTTGGGCACCCTGCAGAATTGATAGCATGTACTTCCCCCTTTGGCAAGTATCACAGCTTGTAAACGCTTTTTGTAGCCAACCAAGTCTTTCAACTCTTGTTTGAGGTATCTTTGCCCATTCTTCCTTACACAAGTCTTCCAGTTCTTTAAGATTTCTGGGCTGTCTGTCACACACTGCTCTTTTAAGGTCTATTCATAGATTTTCAATTATGTTGAGGTCAGGAGATTGTGAAGGCCATGGCAAAACCTTCAGTTTACGCCTCTGTAATCCCCCGTGGATTTTGAGGTGTGTTTAGGACCATTATCCATTTGTAGAAGCCATCCTCTCTTTAATTTCAGCTTTTTCACAGATGGCATCAAGTTACCATCCAAAATTTGCTGACATTTTATTGAATCCATTTTTCCTTCTACTACTTAAATTCTGTGCCCTTTCTTCTCCAAGTGTACCTTTGCTCATTCCAGCCAAAAAGTTATATTTTAACCTCATCGGTCCACAGAACTTGTTTCCAAAATGCATCAGGCTTGTCTATATGTTCATTTGCAAAGTTCAAACACTGATTTTTGTGGTGAGGATGTAGAAGAGGTTTTCTTCTGATGACTCTTCCATGAAGACCATATTTGTACAAGTATCTCTTTATAGTGGAATAGTGTACCACAACTTCAGTGTCTGCCAGATCTTTCTGGAGGGATCGTGCAGTCAAACGTGGGTTTTGAATTGCTTTTCTCACAATCCTGCGCGCTGTTCTGTCTGATATTTTTCTTGGTCTTCCAGATCTTACTTTAACTTCCACTGTTCCTGATGACTGCCATTACTTAGTTACATTCCGAACAGAGGATATTGACATCTGAAAATGCTTTGATATCTTCTTATAGCCTTCTCCAGCTTTGTGAGCGTCAACTATTTTCAGTTTCAGTTTTCTAGACAACTGCTTAGAATAGGGGTGCCCAACCTTTTGAAGAGCGAGGGCCACTTAAGCGACTTGGTAACCAGTCATGGGCCACAATGAGCAGGTCTGTGTCCACTCTGTATATGCAGAGCGGACATGGAAACATCCCACTATACTCTTTTTTTTTTTTTGCGGATTGGTTTGTAGGTAGGACACAAATCGGTTTACATCTGCCACTCCTTAGAGGTGAACAAGGGTCCAATTGGGTCAGACTGACCGTGTAAAAGGGGCCTAAGGCTGCTTTCACACTGATGCGCTGCAGTTTACCTGCACCGATGGTGCAACGCAGTGTACCTTTGGCTATCCTGCACTTTGCAATAGACTTCTATTATATTCTGCAGGTGTAGTGCACTTTCAGAAAGCTCGCCAAATGACAGAAGTCTATGGCTCAGTGCAGGTAACCCACAGGTGCACTGCTCTGCACCTACGGATCAGTTTGAAAGCAGCATAGTAACCACTGCAGAACAGATATGCCCATATGTACACTGTGATTTTAGTAATAAAACTGACCTTTAATAACAGTGTTCTATTCTATTCCATCCCAGAGCAGGAGGTCGTGGGCCACATCAAAGGGCTCTGCGGGCCACATGTGACCCCCGGGCCACTGGATGGGCACCCCTGGCTTAGAAAAACCCATGGTTCTGATTGTTGGGGCAAGGTCAGATGAGTATGGGCATTTAAAACCTTTGAGATTGACATCACCTGGTCTTCCCAGACGATCATTGAGAACAATCCATAACACTGGCAGGTCTCAGCTTTGCAAAGGGGGCAGTGCATGCTATAAATCCTGAAGAGTGCCCAAACTTTTGCAGACACCATTTTTTTGTTTTCTGTAATTTTGAAAGTTTAAATGATGGAAATAAAATCTAACTTTTTTTTTACATATTATAAAAATGTCTAATCTGTAATTTGATGCCTTTTGGAGATTTTTCCATCTTTCCTTGGCTTCGTTATGCACATTAATACACCTTTTTAAGTGGGGTGCCCAAACTTTCGATCCCCACTGTACAAGGTATTGGAGGTGCAACATTTTTTTTTTTTTTAATTAAAAGTGGATTTGTTGGTAATTTTTTCAAGTCAGCATGAATAAATTCCTAACGTCTCACAATATAATTGTATATTTTTTTTCATAAAAACTGTAACTGACCAGACCGTCGTACTGGGTTCTGGGAAAATTCTCTCTGGAAAAGTAAAGTGTCATGATCCTGACATTACATTAAATTACAATATGGAAATCTTATGTGTTAGGCCACGTACAGACGATCGGTCAAACCGATGAGAATGGTCTGAAGGACAGTTGTGTTAGGTTAACCGATGAAGCTGACTGATGGGCAGTCGTACCTAAACACCATCAGTTAAAAAAACGATCGAATTAGAACGCGGTGATGTAAAACACGACGTGCTGAAAAAAATGAAGTTCAATTCTTCCAAGCATGCGCCGACTTGATTCTGAGCATGCGCGGGTTTTGACCTATTGGTTATCAATCCATCGGTTAAATTTTAAAGCAAGTTGGCTTTTTTTTAACCGATGGTTAAATAACCTATGAGCCCCACACACGATCGGTTTTGACCGATGAAAATGGTCCTTCAGACCATTGTGTATTGTGTGTACACAGCTTTACAATGAGTTATACCAAAAATTGAGGGTTTTTTCTTTGTTTTATTTTTTGTGGATGTTAGATGGTAGATGTAGATCATTTATGGATTTTGCAGCTATCATTATCTTTTATGCAGGATATGACAGTCCATAAGGGAAGAATATTAAATGTACAGAATCAAAAAAGTCACTTATATTTATCATTCATGATCCCTCAGCTTTACTTGTCATAACCGCAATGTAAAAAAAGTCTGGGAAACTGTCAACAAGTTTCAGGCTGTCACTGTACTGCCCCCAGGTGGACTATACACAACACTGCATACCACTTGTGTTTCCTGATATTAGTTGCACGTTTTGGACAGTGTGTACTCCAGACACTTCCAGGTATTCTGCAGTGGCGGCTGGTGGATTTTTTTATGGGGTGGGCATCAAACAAGCCCCCGCCCCCCCCCCAGCACCTTAATAGCGCCCCTAATTCATGGGCCGCCACTGGTATTCTGTTTATTAAAATGCATCTATCGAAACCAATCCAGAGTTTTTAAAATAATATATATCAGATATGATTTTTTTTCCCTGCGAAATGTAATATTATATACTATACCAATATACCAATACTATTATATACTTTGTAATGCTAGCTTATATACAAATGCTAACTAGGACTGCGTTAAAGCATTTCAAAACAAAACATAAAAACTCCACAAATGTCAAATATTATTATTTTTACCTATGATCTTGCCAGTAATCACACCTGAGCGTTTTGTAGCTTGAAGCCTGAAGCTACAAAACGCTGGAGGGGAAAAAAACTATTATTCTCTATGGAGATGGTTCACATCTCCACTCCAAAATGCCTGAAGCCAGAAGCTCTAAAACGCCCGAAGCTCAAACAAGTTTTTTTTATCAGATTTGGGCGTTTTTCTGCTTTTTACATTGGTGACCTTTTGACCTGTACAAAATCGCATCAAAAGCGCAGTAAAAAAACCTGCAGAAATCGCAGCAAAATCGCTGTAAATTTGCGTGACTTTCTGCCTGAAAACAATATTTTCAGGTGTGAATGGGGCCTAACACACTTTTTGCCCTAGGTGATAAGACGCACTCACTTTACTGTATCCATGGAAGGAGCCATGTATTCATTTGTATACCCCTAACTAAAATTTAGTGGAACCAATTGCCTTCAGACGTCACCTATTGTATATACTCGAGTATAAGTCGAGTTTTTCAGCACATTTTTTTCGGCTTATACTCGAGTCACCTTTTTATGCCTGATCTCCCGTGTTTGGGGACTGGCTGGCCGTAGGTCCCCTAGACCCCAAATGTATATACACATATAGCCCCACTCTTCCTCTACGAGTGTGCAAAGTTTGTTGTCCGGGGGACCTATGGCTGGGGAGCACTGATTTTTCAAAGCCAGGCACCCCTTTCATAGATTCCCATGTTAAACGTCAGTCTAGTCATGGACACAGTGAGGCATGGACACAGTGAGGCATGGGCACAGTGAGGCATGGGCACAGTGAGGCATGGACACATTGAGGCATGGACACAGTGAGGCATGTACATGGACACAGCAGGGGCAGACTGACAACTCATGGGGCCCCCGGGCAATAGAAGATTATGGGCCCCCTGGGCTTACAGATGGTCACCACGCCAGGAGGCAGTGAAGAGGTGGGGCAGCTAAAATCTTGGGATTTTCACATCAAAAGCATGTCGGTTTCAGACATATCAGGGACAGATGTAAAAAAAAAAACACAGATTTTGACATACTATTCCTGGTTTTACTGAGCCTGGCAACCCTGATAGGGCCCCCTAGTGGCATGGGGTCCTTGGGCAGTGCCCGGGCGCCTCAATGGTCAGTCCGCCCCTGGGACACAGTGAGACAAAGTGAGGCACAGTGAAGAATGCAGATGGACACCCTAGACTTTTACTCAAGTCAATATGTTTTCCCAGTTTTTTGTAGTAAAATTAGGTGCCTCGGCTTATATTCAGGTCAGCTTATTTTAGTATATATACGGTTAATTAGTAAAGAGAGTCCACCTGTGTGTAATTTAATCTCAGTATGAATACAGTTGCTTTTGTGCAGCCCTTCTTGTTTTGTTAGAAAACCTTAGTGAACAAACAGCGTCACAAAGGCCAAGGAACACACCAGACAGATCAGGGATAAAACCTACCAAAACATGGCCTTCCACCTAAACTGACAGGCTGGGGAAAGACAGCATTAATCAGAGAAGCAGCCAAGAGGCCCATAGTAACTCTGGGGGAACATCAGAGATCCAAAGCTCAGGTGGGAGATTCTGTCCACAAATCTGGCCTTTATGGAAGAGTAGCATTGTTGGGTTATTGGGTTATTTTAGGATGGTTAGGATACCCCCGAGGAAGCATTAAATCCTGCCCAGTTGATGCAGCTATATGAGAGGCTCAGAGGCTGGTCGGGATGGATCATCAGAGCCGTCACCCGTGCGGGGATGCTTTCAGTGACAGGCGCTCTGGCCACCTCTCCCCCTAAGGAATTCACCTAAGGGGGGGGCCATACGTCACTGACATGGGGGACAGTCAGTGTAGGAGCTGGAGGCAGAGTTTACACAGAGCGAAGCGGACCACGTCATCTTGGAATGGAGCCTAAGAATGTCCTTTACATTGGTGGTCAGTGAGAAGAATCCCCCTTACAGCTTACAGCCCCTGTTCAGCTTGCAAACCGCTCAGCTCTGATGCTCCAAAACACCCAACAAGCAAAATCCCCATTCATTTCAATGCCCCCTGTTAACAGATGAGTGTTTTGTTGCCTGAAGCTAAAAAAAAAGTACATGGTCTTTTTTGTTGGCAGATTACAAGCGTTTTTGGCCCATTGACTTCAATAGAAAGGTCTAACTTGAGCAGAAAAATGCTTGTAAAATGCTCAAATAGTAAGGTGACCAGATTTTTTTAATTAAATCCGGGTACATCTTTTTTTTTACTAGTAATGGCGGCAATCAGCGACTCTCTGCCCGTCGTCGCCGCCCGCCTCACAGCCTGTCACGTCTCACTCTCCGGGTCCCAGATACTACTGGGTGGGGAGCAGAGGAAGATCACTCCGCCAGGGAGGGCAAGGAGATAAGCAGGCAGACAGCTGGCTAGGACTTGAGCCAAGGCAGAAGGACATGTGAGCGGAGCGGAATGGGCATGCGCCCGAAAATTAAGAAATATTCCCTGCACGATCACCAGAAAGGGGCACAGGTAATGGAAAAAATACACCCCCCTAAGCTACTAGGAGCGGCGGAGCAGGTGGGGGGGGGGGGTGTAATTCAGATTTTTTTTTTATTCTGCACCGACTGTCTTAGAAATTGCCCCAGCCCCTGTTCAAATCCAATCCGCGGACAAAACCGGGGACAGACTTGGTCCGGGGACAGTGTCCTCAATTCGGAGACTGTCCCCTGAAACCGGCGATGTCTGGTCTCCCTATCAAATAGCAGCTCTCCGCCCCTAATTTCCTCTCCCTCTCCTCTCCTCTCCTCTCCTAGTGCTTTCTATTGGCTAAACAAAAATATCTGAAGCTGTAAAGTGCTTGTAATACAATTATAAAACGCTTTTAAAAAGCTGGGAAAAAAAAAACGTTAAAAAAAATGCCCAAAAACGCAAGTAAATCGATATGCTCAGGTGTTAATGGAGCCTAACATTACCAGTGCTGTGGTCAGAAGTTGTCAAGGAATGTGGGACATCAGTGCAGGGAATTCACTTATAACATTTTGCAATCTGCATATAGCCTTTGGTCCCATTCAAATCCATTTCTCAATTGCTAAGCAGAGTGCTCAGTTTGTCCTTTGCGGTCTGACAACGCCGCTACAAAAAGAGGCAGCTTTGTGAGTGACAGCTCTGGTCTCAGATATTCACAAAAGATCATGCAGCCTGACCAGTGGCTGGTCAAAAAAAGTATGAGACCTGTCACTCAAATGTCTGAAAGGCGATCCCATCAGAATTGGCCACCAGGAGGAGGAGGGAGGAGACCCAGGGGAAGCGAGGAAGCAGCCGCCCACAGCCCGGAGAGAAGCCGCCGCGGCCCCCAGTGCTGCCCGTGAGATGTGGTAAGTGTGGGGCCCTGACCACTGACTGATCGACAGGGGGGGGGATTGCCACCTGTGATCCGGATGGCCGACCGTCCGTCAGGTGGATTGTTTACTTCTCCCCCCAGAAAGAAAAAAAGCCGCCACTGCATGTATGGCCAGCCTTAGAGTTTCCCTTTAATGACACTCACCTAGTGATAACAGTACTGAGGACTTTGTACTGGGCCAGGAAAACTATTTTGCAGCAATAGATATCTACCCATCCCTTCACCCACACACACCTTTGGATAGAAACGGTAAACTCTATCTTGCACCTAGAAAGCCAAACCCAGATCCATACAGGTAGCTCTCATAAATCTGAGGAGATTTGGTGTAGGTGGCTTAATTATCCTGTAATCCCACCCCCACCCCTTCCCCTCTTTCCCTTTAGTTACAACTCTTTGGCGATCTTTATAACTGATGTGTATCTCTCTGTCATAAACCATATAAACCAAGTATCCTGGCTGCTTTTCAAGGATAAAACACTAAGAAATGCAGGAATCAGAGTTAATCTTTAACCAGACATGTTATTTTTTATTGAATGCATTCCTTATTAACAATCATGCTGACCCTATTGCCCTGTAAACACGATTGGATTTTCCATCAAAAAAAGTTGTATGTGAGCTTTTGGTCAGATAATCCAACCGTGTGTATGCTACATCCAACATTTTCTGTCAGGCGGCGTACACACGTACGAGAACCTCGACGAGCGGAACACATCGTTCCGCCCGTCGAGGCTCTCGGCCGGCCGTCGAAATCGGCGACCCGCCAGTCGGGAATGGCAACCAGCCATTCATCCAGGCGGGCCTGCTCTCTATTCGCTCGATCGACGGGATTCCCGACGGGCGGGGCAAGCCAGGAGCGTACACACGGCCGAGGTTCTCTCTGCAATGCAGCTCCCAGCGAGGATCTCCCTGGTTTCTAGCGAGAACCTCGGTCGTGTGTACGCCGCCTCAGAATTTCCGCCAGCAAAAGATTGAGAGTAGAGTTGAGTGGACACCAGGATGTTCTGGTTCGACCGGTTCGGCCAAACTTTGGAAAAAAAGTCTGGGTTTGGGACCCGAACTTGACTTGAACCCGAACCCCATTGAAGTCAATAGGGACCCGAACTTTTGAGTACTAAAATGTCTCTAAAAAAGTAATGGAAAGGGCTAGAGGGCTGCAAATGGCAGCAAAATGTTAGTAAGAGCATGGCAAGTACTCTGCAAACAAATGTGGCTGGGGAAATTACTTAAAATAACCTTTTAAAAATAATTAAGGATGGTACATTGTCCTTGTAATGGGGATCCAGCAGCGTGGCCACCCAGTAATCAGCACCTGTTAAAATGTGGGCAGCGCGGTGGTCGTTGCGGAGACACTGCAGCATGTAATGGCTCATGTGTGCCAGGCTGCCCAGAGGCAATGAAAAGCTGTCCTATGTGGGAGGTGTATCGTCTGTGTCCTCGGTATCCCCCCAGCCACGCACCAGTAATGGTCATGAGCTGGTCTGGGTGCCACCCTGCTGTGAACATGGTTCCTCCTCCTCCTCCATCTCCTCCTCCTCATCCTCCACCCTGTCATCCTCTAGAACTGTGCCCTTGCTGGACAATTGTGGACCTGGCGTTTGTTGGTGCAGGAACCCACCCTTGGAGCCACTTGTGAATGACTGCCCTGAAAGCCTTGGAAATGATCCCGATTCCTGCTCCTCCTCCTGTGCCACATCCTTTTCCATCATCGCCCAAAGCGTTTTTTCAAGCAGCCATAGAACTGGGATAGTAACGCTGAGAACGGCGTCATTGGCAATGGCCATGTTGGTGGAGTACTCGAAACAGCGCAACAAGGCACACAGGTCTCGCATGGAGGCCCAGTTATTGGTGGTGAAGTGGTTCTGTTCCGCAGAGCGACTCACACCTGCGTGCTGCAGCTGAAACTCCACTTACGCCTGCTGCTGTTCGCACAGTCTGGCCAGCATGTGCTAGGTGGAGTTCCACGTTGTGGGCAGGTCACATATGAGGTGGTGAGCGGGAAGGCCGAAGTTACGCTGCAGCACTGACAGGCGAGCAGCAGCAGGGTGAGAACGCCGAAAGTGCGCACAGACGGCCCGCACTTTCTGCAGCAGCTGTGGCATATCCGGGTAACTTTTAAGGAACCTCTGCACCACCAACTTCAGCACATGTGCCAGGCAAGGGATGTGCGTCAAACCGGTAGGCCCAGAGCTGCTACGAGATTTCGCCCATTATCGCACACCACCAGGCACAGCTTGAGGCCTGTTGTTCCATGTCCCTCCACAACTCCTGCGCGGTGTGGGTTTTTTCCCCCAAACAGGAACGTTTTAAAACTGCCTGCTGTCGTTTACCCATGGCTGTGGTGAAATTGGTGGTGAATGTGTAACACACACATGCTGACCAGATGAGGAGGCGGTAGAGGATGAGGAAGCGGAGTAGGAGGAGTTAGCAACAGGAGGCAAACTGAAGCGCCCTGCAATCCTCGTTGGCTAAAGGACATGCGCCAAACTGCTACCTGCCTCAGGCCCAGCCGCCACTGCATTTACCCAGTGTGCTGTTAGGGAGATATAACGTCCCTGACTGTGCTTACTGGTCCACGTATCTCTAGTTAGGTGGACCTTGCCACAGATGGCGTTGCGCAGTGCACACCTGATTTTTGTCCCCCGCTTGGTTGTGCAGGGAAGGTTTGGCTCGCCTGGAAAAGTAGTGGCGGCTGGGCACAACGTACTGTGGGACAGCCAATGCCATCAGGCTTTTAAAACTTTGCGTCTCCACCAGACAGAATGACAGCATTTCAAAGGCCAGGAATTTTGAAATGCTGGCATTCAGGGCCAGGGATCGCAGGTGGGTAGGGGGGTACTTCCTTTTCTGCTCCAGTGTTTGGGAGATAGAGAGCTGAACGCTTCCATGGGACATTGTTGAGATGTTTGGTGACCCAGGTGGTAGTGTTGATGGCCGATCCTCTGATTGCAGGGTGGCAGGTGCCACTGTCACTACAGAGGTGGGTGAAGAGGCCGAGACTGATGCAGAAGAGGAAGCTGGAGGAGCCATAGACCTTTCTTGGTTTTTGAGGTGTCTACTCTTTGCACTTAGATGCCTGGTCATGCAGGTTGTGCTCAGTTTGAGAACGTTTATGCCTCGCTTCAGGCTCTGATTTCATAGCGCGCAAACTACTCGTGTCTTCTCATCAGCACATTGTGTGAAGAACTGCCACGCTAGGGAACTCCTTGGACCTGGCTTTGGTGTGCTCGGTCCCTTGCTGCGTTGGGCAGTAGCAGGTGTACTGTCTAGGGGACGGACGCTCCGCTTTTACACCCTGCTCCCACCTCTGCTGCGCTGATGGGTCTGTGCGACCACAGCCTGTTCCTCCGAACTTCACAGGTCACCTGCATGACGTTAATTCCATGTGGGGTCGAGGACCTTATCGTCCACCACATCATCTTCCACCCAGTCTTCACCACTACCCTCCTTTTCGGTCTGCACAATTGCGAAAGCAGCAGCAGTTGGCAACTGTGGTTCTTCATCATCCGAGACGTGCTGTGATGGTCCCCCCATGTACTCATCTTGAAACATAAGTGGTTGGGCATCGGTGCACTCAATCTCTTCCACTTCTGGGGCAGGGCTAGGTGGATGGTGGATGGGAAAACATGCTAACAGAGTCATCAAAAAGCAGAAGAGACTGCTGCATGATTTGGGGCTCTGATGGACATCGACTGCAGATGCCAAGTCTGATCTTTCAGCACAAGACTGGTTGGGAGACAATGTGAAGGAACTGGAGGCACTGTCAGCAACCCAATCTACTACCGCCTGTTCTGCTCCTGGCCTCAACATTCGTAGAGCCCGATTAGGCTCCACCAAATACCGCTGCAGGCTCTGTTGCCTACTCACACCTCAGAAAGGTGTTTCACTTGTGCGTGTAGCTGGCACAGATCGACCACATCCTCTCCCTGTAACAGGAGCTCCACCAGCAGCACCACGACCGCGGCCACGTCCCTTATTTGACGTTCTCATATTTCTCAAATGTAGGATCGTGCCCTAAATGGGTGTTTTTTGAATAGCACAATAGAAGAACAGTATTTAAAGGGTGTATCTCACACGTACAGATATGCAGGAAACGCACCAAAAAAAAAAAATGATTTGCCCTAAACAATTTTTTTTTGAATAGCACAATAGAAAAACAGTATCTAAAGTGTGTATCTCACACGTACAGATATGCAGGAAACGCACCCACAAAAAATGATTTCCCCTAAATGGGTGTTTTTTTAATAGAACAATAGAAGAACAGTAGCTAAAGTGTTTATCTCACATGTACAGATATGGAGGAAACATTGCAAACACAGGAGGAAACACTGCAAAATATATTTTTTTGCCCTAAATGGGTGTTTTTTGAATAGAACAATAGAAGAACACTAGATAAAGGGCCAGATTCAGGTAGATGGGAGCATCTTTGCTCCAGAGTAACGCTTCTCATTTGCGTTACGCTGCAGAAATTTTAGGAGCAAGTGCTGTCATTCACGAAGCACTTGCTCCTAAAGTTGCGGCAGCGCATCGCAAATGAGCCGGCGGAATTCAAATTGGGCGGGTACGGGGCGTGTAGTATTTAAACGAAGCGCGTTCCCGCCGCGAACGTACTGCGCATGCGTCGAGTGTTAAAACATCCCCGTGCGCATGCTCCAAATTCTGTGAATGAATGTCAATGACGTCACATTCCCATTCATGAACGTTTTACGCAAGCGACGTTTTTTTTTTTTTTTCCGACGCGATGACGACACCTATACCTAACATAGGATATTCCAACCCCATGTAGGTATAACTATGCGCCGCGTATCCCGTCCGGAAACGTCGTATCGTCATTGCGTCGCGCCGGAATTCGATCGTGAATTGCCGATTTCCGCTCATTAACATATTTTTTGAGCGTAAATCGGCGGGAACGCCCCCGGCGCCATTTTTAAGTTGAAGTAACGATGCGATGGCGAAACTCAGTTACGCTGATCGCATCGGACCTTCAACCCGGCGTTTCTTGTTTTCTGGTTACAGAAAACAGAAACGCCGGCTCAAAGTCACAGTTAGGCTGGCGGATCACTGGATCCGCCAGCCTAACTGTTCCTGAATCTGGCCCATAGGGCCAGATTCAGGTAGATGAGAGCATCTTTGCTCCAGAGTAACGCTTCTCATTTACGTTACTCTGACGACCCTTTCAGCGCAAGTACTGTTATTCACATAGCAGTTGCGCGTAAACTTGCGCCAGAGTAACGATAATGCGCTGGCGTAACCCGACGCAAGGGGAAGTGGGTGTGATCATATGTAAATGATGGGCGGAGCCCAGCGCAGAGGCTTACGTTCAGCGCATCAACCACGGAGCATGCGCAGTGAGTGAGGCTCCACTCGCCCCCTTTGTGCGCATGCTCACAACTTCCGTCGGCACCACTTCACGGGAAACGTCAGCGCAATGCCATCCGTTGGGCGTTTAAATGCGCCCGTAGAAGCGCCATTTCGGCACTAAAGTATATCCTGCTCCCCCTCCCCGCAGTGATGTTACTTTTGTTTTGAGATGGCTGCTCCCGTTCCCCGCAAACACACAGGAGAAAGCTGAACTTTAATGGCCAGGAGCTGTCAGCCATCATCTCGGCTATGGAGACCTATGATGTCTTCCTCCATGGCTGTAAAATTTGACAGACAAGCATGGACAGAGGTGTTGTCCTGCAAGTGGGGGTGCTCAGCTAGCTCTTATCGTCGGTAACGCTGCTGTAGCTGCTCTCCTGCTGACCTGTGACCGTCTGGAGTAAAGATAAAGCAGCCTTTTGTAGAAATAACTTTGCGCCGGACGGACGAGATACGCGCGGCGCATGTAGCCAGCGTATGGTGCTAATCCGTTCGTGAATTGGGAAAAATCCCTCATTTGCATATTTGCAGGGGAAATCAATAGGCGCGACTGATGCGCCCAGCGAAATTAAGCGCTGACGATACTCTGGCGTCGGAACGTTCCGCCGGTCGCAAATGACCCGTTATTGGGCGCATCTAGTTTGGTGGGTACGGGCACATAGAAACGACGGCGCATCATCACAGTTACGCGGCGCATATCGAAATACTCCAGCGCAAGTGTTCCTGAATCTGGCCCATAGTGTTTATCTCACACGTACAGATATGGAGGAAACACTGCAATTCTTTTTTTTTTTGCCCTAAATGTTTTTTGAATAGCACAATAGAAGAAAAGTATCTTGCAGAGTATCTGACAGTAACATATGCAGTGCTGGTGTAATTAGATTATAAAAGCAGGACAGACTCCTATCTATTTCTCTCCCTACAAGCACAATTGGGAACCTTTCCCTAAACTATCTTGCAGAGTATCTCAAAGTAACATTTGCAGTGCTGGTGTTTCTGAAGCAGGACAGTCTGACTCCTATCTAAATCTCTCCTTGAGAGCAGCAGCGGCAGCCTTTCCCTGCTAAAGCAGAGTGACAAGCTGTGCTGTGTGCCTCTAGCTTATATAGAGGCTGGGTCACATGCTGGGTCACATGCTGCACTGGCCAATCACAGCCATGCCATTAGTAGGCATGGCTGTGATGGCTTCCAGCTCACACGAGTAAAACAAATGGTGATTGGCTGCCCTGCAGCGCGACATTACATTGCCGAACACCGAACCCGAACTTACAGTAAATTGTTCGGGTTCGTGTCTGGGTACAAAAAATCCAAAACCCCAATTGAGAGCAAGTTCTCTATTTTTCCGATGGAAGCAATTCTTGTCGAAAATTCCGCTTGTCTGTATGCAATTCCGACATGCAAAAAAACATTCATGCTCAGAATCAAGCAGAAGAGCCGAACTGCCTATTGAACTTCATTGATCTTGGCTCGTCGTACATCTTGTACATCACCGCGTTCTTGACGGTCAGAACTTCAGACAAGATTGTTTGACCGTGTGCATGCAACACAAGTTTGAGCCAACATTCCGTCAGAAAAAATCCAGGGTTTTCTTGTCGGCATTTCCGATCGTGTGTACAGGGCATATGTCTATATTTAAAGGTTATACTGGAAGTTCACATTAACTATATATCTAATGTAGTGCCTGGGCCGGTACAAGGCAGGGACGAAAGGAACGGATGCCCTGGGCGATACAATTTGCGGGCGGGAGGGGGGCGCAGGTGAGAAAAAGAGCCCCCCCCAAGTAAAATACAGGGGTAGCAGGAGAGAAAATGTTCCATTCTTGCAAAAGCCCTTTATAAGGGAGAAGTACCTTTTAGCAAAAGGGTTCCAAGAAGTGGGCAAGAATACCTGCAGAAATCTCCAGCGAGGCACAGATAGCCACAACAGTGACGATGGACAGTGACGATAATTGGGGGGGGGGCAGTTTGCCATCTTCGCCCTAGGCACCAAATGACCTTGTCCCAGCACTGTGTAGTGCTACCCCCTTAGGGCCTGCTGAGTGTAACAGGTTATTTACCAAAACAGCCATGTACACAACAACAGTCTATTCACTCCGGCTCATTAACCAGTCTAGGGGATGTCTTTTTTAAAGGTTTACTGCTTGAAGAACTTGTAACAGAAGAGGATAAAGGCGTGTGGGATGCCCCCCCAAAAAAAAACATTAAAGCAGAGTTCCGCCAGCAGCTACAAATACTGCAGCTTCTGACTTTTAATGAAATGGACACTTACCTGTCCAGGGTGCCCGCAACGTCAGCAGCCAAAGCCGATCAATCGCTCGGCTCTTAGCTGCCCCCACCGTCATCCTCGGTGAGGAAATGAGATAGGGAACACACAGGTCCCCTGCTGTCTTCTGGGACATGCGTGTTTCCCAGAAGACAGCGTGGGAGGACAGAATAGGCAGCGGAAGTGGCGTAGATCACCGTGGTGATAGATGCCAGGAAATGGGAGAAAATACCTGTATTCCAAAAAGTGGAAGTTCCAATTTTGGGTGGAACTCCACTTTAAGCACAGTCTGCAGAGGAAATTTCTTCTTTCTCAGTAGCAGAAGCATAAGAAGTAGTAGACTAGGACAGTCTATAGATGCACATCTGGAGACCATGCAGCAACATGGGTACAAGTAGTAATAGACTGGTGCAGTCTATTGCCCGGATTCACATACATCGGCGCATATATATGCCCCCATAGCGTATCTCTTTTACGCTACGCCGACGCAGCACAGAGAGGCAAGCATGGAATTCACAAAGCAAATGCTCCCAACGTTGCGCCGGCGTAATGTATTTTCGAAGGCGTAAGCTGGCGTAGGTGGAAGTGGGTGTGACCCCATGCAAATGATGGTCCGAGCGTGGTGCAATGTTTTACGCCTGATGTATCATGAACGGTGCATGCGCCGTGACGTGGACGTATGCCCCGCACACCTATGCGCATGCTCACAACTACGCCGGCGCAACTTCCTGAGATACGCTGGCCCATCGAATTACGCCGAGCACATAAATACGCCCATCCAGCGCAAAAGTACACCCGTTTGCTTGTTTTCCCCCTGGAGCACAGCCATGTCAGCTGCTAAGGTGGACAAGGAGAGGAGGAAGACAAATTTCTCCTTGGAAGAGAGGGCTATCCTGACCTCAGCAATAGCCAAGTATGATGCCTACCTCCATGGGGCACAGAGTGCCAGGACCAGCAAGGCAAGGAAGAAGGAGATCTACCAGAAGATCACCCTGGAGAGCAATGCTCTTGGGCATGAGACCAGGTCCCCCGACGACATCCAAAAAAAATAAACGGCATGCGTCGGCATGTCCAGGATTAAACAGGCCCTCATCAGAAGGCACCTCAGGGGCACGGGAGGTGGACCAGCTTCTGCTCTGAAGTTGACAGATGAGGAGGAGGTCATCGCCAGCTGTCTGGAGCGGGTGCTGGTGGAGGGCATGGAGGGCTTTGACTCCAGTGATCAGGACTTGAGGAGAGGTAAGTGTGTTTTATCCCCCATCCGGTGTGTAGCATGTGAGGGAGTGCAAGGGAACATGTGACAAGTGTGTGGGTCTACCAACATGTGAATGCTTTGTGTCATTCACAGATGTGCTGGAGGGAGCTGGGCCGTCATCTGCCGACGTCCGACCCACGCCATCCCCGGAACATCAGCCTGACCCCCTGGGAAGCCATGATCCATCGGTGGAGGGGAGTGCCCACACCTCCGCTCTAGAGGTTGTTGAGGAGGAGCCGGTGGATCTGGAGGAATGCCTCTATTTTGATGAGGCTTCCTTTTTCCCCGGACCCTCAGAGACCTCCACGCCCATCAGGGGAACCCCCTCCGGGGCTACCCAATCCAGGGCAACCCCCTCCAGGGCTACTGCATCCAGGCAAACTCAACCAGCTACTTCCCCTAGGAAGGCTCTGGCCAAGACTCGGGGGTAGCCAGTTCCCTCCAAGAAGGGCTTGAGAGGGAGCAGGCCCGGCAGACGCGCCACATGGCCGAGATTGCAGACGACCTGCATAGAGTGGCTGACAGCCTGGCCTCTTTTGCTGGGTCCTCGGACATGCAGCAGTGCCTCAGCCAGCAGGCTGCCCGTACCCAGACCATAACAGACTGCCTGCATGACCTAAATGCCAACTGTGCAGCCATGGCCACAAGCCTCTGTGACCAAAGTCAGACCCTGGATGCCATGCACCAGCTTATGTCAGCAGGGGTTCCCTCTGCATCTGGGGACGTGCAGGCCACCCAGGACTGGCCCACTGTGGCAATTGTGGAGCTGCAGGCCACAGCTTCTGGACTCATGGCAGAGGAGAAGAGCCTGGGGGAGGCTGTGCAGGCCAACACTGCTGCCATCCAGGCAGAGGGTCTACAGAACAGGCGCCTCCAGCGACAGACCACCGCCCGCCAGCTGCAGATGCAGGCGGATACTAACTCTGTTCTCACCCGCATAGCCGTTGCGTTGGAGGGTATGCAGGGTACATCTGCCCTCAGAGCCAGGAGCGAGAGACCAGGGGATGAACCCCCTCCTGATGCCCCCCCACCCGAGTCTCCCCCCAGACAATTCAGGAGCCGTACCCATGGCACCAGGCCTGGCCCACGAGACGGCAAATGATTGTTCTCTTCTTAATTTTTGCCCAGAGTATGAGCTTTATTTTTTGTTTTTGTTGGACGTGCACAGAAGTATGTGCCGTCCTCCTGTAAGGGCATGATCCCTATTTTTGTTTTATTTTTTGTCACTGCACACGGTGAGGAGTGCAGAAGTGGTGCCCGGACACCCGTTTGCCGGAGCAGGGTTTGCCCGGTGCTGCTACAGTGTGACTGGTGTGTGAATGTGTGGGTGACATTCCTGCCAGCAAGGCGTGTCACCTTGGCAGATGGGGTCGCCTCAGGCAGGGGGGGACTGTGTGGCTTGGGGGTCAGGTCATCATATATGTCAATCTCCAGGCCCTTTCTCATGGCGTAGTTGTGCAGCACACAACATGCACTGATGATCTGACACACAAAGTTTGGGGAATACAACAGGGCCCCCCCGGACCCGGAAACGGGACTTCAGGATGCCAAATGTGCGCTCCACCACTGCACAGGTGCGTATGTGTGCCGCATTGTATCTTCTCTCTCCTCTGGTTTGGGGATTCCGGTATGGAGTCAGGAGATGAGACCCAAGTGCATATGCTGAGCCACCTGGAAGGGAAAAAACAGGAGGATGTTAGCCGTGCATGTACACCTCGTGATGTCTGCATCATGGGGTCGGACAGTCATGCCTGACTCCCATATCATTTACCAACCAGCCAGCTGTCCCTGTACACGTTCTGTTCGAATTCCAGTAGGATGGTGCTTTGCCGGTATATGTAGCTGTTGTGGCTGGCCCCGGGGTGTTTGGCACGGACGTGACATATGAGGCATTGGGCATCAGCTATCACCTGTACGTTGATGAAATGCCACTGCTTACGATTGCGGTATATGTGCTCTGTGGCACGGGGGGGCGTAATGCCACATGTGTGCAATCAATGGCCCCGATGGTGCGTGGGAATCCTGCAATTCTGTAGAAATCCTGCATTGCCTTCTGACGCAGATTCTCATGGGTCGGTTTGATGATGTGGTGGGACATGCATGTGAGGATTGCGGGGAAAACCTGATGAAAACATCTGCTCATGGTGGATTGTGAAATCCCAGACACGACTCCACTTGTACGTTGGAAAGATCCACTTGCAAGGAAATGGAGTGTTGCCAGTACCTTGACCAGTGGCTGCACTGCATGTGAGCGTCCCGTCTGGCTGGTGATTTCATCATGCAGGGCTGTGGCTATTTCCAGGATGGCATCAGGGCTGAATCTGAAGATGCGATACACCTCCGATTCCCCCATGCCAAAGACGTTCATGCGCATTCGGTATATCCTCTCTTGTGCCCTCCTTCGTGCCTGTGGACACAGTAGTGCTATGACCATGGCTGCCCCTGGCATGTTGGCATACAGATGTGTTGTGCTGCAAGTGTGGTTGCTCAGCTCGTCCGTAACGGTGCTGCTGCAGCTGCTCTCCAGCTGACCTTTGCATGTCTGTTGCTGAGTTACACCTCCTTTATGGGGAATAACTTTGCGCCGGGCGTACGTACGTTTGTGAATCACCGTATCTCCCTCATTTGCATATTTGAATAGAAAATCAATGGGAGTGCCACATGCGTCCAGCGTAAATATGCGCCCACTCCACGCCGGTGTAGTAAAGTTACGTCGGTAGGATGAAGCCTATTTTTAGGGGTATCTTCGTTTGTGGGTCCGGCGCACAGATACGACGGCGCATATTTGTACCTACGCGGCATATCTGGAGATACGTCGGCGCAAGTGCTTTGTGAATCCGGGCATATAAATTTAGAGCCAGGAATGGGAACCAAGTTGCAGCACAGGAAGAAGTTCTACTCACAAAGGCAGGATAAGTCCAGAAGTTCAGTTCTTTGTGGCTCAGCGTCCAGTCCAAAGGCTTTAGGGGGATAAACAGTCCACCACCCTCCTCTCGGCTCACAGATTCATTCCCACGGGGGGGGGGGGAATACCATCCCCTCAAGGCTGCAGACTATTTAACAGCCTCCCCAACCACCATCTAGGTACACCTCCACAGGGATTGGTCGGGTCCTGCTAAATATTGAGGCTGCTTATTCTAATTCTCCCTCTCTAAGATCTAGAAACTTCATGTAAAACAACACACGTGTGAGAGTCCGAGGAGGCTGCACACCCCAACAAAAATTGAGGATTCCCCACAAGGCTTTTTAGCAGCAAACAAGAGTCTATCATTTCTAAAAATCATACATTTTATTAGCAAAAAAGTTGAACATGAAACATGTACAAATGTTAAATTATGAGCTCTGGTTTACAAAAGGCGAGACATTGGGCTAGAAGGGAATATACATCAAAGGTGATATGCTGTTCTGCTAATAATTACACCATCCGATGTATGGAAATGCCCGAATGCATTTCGACCTCAAAGATTATGGTCTTCTTCAGGGTCTTCTTACATTTCTATAAATACATCGAGAGGACAAAATTTCAATATTCTTTATATCATAGTATTCAGTATCAGACCCAATCTAATTTTATATATGAGTGCGGTATGTGATGTATTATCTTCCAATTTATTATAGATGTGAAAAATAGAATATCTTAATTATCATCTTAGTAATCAACAAACACCAGGTGATCAAGATGTATTGTAAAAAAACACAAATTAATTTGTTTAATCAAGGGAATATTGTGTAAACAAAAAAGGGGGAGGGGAGTGCATATAAGTGTGTCAGTCCACTTAGGGCGACCTTATGAGTATGTTTCATCAAAGAATACCGTAAATGTCATAAAATACTAAAATGTGCATGAAAGGGATATATTGTGTAGATGGTGTTTGGGTATGCACACAAAAGGTTAATACCCAAACTACGAAAACAAAAAGACCAGAAAATAACCATAGACTTTAAGGTTGAAATGACCTTATTATATACAGTATATTGACAATAAAAATAAAAAAAGTGAAGGGGGTTGTGTTATATCATAGTTAGGCATCCTAAAGGAACAAGATGCCCAAAAGGATTGAACGTGCAATACAGTAAGTGCTATTAAATAGTCATTGAACATGAACAAAAAAAAAGTAGCCAATACCTTATTATGTTGTTGGAGTCGTTCATGCACTGCGAAATTTAATACAGGTATGCAATGCCTGTGTATTCAGTTCAAGAGAGTATGAATACTGCATCTAAATTACAGAGATTTTCAATGAGCTAGTCAGTGAAGAGATTTGCAACAATCCAACCCAGCAGTGCACTCATATCCATCCTTACCCGTCCCTCCAAAATGCATGTCACTGTGCTTTCCTTGGGGACAATCTGAGGAACCCCGGTGGAGGGGGTATCCTAAATGCCTTATTTGTTAATTTTGAAATCGGTAACAGGTGTGTGGGCTCTGCCTCTAAGCATTCCCCTCAAGAGGAGGCCATTCAGTTGCTAATAGTGGCTCTTCTGTGGCCACCTCTGTGTTCCGGGGGGCGTGACTGCCCCAGTGTCCTCCGACATAACTGCGTGATGTAGGGGGGTGAGTGACTCCACACTGTGTGGCAGGCCATACCGCGCAAGTGTGTGACGTCACCCCTCCATCCGACGTCTTGCCGAAAAAGGTTCCCCTGGCGGATTATGCCCCCCTGTACTGCACAGGCACGGCGATTGCCTCCATGAGAGTCAGCTCTAGACCGCGCACACCAAATTGTGCTACACTTCTGACATCCAGGCTCATTCCTTACCATCCCCGTGGACATGGATGTTAAAAAAACAACAGAGCCGTGAGGCCGACTGCCCACCTACAGCGAGGTCCGCGCAGGCGCCGTCTAGAGCCGACTATCAGCTCTACATGTTCGCCTATTTTCGGAGACAAGAGCCGCACTTGCGCAGTACAGGGGGGCATAATCTGCCGGGGGACACTCATCGCCAAAACACCGGCACGATAGGGGCTCCCCACAGTGGTGGATGTCAAAATTGCAGGGGCTAGAAAGGGAAATGTGTGAATAGAACGTCTCCCTACCGTGTCAGGAAGCCTGACAGGTTGGAGATAACACTCCTGAGGGCGAGAGGTGGACAGGACAACAGTGGTCTATGGGATCTATAGGGGGGAAAATTACTTTGTTACTTTGCTTTGTTTATACTTAAGTGCATAGTGTAACGGTCACCACAGTTTACGATCTTCCATCAACCCAAGACAGCTTATCGGACAGTCCGCCAATCCATGTAGACATGATCCATTCCATTCCCCAGAATTAAGACAAGACACAAGCTCTGTTCTTTCTGGTTTCAAATGTATGAATGACCAAATGCTTTAATGGTTAGCTCTCTTATATACAGTACAGACATGTTACAGTTAATCAAAAGGAACAAAGGAACTCTCCACCCCCTAACAGCACACACTGGGGCTTCAATACACCTTCAGATGGGTTAATTATCCCCCCAGACGTCCCGACTCTGCCAATAAGTGATTCACCTGCAGAATACACATTCCTATGTCAGGCGTTCTGTCTTCGACAATAAGCTATTCACACCTGATCATCAATAGGCTTTAAACAGTATTATTAGCATCTCACAATGAAAGGTCTTAGGAGCCAGACACAATTAACACCTCAAAAGCATGTGTCCCCACCTTGAATTAAACATTGACCATTACAGCTTGTAATATGTCCAGATCTCCTGCAAAACATGAATTATCATTTATCAGTCACCCTATGCCCAAAAGGGGCACAAGGTGACCATAGACCCAAGAGTCATTAGTGACGCTGGCACAGGAGTACCCCCCATCCCTCAAAAGTCTCTGGGCGTCACGGGTCATTCCGTTACATCTCTCCCCTTTCGGTGGGAGACTGACACAGGAGGGAACCCCAAACGGGTTGACTCTGATGTTAGTAGTTCCAGTCCTCCAATGCTGGTATCCATACCGTACCCCCAAAAAAATTGCTCCAGAGCATTACTCACCCAGCTAACCTCTGCCTCTCTCAGAGAACATGTCTGCTGCTGGGGAGAGGCCTGGACTGGCCCTTCTCCCTGGAGTCCTTTC
This sequence comes from Rana kukunoris, assembly GCA_029574335.1. Lineage (NCBI taxonomy): Eukaryota > Metazoa > Chordata > Amphibia > Anura > Ranidae > Rana > Rana kukunoris. The sequence continues at coordinate 420,720,693 of CM056051.1, read as the reverse complement.
AGCCACTGGAGAGAAGACAGGGTGACTGGGCTCAGTCCATCATGCTGTTGGGGATCTGGGCCAACTGCCCCCCATCCCTGGGGTATACCAGTGGAGACTGAAGTCCCATCCACTGGTGGTAGGTGAAAATCCCCAGGTGCTTGCAAAGCAAAGCTGACATCCTCCTGTCTCAGTGCCGCACCATTTTCTGGGGTTGTGTCAGTGAAGACTGAAGTCCCATCCACTACCACATGAACTCCCTCTTCCGTTAGTTGAGAAAAGAGTCTTGTGGCACTCTGTTCTGTTGCCAGCTCTTCTGCTGGGTTGCTGTGAGTGGAGACCACAGTCCCATCCACTACCACAGGAACCCCCTTTTCTGTTAGTTGGGAGCAGAGGCCCATGGCACTCTGCTCTGTTGCCAGATCTTCTGCTGGGTTGCGGTGAGGGGAGACCACAGTCCCATCCCCCGATGTCAGCTCAAGCTGCAGTTGTGTGCAGCAGCCAGTAGCATCCTGCCCTGCTGCAAGTGATTTAGCTGGTAGTAAAAGATTTACCACCCCAGCTTGTTGCTGGAGAGAGGGGCCAACTGCCCCGGCTCCCTGGAACTCCACTTCCATGGTGGCATCTGTACCTTTCCTCTCTCTTTAATTGGTGCTGCTGTGACTTCTGCTGCTGAAGCACCTCTTTGATGTAGCCAAGTTGCATCCACAGCTGATATAACCCGGTCTATGATCTCCGGTGGAGGATTAGGTCCATACTGTGCCAATCCACGTTTAACAGCCCGATCAAAACTTTCTTCCTCGGGTGTCCTGTCTGTTACGCTGGGCCTTTCAGCTCTATCCATTTTGACAAGTTCTGCAATAATGTCCCTTCTCTTACGGTTGCTGGCCGGTCTGCCCCGGCTCTCCAGTAAGTCCATGAGGGAAGAAAGCTTCAGCCGTTCAAACAGCGTCTCCATTGTCCTGTGTCCTTATAGCCGTCCTTCTGACGATGGAATCATCCTACTGCTGTGCCACCACTTGTAACTGTCACCACCGCTTACGATTTTCCATCAACCCAAGACAGCTTATCCGACAGTCCGCAAATCCATGTAGACACAATCCATTCCATTCCCCAGAATTAAGATGAGACACAAGCTCTGTTCTTTCTGGTTTCAAATGTATGAATGACCAAATGCGTTAATGGTTAGCTCTCTTATATATACAGTACAGACATGTTACAGTTAATCAAAGGAACAAAAGGAACTCTGCACCCCCCTAACATCACACACTGGGGCTTCAATACACCTTCAGATGGGAAAATTATCCCCCCAGACGTCCCGCCTCTGCCAATAAGTGATTCACCTGCAGAATACACATTCCTATGTTAGACCTTCTGTCTCCGACAATAAGCTATTCACACCTGATCATCAATAGGCTTTAAACAGTGTTATTAGCATCTCACAATGAAAGGTCTTAGGAGCCAGACGCAATTAACACCTCAAAAGCATGTGTCCCCATCTTGAATGAAACATTGACCTTTACAGCTTGTAATATACACAGATCTCGGCGCATGGGCGGCGCGACGCTGATGGGACGCGCTTAAACACAGCTCTTTTGAGACGATTTCCCCAGGGCTATACCGCTCGTTTCTCGGCACAAATCATCAGCACCCCTGGGTGAACAACGTGTGCATGCTAGGCATCCAAAAGAAGCACGGTCGGAGACATCAGCACTCCCTTACCAACTTTCTCCTAGACATGGAGCAGAGGACCGGGAAGGCCTCCCAAAATGGGGCTGGCAGCAGCATGTGGACAGAGGAGGAAGGAGAACGTGTTTCACACCAGTCTAGAAGCCAGGAGAACTGTGAGTACAACTCCCCCTCTCTAAAGCAGACCTGGATGAAAGTCTCTCACGAATCTTTAACAAATTAGTGGAAAAAATAGAAAAAGAAGTGCACAAATCCACAGCTGCCCTCTCACAGGAGATTGCAAACATTGGTAACCGCACTGATCTCCTTGAGACCAAACACGATGAACTTACTCTGTCCCATAACGACTTAAGGAAGGACTATGAAAACCTTGCAGACAATTTTGCCTTCATGCAGGTCGAAGATTTAGATAACAGAAATCGCCGCCATAACATTAGGGTACGCGGTATCCCAGAATCCGTTACAGACCTAATGCCTGCAGTTTTAAAAAATGTCCATGATTTGTAACCTGACAAACCACTGTCAGCATTTGCATGCGACAGGATCCACAGGGCCCTCCGCCCCAAACCTACTCCTGACAACCCCCCCAGGGATATCATCATGTGTATGAAGGACTTTCTGGTAAAGGAGGACATCATGTGGGCCTCTAGAAACACCCCTAACATCTCTTTTGAGGGCAAAAGGATCCAAATATATCCAGACATCTCTCCTGCCACCCTGGATAGAAGACGCAGGATGAAAGAAGTCACCTCAGTCCTACAATCTGCCAGGATAAGATACCGCTGGGGATTCCCCTTTAAGCTTACTATCCCTCACAATGGCTCCCAGGGCCGATCCTAGGGTCACAGACGCCTGGGTGCAGAAATATTTCTGGCGCCCCCCACATGGGCGTGGTCATCTTACAAGCTCCTCCCCTCTATACATGTTTCTATGGCAACGACTCAAACACAGAGATGCTCCTCTACGAAGTCTTCGCTACCCTGGGATCTTCCCATGATCTTTTAACAATAAAGATCATGGGGAGTCTCTCTGATGCACACAGAGGGGGATTCTGTTAGAGAGTCTGTTAGAACGAGTCCCCAGACATGGTACAGGAGAAGGTCAGAGACTGCAGACATGATACAAGAGACAGTCAGAGAGTACAGATTTAATACAGGAGGTGGTCAGAGACTGCAGAAATAGCACAAGAGATGGTGAGAGACTGCAGACATAGCACAGGAGATGGTGAGAGACTGCAGACATAGCACAGGAGATGGTCAGAGACTGCAGACATAGCACAGGAGATGATCAGGGACTGCAGAAACACTACAGGAGATGATCAGAGACTGCAGACATAGTACAGGAGATGATCAGAGACTGCAGACATAGTACAGGAGTTGGTCAGAGACTGCAATGGGCATTGGTGCTAAATGGGGGGGTTGGCAATGTGCTCATTTTTAACTTAGGGAAGAGTTGGAACATTGGTGCTAAGTGGGGGATGTTTGGGATAAGTGGGAGGAGAGGGGGACACCTTGGGATAAGTGGGGGATATTAGGGATACATGGGAGGATAGGAGAAACATTTGGCATAAGTGGAGGGACAGGATATTAGGGATACATGGGAGGATAGCAGAAACATTTTGCATAAGTGGTGGGACAGGAGGGACAGTGGGGATAAGTGGGGGGAGGGGAACATTTGCAATATATATATATGCATATGCACTTATTATATATATATATATATATATATATATATATATATATATATGATAAGTGTGATAATGGGTATAAATGGGGGGGAGCAGGAGGAACATTGGGAGGATGGGAGGGACACTGGGGATAAGTGGGCGGGACAAGAGGGACATTGAGGATAAGTGGGAGGATAGGAGGAATATTGGAGGGACAGGAGGAACATTGGAAGGGACACTGGGGATAAGAGGGGGGCCAGGAGGAACATTGGGGGGCCAGGAGGAACATTTGGGATAAGTGGGGGGACAGGAGGAACATTAGGGGGCCATTAGGGACATTGGGGGTTATTGGGGGGACAGATGGAACATTGGGGATAAGTGGGGGAACAGGAGGAGCATTCGGGGACAGGAGGGACATTGCGGATAAGTGGTGGGACAAGAGGAACATTGGGGATAATTATGGGGGACTGCCCCCCAAACAGATACAGTGAGCAGCTCCGATCTCTGCCAGGATGAAGGGGACAGACTTAGGCAGCTAGCCAGGAAACAGCGGCGGAGGTGGTGACCAGCGGCGAGAACACCACTGGACACCGACATGGAGGAGGAGGAGGAGGGAGGGGAGCACTCTGGCGCTTGAGCGCCCCCACCTCTGTGGCGCCTGGGTGCACTGCACCCCTCGCACCCCGTTTGGGATCGGCCCTGATGGCTCCACATACACAGTGTTCAACGTGATCGAGGGGAAAGAACTCCTAATTAAGCTAGGCCTCCTAGCACATGATCCTCATGCTCGCCCCCCTGCCACTCCAAGACCCTCACCTATTTGGTCTACCCCTTCCACCAGACACAGCCAGAGAGACCAGAGGAGACTGTTTAACCCATTTTGAAATTAACCCTTTTGTTTTGATCAGTATTTGGTTTTGACTTCACATCGTTTGCTCCAATCAAGTTCACCACTTAGCCTGATTGAATCCCCCCCGGGATGTAATGTTTGTTCTGCTTTCTGTCAGTATTTAAGGCTTCTTACCTTAACCCAGCACACCGTGAAGTAACTTCCTGGACTCCCTGCATCCTTACCCCCTATGTTATAGGGTGGCTATCCATCCCACCCGCTGATCCTACGTGGGACCCGGTCTCTCCGGTCCAGTTGTCCCAATCTCGCTTGACTCACTCTCAATGAAGCTCTGCAGCAGTTTTTCTAGACACCTCCGCCCTCTGACTAACTGCTTAATACACCGTTGACATTAGATTTGTTTATTCAATTGATTATCTACTTTGTCTCTGCCATCCTTTACAATGATACCATGCACAAGTGCAATGTTAGTTCCTTTCTCTGTTTTCCTTTCTTTTTTTTTTCTCTCATTTTGATTATATTCTCAGGACCTTGAGCGTCCGCCGCCGCTGGTTTGACCCCATCCTTGCTTCAGGGCTCACCCGGGCCACCATCCCCTATGGTGGTCTGGCTGTGGCTTTTGCAGGATAAGGACCCTTTTTTCTTCTCGTTGGTCCTTTATTTTTTTACAGCGTGTCATGCTGGTAGTTGTAGTCCCCCTAGTGGTTGTAGTCCCCCTGTCATACTGGTAGTTGTAGTCCCCCTGGTAGTTGTAATCCCCCTGTCATGCTGGTAGTTGTAGTACCCCTGGTAGTTGTGGTCCCCCTGTCATGCTGGTAGTTGTAGTCCCCCTGTCATGCTGGTAGTTGTAGTCCCCCTGGTAGTTGTGGTCCCCCTGTCATGCTGGTAGTTGTGGTCCCCCTTTCATGCTGGTAGTTGTAGTACCCCTGGTAGTTGTAGTCCCCCAGTCATGCTGGTGGTTTTAGTCCCCCAGTCATGCTGGTGGTTATAGTCCCCCTGTCATGCTGGTGGTTGTAGTCCCCCTGTCATGCTGGTAGTCCCCCTTTCATGCTGGTAGTCCCCCTGTCAGGCTGGTAGTTCTAGTCCCCCTATCATGCTGGTAGTTGTACTGGTAGTTGTAGTCCCCCTGGTAGTTGTAATCCCCCTGTCATGCTGGTAGTTGTAGTACCCCTGGTAGTTGTGGTCCCCCTGTCATGCTGGTAGTTGTAGTCCCCCTGTCATGCTGGTAGTTGTAGTCCCCCTGGTAGTTGTGGTCCCCCTGTCATGCTGGTAGTTGTGGTCCCCCTTTCATGCTGGTAGTTGTAGTACCCCTGGTAGTTGTAGTCCCCCAGTCATGCTGGTGGTTTTAGTCCCCCAGTCATGCTGGTGGTTATAGTCCCCCTGTCATGCTGGTGGTTGTAGTCCCCCTGTCATGCTGGTAGTCCCCCTTTCATGCTGGTAGTCCCCCTGTCAGGCTGGTAGTTCTAGTCCCCCTATCATGCTGGTAGTTGTACTGGTAGTTGTAGTCCCCCTGGTAGTTGTAATCCCCCTGTCATGCTGGTAGTTGTAGTCCCCCTGGTAGTTGTGTTCCCCCTGTCTCGCTGGTAGTTGTAGTCCCCCTGGTAGCTGTGGTCCCCCTGTCATGCTGGTAGTTGTAGCCCCCCTGGTAGTTGTAATCCCCCTGTCATGCTGGTAGTTGTAGTACCCATGGTAGTTGTAGTCCCCCAGTCATGCTGGTGGTTTTAGTCCCCCAGTCATGCTGGTAGTCCCCCTGTCATGCTGGTAGTTGTAGTCCCCCTATCATGCTGGTAGTTGTAGTCCCCCTATCATGCTGGTAGTTGTAGTCCCCCTATCATGCTGGTAGTTGTAGTCCCCCTATCATGCTGGTAGTTGTAGTCCCCCTATCATGCTGGTAGTTGTAGTCCCCCTGGTAGTTGTAATCCCCCTGTCATGCTGGTAGTTGTAGTACCCCTGGTAGTTGTGGTCCCCCTGTCATGCTGGTAGTTGTAGTCCCCCTGGTGGTTTTAGTCCCCCAGTCATGCTGATGGTTTTAGTCCCCCAGTCATGCTGGTGGTTTTAGTCCCCCAGTCATGCTGGTAGTCCCCCTGTCATGCTGGTGGTTTTAGTCCCCCTGTCATGCTGGTAGTCCCCCTGTCATGCTGGTAGTCCCCCTGTCATGCTGGTAGTTGTAGTCCCCCTATCATGCTGGTAGTTGTAGTCCCCCTATCATGCTGGTAGTTGTAGTCCCCCTATCATGCTGGTAGTTGTAGTCCCCCTATCATGCTGGTAGTTGTAGTCCCCCTATCATGCTGGTAGTTGTACTGGTAGTTGTAGTCCCACTGGTAGTTGTAATCCCTTTGTCATGCTGGTAGTTGTAGTACCCCTGGTAGTTGTAGTCCCCCTAGGGTTGCCATCTTTTCTTCAAGTCAAACCCGAACACTTTAGCGGCCCACGGCAATTTTTTTTTATAGTATAACCTATACCAATATTTTGCTATTAAACACCATTTCTGATCATATGAAGTTAAAGCGGATGGCCCATTAAAAAAATATATTCAAAGCCAGCAGCTACAAATACTGCAGCTGCTGACTTTTAATATTAGGACACTTACCTGTCCTGGAGTCCAGCGGTGTCCGCAGCAGAGGACGAGCGATCGCTCGTCACCCTGCTGCTCCCCCTCCATCCACGGTGAGGGAACCAGGAAGTGAAGAGCTCCGGCTTCACTGCCCGGTTCCCTACGGCGCATGCGCGAGTCGCGCTGCGCCCGCCGATTGGCTCCCGCTGTGTGCCGGGAGCCGAGAGTTCCCAGCACACAACGGGAAAAACCCGTCTTTTGCCCGAGACTGCGAGCCGGAAGTGGGTGCAAATACCTGTCTTTAGACAGGTATCTGCACCCCCCTCCCCCCTGAAAGGTGTCAAATGTGACACCGGAGGGGGGAGGGTTCCGATCAGTGGAACTTCACTTTAATACCAAGAGTTCCCCTTTACATCAGAGTCCTCAGAGTTCCCCTTTTAAATCTGAATATACAGAGTTCCCCTTTTACATCTGAACTCGCAGAGTTCCCCTTCACTGATCTAAGCGGGAACATTGGGGACTCTGATATGCAGGAGGACTCTGATGTAAGGGGGAACACTGTGGCCTCTGGTGTAAAGGGGAACTCCGATGTAAGGGGGAACACTGAGAACTCTGATTTACGGAGAAGACTCTGATGTAAGGGGGAAAACTGTGGCCTCTGGTGTAAAGGGGAACTCCGATGTAAGGGGTGCTCTGAGAACCCTGATTCACCTTTGTGTACTCAATTAGAGGCAGGAAAGAAAAGGGAGAGGGGGGGGACATTCACAGAGAGGGATGGATGGTGAGCTTACTTACCCACTGGCAGTCAGCACCTCTCATCCAGATGTATCTGAGGCTGCTGGACTTCAAATTTTCAGCCCCAACTTTCTTTATCTAAGGCACAGCACTAAGAATTGGAGTGTGGGCAGACAGAGGGGACAGGGGAAATAGGTGTAGATCGAGCCCTCTCTCAGGCAGTGTAAAAGACAACTGCAGCCATAAACCCTGCTGGCAAGCCATAGCCCAGGCTAAATAATGAGTCCGGGTTTTAGGCTTTCTGAAACCCGGACACATGATTCCAAACCCAAACTGTCCGGGTGAATCCTGGACAGGTGGCAACCCTAAGTCCCCCTGGTAGTTGTGGTCCCCCTGTCATGCTGGTAGTTGTAGTCCCCCTGGTAGTTGTGGTCCCCCTGTCATGCTGGTAGTTGTAGCCCCCCTGGTAGTTGTAATCCCCCTGTCATGCTGGTAGTTGTAGTACCCCTGGTAGTTGTGGTCCCCCTGTCATGCTGGTAGTTGTAGTACCCCTGGTAGTTGTGGTCCCCCTGTCATGCTGGTAGTTGTAGTCCCCCTGGTAGTTGTGGTCCCCCTGTCATGCTGGTAGTTGTAGTACCCCTGGTAGTTGTGGTCCCCCTGTCATGCTGGTAGTTGTAGTCCCCCTGGTAGTTGTGGTCCCCCTGTCATGCTGGTAGTTGTAGTCCCCCTGTCATGCTGGTAGTTGTAGTACCCCTGGTAGTTGTAGTCCCCCTGTCATGCTGGTAGTTGTAGTCCCCCTGGTAGTTGTAATCCCCCTGTCATGCTGGTAGTTGTAGTACCCCTGGTAGTTGTAGTCCCCCTGGTAGTTGTGGCCCTCCTGTCATGCTGGTAGTTGTAGTCCCCCTGTCATGCTGGTAGTTGTGCTCCACCTGTCATGCTGGTAGTTGTAATACCCCTGGTAGTTGTGGTCCCCCTGTCATGCTGGTAGTTGTAGTACCCCTGGTAGTTGTGGTCCCCCTGTCATGCTGGTAGTTGTAGTACCCCTGGTAATTGTGGTCCCCCTGTCATGCTGGTAGTTGTAGTCCCCCTGGTAGTTGTGGTCCCCATGTCACGATGGTAGTTGCAGCCACTCACCCTCTGCAGCTCTCGCTCGATCTTCTGACTTTGGTGATGAAGTTCCCCCTCATAGCATACTGCTACATCGCTGCCAGCACCTGGGGATCAGAGACTGCAGGGGGAGGATCTGGCTCCGCACCATGGGGGGCCTGCGGACCATCGCCAATTAACTCTTGGCCCTTTTGGGGGCCCCGGTGTCCATCTTCTTCATCCCGCTGAGCAGCACCGAAATCACAGGACCCTGCATGTCACCAGATGACCACTGCTCTGTGGGCGGAGTCAGGACGAAGGGCAGGGTGCCGTGAGGGGAGGAGCGGGAGAAGGATTCCCCTCTGTGGTGAGTGAGGTCAGGGAGCGGCAGGGTGGCTCTCTGTGGTGGGCGGAGTCAAGAGGACGGCAAGGTGCTGCTCTAATGGACGGAGTAGGGAGGAGGAGCAGGGTTCCCCTCCGTGGTGGGCTGGGTCAAGGAGGCACTCTGTGTGTGGGGAGACAGTTTGCCTGACGAAGGGGGTGGGACACCTGATTGGCCCGCCCATACCCGACATCAGAGGCAGAATTTGACAGCTACACTGTCCCATTGAAGTCAGCCATACAGCAGAAGGCTTTCCCAGTACGAATTTCTGTGACCCGAGTGTCCCAACTGACAGTCTGACACTCCCCCGACTAGTGCTATTTGTCTGGCTCTGATGGGGCCCCAGATGAACATGGGGCCCCTGGGCTGTGCCCAGGTGTGCCCGCTCAGTAAGACGGCCCTGGGCCCGCTTAAAGGTAAAGACAGGGACAGTCGGTACAAAGTGCTTCACTTTGTCATCACCTGTAAGAATCGACCAATGTCTTTCAATGATATTGCAAATTTGTTTATGCTGTTGTGAAAAATCACATGATGATGCGCATTGAATCTGCCTTTTTTGTACTTTTGCTTTGTGGCCTGAAGAGCAGGGTTTCTTGAGCTTGTTCGATTATTCGGTTGTATGCCTTGCACAGACAACAATGGCTATACTCCCGATCCAAAAGATGGGTTTGAAGCTTTCGAGCTTGCACTTTAAATAGTGTCTCACTAGAACAGTTCCTCCGCAAACGGAGGTATTGTCCATAGGGGATTGAGTCCTTTAGGGGAATTGGGTGGAAGCTACTAGCATGTAAGACTGTGTTCCCTGCTGTTTTTTTTAAAAGCCAGTAGCTACAAATACTGAAGATGCTGACATTTAAAAAAATGCACACTTACCTGTTCAGCGCGCCCGCAATGTCGGCAGATGAGGCCGAGCAATTGCTGCCTCCACCATCCTCGGTGAGGGAATTAGGCAGTGAAGCCTTGCGGCTTCACTGCCTGGTTCCCTACTGCACATGGGTGCTCTCTCCTGGGACCAGTGTATTTCCCAGGAGACCAGTGTATTTTTCCAGATATCGAAGACATCACCAATGTACCTGAGCCATGTGGTGACATGGCTCAGGTACTCGTCAAGGTCTTCGCCACTGAAAAGGGACTGCTCTCACTCCCCCAGATATAAATTGGCATAGGATGGGGCACAACATGTTTGTTGATTACTAAGATGATCATTAAGATATTCTATTTTTCAACAGCACAGGGATGGTGGGAGCTCCTAGTAATGAGCAAAGCAGGGGCACAGCCCCAGGATGAAGTCAGCACAGCTGTGAAACCCTGAACAGACTAGACTAAACAATCACTGCTCCTCTGATTACAGAGAAAACCAAAAACAAAATTTACCTAGCAGCCTAGTTAAGAGGGTGCTACACTCATAACTGTATTGTAGAACACTTTTTCTAAACATTCTTGTACAGTTTTGTTTTGTACTTTCTGTTATGTTTTTCTGTTGTACTACAGGTGACACTCGAAAAATTTGAATATCGTGCAAAAGTTCATTTATTTCACTAATGCAACTTAAAAAGGTGAAACTAATATATGAGATATACTCATTACATGTAAAGCAAGATAGTTCAAGCCTTCATTTGTCATAATTGTAATGATTATGGCTTACAGCTCATTAAAACCTCAAATCCACAATCTCAGAAAATTAGAATATTACATGCTATCAATAAAACAAGGATTGTACATAGAACAATATCAGACCTATGAAAATTATAAGCATGCATATATACTCAGTACTTGGTTTTGGCCCCTTTTGCAGAAATGACTGCCTCAATGCGGCGTAGCATGGAATCTATCAGCCTGTGGCACTGCTGAGGTGTTATTAAAGACCAGGATGCTTCAATAGCGGCCTTCAGCTCTTCTGCATTGTCGCTCATCTTTCTCTTGGCAATGCCCCAAAGATTCTCTATGGGGTTCAGGTCAGGCCTGTTTGCTGGCCAATAAAGCACAGTAATCCCATGGTCATTGAACCAGGTTTTGGTGCTTTTGGCAGTGTGGGCAGATGCCAAGTCCTGCTGGAAAATGAAGTCAGCACCCCCATAGAGCTTGTATGCCGAAGGAAGCATGAAGTGCTCCAAAATCTCCTGGTAGATGGCTGCGTTGACCCTTGACTTAATAAAGCACAGTAGACCAACACCAGCAGATGAAATGTCTCCCCAAATCAACACAGACTGTGGAAACTTCACACTGGACTTTAAGCATCTTGCAGTGTGTGCCTCTTCAATCTTAATCCATACTCTGGCTCCTTGGTTTCCAAATGAGATGCAAAATTTGCTTTCATCAGAAAAAGAGGACTTTGGACCACTGAGCAACAGACCAGGTGTTTTTCGTTGACCCAGGTAAGACGCTTCTGACGTTGTTTGTTGTTCAGGAGTGGCTTGACAAGAGGAATGCGACATTTGAAGCCCATGTCCAGGGTCCGTCTGTGTGTGGTGGCTCTTGATGCACTGACTCCAGCCTCAGTCCACTCCTTGTGGAAGTCCCCAACACCTTTGAATGGCCTTTTTCTGACAATCCTCTCCAGGCTGCGGTCATCCCTGCTGCTTGTGCACCTTTTTCTTCCACACTTTTTGAGGGTGCCAATGATGGTTTTCTGCACAACTGTCAGGTCAGCAGTCTTTCCCATGATTGTGATTCCTACTGAACCAAACAGAGACCATTTAAAGGCTCATGAACCCTTTGCAGTTGTAATAGCTTAATTACCTGATTTGAGTAGGACACTTTGAGCCTAGAACTATTCGCGACGAGTTACGCAAACGACGTAAACAATGGAAAAACACGACGCTGTCCCGACGTCCATACTTAACATGGCTTACGCCGGACCTACGCAAGGTTACCCCTCATATAGCAGGGGTAACCTTACGCGTACGCAAACTACGTCGACGGCGCGCAACTTCGTTCGGGAATCGGCGTATATTGCTCATTTGCATATTCAACGCTGAAATCGACGGGAACGCCACCTTGCGGCCAGCGTAGAATTACATCTAAGATTCGACGGTGTAAGTGACTGTAGTTACTCAACTACTCTCAAACGGTCCGAAGATTACAAGGTTCCTCGCCAGTGCCAGCATCTTCTCTTCAAGTGCTGGTGTTTGGCCATCTTGATTTGCCAATGTGGGATGACATCACACCCATGAATGCATGGCATGAATGCAGTCTCATAAGGCGAGTGATCTCTGAGGCCGTGTACACACGATAGGTTAACCAGAGGACAGCGCTCTGATGGACCGTTTTCATTGGTCAAAACCAATCGTATATAGGCCCCATCGGTTACTTAACCTTCGGTTAAAAAAAAGACAACTTGCTTTAAAATTTAACCGATGGACGCCTAACCGATAGGTCAAAACCGATCGTTAGTATGCACGACCATTGGTTAAAAATCTACGCATGCTCAGAATCAAGTCGACGCATGCTTGGAAGCATTGAATTTCATTTTTTTCAGCACGCCCTTGTGTTTTACATCACCGCGTTCTGACACGATCGGTTATATATGTGTAGTCACATCCTTCGGACCGTTCTCATCGGATGGGCTGATCGTGTGTACGAGGCTTTAGTGATTCCGTCCAATGCCTAGAGAGAAAAAGTGGTCTCTTGGGTAAGGGAACCTTTAAATATGGGAATCCACATAATTTTGGCACGCTGCTGGCAGCTGAGTGGACAGTTGGGTTGCCAATGTAAATGTAGAGACGGTTTGTAAAAGTCAGGCGATTTACAAACTTTCTGTTACAGACAGTGGCTGCCCATAAAAAATATAGTCACAGGCTGGCTGGATTCAGGCAGGCTTGGAGTCAGATGGGGGGTGGATAGTCAGGTGTGCAGTGATGTTATGACCTTGCTTGCCATTTCAGTGCCTTTTATGAATTACAGCAGGGGGATGAGGGCCAGGACTTGGGAGCAGGAGTGCTGCCGGTCACACGAACTGAACGTGTCTGGCTGCCCTGCTGCACCTAAACAATAGAGGAGCCTGGAAGTCAGGTCAGTGACAGTTCCCAGCCAGCCAGCCATGAATACTTTAAAGTGGATGTAAATTTTTTGATGTCACAATGTAGAGTATAAGATTTCCTATCATCTGTGCCCAGTCTTGCCACACAGAGTTAATCCAGATCTGAGTAATACTCTTTTAATGTTCAGTGAAAATAGACAGCCTTCCAGATAAAAACCTGCCTGAATAAAAAGTCTGTTTTCTCTCTTCTTGCTTTGAGTGACAGGTTATTTATATCTAGCTTGGACATGTTTATCATATGTTATGTTATGTTTATCATAACATGAGGTATAAAAAGTGAGAAATCCACCCCTCCCCCACATAACACATCCTGGTAATATACAATGAACTTTGGATCACCTCATGTTATGATAAACATGTCCAAGCTAGATATGTAAATAACCTGTCACTGAAAGCAAAAACAGAGGAACGGACTTTATAATTTGGCAAGTTTTTATCTGGAATTCTGTTAATTTGCACTGAACATTAAAAGAGGATTACTCGAGGGGGCGTGTCCGGGATATGGAGGAGTGAAGACGTGTGTCTCCTCAGCTCCGTCCTCTGCCACACATATATCACCGCTATAAGGGAGCATATCGCCCGCGATCGCTGCTGGACATGTCCCTGAGGAGCAGGACGTCCTCCCAGCCGCCACCGTCCGACAGATCCCGGCAAGCACAGCTGGAATCTTTCTTCCCGGAGCAGAGCGGGAGAGGCCGCGAGGCTTCCAAGATGGCGCCGACCGGGAAGACGCCGAAGGCACCCAAGGCTGCACAGAGCTCCGTTGCACGGTCGCAGCAGAAGGCCAGCTCCCCCATCCCATCTCCGCTGCTGGTGAGTGAATTGGCTCCCCCTGTCTCCCCAGGCTCTATTGCCTCCACAGACGATGATCCGGCCGGCATGGATCCCCTCACTGACATAGACATCAGGCGCCATATTCTTTCCCTGCCAACCAAGGCAGATCTTGAAGGCTTTGCTGACCGGGTTGAGAAGGCCCTTAAGGAGGACATTGCTCAGCTCCAGGCTGACACCACGCATCTGGGGGGTAGGGTGGAAACCCTGGAGCAGAGGTTTGAGGAGGCTCTATTTCCTCACTTCAGGAGATATGTGCTTCTCAGGGACGCCAGATTGAGGCCCTACTTTGCCAACTAGACGACCTGGAAAATCACAGTCGCAGGGCCAATATTAGAATCTGCGGACTCCCTGAAGCCACTGGCCCTAAGGACATTATCCCTAATCTGGAAGGCGTTTTCAAGGAGATATTGGGGCTCCCGGCCTCTGCTATTATTGAAATCGACCGTGCTCACCGGGCCTTGAGACCTCCCTCTCAGGATGAGGACAATCCGCGGGATATAATTTGCAAGTTACATAAATATACGTTGAAAGACCGTATTATGCAAAAAATTCGAGGAAAACCTTATTTTGATTTTGATGGTGCTCACTTGGCTTTTTATCAGGATTTATCCAGACGCACCCTTCTGCAACAGAGGGCACTTCGCCCCCTCCTGGAGGCTATCCAGGGTGCGGGCTTGTCTTATAGATGGGGGTTCCCTTTCTGCCTCCAGGTCACCAAGGATGGGAAGACAATCTCGCTCCGCAATAAGGATGACCTGCCTCGCTTTTTGGCCTCATTGGACCTTGAGCCTGTGGACTTTCCGGACTGGTGAGGCTCCCCGGACTTCGGATCTGCCAGGCTGCCTGCGCCACAGCCATGGCAATCTGCCAAACGGCAGACCCGCAGGCGCAACCGCGGCCGAGACGATCCTGACCGTCGAGCCGGCCCCTCCTCATCGAGAGACGGATGACCTCCCCCCTTGCTGATGAGATGTGGTGCTGTTGTACTCTGCCTTCTTCGGCTGGGGAGCCTGGGACTTCCCTCACCATCGGAAGTTTTCTCCTCTACCCATTTTTGACTTGTTCAGCTGATGACTTGGTAGCTTGTTTTTGCAGAAATGTTTACCTTTTTTCTCCCTCCTGCCGCATTTGGTCAGATGTGGAGGACGGAGACGGGGACTGCCTCACCTTCTTCCTATGTTGGTCCACGTTCCCCCCGTAGGCCACCCTTTTTTGGGTATTGATCCCCATTGGGATCTGGAGCTGTGTTCTAGTTCCCCTCCCCCTCTGGGGACGGGATCTCTGAGCTGGCTCATAGTTGTTTTTCGAGCCTTCGTGGCTTCGGCCGCCATGCTCCTGCAGTTTTTTTTTTCCTTATTTGGCTCTGATGTTGTTTGTTTTTCATATATGTTTGTCTCACGCTTTTTTCTGTATTTTCTTCCTCCCTTTCTGTTTTTTCTTCTTCCAGGACATCGCTGCTGTTTCGGACTCCGCACCGGGCGAACTGCCTTCTCCGCTGTCTCGATTGATCTCACTACTCTCTAATGGCGACACTACAGGTGAGCTTGTATAATGTCAGGGGTCTCTGCTCTCCCCACAAGCGTTACAAGCTGTGGTGGGAGCTGAAACGATTAAAAGCCCAGGTGGTCCTCCCCCAGGAGACGCATTTTACATCACGATCCCTTCCTAAGCTACCGTCCCACCTTTTCAACCAATGGTTTGTTAGTACTTCCCCGGTAGCCAAATCTAGAGGGACAGCCGTTGCTTTTCATAAATCCTGCCCCTTCCAGCCTATCGATCATAGCTCAGACCCCCAGGGCAGATACGTTTTTGTGAAGGGCAAGATCGCAGGTCAGGCCTACATGTTTGCGTCGGTTTATGCTCCGAATGCTGGCCAGCTTACTTTTATGGATGACGTCCTGAATCGCTTAGCTGACTTTAGAGAAGGCTTCTTGATCTTGGGAGGTGACTTTAACGTCAGCCCAGATCCCTCCCTAGACACGTCCCACTCGAGGCCCCCTCACTGCTATGCTTTCCTCCGACACTTTTGCAAGACCGTCCAGTCCCACCTTCTAGTCGACAGTTGGAGGACGCTTCACCCTTCTGGATGCAACTATACGTACTATTCCAAAGTCCACGACGTCTATACGCGTATTGACCACATCTATGTAGATCATAATGTTTTAGAACTTCTTCAAAGTGCCCTTATTGGTAACATCTCCATTTCGGATCACGCCCCGACTGCAATATCCCTTACCCTGCCTCAAGGCCTGCGGACGACCTGGACGTGGCGCCTTAATGACAATTTGCTAGACGACCTAACTGTGGTGACGGAAGTGACTGACACGCTAACTCATTACTTTGACGAATACTCTGTGGGCGAGCTGTCTGAGGGAGTGGTCTGGGAGGCCCATAAGGCCGTGGTTAGAGGGGCTTTGATTTCTCAGGGGGCTAGGCTCAAAAAGGAACGTAGGGCGGACTTCGCTAGGGTACATTCCGCTCTTCAACAGGCTGAGCTCCGCCACAAAGCTACTGGGGGCCTGGAGGCGCTGAACGCATTGCTAGAAATGAGAGCTTTTTTTGAGATTGCTTGATCATCAAACCCGTAGATGTTTTCGCTTTTTGTCTCATAAATATTATGAGCAATGCAACAAATTCTCCTTCCGGGGCCCAGGTCGTGCATTCCTCCAAGATCGCGGCGGGGTTCCGTGATTACTATGAAGCGCTTTATAATTTAGACTCGGGCCTCTCTCAAGGCTCCCGGGAAGTTAGGTGTAGCGCGATTCGCGACTATCTAGAGGCAGCCAACCTACCGACGCTCACAGAAGACCAATCCTCCGACCTAGAGCTCCCATTCACGGTGGCCTAGCTTGGGGCCACAGTAAAGTCCATACCCAATGGGAAGAGCCCGGGGCCTGACGGGTTCACCAAAACTTATTATACAACCTTTTTTCCCCACCTAGCAACTCCCATGTGCAATTATTTTAACTCCTTGGCTGAGGGTGGAAATATTCCCCCTGAAGCTCTCCTGGCCCATATTACTGTGCTCCCGAAGGACGGCAAAGATCCCCAGAGCTACCGCCCAATTTCCCTTCTCAACCTAGACGTTAAAATGTTTGCGAAGCTACTGGCCAATCGGCTTAAAAACATTATTCCTGTTTTATCAACTGATGCCGAGAAGGCTTTCGACCGGGTGGACTGGTCTTATTTGACCGCGGTCCTCAGGTCGTTGCGCCTAGGTCCTCGGGTGCTGACCTCTATTAAGGTTTTATAATCCTCGCCTTGTGCCCAAGTTAAGGTGAACGGTACCCTCTCGTCCCGATTCCCCATTCGTAACGGAACTCGACAGGGGTGCCCCCTCTCACCCCTCCTGTTCGCGCTAACGTTGGAGCCGTTCCTCCGGACTGTACGAGCTAACCCTGACATCAGGGGCCTTTTAGTCGGCAACACTGAACACAAACTCTCGGCCTACGCCGATGATATTTTGTTTCATCTTTCAGACCCCCTACTCTCATTGCCTGTCCTGCTGAAGGAGCTGGAGCTTTTCTGCTCACTCTCTAATTTTAAGATAAACTTTTCAAAGTCTGAAATTTTACCTATCTGCTTACCACCTCCAATGCGTTCATCCCTCCGCGAGGCCTTTCCCTTTGCCTGGGCCACGTCGTCCATACAATATTTGGGAGTGAGACTTACAGACCGCTTCAACACCTTATACTCTGCTAACTACCCCCCATTGCTGGAAGCGGCCTGGGCTGATCTTTCGCAATGGACGCACACGGCCTTCACATGGCTGGGTCGTGTGAGCATTGTCAAAATGAATGTTTTGCCCCGCATACTCTTTTACTTACAGATGCTACCACTCCCCCTGCCTAGCCATTTTTTTTAACAAACTATCTAAAATGCTGACTGATTTCATTTGGAATGTCCGTAAGCCCAGAATAGCCATGCGCCTGCTGCGTCGGCCGAAGCGAGAGGGCGGACTGGGAGTCCCTGATGTCCAGCAATATTATAGAGCTATAGCACTTCAGAGGGTACTCAACTGGCGATTTCATGCTCAATCGAAGCTATGGGTTTCATTGGAAAACCATTTGGCTGGCAGGAATCTATCTTACACACCCTGGCTGCCCCGGGTATACAGGGGGCTGTCTGAGATTACCTCCCCTCTGACGGTCCATGCGCTGACGGAATGGGACCGGGCCAACTCGCTGTTGAAGTTGGCACCCCCTGTGTCCCCTCTGGCTCCTCTAGGTGGGATCCTCTGGTTCCCCCCAGGTGAACGTATAGGCTTTTTCGAGCCCTGGGTTGACGATGGATACGCCAGTTGTGGTAAACTCATGAAGGACGGCAAGCTCTTGAACTACGGCGCTTTACCCATAGGCCCACACGGCGCGCGCTTGAACTTGTGGAAGTATAGGCAACGGCATCACTTTTTTTAGGTTCATGGCCGCTCGATCCGGGACCCCTCCTCTCTCACCCCATTCGAACGCCTTTTCGCTGCGGACGAACCAGCCCCACACCTCGTTTCGGAACTATATCGCCTCCTGGGTGTGGCCGCCCCCTCGCCCATTCCACCGTATATTCGACGCTGGGGAACGGACCTAGGGCTGACTTTCACTGACCAACAGTTATCCCATTTATACTACCTTACTTACTCGTCCTCGGTAGATTCTAGGACTCAAGAGACGAACTTTAAGGTGCTGGCTAGGTGGTACCGGGGGCCCGTAGATCTGGCCCGTATTTATCCCTCGGCGTCCGGGTAATGCTGGAGGGGATGTGGACACCGGGGTACATTGTTCCACTGACATTGAAGAACTAAAAAGCGAAGAACGGAAATTACAGGAATGGATTTAGAAACCAAACAGTTGATCGCAAACACCACATCTTTGTTATCAGAATGCAATAAAATTCTCTTATTCCTAAACTGATCACCCCACAGCTCAAGGGCTACAACCACAGGAAATAACTCCAAAAGGACAATGTTAGAAACCAATCCCCGATCAACCCAGGAGGAAGGCCACAGACCAGCCGACAAATGACCATGCCAAAAAGCACCATAGCCAACAGAACCAGCCGAATCCGTATACAAGTTCAACGCAGAGGCCGAGCAAAAAGGGGATTGCTAAATAGCACAACCATTAAAAGAAACTAAAAAAAGAACGTCACATGAGCAAATCATCCCGAACATCCGCCGTGATCCGCACAAAATGTCTAGGAGACTTGACACCAGAAATAGCCCTATAAAGGCGCCTAGAAAAAACCCTACCCATTGGCATAATCCTGGATGCAAACGCTAACAATCCC
This sequence comes from Rana kukunoris, assembly GCA_029574335.1. Lineage (NCBI taxonomy): Eukaryota > Metazoa > Chordata > Amphibia > Anura > Ranidae > Rana > Rana kukunoris. The sequence goes on along the minus strand of CM056051.1, from coordinate 420,701,599 downwards.
AACAAAGACTGAATGGTCCGCAACTGAACCTTACATTTAGACAGAATAAATATCCAACAACAACCTAATCTTCACAATCTTTTCCCCAGGAAGCCGAAATTCCCTTGCAACAGTTTCAATCTGTATGCCTAAAAATTCCAAACATGTGGTCGGGGAGACCGACTTCTCAGGGGCCAAAGGGACTCCAAAAGATGCACAAATCATTTTAAACTCCGAAAAAATATACAAACAATCCAGTGAATCCGCCTTGCCAATGAACAAAAAGTCATCAAGATAATGAACACAGCGTTTAGAACAGTGGTTCTCAACCTTCTAGTGCTGTGACCCCTTGATAAAATTTCCCAAGTTGTGGGAACCCTAACAGTAAAATTATTTTCATAGCGTGGGTTGAAAGCACCCGGGGCAAGACAAGTAATTTGCACCCCTAACCAACGGACATTAAGCGCTTCCTGGGTGCCTTCCACTCGTACAGTATTAAAACCCCTTATGGTACATTTTAAGATGTACCACTCTTTCTAAAGAGAACAAAGGTTCTCCTTTCTTTCCCTTTTATCTCTATCTATCCTAATTCCTTGTTTTTCCCCCCATCCCTCCTTCTAACTGTCTTTCTTGCTATCTATTTTTTTCCTTTCGCTCCCTTTTTCTTTGTTCCTCCCCCTCTTATCATCTTCCTTCCTGGGAGAACAGTGCAGGCTTCAGGAACAGCCCAGGATTTGGTGACCCCTGGCAAATCATCATTTGACCCCTGAGGGGGTCCCGACCCCAGGTTGAGAACCACTGGTTTAGAACAACCCAAGCAAGAAAAGTCGAAAACATCTCAAAATAAAAACATGACAAGGCGCATCCCATTGGCAAAATAGAACCGGTCTTCAAAAAAGAAACCCAAGGAATTGAAAGCCGACGGTCTTATAGGTAATAACCGAAAGGCTGATTTGATGTCAGATTTCGCCAACAACGCACAATCACCCGTTGAGCGAATCAGAACCAAGGCATCCTCAAAAGAGGAATAAGTAACCGAACAAAGATCAGAATCAATCTCATCATTCAATGACAAACCGAAAGGGAAAGATAAATGATGAATAAGTCTAAAAGAACCAGGCTCCTTCTTGGGAATAACACCCAGCGGGGGAAACTCTAAAATTGGGAAATTGAGGCCTATCAAAAGGACCGGCAACTCTACCTTCTTCAATTTCCTGAACAATCTTCTTTCTTACCACCTCCTTATGCACATTAACAGAAGCCAAATTAAATATAACACAGCCAGAGATAGTAAAGGAAGATAAAAGAAAACCACAACAAAAAACCTTCAATTAGTGTGTCTGCACTCTTGCGATCCGGGTACCGGAGAAGCCACGGCAACATGTTTACCAGTCTCACTGGCGAAAACGCTTTTAAGAAAAGGCTCCCTGGAATAAGCCTCCTGATAACCTGTCTTGAAGCAACGAAAAGCAGGGTGAGATCCAGCACAATGAGCACATTCGTGCTTGTACCTGCAACTAGCAAGCCATTTACATTGACTCTCATTGAAATTGAAACAAAGGCCTTTGCGAAACTGTCCAGTGGCAGGCACGGCAGATTTAACAACTTGCCTCTGGGGTAAAAGCAAGTTCAACCATAGCCCAACATCCAGGGCCGGTACAAGGCAGGGGCCGAAGGAGCGGATGCCCTGGGCGCTACCATTTGCAGGCAGGAGGGGGGCGCAGGTGAAGTGCCAGCAGTGTGCTTCACTGTACACATTAGCCAGCGCCACTTGCTGTACTTTAGTCATCTGTACCTTGCTATTCTACTGTAATGTGCTGAGTGCGCTCCTGCACCCGCCTACACCAGCCATACATGTCAGCGCTGCTCCTTCTCTCCCCCTATGAAAAGACTTTGTAGTCCCGTCCTGGCAGCGTGACATCACTCACAGTCCAAGGCGGGATAGGAGGAGAGAAGAGAGCTGCTGCTGAAGCTGTGAGAGGAGCCGCCGAGGAGGAACCAGAAGAAGTTCAGCAATAAAGTGTGTATCGCCTGGACTTTTTTCACCTCTGACAGCCCTCTCCTCTCTGACTTGTCACGTAACACATAGCCAGTAGAGGAAGTTTTCTGAACAGCTCACTTCCTCTCCTGGCTTTTCTGTGTTAGATCTGGGCACTCACTGCTGCTGCCCTCAAGCTCAATTCTGCTCCCAGCACTGTAAGCTGCCGAAAGTGATTGCAGAGGCAGATTGTCCCTGCTTGCTGTACTCTTCTGAATAAAAAAATAAAAAAAGCCTGTGCATACCATAGAGACTGGTGGTGGTGCCCGTCAGGAGAGGAGAGGGATTTCCAAAGCCTGAGGTGCGAGAGGAGTGCACTGTAAAGGTGTGGGGGAGGGGGGAATATGTGCTGAGAGAGGCAACAGTGAAAGGGGGGGGGGTGGTGTAGCATGGAGGAGATCTGGGGTTGATCATGGATGTGTGCAGAGAGAGGATCTGTGGTGTATTTGTACATGGAGATCTGGGGTGGATTGTACATGGAGGAGATCTGGTGTGAATGTGTGCAGAGAGGGGATCTGGAGTGGATTTGTACATGGAGATCTGGGGTGGATTGTAAATGGAGATCTGGTGTGAATGTGTGCAGACAGAGGATCTGTGGTGTATTTGTACATGGAGATCTGGGGTGGATTGTACATGGAGGAGATCTGGTGTGAATGTGTGCAGAGAGAGGATCTGTGGTGTATTTGTACATGGAGATCTGGGGTGGATTGTACATGGAGGAGATCTGGTGTGAATGTGTGCAGAGAGGGGATCTGGAGTGGATTTGTACATGGAGATCTGGGGTGGATTGTAAATGGAGATCTGGTGTGAATGTGTGCAGACAGAGGATCTGTGGTGTATTTGTACATGGAGATCTGGGGTGGATTGTACATGGAGGAGATCTGGTGTGAATGTGTGCAGAGAGAGGATCTGTGGTGTATTTGTACATGGAGATCTGGGGTGGATTGTACATGGAGGAGATCTGGTGTGAATGTGTGCAGAGAGGGGATCTGGAGTGGATTTGTACATGGAGATCTGGGGTGGATTGTAAATGGAGGAGATCTGGTGTGAATGTGTGCAGACAGAGGATCTGGGGGGGATTTGTACATGGAGATCTGGGGTGGATTTGTACATGGAGATCTGGGGGATGTATGCAGAGTGGAGAACTGGGAAAGTGTGGAGGGGGGGGGGGATTTGTGCAGAGAGGGAGAGGAGAACTGGGAAGGGGGAGCCCTGTGCAGAGGGGAGAGCTGCAGAAGGCAGGTTGTGCAAAGTGAGAGCTGTGGAGGGTGGGGAAGGTTGTGCAGAGGCAAGAGCCATAGGGGAAGCTGGGGGTGCAAAAGTGAAACATGGGGGGTGGCAAAGGTGAGAGCTGTGGATTGAGGTGCAGAGATAATGGGGGTGCAGAGGTAAGTCGTGTACTGGTGGTGTAGAAGTGAGATGTTGATGGGGAGGGGCAAAGGTGAGCTGTGGAAGGTAGAATACTTGAGGGAAGGGGGATTTTTGCTTGGAGAAGACCAGGGATGGGGGAAAGTAAAGCATACAGAGTTCAGTGAGCAAGAGTATGTAATGCATGGCTGTATGTTACATATTAAAGGCCTTGGGATGGAACTACTGCATGCTGTATTCTGTACAAAGGGTTTTGCGTTACATACACCTGGGCCCTGAATTCTGTATGCTGATCTGCATGCTGTGTGATACCCTCTCTGTTACATTTTCCTGACCCCTGCACTCTGTACACAGGGCTATATGCTGCATAAGGGATGCTTTGCATTGAATGTAAGTACTGTCCCTTTTGCTGATTTTTTGTGTATGCCTTGTGTGATATGCACTTCTCACCACTGCACAGTACACATTCCTGTCCAATGGCAGTGGCTGACCAGTGGCAGTTAATTAACCCCTTTGTGCAGCATTAGTGCAATAATTAACCCTTACACTGGTGCAACTAATGCAGCACAAAGGGGTTAATTTACTGCTACTGATCAATTACTAATGCATCAGTGACCAGTGGCTTTGACAGAGGAGTCAAACAAGATAATACATGGCAGGTAGTCATGCATGACATTTCCAACCCCATCCATAAGACATATAAAAAGAGGTTGACATGTCTTTGGGGCAGGAAAGGGGGTATAAGGAGAACATTCTCATAAAGGTCATAGGAAATACCGCTGTGAAGCAAGGAGGACTGGCTTCTAGGGTACTTTGTTTCAAAGTAGTGTAAGAAAAAGAGCCCCCCCCCCCATGTAAAATACAGGGGGGGTACAGTAACTACCACTGTTTGGGGTAGCAGGAGAGATAATGTTTCATTCCTGCAAAAGGGAAGAGTTCTGAGTGGGCAAGAATACCTGCTGAAATTTCCAGAGAGTCACAGATAGTCACAGCAACGACGATGAACGGCGACGATATTTGGGGGGGGGGGGGGGGGCGCAGTTTGCCTCCTTCGCCCTGGGCACCAAATGACCTTGTCCCAGCACTGCCAACATCCTTCATACCCCATCTCAAATTTTTATGTACTGCAAGCTTCTGTCTAAATGATTCTTCATAGAAGAACCAGGACAGTCCAGGAAAGTTCTTATAAGCTTCTAGTATTATTTCAACGTGTTGAAAAAGGCCACTGCATAATTCTGGGCGACGTTCACCCAAAACACTAGCATATATGCTAAAGGCCTGAAGCCAATTATTAAAGCTTTTTGCAACCACCTTACGCTTCTCGTCATCAAATTTCTCATCTTCATCCTTTTTCCCTCCAATGGGCCAGATTCACGAACACTTGCGCTGGAGTATTTGGATATGCGCCGCGTAACTGTGATGATGCGCCGTCTTTTCTATGTGCCCGTACCCACCAAACTAGATGCGCCCAATAACGGGTCATTTGCGACCGGCGGAACGTTCCGACGCCAGAGTATCGTCAGCGCTTATTTTCGCTGGGCGCATCAGTCGCGCCCATTGATTTCCCCTGCAAATATGCAAATGAGGGAGATTTCCCAATTCGCGAACGGATTAGCACCATACGCTGGCTACATGCGCCGCGCGTATCTGGTCCGTCCGGCGCAAAGTTATTTCTACAAAAGGCTGCTTTATCTTTACTCCAGACGGTCACAGGTCAGCAGGAGAGCAGCTACAGCAGCGTTACCGACGAAACTAGCAAGCTGAACAACAACACTAGCAAGGACAACACCTCTGTGTGCCAACATGCCAGGGGCACTCGTGGTCCTAAGACTAGTACTGGGTCCCTCGCTACGGAGGAGGCGGGCACGTGAGAGGATATACCGCACTCGTATGAACCTCTTTGGCATGGGGGATGAGGAGGTGTATCGCCTCTTCAGATTCAGCCCAGATGTAATACTTGAACTAACCACAACCCTGCAGGGTGACATCACCAGCAAGACACACCGCTCACAAGCAGTGCAGCCACTGGTGAAGGTCCTGGCAACACTTCATTTCCTTGCCAGTGGATCATTCCAGCGTACAAGTGGAGTGGTGGCTGGGATGTCACATTCCTCCATAAGCAGATGTGTGCACCAGGTTGTCCCTGCAATCCTCAGACGCATGTCCAACCAGTTCATCAGACCCACCACTGAGGAGCTGCGGCTGAAGGCAATGACAGATTTCTACAACATTGCCAGATTCCCACGCACCATCGGGGCCATTGATTGCACACATGTGGCCCTACAGCCCCCCAGTGCCACAGAGCACATATACCGCAATCGGAAGCATTGGCACTCCATCAACGTACAGGTGATAGCCGATGCCCAACGCCTCATATGGCACGTCCGTGCCAAACACCCCGGGTCCAGCCATGACAGCTTCATATACCGTCAGAGTCCCATCCCAGCAGAATTCGAACAGAACATGTATGGGGACAGCTGGCTGGTTGGTGAGTGACATGGGAGTCAGGCATGACTATCCCCTCCCGTGATGCACAACAGAAGTCGCACATGCATGACTAACATTCTCCTGTCTTTTACCTTACAGGTGACTCTGCATATGCACTGGGACCCCATCTAATGACTCCTTTCCGGAACCCCCAAACCAGAGGAGAGAGAAAATACAATGAAGCACACATCAAAACCCGTGGAGTGGTGGAGCAAACATTTGGGCTCCTGAAGTCCCGTTTCCGCTGCCTGGATAAGTCTGGGGGGACCCTATTGTATTCCCCTACCTTTGTGTGTCAGATCATCGCTGCATGTTGCATACTACATAACTTTGCTATGAGAAAAGGCCTGCATATTGACATACGTGATGACCTGACCCCCGACCCACACAGTCCCCACCTGCCAGAGGACACCCAGTCTGCTGATGGAAGAGCAGTCAGGAGGGTCCTCGCCGTAGGCATCTTTGGACACTAAACCAAAACATTACTAACACAGACAGTGCACGCGTGTACACCACTGATGTCCCTAGATCACACACATCACATGCACATCGCATTGGATTAGCCCAAGTCCAGCATGTAGGAGTTGGGAGCAGCAACGCCAGCGTCAAGGCCCCAATGATGTCACTGTCCATTCACACACCTTTCACACGTCATTCATTCAGCCGTGGGGTTAACTTCACCACCACGGCCGAGGGTGACACCCCTTACTTTCAGGAGTGCCACCCTCTCACATTCACACACCATTCACACTGCAACGTGTGCAGTATCAAAAAAAAAAAAAAAAATCTCATAACCTGAGAACCAAAAAAATTAACAAAAACTCATGTCCTGAGTATAAACAATAATAATAAATAAAATAAATAAACTCATGTCCTGAGTATAAACAATAATAATAAAAAATAAACAAAAACTCATGTCCTGAGTATAAACAAAAATATATAACAACCAAAAAAACAAAAAACCCTCATCTGGGATGACGGGGGCTCCTCCTTGGGGGCACTCTCGGGCTCCTCATCTGCCTGGGGGGAGTGGGTGGTGGTGGGGGTGGGGGGGCATCAGGAGGAGGCTGATCCCCGGGTGGGCCACTCCTGGGAGCTGTTGGCTGCATGCCCTCCAATGCCACAGCGATACGGCTCAGATACAAATTTGTTTGGGCCTGCATCCTCAGCTGGCGGGTGATCTGATGCCGCTGGTCACGTTGCCGCTGCCTCCCCTCTTCCCGAATGGCAGCAGTGTTGTCTCGAACAGCTGCTGTCAAGTGCCGGATATCAGCCTGCACCTCCCCCAGGCTGGTCACAACGCCCTGCACGCGACTGGGCAGCTGTGACATAGAGCCCAGGCTGTCTGCGACCCTGTCTAGGTGGCCAGCCATCTCCCCCATTTGCTGGGTCTGTTTCGCGTGGTCCAAAAGCACCTGGTCTTCGACCAAATCACACACCCCCCTGGTCTTCCGGGTGGCCTTCCTGGGGGCAGAGGAAGGTTGTCCCCGTGGGGATGGAGTCGCCCTTGAGGGGCTACCTAGGATGGGGGAGGGGATCACAGAGGGCCCTGCAGAGGAGGAGGACTCCTCCAACATTAAAATGAACTCCTGTTCAGGGACAGGCTCCTCCACAACCACCTCTGCTGAAGTGGTGTGGGCACTCTCCTCCTCCACCTCGGTGTCTCCAGCACCCAGGGCCTCGTCTTCAGCATCCCGTTGGGGGGTTGGGGTGGACTGGCCGGCACGAGATGGCCCAGCACCGTCATCTGTGGATGACACAAAGCAGACACATGTTGGTGGTCCCACACACTTGGCACATGTACCCACCCCCGCCCCACATGCAACACACCAAAAAGGGGGTAAAAATCACTTACCTGTCCTGGAGCCTTCCTCTACGGAATCATAGCCTGGGACCCCCTCCAACTGCTCCCTGTCCAGGCAGCGGGCGACCACCTCCTCCTCCGCGGTCAGGGTGACAGGACATGGGGGACCACCACCTGTGCCCCTCTCATGGCTCCTAATGGTGGACACCTTGCCCCTCACCTTGCGCCGCAGGTCATTGATTTTTTTTTGAATGTCTGAAGCACTCCGGGTGGAGTACCCCAGCACATTGACCCTGGCAGCTATGGTGTCCAGGATGGCCTGCTTTCTCTCCCGGCTGGTCTTCCTGCTTTTTTTACCATGGAGAAAATCATTAAATGCCTCCATAGCCGATATTATCACTGTGACCTCCTGGGCATTATAATTTAGGTTCCTCCTCTCTTTGGGGGCAGCGGGAGCAGCCATTACAGGGCAAAAGTATCTTCCCTGGGGTGGGGGGAAATGGAACTACTTTTGCGCCGGAATGGCGTTTCCGCCAGCGCTTTTAAGCGCCCAGCGGAACGCATTGCGCTGACGTTTCCCAGGAAGTGGTGCCGACGGAAGTTGTGAGCATGCGCACAAGGGGGCGAGTGGAGCCGCACTCACTGCGCATGCTCCGTGGATGATGCGCTGAACGTAAGCCTCTGCGCTGGGCTCCGCCCATCATTTACATATGATCACACCCAGTTTCACTTGCGTCGGGTTACGCCAGCGCATTATCGTTACTCTGGCGCAAGTTTACGCGCAACTGCTATGTGAATTACAGGACTTGCGCTGAAAGGGTCTTCAGAGTAACGTAAATGAGAAGCGTTACTCCAGAGGAAAGATACTCTCATCTACCTGAATCTGGCCCAATATCTTTCATAGAAGGAAGCAATGAGAGAAAATCTACATATTCTCCTTTCCATATCTTCTCTTTTATCGTTAAATTCAAATGAAATCCCAATGGTGATAGCTCACACGAAAGAACCTCTTTCAAATGCGATTCAGGAACATCAGAAGAGGGAGCTATAAAAGGCAAAGACTGTAACCCAGGCGAAGAAACTGCTACATCATGAACAACAGGCGAATGTACAGCAGTAGTCAAATTATCCTTCCATACAGAAGCAAGCCCAGATTGGTCAGCATTTGTAACAGGTAACACAGGTGATGCAGGCAACAGTTTGGAAAACAAATTATGCATAGAAAAGGCAAATTCATTTAAGAAAGAGTCTGTAGTGTGCTCACCTACAGAAAGGGCCAGCTGAGCAGCCGGGATGCTGGAAACAGGAAAATTCACCACGGGCAGTGCTGCAGCTGATCCAGTCTGTGTAGGTGCGGTTGCCCTAGAAACCACTTGAACAGCTGACATGTCCGTCGAAGAACTCCCGGTCAACTTAGGGTTAACACTGACACTGGTAGGGAAACCTTCAATATTATGCCCACCTCTGCTAAGAGTAGCAGCAGACATAGGTGATGATACACGGTTCACCTCCATAAGAGGCGGCTGGGTGTCCAGTCGTTTGTTAGTCTTATTCTTCCTCTTACCTGCTTTAGGTTCCGTACGAGGAGGCGGGGATTCAAATCTCCCGGGTCTCTTGCGCTGTCTTTTCGACGCAACTTCCGCGCAGACTGCGCTCGCGACGTCATCTGAAACCGGCGGATAGCAGCCGACATCACGATCGACACCGGATGACGCGGGCTGCGTCACAGGGTCAGCCAAAGGGTGCCATTGAGAGGAGGAAGTGTCGTCACAATCGGCCGCCGGAAAAGACGAAAGAAGGCGGACACCATCATGGAGGGAACCAGGAAACGGAACCGAAGCTGAAGACGTGGATGGAACCGGACCGGAGGAAGCAGACAGAACCGGAGGAAAACCGCCAGAGGACGTAGAAGGAGGTAACGACAGGCATAATTGCAGCCAACGTTCGCCATCTTCGGTACCGGCCCGCTCCATAATCTGGCGAAGTAAGGACTCCATAACATAGCTGAATGCACTGCAACGCTGCTTCTCTAGATAATCCCAACGATTTGTAATAACTGACGCATTTTCTTTTTCTTTTATAGGTCTGGATCCCTGCTGAGTGGACCATTAGGATTACCAATACCTGACCAATAACAGTAAGTAATTTTCAAAACCCTTATGTAAATTAGTTTTATCTATGCCGGCATTCCATGTGTGATGGTTGGGGACATTCCATGCCCCTCCCCTCACCTTTATTATCAGTGCTAAAGGTCAGTCCGTTGTTTTAAACTAACTGTTCAAGATCTACTGTATATAAAGGACAACAGTACGCCATTTAATGTGCATGGGTAAATACTATAAGTACTACAGGTCCCTCCTACTTGCCTGTTTGCAATCTTTTTTCCAGCCTTCAGTTCCGCTTTAAGGAGTGGTATGGAATGAGGAACCTGTAACAATATAATTAACATTTTTGACAGTAGTAGTCTTATACCGTGTTAGTCATTGATTAAAGGACCATGCCTGTTAACCACTTCCATACAGGGCACTTATACACCTTCCCGCCCAGGCCAATTTTTAGCTTTCAGTGCTGTTGCACTTTGAATGACAATTGCGCGGCCATGCTACACTGTACCCAAACTATTTTTTTATCATTTTGTACCCACAAATATAGCTTATTTTTGGTGGTATTTGATCACATCTGGGATTTTTAGTTTTTGCGAAAAAAAAATTACCCCAAAAAAAAAAAAGTTTTATTGTTTCTGTTATAAAACATTGTAAATAAGTACATTTCTCCTTCACTGATGGTACCACACTGACGGGCACTGATAAGGCGGCACTGATTGGCACAGATGAGGTGGCATTGATGGGCACAGATGATGGGCACTAATATGCAGCACTGATGGGCGGCACGGATGGGCACGGATAGGCAGCATGGATGGGCACTGATAGGTGGCACTAACGTATGTGTTGTACCAATGGATGCCAATCAGTGCCAAAACAATGCCTGCAAATCAGTGATTGGCATCCATTGCAGGCACCGATTGGCATCCATTATTTGTGTCATCGTCATCCCTGGTGGTCTAGGGTGGCATACCTGTGTTTTGCATCCCTGGTGGTCCAGTGGGCATCCTCGGGGGGGCTGTGCCGATAATCGATCAGCACAAACCCCCCCCCCCTGTCAGAGGAGCAGCCAATCGGCATATGCCGCTCCATAGAGGTGAATGGAGTGTTCGTGTGGGTTGAACCGATCATGTGAAAGGGGCCTAAGGCTGCATTAACACTGATGTACTGCAGTTTACCTGCACTGCGGGTGCAGTACAGTGGACCTGTGGCTTTCCTGGGTTAGCTGCACATATACTGCAGATGTGGTGCACTTTCTGAAAGCGCACAAAACTAGCAGGTTATAACAGAAGTCTATGGCTCAGTGCAGGTGCACCTGTGGATCAGTTTGAAAGCAGCCCAGTAACCACTGCAGAACAGATATGCCCAAATATATACTTTTTAGTAATAAACTTCCCCTTAATAACAATTTTCTATTCAGGAGCCAGCACTATACAGGAAGCATTGGCTTATGTGGCCCTGCTCCCTCCGCAACCATTTGCTTCCTCTACCGCTGGCTACATTCAGAACACTGATGCTCTGGGATGGCGGGTCAGCAACCCACGATCTGGGCTTGCAAACCTGCTATTCCAAAGCCGGGGGTCGCGGGCCACATCAGAGGGCTCCCCAGGCCACTGTTTGGGCACCACTGATCTAGCCCGTGGTACCATTCAAATCCATTTCTTAGTTGCTGAGCAGAGTGCTCAAACAATTTGCTCTTTACTGTCCAACAACGCTGCTAGAAGGGAGATAGACAGTGGCGGTGCGTCCATAGAGGGCGCTGGAGCGCCACTGACAATATACATAGATTCATGCATTGAATTGCATGAATCTATGTATTGCAGCCGAATATTCAGATGGCTGGCCCCCTGGTGAGCGCCGTCCATCTGAATAACGGCGGCTGTAGTCGGCTTCCGGATGCTTATCCTCGGGACGCACGGGGTGTGTGTTCCTTGGATAAGAGTGACAGGCGTCTCAGCCAATCGGGTCCGCTTGATTGGCTGAAGCATCAACGAGGGCGGGAGAACACATCAAGGGACGGAAGAAGCACAGCTGACCCCAGAAAGGTAAGTGCCAGCCGGGGGGGGGGGGCATTTTACGGGGCACAATGGCTACAATTGCTGGGCACAGTGGTGACAGTTGCTGGGCACAATGGCTACAATTGCTGGGCACAGTGGTGACGATTGATGGGCACAATGGCTACAATTGCTGGGCACAGTGGTGACAATTGATGGGCACATTGGCGGAGTTGATGGCATGGCAAAGTGGTGACAATTGATGGCACAGTGGTGACAATTGATGGCATGACACAGTGGCGGCGTTTGATGGCACAGTGGCTGCGTTTGATGGGCACAGTGGCTGCGTTTGATGGGCACAGTGGCTGCGTTTGATGGGCACAGTGAGGCTGCGTTTGATGGGCACAGTGAGGCTGCAATTGTTTGTTTTTTTTGTTTGTTTGCACCCCCCAAAAAAATTTTGATCACCAGCCACCACTGCAGATAGATTTGTGAGTGACAGCTCTGGTCTCAGACAGCAGGGGCTACTGTGCAGCAGTGGCGTCACAAGGGTTGGTGTCACCTGGTGCGGTAAACATGGTGTCAACCCCCCGTCACCCCCTGAAATTCTAATGAATTTGATTTTGGACGGGTTCTGATGGCCGCAGGCAAGATGCTGTGACCTGACGACAACAAGTCGTGTTGCTACAAGGCCCTGTAGTCAGCAAGCAGAAGACAGTAGCTGAAAGGAGAAGCACTCTGCGGGGGGGACACATGATGTAATTGGTTGCTAGCATGCTGGCAGTCTTAGCAACCAATGACAGCTCTCAGCAGAGATGTGCCCCATCAAATGGAGCCACTGTGCCTGTCAAATGCCACCACTGTGCCAATCATATGCAGCCACATGTGCCCCATCAAATGCAGCCACATGCGCCCCATCAAATGCAGCCACTGGGCCTGTCAAAGGCCACCACTGTGCCCGTCAAATGCAGCCGCCACTGTGCCCATCAAATGCAGCCGCCACTGTGCCCATCAAATGCAGCCGCCACTGTGCTCATCAAATTCAGCCGTCACTGTGCCCATCAAATGCAGCCACTGTGCCCATCAAATGCAGCCATTTGTGCCCCATAAAATGCAGCCACTTGTGCCCCATCAAATGCAGCTACTTGTGCCCCATCAAATGCCGCCACTGTGCCCGTCAAATGCCACCACTGTGCCTGTCAAATGCAGCCACTGTGCCCAAATGGCACCACTGTGCCCATCATATGCAGCCACTTGTGCCCCATCAAATGCAGCCACTTGTGCCCATCAAATTCCACCACTGTGCCCCCCACCCCCCTTATCAGACCAGTTCAGGGCACAGGGCGCCGAACACAAGCACTCCTTATCACACCAGCTCTTGGTGGCTCGGGTGTGTGACTGACACCATGCCACCCCCCCCCCCCCCATAGCAATAGCTCACCTCGGGCTCCGGAGGACACCCCCACCGCAAGCCGACCCCCCCGCCTGTTACTGGTACAAGTTACAGGCAGCTGGAGCCTGGAGGAAAGGAACACCCACAGAGTGCAGCGCTGCCAGGGGTTTAGCAGCGCACCTCGGGCTCCGGAGGACACCCCCATCGCAAGCCGACCCCCACCCCGCCCAGTACACCCACAGAGTGCAGCGGCAGCCGCGCTGCCCGGGCAGAGAAACCTTAGGGGAAAGTTTAGCAGCTCAGTAGTGAGAGCCTAAGGGGAGGACCCGGAAGAAACAGGCGCAGCTGCGGTGCACGTCTGAGGTGTTCCAGCTGAAAACAAAAAAAAATGCATAACGGAGCCAGCTTTTTTGTCACCCTCTGGATGGTGTCACCCCTCTGGCGGGTGTCACCCGGGTGCGGACCGCACCCCCCTAGCACTGCCATTTACAAAAATAAATAAATCACATGACATGACAGTGGCTACAGGTAGAGCGGGCCATGCATGGATCAAAATTCAGCAGGTTCAGCAGGGACCGGACAAATTTCAATATATATATGGGCACCCTGGTTCTACCGCAATCACTCTGTCGAATAAATGCCACTCGATCAGCGGAGCTGGCTATAGGCAGCAGTGCTGATCAATGTGTTCTGATGACAGGGAAATCTCCCCGCCCTCAGAACACAATAGCTCAGCGGGAGCGATTTCCCCATCCACAATGACTGTGTGCATGGAGGAATCAAGTCATTTTTTTCCATTCAGCCTGCTGGTAGAACGAAAAAACGAACCCAGCTTATGTAAAAATATTTTTTAGGTTATTTTTTATTATGGCAAATAATCCTGAAAGCTTGCACCTATAGTAAGAGGATCACCTAAACTCCAAACCTTCTAACAATTTCTGAGCAACTGATTAAATCAAAGGACTCATCACAAGCAATAAGGAAGCTGCAGTGAGAACAGACAAGAACAAAGAGAGCCACAAGGTCATGGGCTCCCTCCAAGTTATAAAGTTAATGTGTTGCCAGTTAAGTGTACTGTTAATACTGTTAATACTACAACATACAAAGCCAATAACTTTTTTTATAACGGGTACCAGTGCTTTACATATACAGCAAGTAAAATATTAGTATTGAACACGTCACCATTTTTCTAGGTAAATCTATTTCTAAAGGTGCTATTGACATTTTCACCATGTTGGTAACAATCCATAAGATTCATACATACAAAGAAACCAAAACAAATACGTTGCAGAAATTCAGTTATGTGTAATAAAACAGAATAACACAGGGAAAAAGTATTGAACACGCTAACTGAAATTCATGATTTAACCACTTGCTTACTGGGCACATATACCCAGGGATGTATTTAGGTTTTGTGCTGCCCTAGGCCTGACTAAACTTATGCACCCCTAATTTAAATATGACCCACCCCTCCCAGTCAAGGCCACACCCCTTGCTGTTAAAGACCTGCCCTTCCCTTCCCTTACCCTATTCAAAATTAAATAGAAAAGTGTTCCTAAAGTTCTACTTTAGGCACAACATTCTGATAATTTTATGGAGAGGACTAAGAAGATATAACCATGGCAATGGTACAGCAGAAAACATATAGCACAGCGAGGAAAGTTTGTGGTCCAGGATGATAGGACAGTCAAAATTAGAAGCTCCGCCCCCCCTACAGTTGCGAAATGCTTTCCTCTCTTGCCAGTCCGCCCCATAAGACTGGCGCTACACTAACAGTGCAAGCCGGCGGAGACTCTTTCCGTACTGCCCCCCTGCAACGTGCTGCCCTAGGCCTGGGCCTTGTTGGCCTAGGCCAGTATACAGCTCTGCATATACCCCCCTCCTGCCCAGGTGAAATTTCAGCTTCCGGCACTGGTCGCTTTAACTGACAATTGCGCGGTCGTGCGACGTGGCTCCCAAACAAAATTGATGTCCTTTTTTCCCGACAAGTAGAGCTTTCTTTTGGTGGTATTTAATCACCTGTGCGGTTTTTATTTTTTTGCGCTATAAACAAAAAAGAGTGACAATTTTGAAAAAAAATACAATATTTTTTAGTTTTTGCTATAATAAATATCCCAATTTAAAAAAAAAAAACGTTTTTTTCTCAGTTTAGGCCGATACGTATTCTTCTACATATTTTTGGTAAAAAAAAATAAAAAAATCGCAATAAGCGACTGGTTTGCGCAAAAGTTATAGCGCCTACAAAATAGGGGACAGAATTATTATTTTTTATTATTTGTTTTTTTTTTTTTACTAGAAATGGCGGCGATCTGCGACTTTATTGGGACTGCGACATTATGGCGGACACATTTTTGGCACCATTCACATTTATACTGCGATCAGTGCTATAAATATGCACTAATTACTGTATAAATGAGACTAGCATTGAAGGGGTTAACACTAGGGGGTGAGGAAGGGGTTAAATGTGTACCCTGCATAGTGTTCTAACTGTGGGGGGAGGGTTACTGACTGGGGAGGTGACCGATCTGTGTCCATATGACAGGAGATGATCTCATATGTTTACATTTGAGATCATCTCTCATTGGCTGCACAGATCGCATCGCAAATGGACACTCTGATTGGCCGTTCGCGGCGATCTGTAATTGGCTGTGTCCAAGGGACACAGCCAACACAGAGTTTCCCTGCTGCGCGCGTGGGGAACCAGGAAAGGGGCAGACGTCAATTGACGTCCTGTTGGATATTCAGGTCTGCGCTGAAGCCGTCATTCGGCTATAGCATGGGCCTCAAGTAGTTAATACTTCGTACATTGGGGGCCCGGAGAGCGAAGTGGCCGGCGCTACCTGGGAAGCATAGAGATGACCGTCGGAGGCCCAGGCGCAATGTTATGACGTCACGCCCGGGTACCCAAAAGTAAACAAAGCCACAATCGCGGCTATCGGCATTAAGATTTTTAAGTACCGAAGTTTGGCGCCATTCCATGAGTGTGCGCAATTTTAAAGCGTGACATGTTAGGTATCTATTTACTCGGCGTAACATCATCTTTCACATTATAGAAAAAAAATTGGGCTAACTTTACCGTTTTGTTATTTTTTTAAATTCATGAAACCGTTTTTTTTCCCCAAAAAAAGGCGTTTGAAAAATGATTGCGCAAATACCGTGCAGGAAAAAAAATTGCAATGATCGCCATTTTATTCCCTATGGTGTCTGCTATAAAAAAAAAAAAAAAACTTCTATTTATTTATTTTTTATAAAAAAATATATATATTTTTAATATATATTTATTTATTTTTTTATTAAAGGGACAATTTTTTTTTTAGGGGTCCGGAGATCCCCAGGGCCTCAGATGCCAACCCATTTTTTTTATTAAAAAAATCTTTTTTATATATATTGTTTTATATATTTATATATATATATATATATATATATATATATATATATATATATATATATATATATATATATATATTATTAAAGGGCCCCGGATTTTTATATTATATATTTTTTTTTTTTATTAAAGGGCTCAGATGTCCCCAGGGCCCCATGTGGCAAACCCCTTTTTTTATAAATGTTTATTTTTGTTTATATATTTTTTTATTTTTATTAAAGGACCCAGAGGTCCCCAGGGCCCTGGATGGCAACCCCCCCTTTTTTTTTATAATGTTTATTTTTTATTGTTTTATATATTTTTTTTTATTAAAGGGCCCAAAGGTTTATTTTTTTTATTTTTATAAAAGGGACAGAGGTCCCCGGATGGCTAGCCCCCTTTTTATTTATATATATATATATATATATTTGTCTTTATTTCTTTTTTTTTGTAAAGGGCCCCCCGCTTTTCAATTCGGAGCAGCCCCCCCGCTTCTCATTTCAGGCGGCAGCACCCCGTTCTCTGCTCCAGGGGGCCCAATGTGTCTGAAGCTGTGTAAGGGGCCCCATAATCCCTGTGCCCAGCAGACAAGTATCCCTAAACACTGCTCGTCATACCCCTCCCATGGCTCGGCTCCCCTTTCCTCTGACAACACGTTCAGTAAACATCCTCCTATCTATGTGGAGAAACTTGTCCAACACTGAATGGGCAGCTGTTTCCACAAAGACCCCGCCCATTCCCTCTTTGACTGACAATAAGGCCCGACCTTCTGCCGTACGCCCTCTTTATTAATGTAGCCCCAGGCCACGCCCTCCCAATAAAGCTTTCGCGCTGGAGGTGACGTGCCCGGAACCGCAGGAAGATGTCGGCGGAGGTGGTCATGGACGGGCCGGATAAGAAGAAGCAGAAGAAGCGGGGACACATTACGGCGATAGTTCTGGCCCGGGGAGGCAGCAAGGGGATCCCGCTGAAGAACATCCGGAGACTGGCCGGGAAGCCGCTCATCGCCTGGGTACTGCGGGCCGCCATAGACTCCGGACAGTTTGATAGGTCAGTGGCACGCCCCCTTTTTATAATGAAGAGCGCTCCGCTCACTCAGAGAGCCAATCTACTGCTGGAGAAACTGCCCTGCCCACTCAAGGGGACCAATCCGCTTATAGAAGTAGGGTTACCCCGCCCACTCATCCTCCCTACAGCGCTTCCCCTTGTTCTGGATTCAAAGATGATTCCTATACAGTACATAGGAGGGTGGAGGACATTCCCTATAATCACAATGATCACTGTATTGTAATACTACAGGAATCTGTCAGCTGCTAACCTACATAATCTCTGACGCACACACTGCACTTTGCATTAGAAATCAGATTCAGTTCACTATTCTCTGCATTGTGCATAATGATCACCTTTTGTTGTTGTTCTCCTTTTTTGATTTCTTAACCACTGGGCACTTAAACCCCCTTCCTAACCAAACCAATTTTCAGCTTTCGGTGCTCTCACAATTTGAATGACAATTACTCAGTCATACAACATTGTACCCATTTGAAATTTTCATCAAATGACGCCGGTTTGTTTACAAGTGATCGCGCCGTCATTCGACGGCGCGATCACGTGGTAAACGGCCGTGATCAGCGGCAATTTACCGTGATCCGTGATGCGCCGGGTCTTCTAGACCCGGCGAGCACAGACACTTTCGCGAGCGCGTCCCAGGGGATGCGCAATCGCAAAAGTGAAGGACGACGTCCCAGGGACGTCGTGTCAAGATAACCCCGCCGCGTCGTAGCAGTAAAATGCTTATGGCGCGGTGGGAAAGAGGTTAAAACGGTATTACAACCAAAACCATGATGTAGTGGTGGCTGCATTAGCTTTCCTTTTTAAGTCTTTTATTCTCCTCTGGTTCTCATGCAGTGATCTTGCCAATACCACACACACGTCACTCTGGAGGAAGGGGCACAGCAAGCATCAGCCTTGTCAGTCTGGGGGGAAGGGGGTTGTTGGGTGTACTAGCAGATTGAGATTCACTAACAAATTGAAGCCAAACTCCAGGTCACACTGTATAAGCAGTTAAAGCAAACCGTTTTTTTATTCCTTTTTTGGGATAATGATTTTACATAAATAAAAGCAGATCAGTGTAAGCACCCCTGTCAGTGATGAATTGTTTGTCTCCCCCCCACCAAGGCTCCTTTGAATCACGGGCGTAATCACCGTGACTCCAAATGTGGGACGCGTTTGCGATGCTATTACTTCTTAATCGCCCCCCAATCGAAGGGCCATTTTTATTGCACGATAAATCGTGCGGCAATCGTGGAAAATCGCAACACTGGCCAAGCTCCTTTTTGAGCAACAAGCATTGCGATTATGCCGCAATTGCAGCACGATAAATCGCACCATGTTTGGGGTGCCATTGAGAAATAATGGCATTGCAAACGCATCCCCCGTTTTGCCGTGATTCTGGAATCGCAGGCAGATTCACTGCAATCCCACCTGCAATTCAAATCGCCTCGGTGTGAATGGAGCCTTAGACCCCTTTCACACTGACACGTTTTTCAGGCGGTTCAGCGCTAAAAATCGTGCCCTGCGGGCTTTCAATGTGAAAGCCAAGGGCTTTCACGCGGAAGCGGTGCGCTAGCAGGACCGCTCCAAAAGTCCTGCTAGCCGCATCTTTGGAGCGGTGTGTTTACTGCTCCTTCCCATTGAAACCAATTGGAAACCGTTGTAATACCGCCCACAATGCGCCTCTATTATTAGTTTTAACCCTTTCGGCCGCTAGCGGTGCGGTTTTAACCCCCGGTAAATACGACGGTATAGCGGTGCTAAAAATCGTGCCGCTATACCCTCACCGTACCTCCACTGCCTCGTGTGAAAGGGGCCTAACTGCTACATCTGCAGAACAGATTACTGGTTGGATCACCAGGTGAAAATAAAAGAGAGAAAGCCTAAAAAAAAAAACAAATGCAGCAATCGCATCTAAGAATTGTTAAAAGCAAACATTTGTTATATTGCAGCTTATCACAACATTACATATTCTATTGGAAGTGTTTTGCTATTATCTGTTCCATAAGTGCACAAAAAGCCTGCTGATTAAGGATGAGCTCCGGCGTGTTCGCATGGTACACGTGCAGAGCCTGCCAGGAAGTGTGCACGGCGCTGCACTAATCACAGCCAGGGAGACATTTCCCGATGCTCGGCTCCAGAGATCGGGAAATGTCTCCCTGGCTGTGATTAGCGCAGCGCCGTGCACACTTCCTGGCGGGCTCTGCACGTGTTCCATGCGAACACGCCGAAGCTCATTCTTACTGCTGATCCTGCCAGAAATCTTCTGAGCTGATACCTTCCTGTGCTGCCCTGTCATTGGTTATATTTGTTCCCAGTTATGTATGTCTGTGGACTACAGATGAGAGGGGGGGTGCTCTGTAGTCCAGTCCTAGTGTGACAACACTGCTCCTCCATAAATACAGCACAGTGAGTGTTGTCACCCTAGGGCAGGAAGTGTGTTGGCAGAATCACTGGGTGAAAATAAAAGTAGGGTTGTCCCGATACCACTTTTTTAGGACCGAGTACAAGTACCGATACTTTTTTTTCATGTACTCGCCGATACCGAATACCGATACTTTTTTTTTAAATGCAGCCATGTCCCCAAATGCAGCCTTGTGTCCCTCAATGCAGCAGCCATGTCCACTAAGACACTTGCCCAGAAACTTTGAATGACAGATCACCCGTCGGAACAGATGATCTGTCAATCAAAGTGCCCGGGCAAGGGGGAGGGGCTATACATGGCGGCGGGGGAACACAGCTATTCAAATGCAAATGACAGCTGTTGTGTTCCTCTGGCGCATAGTAACTAGATGTCGGGACTTGGCAGCGGCGGGAGGAGGGGGGGGGGATTGACTTGGCTTTGTCTAAGGCGGCGGTGGCAGCATCTCTCCTCACCCCCATACGAGGACTGCTCTGCTCCCCTCTCCACCTGCACTCCACCCCTCTCCACTCCCTCTCCACCCGCACTCGGGAAAACAAAAAAGTATTCTATCAGGCATCGGGAGTATTTCCACGAGTACAAGTACTAGCGCAAATACTCGGTATCGGTCCCGATACCGATACTAGTATCGGTATCGGGACAACCCTAAATAAAAGGAAAGGACTTGAAGAAGGAAAACTAATGCAGCCACCACATGGGCTCTGGAAATACAGTAATAGAATTTTGGAACGCAAATTTTCACGACATTTGCAAGATTTTGTTTGCTTTTAACATTCGATTTTTGGAATGAATGGACTATACAAAAAAAAAGGCACACATACTGTTAAAAATGTGTTAGTTTAAGAAAATTTCCCATCCTGCTCCTTGTGAATTTTCTCATCACTGCAGTCGCCCGTGCCATCAGAGAACCGGAGAAGGAACCGACCAGCCCCCGAAAGCTGACCATAGAGATTTTGGGTGGGCCAGATGGTCCCTGGAGTCTCTATCATCGTTTGAAAAAATGCCACCGCCTCGGCTGGAAAGCTGAGTTTTTTTTTCTGGGTTTTCAGCCTAGGTCTTATTGACCCCAGATCTCACTGTAAAGAGGACCAGTCATGCTTATTCATATTACAAGGGATGTTTACATTCCTTGTAATAGAAATAAAAGTTATCAAAAAAAAGTTAAAGTGTCAAAATAGAATAATGAAAGTAAAATTAAAATGTTATTTTTTTTTAAATTGCCCCTGTCCCCGCGTGCTCGCTCGCAGAAGCGAACGCATACGTAAGTCGCGCCCACATATGTAAACACCATTCAAACCACATGTGAGGTATCGCCGCGAACATTAGAGCGAGAGCCTTCTAGCCCTAGACCTCCTCTGTAACTCAAAACGCATAACCTGTAAAAAATGTAAACGCGTCGACTATGGGGATTTTTAAGTACTGAAGTTTGGCGCTATTCCACAAGTGTGTGCAATTTTGAAGCATAACATGTTGGTTATCCATTTATTCGGCAGAACATAATTTTTCATGTCATACAAAAAAAATGGGCTAACTTTACAGATTCTTTTTATAATTTTTTTTTTTTTTTTTAAACGTGTTTGTAAAAAATTGCTGTGCAAATACCGTGTGAGATAAAGTTGCAACAATCGCCGTCTTATTCTCTAGGGTCTCTGCTGCTGAACAAATTGTATATCATTTTTGGGGTTTCTGTGTAATTTTATAGCAAAAGAATATGATTTTTTACATGTAGGAGAGAAAATGTCGATAGACGTCCTCCCCTTCGCACGCTCCCTGTGATCACCCGAGTCGCTAAGACTCTGGTTATCACAGATCCGAGTAAGGGACCGGTCCCGGCCCCTTACCGCGTGATCAGCTGTCAGCCAATGACAGCTCATCATGTGATGTAAACAAAAGCCGGCAATCGTTGATGGCGTGAGGAGAAAAAAAAGCTGATCACCGGCTTATGTGTAAGGGAACATCGGTCCTGAAGAGGAAGGAGGCAAATCTGCTGCCCTTCACTGCCACCCCTCAGTGCCCATCATTGCCACCTATCAATGTCATCTATTATTCCCCTTTATTGCCGCCCCACCAGTGCTGCCTTATCGGTGCCCATCAGTGCAGCAGCATCAGCGTACATCAATGAAGGAGAACAATTACCCCTTAAAAAAAATAGTATTTTTAACCTTTTTAATAAAAACCGCAGAAGTGATCAAATACCACCAAGAAAGCTGTATTTGTGGGGAAAAAATTATAACAATTTGGGTACATTGTTGTATGACTGCACAATTGTCATTCAAAGTGTGACAGCGCTGAAAATTGGCCTGGGCAGGAGGGGGGCTTATGTGCCCAGTAAGCAAGTGGTTAAGGGATGGGAGCATTTTATTATACATACTGCCCACACACTCCTTTTTTATTTTTTATCGTGACTGTGACATTATGGCGGACAAATCGGACACTTTTGATACTATTTTGGGACCATTGTCATTTATACAGCGATCAGTGCTATAAAAATGAACTGGTTACTGTGTAAATGACACTGGCAGGGAAGGGGTTAACCAGTAGGGGGCGAGGAAGGGGTTAAGTGTGTCCTAGGGAGTGATTTCTAACTATAGGGGGGGGCTACATGTGACACGACACTGATCGATGCCCCCGAACAGGGCCGATCCTAGACAGGGTGCTTTGCACCCAGGCGCCTGCAGAGGTGGGGGCGCCGAAGTGGCAGAGTTCTCGCCTCCTTCTCTCCTTGTTTGTGTCCATCCAGAACTAGTGTTCTGAGCATAGGTGTATGTCCGTCCAGAACTGATGTGTTAAAATGCTAAATAATAAAGCTGCTACCCTAAAATAATCAACAGATTATCTGAAATTGGAATAAAGAGGTGGGTGCGCTAGTAAATACTGTAACTTAAGCAGAGCACTTATTTTTTTCATGCTGACATTCAGACATAATACGTTAATGAATAGCAATCATTAAATACGTTACACCCAAAAACAGACCTTAAACGCATAGCAACAACACAACACAACACATAGGGAAAGAGGCTTAATCTGTACGGCAGATCAGGGCAAAAATTCAAATCTTCTTTGATTCCCAGGCATAGCCAGGTAAGCATTTGAGGAACAAAAAGAGAATGCTGCCTAGGGGGAGGCGACTTATTTTAACTATAGTATAAAAAAACAGCTTGTGCAGTGAGACCTGCGTATACAAATGCGTCCTGGTACTGGATGTACTTGCAATCAGATGAGTTTGACCATTGGAACTTATCTGATTGCAAGTACATCCAGTACCAGGACGCATTTGTATACGCAGGTCTCACTGCACAAGCTGTTTTTGACTCCTTCTTTTGTTAACAAATTAAGGGTCATTACCATCTGGTAAGGAACCTTTTCACTCATTCACTTTGGGTGTAGTACTGGTGAAGGTGGACTACACATTATATGAACACCATATTTGATCTGAATCAACTGAATCTATCAAGTTTCTACGGACCCACAGAATTTTCCTTTCACTTGCTGTATTATTTTTGTATATTTAATTTGCATCATTGCACAGTGTGTGAGCCCACTATGTTAATACTCCAATATTGACATGGACGGCTTCTATGGACTTTCACGCTAGATCTAGCATCACAACAATTCAAATTTACCTATATGCACTATATGTACTTCTATTGTGTATTTTTACTTTGTTTATTTACTAGCGCACCCACCTCTTTATTCCTATCTATTGTACCATGTCTGCAGTCTCTGACCGTCACCTGTACCATGTCTGCAGTCTCTGACCGTCACCTGTACCATGTCTGCAGTCTCTGACCGTCTCCTGTACCATGTCTGCAGTCTCTGACCGTCTCCTGTACCATGTCTGCAGTCTCTGACCGTCTCCTGTACCATGTCTGCAGTCTCTGACCGTCTCCTGTACCATGTCTGCAGTCTCTGACCGTCTCCTGTACCATGTCTGCAGTCTCTGACCGTCTCCTGTACCATGTCTGCAGTCTCTGACCGTCTCCTGTACCATGTCTGCAGTCTCTGACCGTCTCCTGTACCATGTCTGCAGTCTCTGACCGTCTCCTGTACCATGTCTGCAGTCTCTGACCGTCTCCTGTACCATGTCTGTAGTATGTCTGGGGGTCTTGGGGGTCTTTCTAACAGACTCTCTAACAGAAGCACTCTCTGTGTCCATCAGAGGCCCATCTCCAGGTCCCAATAAAGTACTCTTCTCTTCCTGTATTTTGTTTATTGTTAAGAGATCATGTAAGGATCCCAGGGTAACGAAGACTTTGTGGGGGAGCATCTCTGTGGTTGAGTCATTGCCATAGAAACATTTGTAAAGGGGAGGGGTTAGTAAAATGACCACGCCCATGTGGGGGCGCCAGAAATATTTCTGCACCCAGGCCCCTTTGCCCATAGGATCGGCCCTGCCCCCGAAGCAGTAGATCAGTGTCCTGTCACAAGGCATTTCAGGGAGATGCCTTGTTTACACAGGCATCCCCCATTCTGCAGCTCCGTGGCACGATCATGGGACACTCGGCGGACATCGGGACCATGATCACGCTCACGGCATGCACGCGCCTGCAATGCCGCGTCTTAAAGGGGACGCACGGGTACTTCCATGTGTGTAGCTGTGCCATTCTGCCAACGTAAATAGTCGGCAGTGGTCGACTAGCGGTTAAAGCACTGTAACTTAGGCAGAGCACTTATTTTTTTCATGCTGACATTCAGACATAATACGTTAATGAATAGCAATCATTAAATACGTTACACCCAAAAACAAACGCATAGCAACAACACAACACAACACATAGGGAAAGAGGCTTAACCACTTAAGACCCGGACCAATACGCTGGTAAATGACCCAAGGTGTTTTTGCGATTCGGCACTGCGTCGCTTTAACAGACAATTGCGCGGTCGTGCGACGTGGCTCCCAAACAAAATTTGCGTCCTTTTCTTCCCACAAATAGAGCTTTCTTTTGGTGGTATTTGATCACCTCTGCGATTTTTTTATTTTTTGCGCTATATACAAAAATAGAGCGACATTTTTGAAAAAAAAACACTATTTTTTACTTTTTGTTAAAAAAAAATCAAATAAACTAAATTTTAGTCAAACATTTAGGCCAAAATTTATTTAGCCACATGTCTTTAGTAAAAAAAAAAAATCGCAATAAAAAAAAATAGCTACCTAGCGGGAACAGCGACACTAATACAGCGATCAGAAAAATGATCGCTTAGTGACGCTGGCAATAGGGAGTGAAAGGGTTAACTAGGGCGGTGATCAGGGGGTTAAAACTTTATTAGGGGGGGTGGGGGGGCTATCCTGAACCTAACACTAACTGTTTTTTACAGTGCCTGTCACACTGACACTAAATGCAGTGATTAAATCACTGCATTCAGTAACACTGTGACGGGGGGGTGGGGGGGGGGGGGCGATCACAAGGGGTTAATATGCCTATGTGAGTGTGTGTCAGTGTTGTGTTGGTGCACACTTACTTGTCATGTCTTCTCTCATCAGCAGCGCTGGGAAACAGCGCTGCGATGAGAGAATACATCATTTCCTCCTTCCTGTGTAAACACAGGAGGAGGAAGTGACAGGCTGGGAGCGCGCTCCCATTGGCTGGGAGCGATCGCGGGGGGGGCGGAAAACACGGACATCCGCCCGCAGATCCCGGATCGCTCCCAGAGGTAGGGAGACCCCCGCACGCCGCGGAGGGGGTCCCGATGGGACCCCCGAACCGCACTCAGGCGGGGATGGAAATTTACGCCCTTGTGCCTGTACGAGCCATGTTGTGGCCGTATATGTGCGTGCGGGGGTCTTTAAGTGGTTAATCTGTACGGCAGGTGAGGGCAAAAATTCAAATCTTCTTTGATTCCCAGGCATAGCCAGGTAAGCATTTGAGTAACAAAAAGAGAATACTGCCTAGGGGGAGGCGACTTATTTTAACTATAGTATAAAAAGTCCTGATTGGGTGAGGGGCAGAGCCTAACCCATACATGTATGATGTTTCTGGGGTGTGTCCAGCACACATTCTGTGTTCGGAACACCTCAAGGTAGCCATATTTCAGTTTCAGAAAATTACAGCAGCTGCAGATTGAAAAGAGAGGGTCATTTTTAATAACCTTTAATTATGCATTTTTTTATTTTCCTTTATTTGCATTCCCCCGCAGTCACCAAAATGGAGTTCTCCTTTAAGTCCGTCAAAAGCACAATTTGTACATTTTCATATGCATGGCAAACATATATATTTATTTTTCTAGAAAATGATTGCCACCCCCAAACATACTTCCTGAAAGCAAAAGCCCTGTAGAATAAAATGGTTGCTGTTGCAATTAATGTCATATATTTTTGCAGCCGTTTATCAAACACAATTTTTTAGGAAAAATTTACCTAAATGTAATTTTGGTGTACACAAACCTTCAATAACTTTTTTTTGGTCAAATATAAAATGACGTTACATCAAGTAAATGAATACCAAATGTCAAGATTTCAAATGTGCACACCCCTGAAATGCATCCTTACCCCCATCCCCAGGCATAGTCCAGGGCTGCTGTTGGAAACCATGAGGCCCCTTATAGCCAATTTGACAGGGCACCACCCCTCCCCCAAATAAACTGTTTACTATACTTCAGATATGAATGAACACAGTGGGGTATATTTACTAAAGGCAAATCCACTTTGCACTACAAGTGCACTTGGAAGTGCAGTCACTGTAGATCTGAAGGGGACATGCTAAGAAAAAAAAAGCATTTTTGCTTTTACATGATTGGATGATAAGATCAGCAGAGCTTCCCCTCATTTCAGATCTTCCCCCTCAGATCTACAGCGACTGCATTTCCAAGTGCACTTGTACTGCAAAATAGATTTGCCTTTAGTAAATCAACCCCAGTGGGTGATGGGTATTGATCCACTCATTGTTCATTCAGAAAAGGTAGGGGCTGGCTAATGTGACATGACCCCCCTTCCCCACTCACCATCCTGAAGGATTCTAGTGTGTGCTTGTAGCTGCTGGTGGGATAGGGAGGAAAGCTGGGAGCACTGCAGGGGTGGGGGGGGGGGGGGGCTTGGGCATTATAGGGAAACATATAGTGAACATGGAGGGTGATTGGCATGGGGGACAAATACTGGAATCGATTTCCTGTATGGTAGCTGTAGAGAGATTCAGCCAGTTTCCTAGGCCACCTTGCCGGCCTGGACCCCCTACAGGAGGACCGATGGTAACCCCTTATTCAGAGCCCTGCCTCTGTCCTATGATTGAGTTACTTTTACAGGTGAATCAGTGTCATGGTGCAATCTCTCAGCACTATAGTCTCATGACTGATTTAGGGTTTTCTCTCTTGCAGTGTGTGGGTGTCCACAGACCACGATGAGATTGAGGAGGTGGCTAAGCAGTATGGAGCAAAGGTTCACCGGAGGAGCTCCGAGGTGTCCAAAGACACAACCAGTTCCCTGGAGACTATACAGGAGTTCCTGCAGCATCACCCAGGTTTGTCATCCAGAACGTGTTTCACATTGCACACATTTATTCATTTTACACTGAGCTGTCACCAATAAGGAAGGGTGTTATTGGGTGGAGTGGTGATGAAGCACTGGTAAGATGCATATAATGGGTCAGGGTGGACTTTTATGGAGACCCTGTCTTTGTCCTGAATGGGTGAGCTGACTTAAAGCAGGGTTTCCAGTCATTATATATATATATATATATATATATATATATATATATATATATATATATATATATATATATATATATATATATATATATATATTATAATTAGGGCTGTGCAAATTAACTTTTAATTAATCGATTAATCCCTGGGCCTTCAGGGAGTTCCGTCGGAGATCTGGTGATGTCACGGCCACCAGCGGGGCTTGCCGTGTCCATCTGAAGGGCTCCTTTGCTGTGCCTTCATATCTGCATGCCGGCGGGACCTTACTATCATCCACACGCAAGGGCTGTTACACTTCCCTCTATCAACCTGGGATTCTACAGCCATCCACTGGAAATTATGATAGTTCCCTTCACAGGACATCTACATGCCGACGGACTGATGTTAACCTCTCCTCATCTCGATTCAGCAGTGGCATCGTTGTACACATTTTTATACCAGTATCACACTTAGCTACATGTTTTTATGACTGCTTTTGGTACCGTTTGGTATTTTTAGCACCATTTTTACAGTTTTTGCAGCTACATCGATTTTATCTCCAGTGCAATATTTATTTTGTTACCTACTTGAAGACTATAAGTTTTTTGTATCCTGCTATCCATTATCCAGTGGTTGGTAGCTGCACTGGGAATCAGCCTGCAAGGAGATCAGCTAAAAGTAGTTGGATCTGTATGTGCGTTATACTTAATCGAAATTAGTCGATTAATCGATTAAAAAAATAAACGATTAATCGAACACAAAAATTTTGATCAGTAACAGCCCTAATATATATATATATGCCTTTTTTTCAGGGGGAACTCAGTTCCACCACCTCTGGCTCAGACCCTTTGCTGCCTGCTCACTACAATCACTTGTAAACACAGAAGTCTGGTTTCTGTGTTTACAAGTGACAGCTTTGTAAGCCCCTGAACTCTGCACTCTGTATGTAATGCAATTCTGGTATTTAATGCCCCTTTAAGACCCTTCTACTGTTTGTCAAATCTGAACGGGTCGTGTTCCTGCACCTATTTTCTGAGAAAAAAAGCTGTGTGTGTGTGTGTGTATGTATGTGTGTGTGTGTGTGTGTGTGTGTATATGTGTGTGTGTGTGTATAATATATATATATATTTTGCAATCTCAAGTTCATTACATTTAATATTCTTTAACAAATGAATAAATCACGATTGGTAAATAAATCAGTGCAAACACTTACCTGATATCTTCTCTGTGATCTCGTGGCCGTTTTCTATGATAGCTGTAGGCATGTGAAGCCCAGTTCTTGTGTCTTCCTAGTTTTCCAGAGGAGAGGTGCATGCTGGGTAACCAATTTTTTTATTTTATTTTTTACAAAATTTTGTTAGATTAAAGACATTTTAATAAGAACTTAATTTTTTAGGGTGGAACTCTGCTTTAAAAGCATTTCACCATTGCTGATTCTGGCTCATCTGGGGCTCTGCTTTGATTTGTGTAGACCTGTCAACCATTCTTGTGCCTTTCTCAGTGCGGCTGAACAGAATATATTTCTCACCATATGGTGCTGTAATGTGATACAGTGTGTTTTTCTTCACAGAAGTGGACATAGTTGGGAACATACAAGCCACATCGCCGTGTCTGCACCCCTCAGACCTCATCAAGGTGGTGGACATGATTCAGAACCAAGGCTACGACTCGGTGTTCGCTGTGGTCAGGCATCATTTATTCCGCTGGAAGGAGGTGAAGGCAGGTGAGGTGCTTGTACTTTCATCATGGCCCCACTCTTTACCCTTGACCTGGAAGAAAAGATCATTATTGTGCATCTGAGAAAAGGGGTTCTTTAATCAAAGGAGACTTTTTTATTTTTTTTTGGCAGAAAGGAATTCTAAGGCCGCATGCACACGGGGAAACATGTCCGCTGTCCGCTGAAACATGTCCGCTGAAACATGTCTGACGGACCGTTTCCAGCGGACATGTCTCCTCGGATTTTGGTCCGATGGCGTGTACAAAATCCCCTCGGACTGAGGATGCAGTGACGTGGCGCTGACGTTGACGCCGCCACGTCACCACTCCAGGAAGTAAAATACTTCCACACATGCGTCGAATCCATTCGCATGCGGGTGATTTCTGTCCGCTGGTTAGGCGTACTAACCAGCGGACATGTCCGACGGACAGGTTTCCAGTGGACAAATTTCAAAGCATGCTGTCCGCTAGGTCGTACACACGATCGGATATGTCCGCTGACACTGGTCGGTGGACCAGTTTCAGCGGACATGTTCGCTCGTGTGTACGCGTCTTAAGATCTATAGCAGATTGCTTCAAAAACAGGTTTGGATGCATTCCTCAAATAAAATAAATCCATTTTGTGTTTGTATATCTTGTAGGAGAGGCAACCGTAGCAGAGAACTTTGTCCCAGCACGTCGCCCCCGCCGCCAGGACTGGAAAGGAGAGCTGTATGAGAATGGATCCTTTTACTTTGCAACCAGAGAGTTGCTTACCAAGGGATTACTACAGGTTAGAGCCTATTCTGTGCTCACAAAAGCTTGCAGAACAGTTCCTGTAATATGTTTTATGCTTCTCTCCCTTGGGTGGAAAGGAGAGCTACTAAACTCAGATGGCTGGAGAAGAGATTCTTTATAAGGGGAAGGGGGCATTCTCGTACTGTGTCCCTGATCGTTTATTATCATTTGGCCTGTGACTTCTATTCTTTTATTCTCTTCTTTTCAGGATGGAAAGTTGGCTTACTATGAAATGAAGCCGGAGCACAGTGTGGATATTGATGTCGATATCGACTGGCCCATCGCTGAACAAAGGGTTAAAAGGTGAAATCAATATTTGTGATCATTTCACAGACTGCTGTAAAAGGAGAATTTGCTATCCTAGAATGGAGCCAGTCTAGAGGTAGGCCACATCTTGTCCGTTTGTGGAACGGCCTCATCTCCAATGAAGTAGGGGGGGAAAAGGGTCACACTGGTGGGCAGCTCATACTTTAACCCCCTTTAAGCTCATACTTTAATCCATCGCATGAAAACAGTTTTGCAACTTTGCCATGTGTTAGTAAAACTGTACATATCATTCTAACTACTTGGTGAATTATACCTTGTTTTTTGCAGAACAGATTTTGTTTTTATTTGATGGTAATAAATGAATGTCTTCTAAGATATAGATAGATATCATTTTTATTCTTTTTACCGTATTTTACCCCAAGCTTAGAAGGGAAGTTTAAGGAAAAAAAATTACATTTTAAATGCCCATCAATGTAGCCTTATCAGTGTCTATCTGCTGTCTTGTCCAGCATCCATCTGCAGCCTTGCACAGAGTCCATCCAGCCTTATAAGTGTCCATCTGCACCTTGCCCAAAATTGTAGCATTATGTATTTTTAAATTTAGCGCCTCAGCCGAGCTATACAGAGCCGGATTTCCTGTGTATTTGGCTTCTCTCGCAGTCCCGCCCCTTGGCCTGGCTCGTATGACGGACACCACAGCAATCCAATGGCAGGACATAAAGGCTAGGAGGCGGGACAGGACGTGACTGCGAGCGTAGCAGAGTACACAGTTCCCTCGGCTTGGTCTATGTCGGACCCTCACCCAAGATTTTGCCCTGATTTTAAGGGGGGGGGGAAGTGCGTGTTATACGCCGATAAATACAGTATTTCTACCAAGTAAAAAAAAAAAAAAAACACCTTGCATAAAATACACTGACATTAACCTTTGACTCTCACCATGACCTTTGACCCTAATTGGTAGATTGTAAGCTCTCAGGAGCAGAGCCTTTCCAACCCTTTTGTACCGATTTGTATTGTGACTGTACTGTCTCCCTTTTTATAATGTAAAGCGCAGCGCAAACGGTTGGCGCTATATAAATCCTGTATAGTAATAACAACTCTAACCCTGACACTGACTTGGATCCACTCCTGATCTAGCTATTTTATGTTTATTTCATTATTTTTAGTTTTACAATTTTCTCCTCTAGCAAGGAGATGTATTTATTTTTATTTTGACATGAAAAAAGGACACAAAGGGGGTAGGGAAAGTGATGCTCACCCCTAAATAATATAGTATGTGGAAGGGCTCCCCAATGGGGTTTTTAGGCAGCAAATTGGTGAAAGATTCAATGGAATGCACAGATGTAAAAAGTAAAAAAGTTTAATTGTAAAATAAGCTCTGGTATAGTATACACTAAAAAGCGTTTACACAAGGAGTATGCACCAAAATACATGACATCAATTAACATGAATGGTTAACATATAAGTCACGTAAATCCTGATGCGTTTCAACCCATATTGGGGTCTTCTTCGGAGGAGGTTGAGTAGTAGTGTAACAGAAAATGAATATATAAAAGTAAAACAATCTAGATAATTACCACTGAGTATTGTGGAACATGATAGTATTAGTGTATATAGTTACCCACTCACAGCGTGTAAACTTAATTGTCTCTAGACCAGAGTTGACTTAAATCCACAGAATGACCCCTGGAAGGACATTTTCACAGGGAGGGCAGACCCCCAAACGGTACCGCCCTTAACCCCTTCCTGCTGACTATACCCAGATATGCGGCCGCACAGAAGTGGACCTTTATCGGTACATATTTGCGTACCTGTCTTTGTGCTGGGACCGCTCGGCACAGCAAGCTCCCAGAGCAGAGATCAGACTCTCACCGGGAGCCTCAGGTTTACTTTTCCTTCTGAAAGGAGCCAAAGATGCATTGTATCTTTCTCTTCTTGAAGAAGATGTATGTGTGTATGTATGTATGTATGTATATATATATATATAAATATAAATTATACTAAAAAAAAATTAGGGTTTGCTCTAGTCAAGTGCCAGGCTTGGTGTTGGGCCTAGTTCACACTTGCATTGTAAGCAGGCATTTGAGGGGTGTTTTTTTTAACTGCTTAAACGCTTATGCAGTTGTAAATATGGACAGCGCACAGTGCTGTTCAGTTTCTAAACCTGAAGTTTTAGCTTTGTTTCAAAATTGATGCTTCATGTCGAGTTTAAAAGAAGTTAAAGCACTTTAACTCCTTCCATTCAGGTCTATGGTAACGCATTGCAACCACGCCAGCATGCAATTGCGGTGCGGTAGAACATTACAGTTAATAACGCGCCAAAAACGCATGTCAAACGTAGGGTGTTTGGCGGAGCATTTTCAACGCTCATTAAAAAGGAAGTAAACGCTGATGGGTATTCCTTCCTCTTTGTTTTCCTGCAAAGGTAAAGCATAATGGGCTACTATGCATCGCATAGTAGCCCATTATGTGACACCTGCAGGTAAAGCCCGCAATGTCCCCGTCTTCCTCGCGAGTAGCGAGCGGCCATTCTTCACCTCTCGTCCTTCCTGGGCCATGAACTCTGGCTGTGTGAGTGGCCGGAGTGGTGTGACGTCACTCCTGCGCATGTGCGCAGGAGCCTTTACTCACGGCATAACCCGAGTTAGAAACGGCACATCGTGACCTAACTCTGGCGCATGCGCAGAACAAATCGCCATATGGCGATTTTCAAATATCTCCTAGACCAGTGATGGCGAACCTCGGCACCCCAGATGTTTTGGAACTTCATTTCCCATGATGCTCAACTACACTGCAGAGTGCATGAGCATCAGGCATCAAATGTAGTCCCAAAACATCTGGGGTGCGGAGGTTCGCCTTCATTGTCCTAGACCGTGCAGGTCTGGGAGATATTTCAAGCACCTACAAGTAAGCCTTAATCTAGGCTTACCTGTAGGTTAAAGTGGTTGTAAAGGGTTTACAACCACTTTAAGGCTGGATTCACACTTGTGCGGTGCGAATTCCAGCTCTTATCTCTGCAAAGAGATAATGGAGCTGTTCAGCAGATCATCTCCGTTTTTAGCTGAGAATTTGGAGACGAGGGGGGAAGTGTATTGAGGAGAATGAGAGAAATCCTGATGAGAACTGAACACATCTGCGAATCAGATGCGAGATGCATGCCCATAGAAGATAATGGGCCTGAGCTGCACCGCAATGCTTAAAAAAAACGCACACTTTTTGTGAATGCATCGCACATATGTGAACCAGTCTCTTTTAAAATCAATGTATTTTATCATGTCATGCGAATTGGATGCGGTTTAAGCCGCACTTAATTTGCATAGGCCTGAACCCGGCCTAAATGCTTATCAAACGCCTTTAACAAAGGATTTCCCCCCTTTTTTTTTTTTTTTTTTTTTTTTTTTTTTTTTATATCCCACAAAAAAAAAGCAAAATGCATACCATTTGTGTCTGGGTAGAATTTTATTTTGAATTGTTTTTGGCAGTAGTTAATGGCAATAGCAATACATTATACAACTAAATTTAAAAAAAGTATTTTAAGCCAGTTTTCTATAATTTTTTTTTTTAGATATCTATAAATATTTACAACTAAAAAGCCAATTTTTGTCCGGGGGGGGGGGGGGGGGGGGGGGGGGGGGGGGATAGTTGTTTTGTTAACTTAATACAAGTTAAACTTTTTTATCTTTAGTAGGAATTTTGTAAAATTTGCTGTGTATTTATCTGCTAATCATGATTTTTAGCAAAAATATTGTTTTGATAAACATTTGTGTAAATATCGTGTAACATGTTCAGCATCTGCCTACTCTTCCCCCGATCTCTGTCCCTGTGACAGCAGGCCGAAGATCTTCTCCCCACACCCGCTGTCAGTTCAAAAAAGAGTGCAGGCATGTGGGGCAACGTTCACGAGACTGTGTCATTCATTCACAGGTCCCTGTGAATCAACTACAGTCAGCCTTTGCAGCCAATGGCTTTCTACCAGGGCATTGATGAGCGTTTAGGTAGTTTATTGAGCTTCCTGTCATCCAGTAACTGCCTGCCCATTTATTTTTATTTTTTTGGTTGGTTTGTAAAGGTGAACTTTAAAAAAAAAAAGCTGAGACAGGCTGTTGTAGAGGGATAACACAGGTATGGTATATGGTCAAGCTGGACTAAAACTATCAATACCTAAAATTCTTCTTTAGGCTGGGTTTACATATAGAGGTTGTCCGCTATTTGACCTTAAGTAATCGGCCAATTATTCTGCAAATTAGGCCTATTTGTTGCTGCTACAACATACCCGGCCCACAGGGCCGCCAGCAGTACTGACCAGGGCCCCGCTCTCCCTACAGCAGTATGTGAAATTTTGATCCTTCACCCACACCACCATAGCCTGTGTGGCAGTCGGACCCTATAGAAGAGAAGAAAAGTTTCACTAGCATCACACAAAGCGTCCATCCCTCCAGTCTCCAACGCTTCCCCACACATGCCCAGCACCATCCATCCCTTCATTTCCACAATGTATCCCCACCCACACCTAGCACCATCCATCCCTCTCCACAATGCTTCCCATCCACGCCCAGCACCATTCATCTAGTCACCCACAATGTATCTCCACCCACGCCCAGCACCATCTATCCCTCCATTTCCACAATGTATCCCCACCCAGCACCATCCATCCCTCTCCAACGCATACCCAGCCACCTCTCTGTACCCACCTCCTTTTAAAATGACTAGGATTGTATTTTTTTTTTATATATATAATTTACAGTCCTGATGATGGCTAAAAATACATCAAACCCAGTATGGCAGTATTTCAGTGCGCCAACATCAGGGAGGACGAATATCAGGGAAGTGGAGGTGGTGGACTTTCAGATGATTCCAGATGTTTGTGGTTTTTTTTTTTTTTTTTTTCCTTTTTTCTGCTCCCATGATCAGCAATATCTGCTAGAAATTGCTGAGCATGGGAGCAGAAATAGTTTTAGCTGATCTCCTTGCAGGCTGATTATCAGTGCAACTACCAACCACTTGGAAAAATGGATAGCAGGATACAAAAAACACAGAGGCAGCGCTCAATGGGAATAGCATTAAAACTTTTATAGTCTTCAAGTAGGTAACAAAATAAATATTGCACTGTAGATAAATCAATGTAGCTACATAAACTGTAAAAATGGTGCGAGTAATACCAAACGGTAGCAAAAGCAGTCATAAAAACATGTAGCCAAGTATAAAAATGTGTGCAAGGATACCACTGCTGAATCCAGATGAGGAGGGGTTAACATCAGTCTGTCGGCATGTAGATGTCCCATGAAGGGAACTATCACAACTCCCAGTGGATGGCTGTAGAATCCCAGGTTGATAGAGGGAAGGGATAGAGGGAAGTGTAACAGCCCTTGCGTGTGGCAGATAGTACGGTCCCGCCGGCATGCAGATATGAAGGCACAGCAAAGGAGCCCTTCAGATGGACACGGCAAGCCCCGCCGGTGTCCGTGACGTCACCGGATCTCCGACGGAACTCCCTGAAGGCCCGGAAGCCAGCGGTGCACTTGTGCACTGCTTGTACCTCAAAAACAGAAGAATGGATCTGCAGGAAAGAGGTGTACCTTTCGACAGCCGTATTGTCAGTCTAGGGGAGGGAGTGTTAGATGCACTAGCAGATTTAAATACACTAATAAATTGAAGCCAACCTCGAGCTAATAGGTTATAAACGGTTACGGCAAACTTTTTTTTTTTTTTTTTGGAGAAAGATTTTGCATGAATAGACTGATCATTGTAAGCACCCCTGACCATGGTAAATGTTTTAGCCCTATCCTTAACTCTACAGTTTGGTAAAAAAAAAAATCTTTTGGTCTTGCAGGTATGGCTATTTTGGAAAGAATCCAACGGTGGTGAAGCTGTTGGTGTGTAATGTTGATGGATGTCTGACGGACGGGCGAGTCTACGTGAATCAGGAACATGAATTGATCTCCTACAGTCTGCGAGATGTAGATGGAATC
This sequence comes from Rana kukunoris, assembly GCA_029574335.1. Taxonomy (NCBI): domain Eukaryota; kingdom Metazoa; phylum Chordata; class Amphibia; order Anura; family Ranidae; genus Rana; species Rana kukunoris. The sequence continues at coordinate 420,665,255 of CM056051.1, read as the reverse complement.
CGAATGTTGCTAGACAAAGATGTACAGGTATGCCAGACCTAAAGGAGGGAGAGGAGGTGCCAAGGCAATCGCAATATATATTTGCAATATATGCAAAAAAGTTTGACACTGGAATGATTCTATAGGCAAATTGTATATCCCATTCTGAGTGAGACCTACAATTCATTCCTAGAACAAGCTAATCACAGGCTCCATCAGGCAGATCTGGTTACTTACACGATTTTTACTGTAGCTGGTTATTAAAGAGGACGTAACCCCCAGGGACAACTTACACCTACAGGTAAGCCTAGATTAAGGCTTACCTGTAGGTGCTTGCAATATCAGAGACCTACACGGTCTGGGAGATATTTGCAATTTCCCAGAGTGACAACTTCAACGGCGCATTCGCCGTCTTGAAAGGGCACGCTGTGCTGGTTCAAGCCGGGGTCATTCCGTGAAAGGCGGCTCCCACGGGAGTGACGTCGCGCAACTCCGGCCAGTCAAAGAGCAGGAGTTTGCGGCCCGGGAAGAAGAGGGGTGAAGAATGGCCGCTCCCTGCCAGCGTGGAAGACTGTGACACCGCCGGCTTCTACTGCAGGTAAGTGTAACATAATGGGCTACTATAGTAGTCCCTCTATCTTTCCCTGCAAAGGTAAAGCATAATGAAGTAAACCCCATTAGGGTTTACTGTACTTCCTCTTTAAAAGAGAAGTATGGGTTTCCTGTTTTCTTGGGATTCATACTTGCCTCGGTGGATGGAGCATCAGGCCGATGCTCCATCTGTCCCCCGGGGTCTGTGCACTGTGAACCGAGCCACCGAACATCGCCACTGGCTCAGTCCCCCTGTCAGTCAGTCTCTTTCCTCTCTGATTCTCCACGATCATTGGAGAGCACAGTGGAGGGTCAGGGAGAGGCTGTCTCGGCGGCTCGCTGATACGCTTAGACTGGCATCAATCAGGGCAGCTGGCGGATCCCGACTTGGAAGTTGTGATGACGCACTGCCCCGACATGGCAGTGACGTCATCGGAGAGCGGACTTCAGAGAGTGAACTTCCTGTGACCCGCTGAAAACGGGTCACAGGAGTGCAAAATGAATTGCACTCCTGTGACCCAGAGGAGAAGTCCAGCCTAAAAAGCTTAGGCTGGACTTTACCTTTAATGTGTTTGGGGAAAAATATCCTCTAATATTATTCCTTTTATGCATTGAAATCCCAAGCAGTGTTTTCCGCCCTACCTGGTTCTTTCTGTAGAACGGCTGCTCTCTAATTCATGGAGAGGGGTTATGAGCAGGTAAGGATTATGGATATAAGTGGAGGGGATGTGTATTATAGTCCACTGGGGGAGAATTGGCAACACTGCTTGAGTGAGTCGGCTTACTGTATAAAGTTAGGAGCTTGCTAGATTTCTGGCAGATCCTCAAGTTTCATTTTCGTATTTCAAGTGTGTGTGTGTGTGTGTGTGTGTGTGTGTGTGTGTGTGTTTTGTTTTTTGTTATTTATTGCACTTTAAAGAGCAAATGCATTTCCAGATTGAGTGGACACTTGTTCCCCTCTAGCTGGATTGTGTGGTTGGCTGAGTATATTAGACAATGTGTCCTGGTGGTTCCTGTCAAATGTTTTCCTTGTGGCTTTGGTGACAAGGGTGTAAATGTAAAAAAAATGAGTTATAAACAGTCTCTCTGATTTCATTCAGGTCCGTCTCCTCTCCGAGCGAGACATCAGTCCAGTGTTGGTGTCCAATCTGAATCTGCCATGTTTGATTGAAGGAAACGTGACAAATAAGAAGGAGGTGGTGGAGAAATGGATGGGCAAGTTGGGCCTCTCTTCCTGGAGCCATGTAGCCTATATGGGTAAGTATCATTCCCCCTAAAGCTGCATGGTTTTGCTTTTAGCTTTGGACGGTGCATGCTTTATACAGAACTGTGTTTGTGACATCTGGTGGCTTCCTGCAGCCTCTTTATCTGTTTTTCTTCTGGCTGTCTCGGCCATTGCTGTTGATCACCCTAGGCACTGGCTTCCTGCATAGTGTTCCCGTAATATGGACACTGCTAGAATGGACAGTCTGACCCAGTAGTACCCAGTGGGGTTATTTCAACCACCTGCTCTATGTATATATCTCCTGCCAAAATTCCCCCAAAGTAGTTTGAATCTACTCCTCCCACTAGGGTGCATTTCTCATGTGCGGCCCTCAATATCACCAATACACACACACATACAATTCAGTGAATTTTAACCACTTACGGACTGCCTAACGCTGATATACGTCTGCAGAATGGCACGGCTGGGCACAATCACGTACATGTACATGATTGTTAAATGCCCAGTCGCGGGTGCGTGCCCGCGACCCGGTCCAAAGCTCCGCGGACCCGATTGCCGCCGGAGTCCCGCGATCGGTCCCCTCGGTCACACGTCCAGTTCCGCCCACCTACAGTTAGAAACACATATGGGTTAACTCCCAAAGTGCAATTGTCATTTTCACAGTAAAGAACCATGCATTTTTATAGCACTTTTTGCTGTGAAAATGACAATGGTCCCAAAAATGTGTCAAAATTGTCCGATGTGTCCGCCATAATGTCGCAGTCACGAAAAAAATGTGTTAATCGCCAGGATTAGTAGTAAAAAAAAAATAATAAAAATGTAATAAAACTGTAATAAAACTATCCCCCATTTTGTAAACCCTATACATTTTGCGCAAACCAATCGATAAACGCTTATTGCGTTTTTTTTTACCAAAAATATGTAGAAGAATACGTATCTGCCTAAACTGAAGAAAAGTTTTCTTTTGGGAGCCATGTTGCAATTGTCAGTTAAAGCGACGCAGTGCCGAATTGCAAAAAGTGGCCTGGTCCTTTACCTGCATATTGGTCCGGGTCTTAAGTGGTTAAGAGACCACAGACCTGCAACAGGATATAGCCAAAGACCACAGACATTATGCAAGAGATGGTCAGATTGTAGACCTGGTACAGGAGATATTCTGAGACCATGAACATACTATAGGAGTTGTTGGAGATTGGGGACATGCCTCAAATGGCCGTCAGACTGAAGACCTATTACATGAGACTGCTAGAAATCATCATTACTATAACACGGCAACACAGATTGGTGTCTGCATGGGCCCCGAGGACCACACAAAAAGTGCCAAAGGGCCACAAGTTGAGCATTAAGGATATCGATTGCTTAAAAAACACTTTCCTCAAAAATGGGCAATTTGTGTAGGGCTGCAACTAACGATTATAAATAACCAGCTATATGGTTAGGGAACAAAATATGTATTCCAGTTTTTCAGAATAACATCCAATATATATGTACACTGTTAGGCCGCGTGTACACGATCGAATTTGTCTGCTGAAACTGGTCCAACGGACCAGTTCAGCGGACAAATCCGATCGTGTGTATGGGCTAGCGGACATGTCTGACCGGCGAACAAATTTTAAAGCATGCTTTAAAATTTGTCCGCCGGCGACATGTCCGTCGGTTAGTACACTAACCAGCGGACACATCTGCCCGCACAAGCGTCGTATGGATGCGACGCATGCGTGGAAGTTTTTTACTTCCTGGTGCGGTGACGTGGCAGCGTCAACGTCACCGCCACGTCGCGCGCTGTCTGCCGGCTGGGATTTTGATCCGATGGTGTGTACACGCCATCGGACCAAAATCCGATGAGACATGTCCGCTCTAAACTGTCCGGACAAGTTTGAGCGGACATATCTCATCGTGTGTACGCGGCCTTAGAGGTTAGTTCTGGTACAGAGCAGCCCCGATTCTCCTCTTCATGGGCACTTCTGGCTCCTCCTGCCTTCAGAGTGCCCCTATAGCAAGCGGCAAAGTAGTATGAAGTGCCTCTATAGCAAGGTAAAATAATTCTGCCTTTTATAACCCCTAAGTGATTCTTAAAGGTAAAAGCAGCTGAAAATTTGTGTCGAGTGAGTGCTATAGATTAGCAGAGAGCTGATCTATTCACAGCTCAGCTCTGCACATTTCTTCCACTTTCTAAAGAATATAGCAAGCTAAAGACAGAAGATTTACATGTAAAACTTATATAGGTAGATTTATATCATTTAAGGCTGATTATTACACTGGGTATATGTGAGGGTTTACATCCACTTCAATGCATAGAATGCATTAAAGGGGTTGTAAAGGTGACCAGCAGTCACGTGAGCGCCGGAGACGCTCTGAGATAAAAATAGAAATTGGCATTGTTTTTATACAGCACAGGAAAACATCTAATTTTCTAACCGCGGGCATAGTATACATACAAAATGTTTTTTATAACGGCAGGGGCAGACACTGTCACTAGCCAACAGGCAGTGAAGGGGGAGAGCAGAGCTACGAATGCAGGTAAACTGACCACGATGTCAGGGCTCAGCAGCCATGATACACCGAAGTCGGGTTACAGGGGGGGAGGTCATAGCCAGGTATTTTAGGTTTTACAAGGAGGGGCCCAAATGATGCAGCACACGCACTGTGCTTTAGCGCATTCTTTAAGGGAACTGGATCAATTATTATTTTTTTTTTAATAGGGTAAGAAACACCAAGTCATTTATGCAATCGTTAATCAGTTTTAGCATCCATTTTATTAGTGAATGAATGAGCAGTGGCAAGGAAAATACTAGGTGCAAAGCCATCCAATTCGTATATCTGCTTGCTTTTCCAGTTTCTAGATATACTCTCACAACATCCTCTGTGCCAGTGCCATCTCTTTCCAAAACCACTTGTCCTCACATTCCTCATCTTCATTCCTCAAGTAAACCCTCTCTGCTGGAGCGAGGTTCAGTTCACAGGGCATATATCCATCACAGCACTCCACCAGAAGCAGGAATTTAGCTTGGCTGCAACCTCTGTTTCCAGACATACTGTTGCTGCCGCCTCCTTCTACTGGGGAATGATTGCCGAGCCGCTGCATCTCCACACACGGTGGCCAACTGTCTCTAGACAAAAAAAAACACACAGCTTGCAATTACCAAACCTTAAAGCGGATGTCCCATTAAAAAAAGTATATTAAAAGCCAGCAGCTACAGATACTGCAGCTGCTGACTTTTAATATTAGGACACTTACCTGTCCTGGAGTCCAGCGGCGTCCGCAGCAAAGGACGAGCGTTCGCTCGTCTCTCTGCTGTTCCCCCCTCCATCCATGGTGAGGGAACCAGGAAGTGAAGCGCTCCAGCTTCACTGCCCGTTTCCCTACGGCGCATGCGCGAGTCGCGCTGCGCCCGCCGATTGGCTCCCGCTGTGTGCTGGGAGCCGAGAGTTCCCAGCACACAACGGGGGCGACAGCATGTCGCAAAAAAACCCGACTTTTGCCCGAGACTGCGGACCGGAAGTGGGTGCAGATACCTGTCTTTAGACAGGTATCTGCACCCCCCTCCCCCCTGAAAGGTGTCAATTGTGACACCGGAGGGGGGGGGGGGGGGTTCCGATCAGCGGATCTTCACTTTAGGGTGGAGATCCGCTTTAAGCCCGGGTTCACACTGCTGTGATCTCAGAGATCACATGTGATCCGCACTGCAGTTGTATGGCTAAACTCGCATTGGATTCACACAGAAAATGGTGCAGGAACTTGTTCCCCCCCCCCCTAGAATCAGATCGCATGGGATAAAGGTTGGAAAAATGTTTTCTATAAAATGATAAAAAAAGATGGCCTATGTAAGCAACCGGTCTCATGGTGATTTTTCTGCACACGTTCTGCAAGAGCACAAAAAAAGGGGGGGGGGGGGGGGGTTTCACACCACACCGTGCAGATTTTTTTCTGCGCAGGAATCTGTAACGTGTGTGCAGTTTCTGCAGGGGGGGGGGGGAAAAACTGACATGACAACATTGGTGTGAATAGGGCACTTAACTGACACGCATGAAAACCGATGTCAACGTGCATGAAAACTGATGTGAAACGGATGTCTCTGCACGGTTTTCCCATCAGTTTTCATGCGCGTATGGTGTGATCCAGCCCTCAATGTTAAGTGGTTTGTCTCAACCTCCAACTGTCACTTTTGCTGGGATCTATTAAAGGGGTTGGAAAGATAAAAAAAAAATTCCCTAAATAGCTTCCTTTACCTTAATGCAGTCCTCCTTCACTTACCTCATCCTTCAATTTTTGCTTTTAAATGTCCTTTCTTCTGAGAAATCCTCACTTCCTGTTTTCCTGTCTGTAACTACACAACGTAATGCGAGGCTTTCCTGGTGTGGAGAAAGTCTTTTGATTGGGGAGGAGGCGAGCAGGCAAGTCAGGACGCTCTCTACTTTGCAGATAGAGAAAGTAGCTGTGTGTTAGAGGGCCTCCTGACACTCCTGCTTGCCCCCCTTCCTTCTCGAGAGGCTTTCTCCACACCAGGGCGAAAGCCTTGCCTTACTGTGTGTAGTTACAGACAGAAGAACAGGAAGTGAGGATTACTCAGAAGAAATAAGGACATTTAAAAGCAAAATGGAAGGATGAGGTAAGTGAAGGAGGACTGCATTAAGGTAAAGGAAGCTATTTAGGGAAAAAAAAATGGTACCTTTACAACCCCTTTAAGTTAAACCTTCTGCCTTTAGAACCACTTTAACTAGTTGTTGACCACCTCCTGTAGATTTACTCCTACAGGGCCTCCGCTATGTGCAGAATCGTGTGTTTGTGCATATAAAAATAATTCTGCATTTACAAGTATGCCTGGGTGTGCTGTGATTTTTGTCACCGCACATGCCGATCACCGGGTCCCAGTCAATGATTGACCACCGGCATTCAGTGATCGACTCTGAATGTCACCGAACAAAGCTCTGTCAATGTAAACAACTAGATCCCCAGTAAAAATGGCACGTACATACAAACACTTGTTAGGAACACATTTAACCCCTAAATCGCCTTGGATGTTAACCGATTTTTGCTCAGTGTCATTCGTACAGTGACAGTGTATAGTATTAGCACTGATCACTGTAAGATTGTCATTGGTGATGTCAGTATCAGTTAGTTTCCCCCAGAGTCAGTGTCAAATTGTAGCAGAATACATTTTGGCCACAATATATTAAAATATTTTGTTTTGTTTTTTTTTTTTTTGTTTTTTTTTATGTAATCAAAAAACCCAGTAGTGATCAAATGCCACAAAAAAAGCTCTATTTGTGTTAAAAAAAAGTTATTTACGTTTTGTTTAGGTTACAGTATTGCATGACCACGCAATTTAGCAAGTAGCTCAGTTAAAAGGCCTGGTCATGAAGGGGGTAAAACCTTTCAGAGCTAAAGTGGTTAAAATCTTCCTCCTGTCCAGGACTACATATCCCAAGAACCAATGCTCCTCACACAATAGCATTCATAAAGTCTCGGGCACTTAAAGCGGAGGTTCACCCTAAATATAAGCCCTCCCATGTGATCCAGCATACTGGCGTTTTTAATCCATGTACTTACTGTATTATGCTGAATTTTATTTTTTTTACCCCGCGGTGGACGGCGCCAGTATAGCGCGTCACATCTTACGAAAGTACCCGAAAAGGACTCGGGTAATCTTGGCGAAAATGCGGCGCCTGCGCACAGACCTAGGAGCTGACTGCGCAGGCTCCGTATTTCTCCGAGTCCTACGGCTATGGCGCGTCACGCCCTCCGAAAAACGCCGAAATAGGACTCGGAGAAATACGGCGCCTGCGCAGTCGGCTCCTAGGTCTGTGCGCAGGCGCCACATTTTCGCCGAGATTACCCGAGTTCTTTTCGGGTACTTTCGTAAGATGTGACGCGCTATACTGGCGCCGTCCACCGCGGGGTAAAAAAAATAAAATTCAGCATAATACAGTAAGTACATGGATTAAAAAAAAAAAAAACAGCATACTGGCGCTGACGCCAGTATGCTGGATCACATGGGAGGGCTTATATTTAGGGTGAACCTCCGCTTTAATGACATGTATGGTGTACTGAGCTGTATGTGTGCTGCACTGTATGTTCTGATCTGTAAACCAATAATGCATCCTGTATGCAGGCCAACTAATTGGCTGGCCAATTAATCGATTATGAAAATGGTTGACAATTATGTTGATTTTAGTTGTTTCAGCCCTAAATTTGTGTCTTCACTCCTCCCAAAATGTCCCCCCCCCCCCCCCACACACACACACACAATCATTTTGTAGCAAGGCCGTTTTGAACTCTCATATGCCATGACACATCAGCCCATGAAGGTAGGTGACCTCCTCCTAATTTATCTCTTTTCTAACTCCCAGGTTGCAGTTATTCTGATGTGGAGTGCCTGAAGCTGGCTGGGACTTGCGGAGTCCCTGCTGATGCTTGCACGGCGGCCAGGATGACGGACAGCTTTGTCTGCCAGCACGGAGGCGGCTATGGAGCCATTCAGGAGTTTGCTGATCACATTATCACTCTAATGGAGACCGGAAGATAAATGGAGCGGGTCATTCTCTGAGATTCTGCAGACGAAGTGTCAATGCTGCATAAAACAAAGTTTACATACGGACTGATTCTGTTCCAGGGCAATAACGAATGTCTCATGTGGACAGCGGTTTCTCCTTGTGAGGGATGGAGATTGATCCCGTCTCAGAAATGGTCTTTTCTACACAATACCAATGAACTTTTCATGCTGCTGATTCTGTTTTTGACTTTTATCGCCTGCTATGTGGCAGAATAAATCCTTCTTCTTCTTTTTTTTTTTTTTTTTTTTTTTTCTTCTATGTAAATCACAAACTTTTATTTCCCATCTGTTGTGTCAGATTTTAGGATGATTTTGTGTTCTATTTGTTTTACTTCTTACTTGGAGCGGGAAATTACCTGTTTTACATAGGAAGGATTTTTTTATACAAATTTGCTTGTTTGCCTTTGTCATTTTAATTGTCTATTTTAAAGGTTTACAAGCAAAAGTCAAGCCTAAGAAGGAATGGCAGGGTGCCTGATACCCATCTGTTTGGCTAGTGGGGAACCCTCTAGTGCACCCTTCTGAAACTGGCTTCACTTTGCTGCTGAAAGCTTAGCTCCCCTGCTTTCATGCCACCCCCCCCCCCCCCCCCCACCACCACCAATTTTACTGTGTCCAATACAAGTGTCTTGTAATCTTTTTTTATAGGTGAGGAGTGGCAGTCCAGGACAGGGAAACCAGGCCCAGAGCTGCACAGAAAACAATGTCTCGCCTTGTGGCATTTGCTTAGGTTTATTTTATTTTTCAGTTTAGCGCACCTTACAGTTTGGTTGCATAATTTATTATAGACCAATCCAAACTGCATCCAGTTCAGCCCTCGCACTACACAGTGGTACATTTTGTTAAAGATCAAAGCTAACCGACCGTGTCTGTGTATGGTTGGCTTATGGAACCTCCAGCCAGGTTCAGACTATTCCCTCATTTTCCAGTTTGCATCTTTGGCGGCTGTGGGGTGAAACAGAACTTTTTCTTGAAGGTAAATTAAACTTGTAGCGGTGCAGGAAGTGGTCACATGACATGGATTTAGGCTTTTGGCATGCATGACTGTGATTGATTGACTGACTGATATTTAAGAAGTAGGATGCAGACTCTCCCAAGGTCTTGAGCCATGATTATTTTGTTTACAAAACTTGGAATTGTTGGTACTTTGTACTAGGAAGTAATGCAATGGGCTGTTTTTTTAAATTATTATAATTGTTTCTGTTGTAATTATGGACATTTTTATGTACAAAAAAAGATTTATTATTTGGTGTTGATCTTAATTGCAATCAATGACTGCTTCATTATACAGCATAATAAATAACCATCCCGATAATGTCTGATTGTGTCCTTGCTTATTATTGGTAACATGTCTTTTAATCACTTGCTTACTGGGCACATATACCCCCCTCCTGACCAGGTGAAATTTCAGCTTCCGGCACTGCGTCGCTTTAACTGACAATTGTGTGGTCGTGCGACGTGGCTCCCAAACAAAATTGACGTCCTTTTTTTATTTTTTTTTCCACAAATAGAGCTTTCTTTTGGTGATATTTAATCACCTTTGTGGTTTTTATTTTTTGCGCTATAAACAAAAAAGCGACAATTTTGAAAAAAAATTCAATATTTTTTTACAAAAAAATGTTTTCTCAGTTTAGGCCAATATGTATTCTTCTACATATTTTTGGTTAAAAAAAACAAAAACGCAATAAGCGACTGGTTTGCGCAAAAGTTATAGCTCTTACAAAATAGGGGACAGAATTATTATTTTTTTTATTATTATTTTTTTTTTACTAGTAATGGCGGCGATCTGCAATTCTTATTGGGACCGCGACATTATGGCGGACACATCGGACACTTGACACAATTTTGGCGCCATTCACATTTATAAATATGCACTAATTACTGTATAAATGTGACTGGCATTGAAGGGGTTAACACTAGGGGGTGAGGGAGGGGTTAAATGTGTACCCTGCATTGTGTTCTAACTGGGGGGAGGGGGATGACTGGGGAAGGTGACCGATATGTGTCCTTATGTACAAGGGACACAGATCGGTCTCCCTGACAGGACATGATCTCTGTGTTTACACACAGAGATCCACGTCCTTGTCCCTGTAACCACTGATCGCGAGTGCCTGGCGGACATCGCGGCCGGCAGGCACGCGCATCGGCATCTCAGTGATGCGGCGGGCACGCGTGCGCCCCCCCAGTGGCTTGGAGGAGCCGTTTATGTAAAAAGACGGCGACCCGGAGAAGTAGAGCCACCCTGCAGCCGTACATAGTAGTACGGCCGCCGGGAAGTGGTTAAAAATGCTGGTTCTAGCTCCCATAGCATTCCTTTAGCTTTTAGACAAGCCCACTCAAAACAAAAGTTTGCTTTTACTGAGCAATGGCCGTTTCACTTTTTTATTTATATATATATATATATATATATATATATATATATATATATATATATATATACATATTAAAAAAATCTTGGCTCCTGTAATACATTGAAGCAAATTTAAGAATAGTCTTTGGCCTTTCCTCTGTTATCCCCTGTGGATCCTACCAGGATTTTCAACTGTTCTGTCACCTTTTTAAAGCAATATTCAACACAAAAAGAAAAATGTAATATACTGCAGCTTACCCATTACTTGGATGCACTTGCATTAGTAGATTCTATTTATTTATTTTTCCCACCTGTTGATCCTGATTTTATTTTTCAATTTCTTTTAAAGGGGTTGTAAAGGTACAATATTTTTTATTTATGTTTTCCTAAATAGCTTCCTTTACCTCAGTGCAGTCCTCCTTCACTTACCTCATCCTTTCGATTTTTGCTTTTAAATGTCCTTATTTCTTCTGAGAAATCCTCACTTCCTGTTTTGTCTAACTCCACACAGTAATGCAAGGCTTTCTCCCTGGTGTGGAGTGTTGTGCTCGCCCCCTCCCTTGGACTACAGGAGAGTCAGGAAGCTCTCTACATTGCAGATAGAGAAAGGAGCTGTGTTAGTGGGCGTCTTGACTGTCCCTGTATTCCAAGGGAGGGGGCGAGCACTACACTCCACACCAGGGAGAAAGCCTCGCATTACGGTGTGTAGTTACAGACAGAAGAACAGGAAGTGAGGATTTCTCAGAAGGAATAAGGACATTTAAAAGCAAAATGGAAGGATGAGGTAAGTGAAGGAGGACTGCACTAAGGTAAAGGAAGCTATTTAGGAAAAAAAAAAATGTACCTTTACAACCCCTTGTAACAGATCCCAGCAAAAGTGACAGTTGAGACAAACCACTTAACATTGAGGGCTGATCACACCATACGTGCATGAAAACTGATGGGAAAACCATGCAGATTTAATTTGCCGAGACATCCGTTTCACATCAGTTTTCATGCGTGTCAGTTAAAGTGGAAGTAAACCCACCTATGATTTTCAGGCAAGGAAGCTGCCATCTTGGCCTATGTTTAATCTTCAACTGCCATGATGCTGTCAGGTATGACACCAGCCATTGGATGGTTTGGCTGAGAGCACAACCAATGTGACAGTTTGCAATCCCGGCATGCCGGAAATGTAACTGCTTTTTGAAACTGTCACACCAATGTTGTCATGTCAGTTTTTTTTTTCCCCCCCCTGCAGAAAACTGCATACACGTTACAGATTCCTGCGCAGAAAAAATCTGCACGGTGTGATGTGAACAGGGCACACAGAGAACCCCCCCCCCCTTTTTTTTTTTTTTTTTGTGCTCTTGCAGAACGTGTGCAGAAAAACCACCATGAGACCGGTTGCTTACATAGGCCATATTTTTTTTTTTTTATCATTTTATATGAAAAATAATTCCAACCTTTATCCCATGCGATTTGATTCTAGTGGGGGGGGGGGGGCAAGTTCCTGCACCCTTTTCTGTGTGAATCCAATGCAAGTTTAGCCATACAACTGCAGTGCGGATCACATGTGATCTCTGAGATCACAGCAGTGTGAACGCGGGCTTAAGGTTTGGTAGTTGTGTGTGTGTGTTTTTTTTTTTTTGTTGTATTTTTGGTCTAGACACAGTTGGCCACCATGTGTGGATATGCAGCGTCTCTGCAATCATTTCCCAATAGAAGGAGGTGGCAGTAGCAGTATGTCGGGAAACGGAGGTTGCAGCCAAGCTAAACTCCTGCGTCTGGTGGAGTGCTGTGATGGATATATGCCCTGTGAACTGAGCCTTGCTCCAGCAGAGAGGGTTTACTTGAGGAATGAAGATGAGGAATGTGAGGACAAGTGGTTTTGGAAAGAGATGGCACTGGCACAGAGGATGTTGTGAGAGTATATCTAGAAACTGGAAAAGCAAGCAGATATATGAATTGGCTGGCTCTGCACCTAGTATTTTCCTTGCCACTGCTCAGTCATTCACTAATGAAATGGATGCTAAAACTGATTAACCATTGCATAAATGACTTGGTGTTTGTTACCCTAAAAAAAATTATCCAGTTTCCTTAAAGAATGCTCTACAGCACAGTGCTTGTGCTGCGTCATTTGGGCCCCTCCTTGTAAAACCTAAAATACCTGGCTGATCCTGCCTGGCTATGCCCTCCCCTCCTGTAACCTGACCACAGTGTATCATGGCTGCTGAGCCCTGACACCGTGGTCAGTTTATCTGCATTCGTAGCTCTGCTCTCCCCCTTCACTGCCTGTTGGCTAGTGACAGTGTCTGCCCCTGCTGCTATAAAAAACGCATTGTATGTAATATGTATACTATGCGCACGGTTATATAATGAGATGTTTTCCTGTGCTGTATAAAAACAATGCCAATTTCTATTTTTATCTCAGAGCGTCTCCGGCGCTCACGTGACTGCTGGTCTGTCTTCTCCTCCTGGCTGACGTCAGCAGGAGTCTAACAATCTATGTGTCTCCATATCTTTCAATATATAAGGTGCTGTACAAAACAACTAGTAATCCTCTTTACTCACTTTGCTATTGTCACACAACTGGGTGGACTCTGTGCCCATGAGCCCACCATTTTTAACCTCAGGCTCTGATCGTGTGCTTCAAAAAAAAAATCCATGGGTCCAGTGCCCTGCATGTAGGGTAGGGGGGTGGCACCCTTGAGCCCCTAATGGAGTGGCCACCAATGTATGTATCTATAATATAAGCAAAAATAAAAACCACAAATCTAATTATATTTTAATAATACACATAAGTGGGTATATTGAGCCCACAGCTGCGCATTCACCCTGGAGCTAATGGAAAACTACAGCTGTGGCCAAAAGTTTTTCAGAATGACACAAATATTAATTTTCACAAAATCTGCTGCCTCCGTTTTTATGAGAGCAATTTGCATATACTCCACAATGTTATGAAGAGTGATCAGATTAATTGCAATTAATTACAAAGTCCCCCTTTGCCATGAAAATTAACTTGATCCCATCAAAAACATTTCCACTGCATTTGTGAAGAAGGCTTCAGTGCACCCAAAAAAGTCCAGCAAGCACCAGGACCATGCCCTACAGTTGATTTAGCTGTGGGATCTGGCATCACAAGTGCAGAGCTTGCTCAGGAATGACAGCAGGCTGGTAATGAGGCGAAGACTTTTGGAGGATGGCCTGGTGTCAAGAAAGGCAGCACAAAAAAAGCCACTTCTGTCCAGGAAAAACATCAGGGACAGACTGATAATTTGATAAAAGGTAAAGGAATTGGACTCCTGAGGACTGGGGTAAAGTAATTTTCTCTGGTGAATACCCTTTCTGATTGTTTGGGGTAGAGGTCGACCGATATATTGGTCGATATTTGGCCTTTTTAAAGAAATCGCCATCGGCCGATTATTGTCCAACAATCAGCCTTTTTTTAGACATCTGAGGCAGGGGTGTGTTCGGTGTAAATCCCGCCCGTTTTTTCTTTTTTTTGACCCCCAGTAGAGGAAGTCCGCAGCTGCTGCCGCCGATTGGCTGCATTCTGGGCATTGTAGTCTGGAGGCCATAGAGGAAGTTAGCAGCGGTGGCCATCAATTGGCTGTTCCCGGCCGCACTGCATTCTGGGGATTGTAGTCTGGAGGCAGAGGAAGGCCGGGCAGCACATCAGGGGACGAATAACAGAAAATTGTACCATACTTACCGTAATTTTCTTTTCCTGGTGTCTATCCATGGCAGCATACCTGTGACAAGCTCCGCCTTGGCTCCTCCCTCAGGACTAGTGAATATTATAAAAGTAAAGGTTAGCGTAGCCCCCACATTCTCCGTAATATAGAATACCGAGGGTGGGAGCGTATGCTGCCATGGATAGGCACCAGGAAAAGAAAATTACGGTAAGTATGGTACAATTTTCTGTTTTCCTGGTGCCTCCATGGCAGCATACCTGTGACAAATAAATAGCTGAGACGGGTGGGATAATGCTTATAGTGAGGTTTTATTCAAAGAAGAGTCTAGCTAGAGGAAGAGGTAATGGCTAGCCGCAACGTGCGTCTGCCGAATTCCACGGATGAGAGAGCTCCTGGATCGACCCTATAGTGTTTTAGGAAGGTATGTTGTGAAGACCAGGTTGCTGCCCTACAGATGGTTTCAATCGACACGTTGGCTCTAGCCGCCCAAGAGGTCGACACTGATCTGGTGGAGTGCGCCCTTATGATTGAGGGAGGTTCCATACCCCTCGCCCTGTACGCCTTTTGAATGAGCTTTACAATCTATGAGGCGATTGTTCTTGATGAGGCTTCCTTACCCCTGTGTTTGCCCCAGGGGATTATGAGTAGCCGGGATGAATTTCTGAATGGTTCCGTGGTTTGTAGGTAGTATCTCAGAGTGGAGGAAACGTCCAGCTCGTGTAGAAAAGCTGGATCCTGGTCCGTGAAAGTTGGAAGTGTCCAGGGTTCCGAAATACTTGTTGTGGAGGCAACCTTGGGGATAAAACCCGGGACTGTCCTAAGTTCCACCCTGTCGGGGAAAAACAGGACATGGTCCTGATCTGCTCCTAGGGCTTGGAGTTCTGAAACCCTCCTGCCGGAGGTTATAGCTAACAGGAAAGTCAGTTTCAGGGTTAGGTTCCACAGAGAAATGGATTCCGAAGGAGCAAAAGGGTGGCCTGTGAGGGAATCCAGAACGACGGAGAGATCCCAGGTAGGGAAGACTCTCTTAGCTGGTGGCCGGATCTTTTTGACGGCTTTAAAGAATTGTATGATTAAAGGGTCTTCGGCCCACCTTCTATTGGTTGTTGCCGAAACTGCTGAAACTTGCACCTTCAAAGTACTTAGACCCAAGCCGAAGTCGAGGCCTGTTTGTAGAAACTCGAGGAGCTCAGCGGGTAGTGGTGATTCCGGGTTGAAACCTCTGTCCCTTGCGAAGGAACTGAACTTGTTCCAGACTCTGCTGTAAATGCTGCTTGTTGATGGTTTCCTTGCTTTGAGCAGGGTAGCGATGACCCCTGCGGAGCAGCCTAGGGACTGGAACCTCTGCCTTTCAGTCGCCAAAAGTGAAGATTCAGTCTCTGTGGGTTTGGGTGAACATGACGTCCCTGTGACAGAAGAAGAGGTGTTACTGGGACCTTGATAGGTGGCTGGGTGCTGAGGCATAGTGCCATAGGGAACCATGGGCGTTTCGGCCAGTACGGCAGGATTGCTATCACTGTTGTGGTTTCCCTCATCAGCCTCTATAGAAATTTTGGAATGAGTGGGCGAGGCGGAAAGGTGTAGGCTAGACCGTCCGGCCAGGGGGCTGAGAGGGCATCTACATCCTCCGCCTGTGGGTGAGGGAATCTTGAGACAAATCTCGGCAGTTTGGCGTTGTGAGCTGTTGCGAATAGGTCCAGTTTCGGGAGACCCCATTGATCTGTGATCCAATCGAAGGTCTTCTTGCTCAGCGACCATTCGTTGGCATCCACGAACCTGCGGGACAAGTGGTCTGCCCTCAGATTCAAACGACCGGGAGGTAGATTGCTCTCAGGTCTAGCAGATTCCTTTCAGCCCATAGCATAATAGGCTCTACTTCCCTTAGCAGGGTGCGGCTGTGTGTCCCACCCTGTCGGTGAATGTAGGATACTGCGGCTCTGTTGTCCATTCGGAGGAGCACTGGCTTCCCTGAGATTTTGAACTCTAGGGCTAGTAGCGCTAGGTAGGCTGCTCGGATCTCGAGGATGTTCGATACTAGGCCAGCTGTGTGAAAAGACCATCTCCCCTGCATCGAGATTTGGTCGCAATGTGCCCCCCAGCCCGCCGCACTGGCGCCTGTAGTAATCGTGGTCCAGTTTGCAGGACCTAGAGGGCGAGTTTTCAGAAGATTGTGCCGCGACATCCACCAATGTAGGCTCCTGATCATCAGACGCGTAAGGCGTATGGATAGTGATAGGTAGCGTCTGCTCCAGAGCCTGAGGAATCCTGTTTGGAAATATCTGAGGTGCCAATGCGCCCAGGGGACCATAGGTATGCACGATGCCCTATCAGGCTCAGGCAGCTCGAGGCCGTCATGCAGGTTCTCGAGTTTGCCCTCTTCATCTGCCGAATGATGGATGCTGCTTTCTGGAGCGGTAGGGACACTGTACCGTTTGCTGTGTTGAAAAGGGCGCCCAAAAAGACCATTTTCTGTGTAGGGACAAGCTGGATCTTCTCCAGGTTGATCTTCCAACCGAATTCCGTCAATGTCGATATTAGGGTATTCCTGTGTTCTATCAGCTGGACTGGGTTTTCCGCAAGTAGAAGGATATCGTCTAGATAGTGGTATACCCTGAGGCCTAGTTCTCTCAGGGGAGCTATAATGGCAATCAGTGTTTTTGTAAAGACTCGGGGGGATGTGCAAAGGCCAAAAGGGAGGCTTTGGAATTGGAGGTGTATTGGCCCCACCGCGAACCTGAGGTATCTTTGGAAAGGTGGGAGTATAGGGATGTGCAGATATGCATCTTGGAGATCCACCGACAACATCCAGTCTCCTGGTTGAATTGCACGAACTATTGTTTGTAGGGACTCCATCTTGAATTTTTCCAAGTGTATATGGCGGTTTAGTCTTTTCAAGTCTATCACAGGTCTCCACCCTCCGTTTTTCTTGGGAACCAGGAATAGGGTAGAATAGAAACCCGAAAATTTCTCGGATGGAGGGACTGGAATCACTGCGCGTTGATCCTGTAGTGATAGGAAGAATTGGTGTAAGGCCTCGGACTTCCGAGGGGACCCCGATATCTTTGTTTGGGTAAAGAAGTCCTTTGGGGGCTTGTCCAAAAAGGTCCAGAAGTGTCCATACTTGATTGTGGAAACCACCCAAGCGTCTTTGCACTTTTGTTCCCATATGTCTGCAAAGTACTTGAGCCTGGCGCCCACCGGGCCTTCTGGGCTAATTTGGCGTCAAAAAGGCTTTGACGCGTCTTGAGGCGTGGGTAAGGCCCTCTGGCTACGGGTCTTGAGGAACGTGGACTGGGTGCTTCTCCAGTTCTGCCTAAAGGCCCTGCCCTGTCTGGACTGCCTGAAGTCCTTATTTTTGAAGTGCTGGAACCTGGGACCGAATGCTCTAGTACGTCTGGGCCGCCTGTCTTGAGGCAGTAGGCCTGACTTCCCTCCCGTGACACGGGAAATGGCTTTGTCAAGTTTATCTCCGAACAAGGCTTTACCGTCGAAAAGGTATTCTGCACCAATTCTGTTTCGAGGCAATGTCCGCTGCCCAGGGTTTGAGCCACAAGGCTCGCTTGGCCATCACTGTGTGGAGCATTGATCTGGACGCGCAGCGAACTGAGTTGATTGCAGCTTCCCCAATGAAGTCTGCTGACATTTTTATTTAGTCTAGAGCCTTTATAATGTCCTCCTTGGGAACTTCTTGGCGGACCGCAGTCTCAATATTGTCCGTCCAGACTCGGAGGGCGTTGGACACGGAAGTCAGCGCTATAGCTGGTTTGCAGGCGTTGCCCGCCAATTGATACGCCTTCTTAAGGTCAAGGTCCAGGGGGGTAATAAGGGAACAGAGGTGAAGGCAACGCCTCTGTTCCAGGTGTGCGGTGTGTTACTGGCAAAGGGTCATGTTTTTGCCCTTCGCCAAGATGGCCGCTGCGAACTCTGAGCCGACCGCGCATGCGCGGACCGGCGACTCCAGGACCCGCCGGCCGCCGGCGCATGCGCAGGGACGGGAGGAAAAGCGAGGAAACCGTACGAAGGGAGGAGGGGGAACGTCTGCGGAGGACCGTGAGGGGAAGGAGATGGGAAAGAACGGGAGGATAAGGGGGAGATGGGGAAGAGGAAAAAGAAAAGAAGGTGGGGGGGAGCACAGGAAGCTGCTTGCCCTGGAACCACCCTGGCCAAAATGCCTAGCAAATAAAATATGCAGAAAGGACTCTTACTTAAGAGACAGTACCTGCTAGTCCCAAAAGATCCTACAGAAGGGACTCCCCACCTTTTCAGCGCGTTTAGCGGCCCAAGAGAGGGGACTGCGACCGGGAGAGGCTTGAACCCGGACGGAAGCTGCCGAATGCAGAAGGTAAGGACGTCCACTCCCTGAATTCACTGCCATGAGGTGTGAGGAAAAAAAGGAGAATGTGGGGGCTACGCTAACCTTTACTTTTATAATATTCACTAGTCCTGAGGGAGGAGCCAAGGCGGAGCTTGTCACAGGTATGCTGCCATGGAGGCACCAGGAAAGAGTGTTTTTTTGCCATGCGAGGGGACAGAATGGAGCCGGGAGCACTCCGCTGGTGGGCACTGAAGAGGTGGCAGTAATCGACAGCTCATCACTGGTGAGCTGGGCACTGTTGGGCACTTATGAGGTGGAAGTGATAGACAGCTTGACACTGATGAGGTGGAAGCTTGGCACTGGTGGGCACTGAATGACAGCTTGGCACTGGCGGGCACTGAATGACAGCTTGGCACTGGCGGGCACTGATGAGCTTGGCACTGGTGGGCACTGACGAGCTTGGCACTGGTGGGCACTGATGAGCTTGGCACTGGTGGGCACTGATGGACTTGGAACTGGTGGGCACTAAATGACAGCTTGGCACTGGTGGGCACTGAATGACAGCTTGGCACTGGTGGGCACTGAATGACAGCTTGGCACTGGTGGGCACTGATGGACTTGGCACTGGTGGGCACTGAATGACAGCTTGGCACTGGTGGGCACTGATGAGCTTGGCACAAATGGACTGGGCACTGGTGGGCACTGATGAGGTGGCAGTGATGGACAGCTTGGCATTGGTGGGCACTAAATGACAGCTTGGCACTAATGAGCTTGGCACTGGTGGGCACTGATGGACTTGGCACTGATGGACTTGGCACTGGTGGGCACTGAATGACAGCTTGGCACTGGTGGGCACTGATGAGCTTGGCACTGATGGACTGGGCACTGGTGGGCACTGATAAGGTGGCAGTGATGGACAGCTTGGCACTGGTGGGCACTGAATGACAGCTTGGTACTGAGCTGGGCACTGGTGAGGTGGCAGTGAATAACAGCTTGGCACTGGTGGGCTGCACTGGTGGACTTGGCCCTGGTGGGCTGCACTGATGGACACCAATGAGGTGGCACTGGTGGGCACCAATGAGGTGGCACTGACAGGCTGAACTGGTAGGCACTATTGAGGTGGCACTTATGGACTGCACTGGTGGGTACTGATGAGGTTTCACTGACCGGCACAAATGGACACTGATAGGCTGCACTGGTGGGCAGTAATGAGGTGGCACTGATGGGCACTGAATCTGATGAGGTTGCATTGACAGTCTGCTTTGGTGTGGACTAATGGATACTGATGGGCTGCACTATTGGGCACTGACAGGCTGCACTGATGGACACTGACAGGCTAAACTCGTTGGTACTAATGAGGTGGCAATGATGGGATACTGATAGGCTACACCCCACCTCTCCCCCCTAGATTTTCTGAGATGAAGGAAAACAAAAAAAAATTCGGCCTAAAATATCGGCCGCAAAAATCGGCAACATATATGGGCCATCGGCCTCCCCGATTTCTAAATATCGGCATTGGCATCGGCATTGGCATCGGCCAGAGAAAAACCCATATCGATCGACCTCTAGTTTGGGGATCCGTAAAAAACTTTGTCCGGAGAAGAAAAGGTAAGCGCTACCATCAGTCCTGTGTCATGCCAACAGTAAAGCATCCTGAGACCACTCGTGTGTGGGGTTGCTTCTCGGCCAAGGGAGTGGGCTCACTCACAATTTTGCTTAAGAACACAGCCATGAATAAAGAATGGGACAAAAACATCCTCCAATAGCAACTTCTCCCACCCATCCAAGAATAGTTTGGTGACGAACACGGAGCTCCGTGGAAACTGGAAGTTCACAAGGATAAACGACCCTCTCTCACAGTGTTGTGTTCATTAACGAAAACCGAGTTGATTTTCTGCATTGTTTTTGTTGGTGGACAAAAATGTGGCATACTTTTCATTTTGTTTGCCCAGTGGACTATTGGGTCTCTACTTCCAAGTTTGGAAAATATTTACTTGAGCTGAGAGCTGTTACAAATCTTGGCCATATTTTGTTCTCCACGCTCTCCTTAGGCCGCGTACACACGATCAAATCTGTCTGCTGAAAACGGTCTGCCAGATTCGTTTGTGTGTACGGGCGAGCAGACGGATTTGGCCAGCCGACAGATTTTAAAGCATGGGTCTTCAAACTATGGCCCTCCAGTTGTTCAGGAACTACAATTCCCATCATGCCTAGTCATGTCTGTGAATGTCAGTGTGTTACAATGCCTCATGGGATGTGTAGTTCTACAACATCTGGAGGGCCGTAGTTTGAGGATCCCTGTTTTAAAGCATGCTTTGAAATCTGTCTGCTGGGAATCCGTCCGCCCGACATGTCTGCTGGTTAGTACGCTAACCAGCAGACATATCTGCTCACACATGCGTCAAATGGATTTGACGCATGCGCGGAAGTGTTTTACTTCCTGGTGCAGTGACGTGGCGGCGTCAACGTCACCGCCACGTCATCGCCACGTCACCGCCACGTCACTGCGCTGTCTGCCGGCGGGGATTTTGGTTTGATCGCGTGTACACGATCAAACCAATACATCCCAGCAGACAGATCTGTTCAAATCGGTCTGTCCCAGGGCCGGCCTTTGGGGTGTGCGAGCTGTGCGGCCACACGGGGCGCCATGGGCAACAGGGGTGCCATGTGGCCATCCAGAGGCGTACTAAGGGGGTACCACACACTGGGTACCACACACTGGGAGGGTGTCAGACCGGCACCCCCCTCCGCGATTGTATTACACCCGTGGTGGTAGCACTGCGGGTTTAGGCAGCGGCACACTGGCACAGGCAGGGAGAGGCGAGCTAGCTACAGTGGCGAGGAGGAGGGGGTGCATGGTGACACCGCTGCACCTACCACCCCCTCCTCTTGCAGCCACAAACTGCCTGTCTGTGCGATCCTAGATGTCACACAGGCACAGCCGAGTGAAGCCGTCTCCCCCTCTTCTCTGTTTATGTGTAAACAGGGGGAGGGGACCTGCTGTGCATGTGCCGCCACGCTGATCTGGGGTACTGAAGGGGGGGCTGCACTGACTGGGGGGCTACACTGAACGAGGGGCTACACTGAAGGGGGGCTGCACTGAATGAGGGGGGCTACACTGAATGGGGGGCTGCACTGAATGCGGGGGGCTGCACTGAACGAGGGGGGGACTACTCTGAAGGGGGGGCTACTCTGAAGGGAGGGCTACACTGAAGGGGGGTCTGCACTGAATGGGGGGTCTGCATTGAAGGGGTGGATACACTGAAGGGGGTCTGCGTAACATGCAGGGGGTCCAGAGCTGTAGGGTTCTGTGTAATGTACAGTAGGTGACTGGGATATTGTGTCAATCTCGCTCCCTTTCTCGGCGAGATTGAGCACTTGCGAGCCCCATCGCGGGAGCCAGCGCCGAGCTGGCTTGCCGAGATGGAGACAAAGCCGCCATAGAAGCGACAGGGATCCGACGCGGATTCCCGCCAATTCTACACGTGGGCGGAGTTTGTTATGAATCCTGAGAAGGAAGTCCCCGCCGGATTTTAAATAAAAATCCGGCATGGGTTCCCCCCTCAGGAGCATAACGGGCCCTTAGGTCTGGTATGGGTTGTAAGGAGACCCCCCCTACGCTGAAAAAAAACCCCCACAATCCATACCAGACCCGTATCCAAAGCACGCCGGCCGGCCGGTCAGGAAGGGAGTGGGGGCGAGCACTACGCCCCCCCACCCCAGAGCACCCTGTCACCATGTTGATGAGGACAGGGCCCCTTCCCGACAACCCTGGCCGTTGGTTGTGGGAGTATGCGGGCGGGAGGCTTATCGGAATCTGGAAGCCCCCTTTAATAAGGGGGTCCCCCAGATACCGGCCCCCCACCCTAAGTGAATGAGTATGGGGCATTGTACCCCTACCCATTCACCTGGAGGCAAAGTGTAAACACAAATAAACCACACAGGGTATTGAAATATTTTATTAGTTGGCCGCCGGGGGGGGTGTGTATGATCGCTTTTATAAAAGCGCCCCCCTCCGGCGGGCTTCTGCGGGGGGGTAGGTGCCGCTGTTCTTCGCCGCCGTCTGGTTCTCTTCCGCCGCCGGGGGGGCGCTTTGATAAAAAGCGCCCACCACCCGGCGGGCTTCCTTCGACATCTTTGGCGGCGGGGGGGGGTCTTCTCCCACTCTCCGGGGTCTTCTCCCACTCTCCGGGGTCTTCTCCCGCTCTCCGGGGGTCTTTTCCGGCTCTCCGGGGGTCTTCTCTGCTCTCCGGGGGTCTTCTCCGCTCTCCGGTGTCTTCTTCTTCTTCTTCAGGACTCGCCGCCGCTATCTTCGTGTGTTAGCTCAATTACTAGCGGCGGCCAGTCCCCTCTTCTGTGACGTCGTCTTCTTCTTCTCTTCTCCAGATGTTGACGCAACGCTTCCTTCCGCTGTTATGGCGGGCGCGCGGCTCGCAGCGAGTTATATAGGCCTGTCTTGTGACGTCGCAGTCCCATCATGCTCCGGTAGGTACCACGTGGGTAGGTAGCACCCATACCGGCCCCCACTTAGGGTGGGGGCCGGTATCTGGGGGCCCCCTTATTAAAGGGGGCTTCCAGATTCCGATAAGCCTCCCGCCCGCATACCCCGACAACCAACGGCCAGGGTTGTCGGGAAGGGGCCCTGTCCTCGTCAACATGGGGACATGGTGCTCTGGGGTGGGGGGCCTGCCCCAGAGCACCTGACCCCCCCATGTTGAGGGCATGCTGCCCGGTACGGCTCAGGAGGAGGGGGCACTCGCTCACCCCCACTCCCTTCCTGACCGGCCGGCGTGCTTTGGATACGGGTCTGGTATGGATTGTGGGGGGACCCCCACGCCGTTTTTTCGGCGTAGGGGGGGGGTCTCCTTACAACCCATACCAGACCTAAGGGCCCGTTATGCTCCTGAGGGGGGAACCCATGCCGGATTTTTATTTAAAATCCGGCGGGGACTTCCTTCTCAGGATTCATAACAAACTCCGCCCACGTGTAGAATTGACGCACTCGCTGGAATGTGCTTTTACTATTCCAGCGAGTGCGAGATGTCGGCAGCCTGTCGCCGAGAATCAGCGCAATGCTGTCGTGCTAAAAACACATTCTCGGCGGCAGGCACTGTAAAGGGGTCCAGTGATGCAGGGTGCTGTGTAGTGTAAAGGAGTCCAGATGTGCAGGGTGCTGTGTAATGTAAAGGGGTGCAGAGATCCCGGGTGCTGTGTAATGTAAAGTTAAATTAAAACAAATTATTTGTTACAAATATTTTTTTCCTCTTTGTGTATGTTTAGGTGACCAGGGGGTGAGGGGTGAAGATGGGGGGGCACCACAGGATTAGCTTGCACAGGGCGCCTGAACACCTAAGGCCCACCCTGAGTGTACCCACAGTTTTGTGAATGCTACCTGCGGTTTCCCATGGATTTCTGTTATGTCCCGCTGCACCCTCATTGTAGCCAAACCTCAGGGGGCAGTGTGAAAGCACCCTAAATGTCCTGTCTAATGGACAATACAGTATATAGATACTGTGTGTGTATGCATGAGTGTTTGAGCTTTGGGATGCACACCCTAATGCAATAGGCTACGCCTATGATCAGAAGTCAAGTGTTCCCCACCCTCCCTTATATCACAATGTGCCCCCCCTTCTCTTTGTGCTGCTGCCAGGAAGAAGCTGAAGGGTGGAGCTGGGCAGTAGAAAGTGCAGGGCCTGGAGGAGGACCAGAGGAGTCCTGGAACTCAATTACCAGAATATGCTAAATGTTGAGACCAGGGGAGGCAAAGATGAGAAAGTGCTGCAGCTGCACAGAGAGGTGCAGGATATGTAGAAGGAATTCTGTCTTCCTTTCTGCTGCCAACTCATGGGAAGAGGGGGGGCTGGCTCTGGCTGAGGAGTTCTGGACGGGGGATACATAGGTAAGCCGAGGGCGAGGGGTGAGAGGTAGATGAGGGATACAGAGGCGTGTTGTGGATTGGGGGGTACAGAGGTGGACGGGGGATACAGGTGAGCCGTGGGTGAGGGGTACTGAGGTGGACGGGGCACCAGAGGTGAGCTGTGGATTAAGGGGGGGGGGGCTCAGAGGTGAGCTGTGGTTGAGGGATCAGAGGAAAGCAAACCGGTGTGTAGAGGTGACCAATAGACGGTTACTTTGGGGGGAGGATATGCAAGTACTGCCCCTTGTGCTGATTTTTTTCTGTGCCCTGTATGATACAAAGACCTCGCAGTACACACTCCCATACCTGTGTGTGTTTGTTTTCTAGAATGTTGAGGTGGAGAGCAAATTTGCATGGGTGGGGGGAAATGTTTGCCCCAATCAATATTAAAGACGGCCCTGTATGCTATGGTCGTTTTTTTTCCCGCTTTACACATATGATATGTAGTGCCCCCTTACTTTCAGAAGGGACTCTATTTGTAAATTTAGTGGGGTGAGAGACTTATTTGCTCTCACCCAGGTTGATTTGTGTTAAATTGGGCTGCTGTCAACCCTGAATTATCCTGTGGGTTATTCTGTGCTCCAGGGATGCAATTCCATCTCTGGGTGGCAGGTGGCGCCAGAGGAATTCAGGCAGAGCCACTTTTCCCCCAGCAGCCAATTGGAGGAGTGTTTCCCCTCGCGGGGCATGCTGGGGGAGGGTATATCTGTGACAGACGCTATTTTTCGGGGTTCTTCGCGGGTTCCTGGTTCCAGGTGCCGGGTGTGCGCACCTTCGGGGTGTGCGCACGTCACAGGCCCCACCACTATGGCCTACCTGGCCGGGGCCCGTGCTACGCGGAGTTCCCTACTCTGGGCTCTCATGGCTCAGAGCAACTGAGTTGCCGAGGGGCCCAAGTGACTTACTGGGTCCCCCTACTTCAAAAGGACTTGACTGAAAAGATACGCTCTATTGCTCTCAAGTATCGGATCTGTGGCAGAGGCCTTTACTAATTTACTAGAGCCAAGTCGGTGGCAGAGACTTGTTCCTTCTCAGCATTCTCAGTGACACTCTGGCTGTCAGGCCTGTGGGAGAGGCCTGTCCAGGTGCACTGCACCCACTCCGGCGGGATTGGTGGCGGGAGAAAAAAATATACTCTAGAAGCAGGACTGCTTCGGTTCGTTATCCATAGCCTGACTCTGCAAAGTTATTCTCTTCACCAACCTATCCTGTCTACCTCAAGTTGATTGTTGGTCGATGTTGGACCAAAAATAAAGCACATAAAAATGCTCTCACAAGTTGCTACCATCAATTTCCCTAGACACATCAAAGGTAACTTAACTTATGCCGATCCCACATCTAACCAGCGGCTTCTGAGGGGGTATTGCTGCAGATATATAACCTGGCGGAGTTCTGACTGAGGACGTGCATCCCTGATGACAGGCAGAAGTGCCTGAAGCACCTTCCATACAAACAATGAGGCTACTGATGTTCCATTACATTCACTAAAACCTATTTTAGCCACCTCAAATCGGGGTAAAAATGATCTGGCAAGTCCCCCACTTTACAGCACAGGTTGGAATAACCTATTATTCACAGCTCTGCACATTTTTATAGTCATTTTGATGTATTCCACCATAGTATAGTGCTAGCAGCTAATTTTCAAATTCAGGCCCAAGCGTGAAGAGATCTTTTTGACCAATATTATATATGAGAAGATATGGCACTAGGGGGCATCATCTCAATATATACTAATCCTATATCAAGTAACTTGCGAGACTGGATGATGAATGTGTGCAGTCCTAGACCAACTGCTGCAGGAGGTGACTGGGCCTTTTGGAGTGACAGTGTTTGCGAAGACATCTCCTTCTTGTATGCTTTTCCTTTGAGCATGCATTCTCTCCCACAGATCAGGGGTGGGGACGGTGGAAGCCAGGCACATCAATTGCTTTTATCTTTAGTGCGATATAAGATGGATCTTTATCTTTCTGGAACTAACACAACAAAAAAACATTTTCCAGTCCTGAAGAAGTGGAAAGAAATCTGTGAAACGTGTAGACTGTTTTGTACTTTGTGTCTTTGAATTACACAGTATATTTGTTCATACTACAATAGAAAGTTTTATCGCCTTGTAATGAAAATTTGGGGGGGGGTACTTTTTACGTTTTGAATGCAATAAATTATATAACTTTTAATTTATATGTTTGTGATAATTATGAACTTGAGTGTATCCCTAGGTGGGCATATTTAAATTCCCATTCACAAGTTACATGAGTAGTATGATTAGTAACATTGTGCATCGCATTGAGGCAGGTAAGGAGGAGTAACACAGTGGATAAATTAAAGGAGGCATTAGGAGAACCATTGAGAATGTTGTAAAACAGGAGTAGGCAACCTCGGCCCTCTAGCTGTTTTTAAACTACAAGTCCCATGGGACATTGCAAGACCCTGACAATCACAGGCATGACTCCTAAAGGAAGAGGCATGATGGGATTTGTAGTTTCACAGCTGGAGGGTCGAGGTTGCCTACCCCTGTTGTAAAGCAAGTACTAGGGTAACAGTACTTAATTCAAAGCAGGTATGAGGAGTAACAGTAGATAATGTAAAGCATGCATGATTAGTAACATAGTGTACAATTTAAAAGGAAACATTAAGAGTACCATAGTGGATAAAACAAAGGTGTATTTGCTTTTAGCTCTATCTCAAGCTAAAAACAACTTTTCTAATTCTTACAATTTTCTTGTACCTTCACCCCCCCCCCTCCCCCATTAGGATGACCACATTTTCAAACTACCATTCAGGGACACCCCCCTTCCCAAAAATCAGATTGTGCTGTAACGAACCACAGCACAATGATTGGACACAAGAGGCGGGATTTATGATTTCCCCAATCACAAGCAGCAGGCAGGATTGTGCTCCTTCAGGCAGCGGTGATGTGGCAGCCTTTTTTGGGGGCATCAAATTGGCCGGGGGGGGCTGTGTCAGTTTCATTCCGGGACACTGTATTGTCCTGGAATGAAGGTGCCCGGGACAGACCTGCAAAATTCGGGACTGTCCCGGGCAATCCGGGACACGTGGTCACCCTAACCCCCATTCCTTGCAGTGGAGGATTCCACCTACCTCAGGTCTGTTATGAAATGGACGAGTCAACCCAATACTGTAAGAACATAAAGTCGTTTATTGAAAGAAATAAAACATGAATTTCTAAGATACAAAATACACAACAAAGAATGCAGAATCAAGTTTCTCCCCTGAGGCCACCAACAAATCTTCCACCTATCTGCAGATCCTTCCATAGATGAACAGATGATGATTAAAGATCAGTTCTGTTGCCCTGGGGAATGTCGCTTAGATAAATCGTATCTTAATCTTTCCTATTTACAATGCGACTAAAGTGTTTGACTCTGTCATGGTCATCCCACAATCAGAAAAGTGCAAAATATCAGTCACCACCAATAAGAATCTACTGCCACCTTGTGGTGCTGGCTGGCAGGGAAATTGCCAATGAGAGCGTCTCTTTAAAAAAAAAAAAGCGTGCAGCAACTCACAGCAAATAATAAGTGTCAAACTTCCATTGTTCTGGTGAAAATCTCACACAGATGATGTTTTTTCTTATTGCTTAACACAGATGCCTCTGGCAGTTTCTTTACATTACATGATGCACAACTAAACCCAAGCGTAAACATGTAATATATTGCAGCTACCAGTCCTTAGATATGATGGCTACATTTGTTTAATTTTTTTAGTAATCCCCCCCTTTACTTTCACCTGGTGATTCTGCCAATACCACACTTCCTGTCCTAGGGTGACAATACCCACTCATTGTACCGTGTCTATAGTGGGGCAGCATGGTCACCCTTGGATGGAACCACAGAACATCTCCCCCATCCCATGACACATTAGAAAAGTGTTTGTAGCCCAGAACTAGCAGGAAACAATGTAACTGATAACAGTGAATCACAGGAAGTTTTTAGCTCAAAAGATTTCTGGCAGGACCAACAATGTTTACCGAACAGATAAATATAAAAGTCGAAAAGTGTTTTGTTCCAACAGACCGAAAAAGTCACATCAAAATAGAGGAAACAGCTGGGCTTGTTTTACCACGTGCTGAAAGCTGCGCTAAGCGCGCGTCCACCATAAACTATATGATTTTGAGGTATTGAAATCACCTTCTAAGGCATCAGAAAGGCTGCTTTTACACCTGTGCAATGCGTTTACTGCATGTTTTGGTGCAGCTATCACACAACATCATAGGACAGTCCATTCACTTAGCTCATATACCTTTTTTGGGCAGCGAGCCAAGTGTATTTTGTGATGTGCAACAAAATTACAGACTGCTACCCATGTTTGGAGTGCTAATATTAGACGAGAAATAATGGCAGTGCAAGTGTGATGCATGCTTGCCGCATTTTTTCACGCGTTTCCAGAAACACGCATGAAGGTGTGAATGCAGCCTTAGAGAAATCATGCTTTCTGAAGAAGTCTCATTTCTCTTCTGGTTATGGTCATGTGGTCACTGAAGAAGGGCATGACAGTTGCTGATTGGCTGTCTCTTTCCTATCTGTCTGAGCCTCCTCAGCAGAGATCATGTGACCTGCGTCGGAGGAGAGAAGACAAGCATGTGACATCTGTTACCTCCAAAGCATACAGAGGTTGTACGGCACTTTGCATTTTAGGATAAGGTGACCAGATTTTTTAAATGAAATCCAGGGACATATTTTTTCTTTTCTTTACTAGTAATGGCGGCAATCAGCGACTCTCTGCCCATCGCCGCTCCCGCCTCACAGCCTCTCAAGCCTTATGCCGCGTACACACAGTCGTTTTTTGCGATGAAAAAAAACGACGTTTTGAAAAACGACACAAAAAATTCAAGCATGTTGGAATTTTTTTTGGTCGTTTTTTTGAAGACAAAAAACGACGTTTTGCCCACACACGATCAATTTAAATGACGTTTTTTTAAAACATCGTTTTATTTCCTCGCAAAAAACGACCGTGTGTACGCGGCATTACTCTTTGGGCCCCGGCTACTACTGGATGGGGAGCGAAGGAAGATCACTCCGCCAGGGAAGGCAAGGAGATAGGCAGGTGGCTGGCCGGGATTTGAGCCAAGGCAGAAGAACATGCGAGTGGAGCTGAATGGACATGCACCCGAAGCTGAAGAAATATTCCCTCCACTCTGACCAGCACATGATCATCAGAAATGGGCACAGATAATGGGAAAAATACAACCCCCCTATGCTAGTAGGCATGGCGGAGCGGGGGGTGTAATTCCAATTTTTCTATTAGAATTCTGTACTGACTGTCTTTGAAATTGCCCCTGCCCCCTATTAAATCCAATCTGGGGACAAAACCAGGGACAGACTTGGTCCGGGGACAGTGTCCTCAATCAGGGGACTGTCCCCTGAAACTGGGGATGTCTGGTCACCCTATTTTAGGAACCTGTTTCTGGTTGCCAAATTCAACAGAGATTTAGCAAAGTGTTACTAAAAATGCTCCCTTTGTACTCCATAAATATAAAATTATTATTCTAAACATCTTCAGTGTAAAATATTTCATGAGAATATTCTAGAACGGAAATTATAGAAGTTTTAAGACAGTGTTGAATGCCATTTATGGATTTAAATCTAAAGGGCATGGATGACTCGCTTCTGGGCAGACATATAGTGCCACCTTGTGGATCCACTGGAGAATACAGTAAATCCACCACTTGGCCCGTTAATAAAAACCTGTCTATATTCTGCATCGATTTGAACCCTTTTTTACAACAGCAATAAAAACAACCCAGAGAGATCTACACAAAGACAGATTTTGCAAATTTATGTATAGACTCTATCTGCCAATATGCCGCATCCTAAACCAGCTGTTATTTAGTAATATGAGTGGATAAGTGACAGGATCTTTTTGCAAGATGACAATTATCTCTCCCTTTTACATTTTATTTTTCAGCTATTTTTGGACAGCTTTTTGATGTTAAGATTTCCTTTCATGTTTTCACATATTTAGGAAACATAGGTAAAATGTTCCATCAGAACTGAAGTGGTGAGACAGCTGTCCATGTTTATAAAGATGCCCCCAGGGTTTATGCTAGGTGGCCACTCAAGCTTAGACGTGTCATTTGGTCATCCGGCTGTTACATCTTAGGGCTGTGGCCACCATTGTTAACTGGTAAACTCTGCGGAGTCCCACTACAGGGTGGAGGAATCCTTTAATTGTCCATGCATCTGCCTTGTTTTTGACCTTTCCTGTGCCAGTCTGTCTGGTATGGAGGAAGTCTCTCAGTAACAATACAGTCTGAACTGTGACCGATGGACTCAGTTCTCGTAGTGGATGCGTTTGGCAAGACAGCTGGTATTCATCTTGGTGTTGTAGAGCTCCTCAAACAGTCTGTTCTGCTTGGTGGAGAAATACTGTTTCCAGTCCCCGACAGTCCCTGTGACAGGAGAGAAATCAGGGGTTACACAAAATAAAAGGTTGCCCCAACTAAATATCATATTTCAGTTACAGGTGGAGTCTATTGAGCCTTTCTTCCATTTCAAACGCAAGGGGTGAGATGGTCTCGCCATGATTTTCATTGTTCTCACCCATTTTTGATGTACATGGAAATGCGTACATGTTTACAGCAATCACTAGACTTAAAATGATTGTAAACTGTTACATACAGCTAAGCCTATAATAAAGTTTACCTGTAGGTACTGTAAATATCTGATAAACATGCACAGTTTAGGAGATAATTTACCATATAGGTTTGCGTCAACGTCATTGGCGCATGAGCACCAAGTTAAAAACCGTCTCGATCATGCCATTTCTAAAGGGCCTGTGCCATCATTGTGTAGCGCCCTGCTCCTGTTGACCAGGCGCCTTTTTTCTAAATTCAGTGGGATATCTGCCCAAAGCTAAGATGGCAACGGGAGGAAACGCTGAATATAAGTATATATTCCGGACAGAATCACAGCGGAGCGGCGGTGGGACACCAGAACCGTGAGTTTAGCACAGCAGTGCTATTACACATTTAAATAGCGCAAAAACAAAAAACAAAAATGTGTGTGGGCGATCCGCTTTAAGGGGCAGACACCATTATTTTCGCTCTCTCACCTCGTGGCCACTCTGGCCTAAGGTATGCGACAGCTCCTCTTCTGCCTCGGGGCCTGCTGGCCCTAGGATTCGTTACTGGATGTAGGCCCAGAAGCTATCTGGAGCCTACTGGTTCGAGGGTGGTCCTGTGCTGTCTGTCCTGCAAGAAGTAGCCGAGCAATTGAAGGAATCATCCTGGAAAGGACACAGCTACAGAGGTAACATGTCGGTCCCAAATCTAACCAGCGGCTCTTTTGGGGGTAGCGCTGCAATTTTTATATAATTTGTTACTTTGTTTTACTTGTACACATTTTGATATTAATTGACATTTAGAAAAAAAATTGTATTTGATTTTTATTTAACTCTTTATACTCCTAATTGATGCTGTTAAATTAATAGTAACAGCTGTGACTTCCTGTTGGGCTATTTAACCACTTGCTTACTGGGCACATATACCCCCCTCCTGCCCAGGTGAAATTTCAGCTTCCGGCACTGCGTCGCTTTAACTGACAACTGCGCGGTCGTGCAACGTGGCTCCCAAACAAAATTGATGTCCCTTTTTCCCCACAAGTAGAGCTTTCTTTTGGTGGTATTTGATCGCCTGTGCGGTTTTTATTTTTGGCTATAAACAAAAAAGGGCGACAATTTTGAAAAAAAAAATACAATATTTTTTACTTGTTGCTATAATAAATATCCCAATTTAAAAAAAAATAAAAAATATGTTCTCAGTTTAGGGCGATACGTATTCTTCTACATATTTTTGGTAAAAAAAAAAATCTCAAGCGACTGGTTTGCGCAAAAGTTATAGCGCCTACAAAATAGGGGACATAATAATTTTTTTTTTTTTACTAGAAATGGCGGCGATCTGCGATTTTTATTGGGACTGCGACGTTATGGCGGACACATCGGACACTTTTGGCACCATTCACATTTATACTGCGATCAGTGCTATAAATATGCACCAATTACTGTATAAATGTGACTGGCATTGAAGGGGTTAACACTAGGGGGTGATGAAGGGGTTCAATGTATTCCCTACATAGTGTTCTAACTGTGGGGGGAGGGGGGGTGACCGATCTGTGTCCCTATGTACAAGGAACACAGATCGGTCTCCTCCTCTCCAGAGACAGGACACTGTCTCGGTGTAAAACGGCAATGAGAGATGATCTCATATGTTTACGAATGAGATCATCTCTCATTCGCCGCACAGATCGCACCGCAAACGGCCACTCTGATTGACCGTTCGCGGCAATCTGTGATTGGCTGTGTCCAAAGGGAGAGTGGCAAAGGACAGCCACTGATTTCTGCCCCAGGAAGACTGAGAACTGAGCAATCAGTGGTCATGTGATCGCTCAGCCCTTGGGCTTAGAGCTGGTGGGGGACAGAGCCAGCTCCAATGCTGCACCAAGTGAGTATGTGTAAAGGAGGGGGGGACTGCGCTATTAAAAATAAATAAAAACAAATGGACCAATCCAAAAGCAGCAGCTAAATGTGGGATATACACAGACCATGAATAGATAGGAAAAAACCCACCTTTCCGGAAGATCATTTTGCGGTTAGAAGTCAGAGAGCAGACGGTGTGATTTGGGTCACTTATTTCGTTCTCTGCACTGTTCTTCATCTCGGAAAAAGAGGTTTTCTTGCAGATTTCGTGGATTTCATTGTCATTAATGTTTATTCCCAAATAAGAGCTGATTGCCCTCACTGATTTAAAGGGATTCTGAGAGGAAGGAGAAAACATGTTAAGGGTGGAGTAACACAGGCGCTAGTTCGACAGTTTTCTCGGTGAAAAGTGTACACACGCCCGGTTTTCTTGGCAGAATACGTCTCCCATCAAGTTTGATGGATTCTGCCGAGAAAACCAGTCGTGTGTACGCGGCCTGACCGTTTACTAGCAGTCACTCTGAATAATATTGTTAAAAGTACAATTTGCGTTTTGTCTTACTGGATACAGACAAAGTTGTATCCAGTTTGAAAAATCATCCAATCAGGGAGTGCCAAATCACAGATATAATAATATGTTGTAGAATACTGATACATATCTACTAATCAAGAGATAATTGGACAAACCTTTTTCATGGATTCATAGTAGAGGAAGAGAGTCCCCATCTCATTCTGGTGCTCCTCCCAGCTCAGGATGTGGTCGAACCAGGATCCGTATACAACTGTGACACACACAGAAAGATCAGTTACACGAGGAGGGAAAGATGAGGGAAACTGTAGATTAATTTAATAGCAGATCATCTTATTGTACTAGGAGCTCATCGTCACCAGTGACAATCTGCTTGTGGACATGCTGCAACCAGACAGGCCAACCAACCAGCCTTGGTAGGAATAGCAGAGGGGGAGTATTGTAGACATGTGAAATTTGTTTCATTTCGCGTTAGTTTAACGAATTTTGAAAAATTTGTCAATTCGTAAATATCTGAATTAACGAAAACCCATTTAATAAATTGTTGAATATTCCCAAAATGTGAAAATCTAAAATAACAATCCTGTATAATAATAACCAACTAATTATAGGTATTGGAATTTTCTTTCAAATTTGGCTGTTAGTGAACGTAACAAATTTATCCAAAGTTATGAATTATTTGAAATAACGAATGCCAGATCTAAGCGAATGGAAGGCAAATTAATAATAAGATATAACAATAATAATAAAAACGTTATTATTACGTTTCATTTGTTTAGATGCAGCATTTGTCATTTCGTATTTGTTACATTCACTAACAGCCACATTTGAAAGGAAATTACAATACCTATAATTTAATAGTTAGTCATTTCTTTCAAATTTTTGGATTTTCTTTATTTTTGAATTTATGAATTGCAATCATAACGAATGATCCGAAAAATGGAACGAAAACAAACACATTTTTTGGCAGTGCACATGTCTAGAGTATTGATTGTCAAGTGACTGATCCTAGACAGCACCATTAGGCCTCCAAGATTGGACAACACACACACTTTAGAAAAAAAATCCAGAAGCATTTACAGTTTATTGCACAAGTGAGAGTTTTACCTACTGTGTGTCCCCTCCTGCCTCAGAAAATTTGAGAACCAGGTCTCAATATTTTGCTGGTGGAAATTCCGACAGCAAAAGTCATTGGACTTTGGACTTTTGTTGTCGGAATTTCCGATCGTGTGTACGCGACAGTGTTTTTCAGCTTTTCACTATTTACATGTTTTCACCAGTTTATATGTCAAGAATTTAATCTTCATTTAACAGCGCAGCTTATTTTTATTTCTGTGCAGGCCAGTCAAGTTCCTCCACCCCAAACTTGGTCATCCATGTCTTTATGGACCTTACTTTGTGCACTGGTGCACAGTCATGTTGGAACACGAAGAGGACACCCCCAAACTGTTCGCACAAAGTTGGGAGCATGAAATTGTCCAAAATGTCTTGGTATGCTGATACCTTAAGAGTTCGTTTCACTGGATCTAAGGGGCCAAGCCCAATCCCCTAAAACAAAAACAAACAAAAAAAACCCACATCGAAATTCCCCCTCCACCAAATGATTTGGATCAGTGCACAAAGCAAGGTCCATAAAGACATGGATGAGCGAGTTTGGGATGGAGGAAATTGACTGGCCTGCACAGAGTCCCGACTTCAACCTGATAGAACACCTTTGGGATAAATTAGAGACCGAGCCAGGCCTTCTTGTGCCTGACCTCACAAATGCACTTCTGGAAGAATGGTCAAGCATTCCCATAGACACACTTCAAAACCTTGTCGACAGCTTTCCCACACCTAATGACTGGAAGCTGAAATATAATACATTTCCTTACTAAATTCAGATACACTTGTGAACATGTATAATAATTAAATATGATAAAATTCTGTTTTGTGGGGACACTCTTTTAATGTTGGCTGCCCTCCTTGACTTTTGGCACACATTTTGGTTTGCGTATTCGTTTTGAATTTTTACTTATGAACATGTGCAGGAGAGAGAACACATTCCTAAAAGTCATTTAAGGTTATTGGCTGAGTATACACAGTTAGATTTTATTGTTCAATTGGCGGGCTGAATGATAAATTTCCACACTAGTGATGTGGATAGAGGAATAGTGGGTCTCCGCTGTGAGAATACATTGAGCAGTGGCTGCAGGTGCAAAGCGGAGTATGTTTTCCAGTGTCTTTCTTCGATGAAAGTTGATCTAATGATCGACATTTGTCTAAACAGGGAAGGACACACACACACACAGGGCCGTCTTGATAGCATCATGGGCCCCTGGAGAAAGTAATGCTCTGGGGCCCCTACAATGGTGACAGTGCAGGTAAACCGACATTAACCGCTTGCCGACCGCCCGCCGTCATATTATTGCGGGATGGCGGCACTCCTGGGCGAGAACCCGTAGCTATACGTCTGCTTTAAAGCGGCCGCTAGGGGGCGCGTGCGCCCCCCCCGAGTCCCGTGCCCGGCGGGTACGATCACCGCCGGGCACCCGCGATTGCTCGTTACAGAGCGGGGAACGGGAGCTATGTGTGTAAACACATAGCTCTCGTTCCTGTCAGCGGACGAAACGCTGATTTTCTGTTAGTAATACATAATGTATAGTAATACAATGCATTTTTATAGCTATAAAAATGCCAATGGCCCCAAAAATGTGTCAAAAGTGTCCGAAGTGCCCGCCATAATGTCACAGTACTGAAAAAAAATGCTGATCGCCGCCATTACTAGTGAAAAATAAAAATTAATAAAAATGCCTTAAAACGACCCCCTATTTTGTAAACGCTATAACTTTTGCGCAAACCAATCAATAAACGCTTATTGCGATTTTTTTTACGAAAATATGTAAAATGGATATTTATTATAGCAAAAAGTAAAAAATATTGCATTTTTTTCAAAATTGTCGCTCTATTTTTGTTTATAGCGCAAAAAATAAAAACCACAGAGATAATCAAATACCACCAAAAGAAAGCTCTAATTTGTGGGGAAAAAAAAAAAAGGACGCCAATTTTGTTTGGAAGCCACGTCGCACGACCGCGCAATTGTCAGTTAAAGTGACGCAGTGCCGAATCACAAAAAGTGCTCTGGTCATTGGACAGCAATATGGTCCGGGGCTAAAGTGGTTAAGTAGGTAGGAGGATGACTGCTTCCCCTTTGGATCTATCACTCTTGGTGCTATCATGGGGCCCCCCCAATTTCGGGGGAACATGGGCTCAAGGACCAGCTGCTTTGGGGAAAGTGCAGGGGCCCCCTTGCAACTGTACCCAGTTTATGTGGTAAATTTTTCTCTGACTGCTGGTCTTGATTATTAGCCTCCAATACTGATTAGTACTCTCCAATTCTAATTATTATTTCTCCCATATTGATTATTACCCACCAATACCTTCCAGTACTAATTATTACCTCTCAAATGTTGAGTATTACACTACAATACCAATGATTACCTCCCCAATATTGATTATTACCGCTCCCAAATTACATTTTTACCTCTCTAATACAAATACTTTTTATTTCCAATACTGAATATTAACTCTCCAATACGGATTATTACCTCCGCCATCTAGATAGGCAGATTATCAGTATCTGACGTATCCTCACCTACATTCAGACCATTACATAACATCAATCGTTTTATCAACAGGAGACTGCGGAAATGAGGCGTAACGACGGTCAAAGTCAGGACCACGTTACTATCAGTGTCCTTTAGACAGTCGCTCAGCACCCAAATCTTATATAAACAGGGAACAAACACTGCTGTCCTAGGAGCATTAAGTACCAGCTGTTATCTTTATAGTGCTCCACTTTCAGAATCATAAAATTACAGGGGAAATCAGAGACGTCGATAGGCAATTTAAATCTGATTTATAACACAAAAATGTATTGGCAGCACTTCATAACCGCACTGTAACGCCAGCGGGTGGAATTCCCAGACGGGAAGTCACAGAGCCCCTGTTATTCTAATTAATGGGGGTGGAGCTGCTATTTTACCCATGGCTGCTGCTAAAGTCATGGAGCCCTTGATATTGCTTCTGAGCAGGGCCCTCCTATTCCTCCTGTATTGAACTGTATTTTGAATTGTACTGTCGCCCTTTTATTGTAAAGCGCTGCATTAAATGTTGGCACTCTATAAATCCTGTATAATAATATTATTAGCTCCACCCTCTAAATATTGAGGGTAGCAGACTGGTACTGTGCGCAATGCGGCCCCCACAAAAAACAGCTGTGACCCTGAGAAATGCTGGTCTCCCCTCACTGCACCCCCAAAAACATCATTGTGTTTATCACACATAAGGGTGCCGATTTACTGAAGAATCAAAGAATGTACTCTGCAAAGTGGATGCAGCTTAATGAACAAGGTGAATCAGACTTCACCCGAAGACAGAAAGTTGAGGGAAAAATCTTTCAAAAAAAGGACACATACCAAATAAATATAAGCCTTATAGGGGGTTTAACCCTTTTATACATTATTCAAAAGAAAGCCATAAATATGAGGTCCTTGTACCTCCTCCCATATATACACACATAGAGAATATATAAAATATATCTCTGAAGCTAGAACAGAAATAGGCATTTTCGGTCACCTTGTCCATGCAGGAACATATCGAAGTAGGTGCTCCACATGTCAATAGTGGGCAGGTTGGGGTTGTCTCTGTAGTAATGGAATAAGGAGACGGCTGTGTCTTTGGGGTTACGGATGATGTAGATGGCCTGGAATGTTAAGTTGCAGTCTTATTATCATGGACATTTACATAATAACACCAATATACGACCTAATTAATCCTTAGCATCAAAAAAATTATATATATATATATATATATATATATATATATATATATATATTTTTTTTTTTTTTTATTCCTTAGATATTATGTGACATCTAAGGCTCCTTTCACACGTGTGAGATGACAAAGTCACACGACTTGCATCGCGACTTTGATCTGACTTTACATTCTCTGTACCAAAGTCGCATCAAAAGTCGGACCAAAGTAGTGCAGGAACCTTTTCTGAAGTAGCAGTGACTTCAGTAGTAAGGGCTCTCACATACATTAAAACGGAAGTCCACCCAAATTTTTTATTTATTTTTTAAAGCCAGCAGCTACAAATACTGCAGCTGCTGACTTTCAAAAATGGACACTTGCCTGTCCAGTGTGCTTGTGACATCGGCAGCCAAGGCAGAGCAATCGCTCGTCTCTCGGCTGCCCCTGTCGCCATCCTCGATGAGGGAATCAGGAAGAGAAGCGTTGTGGCCTCACTGCCCCCTTCCCTACTGCAAATGCACGAGCCGTGCGGCGCACCCTCACTGGTCCCCGCTGTCTCCTGGGACCAGTGTGTTTCCCAGAAGACAGGGGGGGGGGGGTGACACGAAGGGGCGTGACTCCCGCGGAAGTCTATTCCCGGAAGTGGGTGCAAATACTTGTATTCTACAGGTATCTGCACTCCCCTCCCCCTGAAAGGTGCCAAATTTGACGAGGGGGGGTTCCGAAAAGCGGAGGTTCACGTTAAGTTTCAAATGTTGGATCCCAAATCATAGAAGTGTGAAAGGAGCCTTAGTGGTACAGCGGTCACTAGAACCTTCACTGAAATTTTGAAAATTGTCAGGGGTTTTTAAAACACATTTACTTCTAGATATTTGTAATTCTTTAACAGAAACTCAACAAAATAATTGTGCAGTTCTATTTATTGTGTCAGCTAATACTAAACATCTTAGGAGGATGGTTCTTCATTGGCCAGAAGAGATGACATGACTCCCACGCATACGCAAGGTGGTCATTCATACTGACACATTGGCACTTTGTCTAGGATGTATATAGAGTTGTTCACGTGCAGCTCGGTGTACATTTAATAGAAGAAGATTGTGAACAGGCAGGTGAGATTACGGCTGCAGGGTATAAGGGGGTATGGGCTAGAAGGTTTCAGCTATGATAGCTGGCATCAGCACAAATACTTTGGATTAAATATAAGTACTGTCCCTTGTGCTAATTTTTATAACCTAAAGTTTAGCTGAACTTTAAAGATATGATTTTGAGTTGTGTTACCCATAATGACATAGTGGATGTTTTCATACTCCTCTGAAATTTTCATCTTCATGAATCTTTGCCTCTATATAAGCAACTAGACATTAAGGCTGGGTTCACACTGTGTGCGGACACAGCTCACAGCAGGGGTCCAGTGCATGTGTCCCTGTTCTCCATTTCAGAGACGAATTAGGCATGAATTTGGACCTAAAAACTGAGCCAAAAAACACACTGGGCCCCTGTGCAAAGCACTCCGTGACCTCCCCGGAGAAGTGTGAACCGACTCCTTTGAGATCCAGTCATAGTCTCCTATCATGCGAATTGGATCCGAGAAACCCGTATCCAATTTACATCAGGTATGAACCCAGCCTAAAGCTTTCACTGCGGTGGAGCCGGTGCCGAACTTATGTGCATCTACATATAATACCCTGCATGTCTCACCTTGCACTTCTTGGTCTTGAAGTCTTGGGGCAGCATGTTGTAGCCGAGGTGTGTTGGGATTATCCTCTTGGTGGTGATGTTGTTTAGTTCTTCCAGTTTGGAGATGTCTCCAAATTCGATGGGCGAGGTGAGGGTGACCTTTGAATTGTAGAGGTGCTTCATGATCTCAGCAAGCCAGTGAGTACCTAGGTGACCAATAGTTAATAATAAGTATCACCTACTGTAGGGTTCATTTATGAAAACTGTGCAAAATCTGGTGCAGCATTTCCGATAATCCAATCACAATTGTATCTTACTATGCCCCCAATAAACACCCAACACCATTTTTATCGCATCTCTTCCAAGTGGTTAACGCTCATAAGTTTGGTACGGTCATCCTATGTGGAGATTCTAACGATACCGTTTTCCCCTTCCTAGACAAATCTCCACCAGGTCCTACTCATGGTGCATCAAAGTTAACTTTCCAACATTTACTTACTACACATAGCGTGGTGGATACCTGACGGGATCACTAATCACACCAGTAGACGCTATACTCATTACTCATACCAACTCGGGCCCTTCTAAAAAAAAAAAAAAAAAAAATCTGGTGCAGCTGTGCATAGAAATAAATCAACTTCCATTTTTTGTTTTTGTTTTAGTTAAAGCTTGATCGAACAAGCTTAAAGGAGTTGTAAAGGAAAACATTTTTTTGCCTAAAATTAATGTCTGCAAGGTAGCCAGACAGAATAGTGTAATGAGTCTTAACAAACGAGTAA
Organism: Rana kukunoris; assembly: GCA_029574335.1. NCBI lineage: Eukaryota > Metazoa > Chordata > Amphibia > Anura > Ranidae > Rana > Rana kukunoris. The sequence continues at coordinate 420,624,435 of CM056051.1, read as the reverse complement.
ATACCTATTAAATTCCTTCATCTATATCACCTCCGGCGTTCTAGTTTCTGTTCTCTCATTCACTTCCTGGTTTGCATCACTTGTTCATGTATGAACTACATTTCCCAGTATGAATTGAGGCACGCCCAGTATTTCACACCTCCTTGAAGTCTCTAACGTCTACAGAGCGTCCTGCCACACAGATGTAGTTCCCAGGAGGGGGCAAGCACGTTACTGACCACCGCAGTAAAGTCTCCCTTCACGGTGGTCAGTAGAATCAGACAAGCAGGAAGTGAACAGAACAGAGAAGAAATAGAGCAACGTCTGAGCAAAAACGAACAATGATGAATGTCTGCAGGTAAAGGATGCTTATTATGGAAAAAAAAGTGTTTTCCTTTATGCCGCGTACACACGATCACTTTTTATGATGAAAAAAAACGAAGTTTTCAAAAACGTCATTTAAAATGATCGTGTGTGGGCAAAACTTTGTTTTATGTCTTCAAAAAAACGACCAAAATTTTTTTGAACATGCTTGAATTTTTTGTGTCGTTTTTCAAAATGTCATTTTTTGTGTCATAAAAAGTGACCGTGTGTGGGCAAAACGACGTTGAAAACGACGTTTTTAAACCCGCGCATGCTCAGAAGCAAGTTATGAGACAGAGCTTCAATGGAACAGAGTGCCGTCGAACGTGGTGTACGTAACCGCGCTTTTCTAGAGCATTTTGGAAAAACAATGGTGTGTATGCAACGTCTTTTGGAAAAGAAGTTTGAAAAACTTCGTTTTGTTTCGTCACATAAAACGTAGTTTTTTTTCATCACAAAAAGTGATCGTGTATACACGGCATTACAACCCCATTAAAGGGTCACTAAAGTCAGGGATTTTTTTTTTTTTAAAAAGAACATACATGTGATACTTACCTCCACTGTGCAGTTCGTTTTGCACAGAGTGGCCCGGAAACCTGTCTTCTGGGGTCCCTCGGCGGCTGTCTGGGCTCCTCCTCGCAAAAGCTTTCCTTCTTCATGCGAGGGCGCTCGCATGGAGAAAAGCTTTTGCGAGCGCGCTCCCGTGATACAGCGGCGGCCATAGCCGCCGACTGTATCACTCGGCTCCGCCCCCCAGCGCGCCGCGTCATCCGCCCTGATTGACAGCAGCGCTAGCCAATGGCTGCGCTGCTATCAATCCGCCCAGCCTAGCCAATCAACGGCCAGGCTGGGAACCGAAGAGGACGACGTGGACGCGCCCGGGAGATTCGAACGGTCAGGTAAGTACAACGGGGGCGGTGCTGCTAGATGTTTTTTTACCTTCATGCATAGGATGCATGAAGGTAAAAAAACTTGTAACTTTACAACCCCTTTAAGTTAGAAGCTAATTGGCTACCATGCATGGCTGCATCAGATTTTAAATCAATTAGTGTAAAGTAGTACCAGTTTGAAGGAAACCCCACAACCTTTGGAAAATGCATTTCCCCTGGCCATTATGAAAATGTTTAACGCTTTCCGAGCTGGAATACAGATCAGGAGGATCGGAAGAGTTTACAGTACAGCTGGAGGTGCTGAAGCTTTTCTTATCTTATACAATTCCATGACTCTTTTAGATAACACATTGAATGTGATTTTGTATTTAATAAAACCAAATTGTGGTTTTTTTTTTCAGTACCATTTCAACCATACACATATATATTTGGTATGGTCTGAAATGCAGAACTCTGGCCAGAACAGTTTATTGTTTTTTAGATGGAGTCTGAACCTGATTTTCTTTCATTTCCTCTCACGGTGACACTAGGGTTGCCACATCATTCCTTTAATCCAGGACACATAAATTACACAGGTTCTGAGGCTGATTTAATGCAGATAAGGCACCGAGTTTAATTACCACCTTAATCAGCCACAGAACCTGTGTAATTAATGTGGTGCAGAAACTGACTGCGTGGTGTGAACTAGAACCATTGGGATACATGGAAAACCCTGTGCATGCATTATGTGCAGAAAAAATGCACATATAACTGAACGGAACATCTGGTGTGAACTGGCCCTAAAGGGATGGTGTGGCAACCCTAGGTGACACCCATTGCTGTAAGCTAACCTTCTCTTACCCCCATTGTCCCTTCTCAGTATTTGTGTTGTATCTGTAAGATTAGATGTCCAGCGCATCCCCTCTCCTTACATTAGATGCCAAGAGCTAACCCACCATCAGAAGTTGAGTTCCCCACTCTCCCTTACATCACAGTACACCCCCTTTCCATATGCTGCTGCTAAGAAGAAGCTGGATGTATTGCTTAAAAGCAGAAAGTAAGGCTTGAGGAGGACCAGAGGGCTGCAGCTGCAGGAGAGGTGTGAGGGCCACATGAAATGGCATGGAGGGCTGCATTCGGCCCGTGGGCCTTGTGTTTGCCATCTATGCTTTAGGGCAGTGATGACAAACCTTGGCACCCCAGATGTTTTGGAACTACATTTCCCATGATGCTCCGCTACACTGCAGAGTGCATGAGCATCATGGGAAATGTAGTTCCAAAACATCTGGAGCGCCAAGGTTCGCCATCACTGCTTTAGGGTGTCACCAGAACAGGAACTGAGGGGAAACCTCACATTTAGCACCCATCATATCTTTCCCCCTCTCCTACTACAGCTAAAAAATAAAATAAAAGTGGGGGGAGGGGGTTTTGTCTGGACTCTCTCTTTAACTTTTAAAAACAAACTATTTTATGGTTCTGTTAAAAATGTACAGTATATCCTGAGGGGAAACAGGCCTCACAACAATGTTCTGAGTGTCACCAGCACAGGAACTGAGGGAAAAACCTCACCATTAGGTAGACATGTTCATTCGTTTTCATTAGAATGCATTTTCGTCCGAAAATCGGGTATTTTCTTTATCGTTTTAACAAACGAAAACGAAAGCGCAAGAAACGAAAACCGAAAGACCCGACGTAAAAAAATGCTTTATTTTCGTTTTGATCTGACGATTTTCGATGCTTTGTCGAATTTTCGCCGTTCAATTCGACAAAGCATCGAAAATCGTTGTTTCGGACGAAAACGACATAAATCAAAACGATTTTTGGGAGTAACTAAATAAATTTATTTTCCAAACGAAAACGAAACAAAATATTCCAGTCTGCACATGTCTACCATTATCCCTCTCCTACTACATCTACATCTTTTTCTGGGAGTTTCTCTTAAACTTAAAAAAAAAAAAAAAAAAAAAATTATAAAACAAAAGTCATTATTTTCTTGTTCTGCTAAAAATATACAGTGTGTATATATATATATATAAATCAGTTCAGCTTAATTATAAATGGTATCTGTGAAATTTCACAAAACAGATGGCACTGATCGCTACCACATCAGGAACATTATGCAGACATGTTTCCAAATATTTCTAAATTAATTACAAATATTTTTCAAATAGTAAAAAAAAAAAAGTTTGAGAACAGCATGGTGTACCGGATTTAGGATAGGAGACGAGAAGGAGGTCATCCTCGTGGGCCTGGAATGAGCCCAGACATTTCAGGAGTTCAGCTGAGGATCGTGTAGTGAAGGGGATTCCCTTGAAGATGTGGATAAGGTCGCTGTGCGTGGACATGGTGGAGGACTGGAGCTGCGGCTGGTTGTGGGATGCTCTGCTGAGATGCAAAAGGACCCAGAATGGCTTGGGGTTAATATACAGGCAGCCAGAGGCGGTCGCTGGACTGCGGCCAATTCTTTGATTACAAACACAACTTATCAGAAAGTTTTATGATCATTTATGGCTGGATAATTGGTAATTATCGAAAGGTTGCTAATCAAATATGGCCCATAATAAACATTCCAAATATAAATGACTCGTTGGACCCTTATATAACAAATCCATAAATGTATCGATACTGCAAACCTTCTGACCCTATAAGGTCCTCTTATCAACCGAATGTGAAATATTTGTTCCCATATCTCAGCATAGCGCATCCTGCTAAGGTCTTTTGATAACAAATACAGAAATAATTTTAGTCCTAATAAAAAAAAAAAATGTTTATCCCAGACCGAAGCGCAGCATTGCAAAATGAACCAGATAATGATGATTGTGGATTCAGCTGTGTCACTGTGACTCAAGCACAAGTAACTGCTGTTATATAATGTTCTGTGTCCACATTGGTAACAGTATGGCGATATAAGTTACAGAAGAACACATCACAGCTCTCCAGATATACAACCCTAATTGCAAAAAAAATGGGACAGTGTGCAAAATCTACATAAAAACAGAATGCAATGATTTGTATCTTAAAACCCCATATTTAGTTCACAATAGAAAATAGAAAACAGATCAAATATATAAATTGAGAAAATTTGCCATGTGAAGAAAAAGGGTATTTTTTTAATTGATATTAGAAACATATCCCAAAAAGATTGGGGCAGGGCATCAAAAAGCTGGCTAAGGCTGGGTTCACACTACGATTTTCCCGTCCGTCAGCCGCATACGATTTATATGAAAAAACGTATGCGGCTGAAACGGATTGAACCGTACGTAAACGTATGCGTTTATAAAACGTATACGGTTTCAAAAAGTGCGTACGGTTCCATCCGGTTTTGATTAAAAAAACGCATACGTTTTTGGAATTAGTGTCATTTAATAAAAAAAGATTTTCTTGTTTTGAAAATGCGCATGCGCAGACGAAAAACGCATACGGTTTATACGTATGGAACCACAGATATGTGCGTTTTCCATTGACTTTAATGTTAAAAAAAACGTATGCGTTTGCCATACGGTTTCAAAAACGGACTCAAAACCGTGGTCGAACACGGTTTTGTGTACTGTTAAAAAACGTTTTGCCAGCAAATCGTACGCACCCGGATGCATCTGAGTGCATACGATTTGCAATGCATTGTCTATGTATGCGTTTTCCCGTACGGGCCCATACGTTTTCAAAACTGAAATCGTATGCGGCTGACGGATGGGAAAATCGTAGTGTGAACCCAGCCTAAGTAAGTGATACTAACAAGGAAAAGCTGGAATACCTTTTTGCAACTAATTGGGTTAATTTGCAACAGGTCACTAACATGATTGAGCACTAGGGTCTTCGATTCAAATCTCAACCACGGCACTACCTGCATGGAGTTTGCATGTTCCCCTTGTGCCCACACGGGTTTCCTCCAGGTACTCCGGTTTAATCCCACACTTTAAGGACATGCTGGTACGTTAATTGTCTCCTTTCTAAAGTGGCCTTAGTATTTGTATGTATTAATGTGAGTTAGGGACCTTATGCCACATACACACGATCATTTTTCGGCATGAAAAAAACTTTGTTTTTGAAAAACGTCATTTAAAATGATCGTGTGTGGGCTACATATCATTTTTCAGGTTCTGTAAAACGACAAAAAAAAAAAAATTCGAACATGCTGCATTTTTTAACGTCGTGTGTGGGCTAAAACGACGTAAAAAAGCCACGCATGCTCAGAAGCAAGTTATGAGACGGGAGCGCTCGTTCTGGTAAAACTACATTTCATAATAGAGTAAGCACATTCATCACGCTGTAACCGACAGAAAAGCGCGAATCGTCTTTTACTAACAAGGAATCAGCTAAAGCAGCCCAAAGGTGAATAGAACTTTCCCTTTAGAGTGCCGTCGTACGTGGTGTACGTCACCGCGCTTTGTTCATCATTTTTTTTAAACGATGGTTGTGTGGGCAACGTCGTTTTTAATGATGAAGTTGGAAAAACTTCGTTTTTTGGACATGCTGAAAAACAACGTTTTTTTTTCATGCTGAAAAATGATCGTGTGTACGCGGCATGAGATTGTAAACTCCTTGAGGGAAAAGACTGATGTGAATGTACAGGACTGCCAATAGGGCATATTACCGGGCCTCCCGTGGGGGGCCGGGCACCATCACTTGGGCCCCTCCTATTCTCTATCTATACCTTTTCCCTGAGCCTATGCTGATGTAGTGCCTGTGTACTTTATGGTACTAGTGCTGGTTACATTTTAGGGTAGATCAGAGTGTAGTTAGACTCTGATCCAGATTGTTAAGTGCAAAACAGGGTCTCTCTCTCAGCTTGGCTGTGCTGTAGGCTTATTCTGCTGTACTGGGGTGTTCTTCCAGCCCCGGTGCTTCAGGTGGCAGCGGTGGAGTCGAGGTTTGGGTGCTCTTTCACAGCAGCCAATCAGGAGGGTTTGACCTTGCTGTGCATGCTGGGGAGGGGTATTTATGAGGCAGACGCCATTAGTTCTGGGTCTTCTTCGTCCAGTGTGGCACCCAACTTTAGGGTGACCACGTCACGGCGCCCCGGCGTTATGGCCTACCTGGCCAGGGCGTGCGTGCCATGTGGTGTTCCTGGTTCCAGTGAGGGACTGGGTTCCCATCTTTGATGATCCCAAGCTGTACTGCTGTTCGGTGGGTAGTCAGTCTGAGAAGCACCATTGAGAGTCTGGAGGTCCAAAAGGGCCTGGACAAACCACAGGGGATCTAGGTAGCTGGACACTGAGGGATTGATCACCAATCAGTCGTACCTGAGTGACAAGTTGAAGGAGATTCAGGCCTAACTCATCCAAGGAGCGATATCTCAAAGAATTTAATCCAAAAAAGGGCCTGTGGCAGAGGTATCTTTCCGAGGCTTACTGAGGAGGGTCTGTGGCAGAGACTTTTCCCCAAGTTCAAGTTCACCAAGGAGGGTCTGTGGCAGAGACTTTATCCTACAAATTGTCCGAGTGTCACACCACTTCCTCAAACTCAATCTTTCTAAAACTGAGCTTGCAATATTTCCTCCTCCCCGATCACCTCCCCATGACTTTACCATTAAGAGTAATGGCACAGCCATTGGTCCCTCCACACACGCCAAGGTGCTGGGTGTAATCCTAGACTCTGACCTCCCCTACAGCTCCTACATCCAATCACTGGCACATACTAAACCTCTGCAACATTTCCAGAATTCGCCCCTTCATGACTAATGACACCACAGAACAACTTATTCACTCCTTTTATTTCCCAACTTGACTACTGTAACTCTTTTTTCACTGGCCTAATTTTTCACAGGCTATCCCCTATTAGTCTATTATGAATGCTGCTGCTAGACTAATACACCTTACTAACTGCTCTGTGACTTCTGCTCCTCTCTGTCAATCCGTTCACTAATTTCCCCTGCCCCATTGTATAAAATTCAAAATATCAATAACATACAAGGCCATCCACAACATCACCAACCTTATCTGCAGATATCGTCCTAATCATCCTCCTCTGCTTTTCTCAAGACCACCTACTCTCCAGCTCCCTTGTTACCTCCTCCCATGCTTGCCTCCAGGGCTTCTCCAGAGCCTCTCCCATTCTCTGGAACTCCCTACCCCGTCCGCCTTCAGGCAATCCCTGAAAACTCACTTATTCATGTAAGCATATCCCACCTCCTTCTAAGAGCTGTTCCCTAGTCACCTCCACCAGATCATCCCCCACAGCTATTATGTTTTGTATTACCTCCCTCTTCCTTTAGATTGTATGCTCCATGAGAAGGGCTCTCCTATTCCTTCTGTATTAAACAGTATTGTATTTCTACCGTCCCCCCTCTACGTTGTAAAGTGCTGTGTAAACTGTTGGCATTATATAAATCCCTTATTATTATAATAATAATATTAATAATAACAATCCAGACAAAGGCCTTGCATATTTCAGCAGGACAAAACTAAACTCCATATTGCATGTATGACAACAGCATGGCTTCACAGTATAAGAGTCCTGGTGCTCAACTGTGCTGCCTGCAGTCCAGACCTTTCACCAATTTAAAATATTTGGCACATCTTGAAATGAAAAAAATGACCCAGTACCGTTGAGCTGTTAGAATCCTATATCAGGTAAGATTGGGACATCATCCCTCTCCAAAAACTTCAGCAACTGCTTTCCTCATTTCCCAGACATTTACAGAGTGATATTAAAAGAAGAGGGCATATTATGTTGTGGTAATGATGACCCATGCATTGTGTGATTTGCAGTGCCGATCCTGACCTCCCTGGGGCCCTAACCAAATTGACATGTCACATTACAGTTGAGAAGCAGGGGGGGGGGGGGGGGGGTTGCAGCCAAAAATGACCATGTCACATTAAAGTTGAGAAGCGGGCGGAGGGGGTGTTCTGCCGTCGGAAATTAAATCTTACGTTAAAGTGAGAAGCGGGCCTCTAGTAATTTGGGGGCCGCTCCGCGGCTTTGCGGGGCCCTAAGTGGCTTGCATAGTGAGCCTATAGGACGGATCGATCCTGGTGATTTGTCATTTACACCTGGGTGTTTTGAAATCATGGGCAAAATCACAGCAATGCTGCCCACGATTCAAATGCCCATGTGTGAATGCAGCTTTAGCCCAGGTTCACACTGGGTACGATTTAGTTCGATTTGAGATGCGATTTCACATGTGAAATCGCATCTCAAATCGGCGGCATTTTCCGGTAATTGTCGGCAATGACACCGTCCTAATCGGTGCGACGCCGCATCTGCGGTGCTGCACCAATTTCAAAAAGTATTTCCTGTACTACTTTTTGCGATTTCAGGACGCGATTTACATTGGAAACATTGGAAACATTAGGTTTCTGCACAGATGTCTCTTAAATCGCGGCTGAAATCAGGACTGTCAGCGGGAGTGAAATCGTGCAAGTTCAGCTGAACTTGCACGGCTTCACTCCCGCAGCCCGGTGTGAACCAGGGCTTCGTAATATCCTACAGGAGTGACATCACCACTCTGTAGGAAACTGAAGTTACTCAAATGATTGATACAATGAAATGAGTGTTGATTCTGCTGTGTCACGCTGACTGAAACAACTGGCTGATGTCATAAAATGTTCTATTCATTTTATCGTCGCCCGAAGATTGAAAGAAGTTTATTTATTTCTGCTTTCTGCATATCAGGTGTATTAAACAGCAGTGACATCATCACTCTCCAGATATGTTATATTATATAAGAGTGACATCACCGCTCTCCAGATACAGCAAATCTCAACCCATAGTAGTGACCAGGCAAATAGATAATGACTGGTGTTGATAATGCCAATTATTTTAGGGGGAAAAAAAAGATTTCTTCAGTGTTATATCCTAGTTGTGAAGGAGGAAGTCCTGTTTTATTAAAAGCAATCGTTTTCTTTTTCTTTTTTTTTTGGATAGAGCAGAGAGGGATTAGAACACCAGTCAGGTGTTTATTGCTATCTGTGCCCCCACCCTCTCTATTTGTCCTGGTGACCTTTGTCACTGAGAATGAAAGCAAATGACAACTTTTGGGTTTTTACCAGGACAGAAATAAAGAGGAAATCTTCCAATTGGAACATTAGTTCTGGTGATTCTGGGCGAGGGAACTTTGTAGGGATTTCTTCTCATTTCCTGTTTTGGTTATGGGAAAGGAAGTGAAGGAAAATCTCAACCAATGGCAAAAAAACTAGCTATATCTCCTCCCTATGGGCCCCACGACGCGCTGTCCTATCAGTGATTTTCTTTGGTAACCATGGTCACAACTGCATGTTTTCTATGGTGCTTTATTGCACATGAGATACCTTGCATCTAATATTTCTTTTTGTTAAATATCTGTTTGTATATTAACGAATCTGTATAAACCAATAGCAGCCTGTTTTTATTCCAAAAATACCAATAGCTCCCGATGAAGCGGACCCCCGCGAAACATGTAGAGCTTGTTTTTGAATACCTATGTACATGTTAGCCATCATTAACCTTGATGTCTCCTTTGGACCAGTTTTTGGTTTAAGTGTTTTGTAAATTTTTGCAAATATTTCGTGATAATTCCTTTTGAGTTTTTAATGTATTTTATAAATGTATCCTCTTTTATTGTTGATTTAATAACCGTGCGGGATTGTATCAATAAAATAACTTTTTTCAACGATTTGTGCCTATGAAGTCCACTTTTGTGTTCCTCCAACAACAACCTTTTTAACAGGGGCTATAACCTTCTATAGCGCCCCCTTGCTTTCCCATTCGTGATTTATCTAAATTGTGACTTATGTTACTCCAGAAAGGTCTCCTGGGTCAGTCTGCATTCTAGGGATGTGGTATCATCTCTGGCCAGCAGTTGGCTCCAGAAGGGTTTCTGGCAGAGCAAGTCTTTGCCAGCAGCCAATTGGAGCAGTTCCTCCCTCGCAGGGCATGCTGGGGAAGGGTATATCTGTGACAGGTGTCATGTGTTCTAAAATCTTTGCGGGGTCCCGGTTCCAGGTGCGGCATCAACCTTTAGGGTGCGCGCATCCATGGACCCTGCCGGCGTGGCCCACCTGGCCAAGCTTACAGGCTTCAGCGAGCCTCAACCGGAGGCGAAAGGGGACCCCAGTGACTTACTGGGTTCCCAGTCCTATTGAATGATCCCAGGCTGGGTGCCATGCGATTGGGAAATCGGCTCGAGGGGAACCCGGAGGCAGGTTGTCCACAGTGCCCGAGTGAACCAATCGGGGATCTGGTGACCGGGATGCTGACAGGTACGCTTTACTGTCTCCCGGTGACCTGTACTAGAATTTACTGGGAGGATTCGCTCTGTTCATTCACCTAATCTCATCTAAAGTAATTGGCCTGTGGCTGAGGCCCTAGAGCCAGGTCTGTGTGAAAGACCTGTTCCTCCCAGATATCTAAAGTGACACCTCGGCTGCCAGGTTAGTGAAAGAAAACCTGTCCGTGGGCACTTCACCCACTCAGGCAGGAGTGGCGACGCGTTTACAAATTGGTACTACTAAGGGCAGCCTTGCCCGTTCATATCCAGGCCTGACACCGCAAGTTCTCCTCTTCTTTCATCAACCTTTTTTTTCCTTCCTAACTGAAGTTGATGTTGGCTGTGTTGGCCTGGAAATAAAGCATTGGAAAAACCTTTATTGACTGTCTGGACCTTCGCTCACTACTTTGTTCCTGCATCACACCCCTAGATAACGCTAGGGTAACTTAATTTGCCGATCCCAACAATCAATCAGCTGCTCCTTCAGGGGTAGCGCTACACTTCCTTTAATCTTTCCAAAACGATAGTGACTGCCCCACGTACATTTACTGCGGCAGGGCGGCAGGTATCTGACACTTCCCAGACTGGGGCGTGCATGCTTGCGACCCGCTCCCACTGTGATTGGACACAGTGGGAGTCAATCAGCAAGTTCGGTGGACGTGATGTCTGCCGGGACCCCCGATTATTCAGGATACAAGCAGAACTGGAGTGTGCCTATGTAAACAAGGCTGATTGTTGTTCTGTCAGCAGAGAAGACTTTGATCCTGTGTTTCTGCTAAGCATGAACACAGATATATGCCTTCCCCTTTTAGCACTGATCGCTGTATTCGTGTCATTCGTCCCCAAAAGTGTCAAAAGTGTCAGTTAGGTGTCCGATTGGTCTGCCGCAATATCACAGTCCCACTATAAGGCCACTTTCACATGGGGCAGTGGAGGTGCGCTGGCGGTATAGCGCCGCTAAAAATAGCGGCGCTATACCGCCGGAATTGCCGTGGTAGTAACCCCCGCTAGCACCCGTGACAGGGTTAATACCGCCCGCAAAGCGCCTCTATAGAGGCGCATTGCGGGCGGTATTACCGTGGTCTCCCATTGTTTTCAAGGAAAGGAGCTGTATACATGCCGCTCCTCTCACCGCTCCAAAGATGCTGCTGACAGGAGATTTTTTTTATCTCCCGCCAGTGCATCACCTCAATGTGAAAGCCCTCGGACCTCACATTGAGGTTGCTGGGGCAGGAGTTTTCAGGCAGTATAGCAGCGCTATTTTTAGAGCTGCACCGCCTTAAAAACTCCTCAATGTGAAAGGGGTCTTAGTCGCTGATCGTTGCCATTATTAATAAACAAAAAAAAATATCCCATAGTTTGTAGACACTATAACATTTGAGCAAACCAATCAATATTTCCTTTTTGGGATTTTATTTACCAAAAATATACAGCAGAATGCATATTGGCCTAAATTGATGAAGAAATTAGATTTTTTTTACATTCTTTTATTGGATGTGTTATATAGCAGAAAGTAAAAAATTGTCCGTCTTTTTTTGTTTATAGTGCAAAAAGTTTTATTTCGCATGACTGCACAATTGTCAGGTAATGTAACACAGTGCTGTATCACAAAAAAATTGCCTGGTCATGAAGGGGGGTACATCTTTTGATTAATGTTTATAATTTTTGCCTCTTTTAGAGCCGAGAGTACGCAAATATCAGATGGGCCTTGAGGCATAGAGGTCGCATATTTGTGTACCAAAATGTAAACAAACCTGCGCCAGTAACTGCGCTCTATTGATGCCGAATGAAAATGATCATGTGACTGCCTTGATTGGCTCCCACAGTGGTCACCTGATCGGAAACCTCCTGATCACAAAAAGGGATCAGGAGCTTTCTAAAGTAACATGTTACTGCTGTGACAGCCAATCATGACAGTCAATGATCAGAAAGCTCCTCACACCACCCTGCCTCCCAGCATCAGAAACCCCTTAAAGGTCCTGGAGGCGCGGGAGTTAAGGGGTTAATTTAAAAAAGATTTCATCATTTTGGGGTTTATATGCAGAAAATATTTGGTTTATAAATTAACTCCCGGGGATCATCTACTCTGCTGACTCACAGATCTGCAAATATTTCTCAATGGACAGAGAACAGATGACCTTATAATAGGCGGTGGGTTATAACACTATCAGTACATTGTCAGCTATCAAAACAATTTTAGGATGCCAAGTTCCTTTTCTAGTGACTAGTTCTTACACATTAAACATTTCCTTATAGTTGTTATTCATTATTAGTCACTTTACATCAATCTGTGTCCTGGGGTAACCTGGCATACAGCTTGCCATCTTTCAGAGCCTAATGTGTTTCACTAAAGCAGATGTAAAGCTAACTAAGATCTCATTTTAAATTACATTTCAACAAAAGCAAATGTAGCAAACCCCCACGTAGGAGCTGCAAATGAACAGGGATCCCCCACTCATGCACAGCCAAGCACACTGAACAGGGGGGGACTGACTATTAAGTTGGGCACTGCCCGAGGGCCCCATGCCACTTGGGGGCCCCCATCAGGGTTGCCAGGCTAAGTAAAACCAGGGACATGTCCCTGATATGTCCGAAACTGACATGCTTTTGATGTAAAAAAACAGAGATCTGTAAGCCCGGGGGCCCCATAATCTTCTATTGCCCGGGGGCCCCATGAGTTGTCAGTCCGCCCCTGACACTGTCCAAACCAATCGTGTGTAGGCCCCATCGGTCAGTTGTCCTTCGGTCCAAAAACAGAGAACTTGCTTTAAAATTGAACCGATGGACGCCTGACCGATGGGTCAAAACCCATCGTTAGTATGCAAAGGCATCGGTCAAAAGGCCGCGCATGCTCAGAATCAAGTCGACGCATCCTTTTAAAGCATTGAACTTCCTTTTTTTTTCAGCATGTCGTGTGTTTTACGTCACCGCGGTTAACTGTTAACTTCGGACCGTTTTCGTCGGATGGACTGATCGTGTATACAAGGCCTCAGGAGTAATTCTTGACCATTTCTCTTTACAGAACTGTTTCAGTTCAGCAATATTCTTGGGATGTCTATTGTGAATCGCTTTCTTGAGGTCATGCCACAGCATCTCAAATCGGGTTCAGGTCAGGACCCTGACTATGCCACTCCAGAAGGCGTATTTTCTTCTGTTTAAGCCATTCTGTTGTTGATTTACTTCTATGTTTTGGGTCGTTGTCCTGTTGCAACACCCATCTTCTGTTGAGCTTCAGCTGGTGGACAGGTGGCCTTAAGTTCTCCTGCAAAATGTCTTCATAAACTTGGGAATACATTTTTCCTTTAATGATAGCAATCCGTCCAGGCCCTGATGCAGCAAATCAGACCCAAACCATGATGCCCCCACCACCATACTTCACAGTTGGGATGAGGTTTTGATGTTGGTGTGCTGTGCCTCTTTTTCTCCACACATAATGTTGTGTGTTTCTTCCAAACAACTCAACTTTGGTTTCATCTGTCCACAGAATGATTTGCCAGTACTGCTGTGGAACATCCAGGTGCTCTTGTACAAACTGTAAACGTGCAGCAATGTTTTTTGGACAGCACTGGCTTCCTCTGTGGTATCCTCCCATGAAATCCATTCTTTAGTGTTTTACGTATCGTAGATTCGCTAACAGGGATGTTAGCATATGTCAGAGACTTTTGTAAGTTTTTACCTGACACTCTATGATTCTTCTTCACCTCATTGTGCAGTCTGCGCTGTGCTCTTGCAGTCATCTTTAGAAGACGGCCACTCCTAGGGAGAATAGCAGCAGTGCTGAACTTTCTCCATTTATAGACAATTTATCTTACCGTGGACTGATCAACAGCAAGGCTTTTGGAGATACTTTTATGATACAGTTTTATGCAAGATAACAATTCTTAATCATAGGTCTTCTGAGAGCTCTTTTGTGTGAGGCATCATTCACATCAGGCAATGCTTCTTGTGAAAAGCAAACCCAGAACTAGTGTATGTTTTTTTTTTTTATAGGGCAGGGCATCTGTAACCAATACCTCCAATCTCATCTTATTGGTTGGACTCCAGTTGGCTGACACCTCACTCAATTAGCTCTTGGAGATGTCATTAGTCTAGGGGTTCACATACTTTTTTCACCTGTGCTGTGAATGTTTACATGGTGTGTTTAATAAAAACATGGTAACATTTAATTATTTGTGTGTTTATTAGTTTAAGCAGTCTGTGATTGTCTATTGTTGTGACTTAGATAAAGATCAGATCACATTGTATGACCAATTTGTGCAGAAATCCATATCGTTCACATACTTTTTCTTGCAACTGTATATAAAACATGTCCTGCACTGCTATACAATAGCATAAATGATAACTATAGACCAGAGGTCAGCAACCAGTCGATTTTGGACAGGTGACTGGTAGATCGCGGTCTGAGCTTGCTGACCCGCTATTCCAGAGTATCAAACAGAGTGCAATGTAAAGGGGCTTCTTGTAGAGTTAGTAGAGATCAAGAGCTGCATAAGCTGATTCCTCCTCTGTAGTGCTGGCTCCTGTCCCATGCGGAGTGATACCAACTGCACTTCATCCTCTTATCTTGGCTACCGGTCTCCAGAGTTGTGCCAGCAGCAGGAAAAAAGCGCTCTTCAGGTCGATGTGAAACGAACGCTTTCCTGTGGGCTCTGCACTTAGCCATTGACTTCTATTATATCCTGCTGTTTTACCATCTCTAAACTTTACATGTGAATGAGCCCTAAGGGCGCTGATGTCGAATGCAACAAAGGGCTTATTCAAAAGTGCATTAAGCAATGCTGCTCCTCTGAAAAGCGATCTGAGTTTGTGTTGACAGGTGGTGAGGAGGCGATATGTTGCTTCCTCACTACCTGATTTAAACCCATGATTGCCATGCAATGCATGTGATTGCGACACAGTAGCACAGCAATTAGAGGTTTTGATCAGGTGTGAGGAGGCGATACTGTGTCCGGTGATCTCCATTCTTAAATCTCAGGGGCTCATGTTGGGACTTGACCTCCACTAGTTAGGGGTGGGTGTGGGGTGTCACATCCTCAGCTCTGAGGGTTCATGCTGGGACTTGTAGTCTGTCACTTTTGGGTCATGTGACCCTCCCAAAAGTGAAGGACTGCAAGTCTCAGCATGAACCCCTCAGAGCTGAGGATGTCACCCACCCCCACCCCCAACTAGTGAAGGACAACAAGTCTCAAGTGTATATTGATTGGTTTGCGTAAAAGTTATAGCGTATAGGATTTTTTTTCTAGTAGTGGCAGCGATTAGCGACTTATAGCAGGACTTGTTGCCATAGAAAAATTTGGGGGAGGCGTTCGTAAGATGACCACTCCCATGTTAGGTTGCCATAAATTGAATTTTGCAAATTCTTTTTATTGAATTTAAGAATAAGGTAGGGTTAACAAAACAAAGCCTATCGGGCATACCCAGGCTGGAGAAGCAAAGAAAAAACAAAAAACTAAATCGCACAAACTGAAATAGTTAGCAACCAAGCCTTAAACAAAAACCCCCCCCCTTTTTTTTTTTCTTTATATATAACAGTAAACAACCATCAATTCAGAAAGGTAAACCAAAGAATAGAAGGAAACAGCTGCCCCCTCTCCACCCCCCCATCCCTCGGGAGAGAGAAAACAACCGCGCCTCCCACCTCTAAAGGAGCAGAAAAAAAAACAATAACGCAAACTACCCCCCCAGGGATGTCGGCATTTAGTGCATGCTTAAAAGAACAAGGAAAACCGAGCCCTTCCATATTGTTCATAGTGTGCCCACTACCCTCCACCCCGACTGGGACCCGTGCATTTCAAAGTGAAACAATTCTGTTAGTCACACCCGTTAGTCTGTGTCTCCTCTTCCTCCAATGTGCTCTCAGAGTCCACCCACCTAAACCATACCTGTCTAAACTTTTTGGTGGCTCCCCTAGCTTCGTAGGTCATCCTATACAGCATCACATCTGCATTTATTACTTTTATCCACATCCCCAACGTCAAATGCTCGTCATGAATCCATCGTCTAGCAATGAGTTTCCTCACTCCAAAAAACATAATCCTAAGAAACAATTTAGTGTGTGCATTCATCTCCTCCTGGTCAAAAACCCCCAGGAGCCAACGTAAGGGAGAGCAAATATTAGGCAGGTCAAACTTATTCGATATAAATTCAGTTACCTGCAACCATAATGGTCTCACCTTCTGGCATTTCCACACCATATGTAGGAAAGTGCCTTCCGCCCCCATACATTTATGACAGAGGGCAGATTCCCTCCTGTGCATTCGGTAAAGCCTAGCGGGTGTATAATACTGCTGGTGAAGATAAGTAGGCATGTGCAAAAGTGAAAAATTCGTTTCGTTTCGTTTCGTTTCAATTAGTCATTTAATAAATTTTGTTAAGTTAGGTTCGTTACATGTGTTGAATTCGTTTTCGGAATTCGTTCGTTTTCGACCGAATTTCGAAAAATACGGTCGAAATCGAAAATATTTCGACCGTTTTTCGAATTCGTTCGTTTTCGACCGAATTTCGAAAAAAACGGTCGAAATCGAAAATATTTCAACCAGTTTAGAAAACAAATAGTCTCTTTTCGAATAGAATTTTTTTCGAATTAAATTCGAAAATATTTTTTTTTTTTTTCTTCGAATTCCGATCGAATTTAGTCCGCGGGTATTCGATTCGGAATTCGAAAAAAAAAAATCGATTTCGATCATTTTTTTTTTTTTTTTTTTCGAAATTCGGTCGAAAATGAACGAATTCCGAAAACGGTCGAAATTTTTCGCTATTATAGCAATTCGGAAATTCGTATGCATCCGAATGTCCGAATCATGGAAAATTCGTCCGAATTTCGATTCGAAACTAAATGCACATGCCTAGAAGATAGCGAAATTGGATCATTTTGTCCGTAGAAGAGATAACAGACACCAGATATGTGTCCAGTACCTCCTGCCACAGCTCTTCTGACAACTCAGGGACAAGACTCTCCCACCGAGCCCTGACCCTAGAAGCGGATCCCATCGCCCCCGGACCTTACTTTTTCGTAGTATCCAGAGACTCTCTTAGACGGATCCGGATCAAGCAGAACCTTCTCCAGATCCGTATTTTGTACCTGAATTTCCCCACTCCCAAACTGTGCAATCGCTGCATGCCGCAGCTACGCATATCCAAAGTGCCAGGTCCTAGGTATCCCAAATTGGTCTCTTAATTGGGAAAAAGTACAGAGACGACCATCCTGACAGATGTGGTGCAGGTACTTTACACCATACTTTGCCCATGTCTTCTGTCCGTCAGGCAGTTTGAAAAACTCCCCCAAAGATTCATTACACCATAAAGGGTTATTCAGGGATAACCACAAGTGGTCATCTTTCTGCCGTTGGGAGCAAAGATTAAATACTTTCCCAGGAAGTGCCATGGCTGACCCCACCTTTCTTCCCGGAATCCCCTTCCTGTGTACCATATTTAGCAAAGTTTCTTGTGAGGTGGCAACCGCTGCCTCCAACAAAGTAGTGGCGCTGGCGTCTGCGGAAAAAATCGCCAGTGCAATAAGGAGAATTGTGAAGCTAAAAAATATGAACGCAAATCCGGGAGGGCCAACCCTCCCATGGTAACAGGCAACTTTAAAGGAACACTAAAGATTAATTTTTTATTAGATCAATTGATTGCTGTAAGCTAGAGCATTTAAATATCACTTACCTCGTTTTTCCTTTTGACCTCAAAAATACAGTAATCCAGGTTTGAAAATGCCATTTCCTGTCTGTCCTCTTCTTGCTTTCCACCAGATTCTGAGCCGTTTTGCATGGTGGAAAGCAGAATGTGCTCACCCCCTCCCTATCACTACAGCCTTACGTGAAGATGCTCTCTTCTCCCTCACAGGCATGGAGGCTAAGCCTAATGGGAACTGTAGTTCCCATTAGGCCGTGATGTAGCAAGAATGAATGGGCACCGCAAACCAAGAAGTCAGTGAGAATAACGATTCAGGAGTGACGGAGGTGAATAAAACAGCTCGATTTCAACAGGTATCAAACTAGTTATAATGCAAAACATTACTTTTTACTTTATCAGCTACTGTCAGACTTTAATTTAAGAGGAAAATATTTTTCTTTACAACCCCTTTAACACTGCAAGAGAGACCCTAGGGGCTCGTGAACCCCACAAAAAAAAACACAATAATGGGGTCGATGTGCCTGAAGATCCCTAATGTCACAAAACCCAGGGAATTCGAGAGGATATAAAGAAACTTAGGAAGAAAATCATCTTTAACAGATTGATACGTCCCAACAAAGTATTCGGAAAATTCTGCCATCTCTGCACCTTCTCCCTAAAATTCCCAACAATCGGTGACAAATTGGTCTCCAGGAACCTTGATACTGGAAGCTGAACCTCAATCCCTAAATATTTGAAAGAGGTAGACAAAGGAATGGGGCAATCTGCTGGAATTACCACTGCTTCGTCAATAGGGAAGAGGGACGATTTTTTTCCAATTGATTCAAAATCCGGAGTAGTCCCCAAACTCCCAGATCAACTGGTAGGCTGCAAAAAGCGAGGGTCCCGGATCCTGCAGATATAGCAACATGTCATCTACATAGAGTGACACTCGTTCTTTAAGCACCCCAAGTTTTAGACCAGTCAAACTGGGAGTAGTTCTCTACCTAACCGCTAGAGGCTCTATGGCCAGGGCAAACAGGAGGGGTGAAAGTGGACACCCCTGCCTGGTCCCCCGGTATATAGGGAAGGGGTCTGAAATAATGCCATTTACCCTTATTCTGACCAGTGGCTCCGTATACAAGAGCCGTACCCAGGAGACAAAAATGGGACCAAAGCCATAAGACTCCAGAAGGTGAAACAGATATGTCCACGCCACGGAATCAAAGTCCTTTTTTGTATCTAAAGAGGCTATTATCCTAGTCCCGGAATTGTCATGGGCAGTCTGGAGGTTCACAAAGAGTCTCCTAATATTGATCTGTGCAGACCTCCCCTGAATAAATCCTGTCTGATCCGCATTCACCAATTTTTCTATAACTGTTTGTAATCGTCCTGCAAGTATCTTGGCCAGGATTTTGGTATCAACATTCATCAGCGAGATCGTACGATAGGAGTCACACTGCCGAGGGTCCAGCCTTGAGCTTTAACATGTCAATGCAATTTCCAAAGTAATTTTCAATCTTTTTAAATCTGCAGCTTTCATTAAAATTATGCCTGGTGATCCTACCATAAAGTTCCTTGTTCAGCCACTTCCTACAACGCTTTGTCCCTGCCTCCCATTCGTGCTCCTGCATTCCAGATGGTGACAGCAGTGAACCATGTTTGCTCAATGTGTGTCAGCAGAGCCACTACAGTAGTCCATGGGGTTGCATATGGCAGGGTGACAACAAAGAAGCATGATTTGGAGACAGGGCTACAGTGTTGCCACCTCATGATAGAAAATGCAAAATTACTTTTAGAATGACATACTAAAAAAACTTAAAGTATACTTGCGAATTTTGATGCACATTTTTGGAAGTTTATAAAGTTCTGCTTTACATTATATTTCATTATTTGCAAGAAAATATTGTAGGGTGCAATGAATTTACTCAATGTACAAAATGTTAAAACAGTTTTATCAAAAGAGCATACCAAATGAAAATGAGCAGTGCCCAACCCCACACCCCCATCTGAATTTGCAGTAGGCGAGTCACTTATGTTTATATATGAAATCTTATATCTGGAGATCAGCAATGTCCCTCCTGTATAATATAACTTATATTACCTTTTCAGGCACTGCCAGCCTGCCTGGCTGCAGCTACCCCTTTCACTAGCCTACCTGGCTACTTCTACACAGTCCTCCCCCCGACTGCACCACTGTCCTCCCAGACTGCACACTCACCAGCCACCCGGCTGACTTCTCCCTGGAGATCTCCTGGATATGCTGACTCTACCCTCAAGGTCCACCTACAGCCTCCTCAGAACTCCTTCTCTATCTTCCACCTGACTTTCCCCCTGCCGGCATGACACCAGAGCATTTCAAAGATGCCTCCCCCTGCCAGCCCACTTGCTGGGGATTGGTTAGGGCCCGCCTCAACTCAACCAGCTCCTCCTAACCCCTCTCCAATTCTTCTGGAAGCTTCTTCATGGTTCCCACAAATAGGTTAAAGTGCCAGAGGTGCTGCTTGAGTCATTCAGCCTCCCTGTGTCACTCAACCCTGACCCAGATTCAACACAGGCTTGGCTGGCAGCTAAGCCAAATTTACCTACACTAGCAGGAAAAAAAAACTATTTACACTAGCACACTAAGCTAGAGGGTTTCTACACGTATACCTTGACGATGATGGTGCCATCTTGTATATTGGAAATTATACCTAGAGAGCAATGATGGCACTCCTGTATAATTACTTATAACTGGCAATAAAACTTATATCTGTATAATTACTTCTATCTGGAGAGTGGCAATGTCACTTCTATATTATATACCATATATAGAAGAGTCGTGAGTGCTGATGTCACAACTCCATCTCTGCATGATATCAGTTGTCACCCTGAACCAGTTAATAATTCCCTCTGATAAGATAGAATACAGGTTGTCGATGCTGTTTATAGGTATGATGTTAATTGTAAAAGATACCTAGTTTGTTAGGTTCTCAGCTATTCTGGTACAAAAAAAAAAACCTTGGCTAATCTCCCATGTAATATAGGGAGCCTGGGATCACCAACCAGCTGTTTGCAAAAGTATACAAACTTTTTTGTACACTAAAAAAAAAAACAGCAAACAAAACCTCTTTCTTCAGCAAACGCAAAACAGTTCATAACTCTGATATAATGGAAAAATAACATGTTGACTCACCGCCAGCATACCAATCCCACACCAAGGTTTAGGGTATTTGTCTGCCTCAGGATGCCGCAAAAGGCCGTAGGGGTTCAGAACACATTGGGGTTGATTTAATAAAACTGGAAAGTGTAAAATCTTGTTCAATTAAGCTTTGACAATAAAACCTGGAAGCTGAAGTTCCTATGAAAAGCTGCACCAGATTTTGTAGTCCATGACTAGTGTAGATTTGATAGTCCAACCTTTTACTCCCACCTTTTAGAACCCCCCCAAATTCTTTAACAATTTCCCATTTTCCCATTAACGAGACCGACACAGGAGTTGGAGTCAAATCGGCCACGACAGCCTATTTTATTTTTCAAACCCAATTAAATATTTAAATCAAATTAAATAATTCCAAGTAACCAAAACTTTATTCATCAACATTTAACCAAAATAACTTTATTAACACCCGTCCAATTTGGTCTTTGACAGCAACCCCCCTTAAACCTTTTATTTTCCATTACACTGCGTTACCATTACCATATCCGGCCCCCAACCGACTCCAGCTCGGAGACACCCCCTTTTACCACGCAGTGTACATACCCGTATTCCAGCGGACACCGTTCCACTGGAATAACACCATAAGGGGGCCATCCCACCGATGAGCCCCCTCACCATTTCCATTCCATCTGTTAACTGTCACCATCAAAGACCGAAGGACACCACCAACACTGTCTTGACAACCCCTCTTCTGAACCTGAAAGAAAAGAAAACAGACGCACAACACCAAACATACCACAAAACAGGGAGGGTGGGTGGGAAAACCTGCCTCCCAGCGTGCTAAACTTCCCCGAGTGTCCCCAAGTGTACACCCTCCCCCCTTTATAAAGGGGCTCCTCCTACTCAGTCACCAGACCTCCTACAGCCACTCCCCTGAAAGCACATCCTTCCTTCCTTAACCCTCTGTTGCACTACTCCTCACACAGTCATGCCCAGCCCTCCGCTATTTGTCCTTTTTTGTCATGTCACTCCAGGCCTCCCTGTACTAGTAAATCATCACCAAATGTCTTATGCCACCTACACACGATCCGAAAATCGGACGACAGATCGTCCGACTTTTTCTGTTTACTAGTCGCAAGTAGAAATTGAATAGGTTACTAAAGTCATGAAAATTCTCGTACGACAGAAAAAAAAATCGGAAGTGATGTCAAGTGTTGTAATGTATTTGTATTGTATTTTCAGACGACAACTGTACTGACCAAACGAAAAAGGAAAATTTTCGTGCATGTCCGATAAAATAATATCGGATGAACTGTCATGATCGGCTCACGGAAGCCCTGTACTAACGAGCCGAATGTCGGACGATTCTTCCTCGGACGACATTCCAGTAGTTTCAGCACTGTCTGGAAAACTGGTAAGAAATCATGCAGCTGACTTTAGAGTGAAGCCTTGTTTTACACCAGCACCTTGAGGGAGGATAAAATCGGGCATGGGAGGGGTGTTTTTACTGCCCCCCAACCACCACCCCTAAGCTGTAAAGGCAGCCTTACGAGGCTATACAGATGCTGTGGCTGAGATGCTTTGCATCGTGGCACGGCAAACATTATTTCCCTGGTCGCATTTGGTGGAAAGTGCCGCCCAATCGAATGCAACCCTTTTAAGTGATTGGAGCCCGCCACAACTATCCCATAACCGCATGCAATGCACATGGTTGCACTGCAGTGATGGGTGTTTTTTATGGATTAAAGAAGACTCTGAGGAGCATAAAAAAACTCACTGCCTGTCAAGTACCTTTTTAAAAATTGCAGATTGCTCTTCAGGGGGATACAGAATGGTTATATCTTCTTATTCCTCTCCATAAAATTATAAGAAATTTGTGTTTAAAGTGGAACTATAGGCAACACTTTTTTTTTTTCATTTTGGATAGAGTAAGAGAGGGTTAGAGCCCCTGTCAGTTTATTTTTTACCATCCCTGTCCCATTGCAGAGATTTCCCTTCACTTCCTGCCCCATAGCCAAACAGGAAGTGAGAGGAAGTCTATGCAAATTAAGGGAATCCAATGCCCCCCCCCCCCCCAGGCCCTAAGAACTAGTGTTCCCACTCGAAAATGTCAGGGCGGGTCTTAAACAGAAAGGGGTGTGGCCTCGACAGGAAGGGGTGGGTCATGTTTAAATTATGGTGTGCACAAGTTTAGTCAGGCCTAGGGCAGCACGAAACCTAAATACACCACTGGGCTACAGCATGTGCAAATGAACCCTGAAGGTATTGAGGCCAGAGGATAAGGATGACAGCCAGACAACTTGTACTTTAAGAAGCTCAGCTTTGTCATCCTGTGTATTTCTCTCACTGGAGGTATGTGTTAGAACTCAGAGAGGCTTCAATCTGCCATCAGAGTCATCAAAGATAATCTATGCTGCAAGTAAGGCTCGCTGTGTAATTTTTAGATGTTTCTGTGGGTTTGTTGTGACATGTAAAGAAGATGTCATCCTCATCCGCAGATCATAATGGGCTCCATAGTGCCCGTCTGTTTCCTGATATAAATAGAGGTGAAGTGTTCTAGATACATCGCAGATCCTGGAATATATGCTTATTTTTAGGCCTCGTGGAGGGAAATTATCTGCATATCTCAGAGGGGACAAATGTTCAGTTATTCATCCGCAGGGACCTGAAGGATTGTGTACTCTTTGCTGTGACCCGCTCTTGTACATTATCTGAGCGAGAGAATTGTGTCGCAGTGCACTGTGTTTACAGAAATGGGACAGTTATGCATCTTGGTGGTCCTCTGTCCTGGGCCATGTCCCAAAATCAGAACAGCAATCATATTTTAATTACAGGACATGTCTGGGCAGAAGCAATCTGCAAAGTGGGCATGATATTTAGATGTGGGGTCTGGGCAGGACCAACCTGCAAATTAGGAGTAATACGGGGTTCACCCGGCAGGAAAATGGGTGAAGGAAATGCAGACCCTGTGTGGGGTTACAGTATATGAGAGGTGACAAACTCCATTTCATTGCGGGTCATATCAGCATTATGGTTGTCCTCAAAGAACCAGTTGTATCTGTAAGGCCGCGTACACACGATCGAACATGTCCGCTGAAACTGGTCAGCAGACCAGTTTCAGCGGACATGTTCGATCGTGTGTACGGGCTATCGGACAGTTTTCCAGAGGACAAAAGTTTCCAAACATGCTTAGAAACCTGTCCTCTGGAAACTTGTCCGTCGGACATGTTCGATGGTTAGTACACAAAATCATTGGACCAAAATCCCACGCATGCTCAGAATCAAGTCGACACATGCTTGGAAGCATTGAATTTCATTTTTTCATCACGTCGTTGTGTTCTACGTCACCGCATTCTGGTCCGAGGGGATTTTGGTCCAATGGTGTGTACGCACATCAGACCAACACACCACTTCAGCCTGGTCCGATGAAAACGGTCCGTCGAACATGTTTCATCGGACATGTCTGATCGTGTGTACGCGGCCTTAGACTAGATGTCCAGAGTACCCCACAACCCTTACATCTGATGTCAAGCACCCCCTACCATCAAAAGTCAAGAGTCCTCTACCCTCCCTTACATTACCTTGTGCTGCTGCCAGAAAGAAGCTGGGGGGAGACCTTGGAAGAAGAAATTGCAGGGTCTGGAGGAGGACCAGAGGAGGGCTGGAGTCAGTTGCCATAGTTTGTTGAATGTTGAGACCAGTAGAAGCAGAGATGAGGGAGTGCTCCGGCTACACAGAGAGGTGCAGGATCTGGGGGAGGAGTTCTGTCCTCTCTGCTGCTGAATGCTGAGATGCTCAAAGTTTCAGCTACTTAGACGTAGCAGAGACGAGTCTCTCCGTATCTGTGTGGAGAAGTACAGGATCTGGTGTAGGAGAGCTGTCCTCTCTGCTGCTGACTGCTGGTACAAGGTGGTGGTGGTGGTGGTGGGGGGGTAGATGAGGGGGGGCTCCACAGTTGCAGGAGAGGTGGTAGCGCTACATGAAATGGCCTGGTGGGCCAGATTCGGCCCATGGGCCTTGTGTTTGAGTATCCCAGTATCTGGAACCATAATATTGATGAGTTAGTGGCTTGTGTCCAATTTTTTGGCCCAGTGTTAGCAGTCCGTTCTAAATGGGCTGACTTAAAGCAATGCATATAAACATATAACTGAACTGCTTAGAGAAATGTGAATGAGCTGTTATTGTATAAAAACACTATTACAAGCACTTGGTATACAGCAATAAATATAGGTCAGTAATAAACAGAAACATTTAGTCATCATATAGTGATGTTTTTATTTTATGCAGCTCCACCTTTAATCGATTATAAATTGCACTGCTAATAAAACTGTTATTGATTCTTATTTGGTATTCAACAGTAAGAAAATCTTCCACCCTTGGGGCTTGTACACACGATCAGACCAAACCAAACCGATGAGACTGGTCCGACGGACTGTTTTCATCGGACCACGCTGAAGTTGGCTGATGTGCGTACACGCCATCAGTCCAAAATCCCATCCGGCCAGAACGCGGTGACGTAGAACACAACGACGTGCTGAAAAAACGAAGTTCAATGCTTCCAAGCATGCGTCGACTTGATTTTGCGCATGCGTGGGTTTTTGGTCTGATGCTTACTTGTTTTTACGGCGATCCACGAAGATACGAGTGGTCTTCGCAATCGCTTTCGTCTATTTTTTTTTACGTACTGTTAGACCAGCTTTTTGCTGGTCTAACGGTACGTAGCCCATGTTAAGTATGGCCGTCATTCACGCGTCGTTTAATTTTATTTTTTTTTATTTTTTATGTAACTCGTTCGGGACGAGGATTGTGCGTAAACGACGCTACTCAAACAACGAATGACGTAACGACATGTTTTCGCGCAATGCACGGCGGGAAATTTGCGAACGGAGCATGCGCAGTTCGATCGCCGCGGGAACACGCCTATTTTAAATGCTTCACGCCCCCTACTCGCGTAGATGGATTGCGACGGGAGAAATACACTACGCCGCCGTCGTTTACTGGACAAAATCTACCTGGATTCCACGTAGAGCCAGGTAAAAAACGGCGGCGTAGTGTATTTCTGATACGCTACGAGAATCCAATTCTATCTGAATCTGGGCCAATGTTTTTATTAAGTATTATTATTTGAACAGAGTTGAATATAAAGAAATACAATAAATCCAAACAATAGGGAATATTGCAGATGAGGTAATAGAGATGATACATAAACAGTATGTAAAACAAGTTTTCATTCTATTAAAAGTATATAATAGGATAAAAGAATGTTTAGAATAAAATAAATATATTTTCACATATTCATGTATTCAGAAAGAAGTAAGATTTCTAAAGATTTCCTGCATTGCAGTTGCACCAGCCGTCCAAGGGAGCAGCACGGTGTCACAACGCCAGCTTGAAACACCCAGAGAAGAGCATGGAAGCATCTGAACCTGTGTTGGTGAGCGGGCACTTGCCCAGATAAATACAGTGCACTGTTATTATTTAAACTAGTTCCAGACTGTCGCTGGGATCAGTAGTCCCACAGGAGTAGTTCACTCAGACATAGACTGTGTGTAGTACAACTTCAAGGTTGATTTCCCTGGGCGGAAAAGTGAGACTGAGTTGCAACCTTTATTAACTACCTGAGACCCGGGCCATAGTAAAAAGATGGCCTCCAGGTGGCTCTATAAATCCGTGAGGCCGTCTTTTTACGGCCTCGCGTCCTCCGGGCACTGGGGTGCCCGGCGCGTCACCGAGATGTCGATGCGCGTGCCTGGCGGCCACGATGTCCACCGGGTGCCCGCGATCGGCAGTGACAGAGCAGGGACGTGGAGCTCTGTGTGTAAACACAGAGCTTCACCTCCTGTCAGGCAGAGGCGACTGATGCTTTGTCCCTTGTACATAGGGACACGGCATCAGTCACCTCCCCCAGTCAGTCCCCTCCTCCCACAGTAAGAATCACTCCCAGGATACACATTTAACCCCTTCATCGCCCCCTAGTGTTAACCCCTTCCCTGCCAGTCACATTTATACAGTAATCAATGCATTTTTATAGCACTGTTCGCTGTATTAATGTGAATGGTCCCAAAAATTTGTCAAAAGTGTCCGATGTGTCCGCCGCAATATCACAGTCCTGACAAAATTCACAGATCGCCGTATTACTAGTAAAAAAAAAAAAATAATAAAAAAAATGTTAGAATTCTATCCCCTATTTTGTAGCCACTATAACTTTTGCGCAAACCAATCACTATATGCTTATTGCAATTTTTTTTTTTTTTTTACCAAAAATATGTAGAATACATATCGGCCTAAACTGAGAAAAAAATTGTTTAACCACTTCAATACCCAGCCATAGAAAATTGACGGCCTGGGATGGGATTTACCATCCTAAGTGGCCGTCAATTGACGGCCTGGGCATTGCAGGCGAATATCTGGATGATGCCTGCAGCCAGAGGCATCATCCAGATATCCTCTTCTTCAGCCGACGATTCTGCACAATGTAAGAACGATCATAGCGGCGGTTCCGCCGCTTGATCGTTCTTACAGGCCGCGGGAGGGGACATCCCCCCCCTCCCGCCGCCATCCGGTGCTTCTCCGGGCTTACCTGTGCCTTCGGGGGCCCGGAGAACGAATCGTCGGCGGCGGCAGGAAGCATAGAGATGACTGGTGACCAGATGGTCACCAGTCATCTCTATGACCGTCGGAGGACCCGGGCGCGATCTGATGACGTCACGCCCGGGTCCCTGTAAGTAAACAAAGCCGCAATTGCGGCTGTAAGCCCCCATTCATGAGATCGGTGAATTTTTTTTCACCGATCTCATGGTTTCCAGCCTGGAGGAGAGATGTGAGGTCTTATTGACCCCACATCTCTCCATAAAGAGGACCTGTCACACACATTTCCTATTACAAGGGATGTTTACATTCCTTGTAATAGGAATAAAAGTGGAAAAAAAAAAATGAAAAAAAGTGGAAAAATAAATAAAAAATAAGTCAAAAAAAAAAAAAAATAATAATAATAATAAAGATAAAAAAAAAATTAAAACGCCCCTGTCCCCGATAGCTCGCGTGCAGAAGCGAACGCACACGCAAGTCCCGCCGACATATGTAAACGCCGTTTAAACCACATAAGTGAGGTATCGCCGCGTGCGTTAGAGTGCCAGCAACGAATCTAGCACTAGATCTCCTCTGTAAATCTAAACTGTAACCTGTAAAAAATAAATAAAGCGTTGCCTATGGAGATTTTTAAGTACCGAAGTTTGGCGCCATTCCATGAGTGTGCGCATAATTAAAGCGTGACATGTTGGGTATCTATTTACTCGGTGTAACATAATCTTCCACATAATATAAAAAAAATTGGGCTAACTTTACTGTTTTGTTATTTTTTTAATTCATAAAACAATTTTTTTACAAAAAAAAGGCGTTTGAAAAATAATTGCGTAAATACCGTGCAAGATAAAACTTTGAAATGACCGCCATTTTATTCCCTAGGGTGTCTGCTAAAAAAAACATCTATAATGTTTGGGGGTACTGTGTAATTTTCTAGCAAAAGAATGATGATTATTACATGTAGGAGAGAAGTGTCAGAATAGGCCCGGTATGGAGGTGGTATAAAAGCCTGGTATTGAAGCGGTTAAAAAAAAAAAAAAGTAAAAAAAATTGTGTTTTTTTTTTTTTTTTCAAAATTGTCCCTCTTTTTTGTTTTATAGCGCAAAAAATAAAAACCGCAGAGGTGATCAAATACCACCAAAAGAAAGCTCTATTTGTGGGAAAAAAAGGACGTCAATTTTGTTTGGGAGGCACGTCGCACGACTGCGCAATTTTAATTTAAAGCGACGCAGTGCTGAAAGCTGAAATTTCGCCTGGGCAGGAAGGGGGTATATGTGCCCAGTAAGCAAGTGGTTAAAGAAGAAGATTTATCAGTGTGATGTATGTGCAAACTTTCATTTACACGCATACCAGTTCTATTATTACTTTACTGCTTACTAATTTCCTTGCCTGGATTTACAAACACTGCAGTATAATCTAACTGAGCTAGCTAAAGAGGAAGAAGAAAAGAGACTGCCATTTCCTATACAGCGTCACAACTTTAGGTTCACAGAGCATGACACTGTACCGAAGTCTAGGGGGAGCCCTTGAGCACATTTTATGGACAAATGTATTGTATTTCACTACTGCATGGCGTTTAATACTTTTCTACAGGTGTGGTGTGTGCTCTGAGGCCTCGTACACACGGGGCAATCTATTTGTTCAAATCGGTCGGACCGACCGATTTGAACAAATCTGTCTGATAGGATTTTGGTTTGCTCGCGTGTACACACGAGCAAACCAAAATCCCCGCCAGCAGACGGCGCGCTGACGTGTCGGTGACGTGACGGTGACGTTGACGCCGCCACGTCACCGCACCAAGAAGTAAAACACTTCCGCGCATGCGCCGAATCCATTCGGCGGCGATGCGAGACGACATGTCTGCTGGTAAGTGTACTAATCAGCAGACATGTCGGGTGGACGGATTCCCACCCGATAGATTTCAAAGCATGCTTTGAAATCTGTCGGGTGGCCAAATCCGTCGGCTCGGCCGTACACACGATCGAATCTGTCTGCTGGGACGGTCTAGCAGACCGTTTCCAGCAGACAGATTTGATTGTGTGTACAAGGCCTCAGGGGGGAGTGGGAAGGTGCTCAGTATCAGCGTTTTATCATATTCAGCATAAGTCCTACTCTTTGCCTGTTTGCATATGCTTTTAAGGTGACCATTGAGGTTTGGGTTTTGCATACACTTTGATTGTTATTGCTACCATTCTATGTTGTAATGACCCCCCGTGTGCTAAAAAATTTCTTCAGTAAACTGTTTAAATGGTTAATTTACAACTTGTGTGAGACTCTATCTCTTACTAAAGGCGGGAGAAGTGACGGAACCCAGGGCCTTGGTAATTATACTAAATGCGTTCTTATTATTGTGTTTTCTCTCTGTTGCTGGGACTTACACTAACATTACTAACCAGGTGTGCCAGAGGTGTTAAGACAGTTCTTGAGGTTGAGAGGCAGAGTGCAGAACCATACATATATTAAGCGGCTCCTACGGGGGTAGCGCTACACGTATATAAGGTTGGGTCCTTACTTCAATGGATGTAGGTGGAAGATTTTTTTTTCTAATAAGACACTGAGTCCTATTTTTCACATTGGTGAAAGATCATAACTTTTTGAATGGTTCTGTATCTTTTTTTTTTCCCTTTTTTTTTTTTCCCACATCAGACACAACCAAATAAATGGAGGCGTGGGAGATGCTCACGGTAATTTCGCCCTTCGCATTTCCTCTACGGTCTTCGTATCATTTGTGGTACTTCATTTTCTTATTGTTTATTTAATCATTTGTTAATTTATTATTGTATTATTATATTTCTTTTGTCTTTTTCCCGTAAATCAAATATAATAAAAGAATAGAAGGACAAACCAGAGAAGGTAAAAAGCTCATAACATTCCCCCTCAACCCTTTTTCTTTTATCTCATCATCTTCCTTTTCCCTTTCTCTCTTTTTTTTCCCCCCTACTGTTTCTGTTGTCTTACCCATCTATTTCTGATATTGCCTGTGCAAATTTTCCTGTAGTTTTGAATAGTCTCCATTGGTCCCAGGCGGCTCTACAACTGTCCCCCTCTTCTTCTCCCAGGTCTACCCTTCTCAGGTATTCCATCTCTGCAACATAATTGACCCGATGTATCCATTCTTTTATGGTTGGTCTTTGGGGGTTTAACCACTTTTTAGGGATTAGGCCCTTTGCTGCATTCAGCAACACCTGGACCAATGTCGATCCATTCTTTTTTTTTTTAGCCCTCTAATACGACCATGAAACAGACAGATCAAGGGATTTCGTGGAACCTTTTCTCCTGTGATTTCCTCTATATACTCTAAGACCTCGTTCCAGTATTCCTGGACTCGCGGGCATTTCCACCAAATATGCATTGTGATGCCTGCTTGATTGCAATTGAATGGTTCTGTATCTATTTAATGTATCAATTTTGTTTAATTTGTGTCTATATTGATATAGCATCCTAAGTAAGTGCTTATTCATACGTGCAGCAGCCCCTGTTACCCTCTAAAAAGCGTTTCACAATGAATCACTTTTCAGAAGTGTTTGAAAGGATGTGAGGGGGTGATATGTCATATGGCCCCATACACCCAAATTGGTGGCATTTGGCAACAGTACTGACCACTGAATGTGACATGCTGATTGATTTTCACCCCAGCTGCAAATAAAAAATATTGCAGTTGTGTACAGCCCGCCAATATGTAGCTCCTCCCCTGTACGTTACGTCTGCAGGTGGGCCTTCATCAGCGTGTTCCCGAGCTTGTCCTGAATATTCCCTCCTAGAACAAATATCATCTTTGCCACCCCCCAAATTCTCCCTCCAGCACAAATCTGGCCACATCTTTCCTTCAACCACAAATTCCCCCTTCCATTCTTTCAGCACAGATCCCCAGATCCCCCTCCTAGTACAAATCCTTACCCTCAAATCACCCTTTCTAACACAAATCCCCCCTCAAATAAACCCACCTCCCAGCAAAAATCCCACCTCCTAGCTCTGCCCCCCAAATCTCAACACAGCACAAATTCTTCCCCCACCCCAAATTTTTTCATCCAGCACCCCATTCTCCTAGCTCTGCCCCCCAATCTCCCAAAAGCACAAATTCTCCCCCCCACCCTAATTTTTCTCTTCCAGCACAAATCTTTTCACCCCCATGCTCTTGCCTAGCACAAATACCCCTAAATCACCCCACCTAACACAACCCCCCAATCAACCCCAGTACAAATCCCCTCCCTCCACAAATGTCCCCACCTAGAACAAATCTTACCTCCGCTACCCCCCAAATTCCCCCTCCAGCACAAATCTAAAGATGCTTAGCCTCAAATCACCCTTCCTTAAATAAATCCCCCCCCCTTCTCAAATAAACTCT
The DNA here is from genome assembly GCA_029574335.1 of Rana kukunoris. Lineage (NCBI taxonomy): Eukaryota > Metazoa > Chordata > Amphibia > Anura > Ranidae > Rana > Rana kukunoris. The sequence continues at coordinate 420,592,360 of CM056051.1, read as the reverse complement.
CCTCCCAGTACAAATCTCCTCTCCTCTCCTAGCCCTGCCCCCCAAATCTTCCCACAGCACAAATCCCCCCCCCCAAATTATTCCTCTCAGCACAAATCCTCTCACCGCATTCTCCTTCCTAACACAACCCCCTCCTCTCACCGCATTCTCACCGCATTCTCCTTCCTAACACAACCCCCTCCTCTCACCGCATTCTCCTTCCTAACACAACCCCCTCCAGCACAAATCCCTTCATATCACCCCTCCTAGCACATCCTCTAGAAATTGCCCATTCTAGAACAAATCTTATCCCACCACCACCCAAATTCCCCCTCCCAGCATTAATCCTCTTCCCCAATCCCACCACTTAGCACACATTTTCCCCTTCCAGCACATATCCACCCCCCCCCCCCAAAAAACCCTCCTCCTATCTCTTATCCACTTCCCCCTCCTAGTACAAATACTCTCATCCCCAGCACAAATATATGCTACTATGTCCCCCCTCCAGTTATGTCTCCTGTACAATACCCCCCCCCCCTCACACACAGACCTCAGATACAGCACGACAGATGTCTGTGGGATGTTCTTTCCTCCACAGCCCCTCCACATCTTAACATCTCACCAGTTGAGGAGGAGCCTAGGAAAAGCTGCTTTGCACAGTTTTGACAGGTAGCAGAGAGAGATGCAGGTCCGGGGTATGGGATTACGGCCGTGGGGACCCACCCATTTTTTTTGCTGGAAGGGGATGGATGGACCCTGCTTAGTCCCGATCTGACAGTCCCGGTCAAGAAACTTGGCAGTGACGGGAAGGAGAACCTGGAGGGGAGAGGGAACACAACTCCAACCTCCTCCCTGCTCTCTCCTTTTTTCCAGCTCAATGCTGATAGTAGTAGTAATGCCACTGTCAATACTTCTGTCAGATTGTACTGGCAGGAAGACTCCGGGTGGTGCCCCCACCTCACATGATACCACAGTGCCCAGGGAAGCGTCCCTTCTGCCCATCCCCCTAGTCCTGGCCCTGTAAAGGACCATCATTACACTTCATGCAGCACAGCCTGTTCTGTGATTGAAAGTAGGATAATCTGCAAGCATTAACTGAATTAAAATAATATTGCTACCAGCCCATGCTAGTCCTGTTACCAGTGGTGGCTGGTGAATTTTTTTTGGGGGGGTGGGCTGCAAACTTTACTGCAAATGGAGCCTCCAACCTGAGCTGTCACGGCTCTCCTGATACCCAGTAGCTTCCGTGTTCCAAATCTTCAGCCTCCTGATTGGTCGGGACAAGAAGTCAGAAGCCGGAAGTGAGAGAAAGTTTACCGCTCAGAGATCCCAGGGAACTGAAAGGTGGAGTCCAAACGCCTGGGTGCCGGCACTGCAATAAAATGTGTAGAGAAAAACCGTGACGGCCGCACTCCAAAAAAATGTTCCTTTTAATGAAACTGATCACAACATAAACATATCACAGCAAAAAATCTGAAAAAAGAGTTGACGCGTTTCACACTATCATACAGTGCTTATTCATAGCTAAGAAGCCGGAAGTGACGCAATGGTGAATTTTGATTTGCTAAAAGCAAAAGTGGGAGGGTTTAATCAGGGCTCTGCGCCCCGGGAACCATGTCAAACAAGCCAATTAAAGCCTCAGGCTCTAATTATATGCTTGTTAAAAATTGACAGGACTAATAGACAGCTGTACACACGATCATTTTTCAGCATGAAATAAAATGTTGTTTTTCAGCATGTCCAAAAAACTTTTCCCAACTTCATCATTAAAAAAGATGTTGCCCACATATCATCGTTTTTGAAAAATGATGAACAAAGCGCGGTGACGTACAACACGTACGACGGCACTCTAAAGGGGAAGTTCTATTCGCCTTTTGGTTGCTTTCAGCTGATTCCTTGTTAGTAAAAGACGATTCGTTTTTTTTTATGTTACAGCGTGATGAATGTGCTTACTCCATTATGAACGGTAGTTTTACTAGAACGAGCGCTCCCGTCTCATAACTTGCTTCTGAGCATGCGCGGGTTTAAAACGTCGTTTTAGCCCACACGCGATCATTTTTTACAATCCGGAAAACATTTGTTAAAACGACTTGAACATTTTTTTTTGCTCGTTTTTCAGAAGATGAAAAACGATGTGAAGCCCACACACAATCATTTTAAATGATGTTTTTAAAAACGTGTTTTTTTTTCATGCCAAAAAACGATTGTGTGTACGCGGCATTAGGCTATAATCATATGCTTGTTAAAAAATAACAGAACTAATAGACAGCTGTTAGTCAGGCACCCCACAAAGTGGAATTTTTTTTTTTTATAAATGATAATATGACTAACATTTTTTTAACTTTAAGATGTTAGTCATATTATCATTTATTTAAAAATAAATCGTTCTATGAACTTTGAGGGGGTGGCGCTGATGCGCCCCTTATGGACCAGCCGCCACTGCCTGTTACTCTTCTATTGGGGATCATGCATAAGCAACAATTCATTTATGTTTCAGCAAGGAACATTTGTGTTGAATTTTTTAGGTAGTACACTGCTCTACAGAGATGATTAAATGCAATACAGGAGCTATAAACCTTGTTCAAGTGGTTTTAAGAATCAATGTCATTTTCATATGAGCTGCAATTTAGATTGACTGAGGGTGGTGCTGAATATAATAAAGGCATTACTACTTGATGAATAATTGATTCATTGTTATGTTTTTATTGCTGGTTCATTTTTATTGATGTATAAAAGAAAGTGCTGGCACTAATCTTTTTATATTGGGTAGATAACCCTAAGGAGGTGAGATACCTGAACATGCAGAGCCTGATAGGTTGGGGAAGACCCCTTTTACAGTGCAGATTGGGATTAGTGCCTGGAATTCTTGCTAGCAGAGCAGGTCTACATCTGCCAGGGCTAGTTGCCAGTGGTCTTCAGTAAAGCAGGAAGGCTGGGTAGCAGATGGTGAGCAGAAAACAGAAGCATGCCAGTACTGGCAACATCAGACAGGCGAGGCATATACTGGTAGCAGACAGTGGAAAAGCAGACACAGCCGGATAGCAGGAATATCCTGGTGACAGCAGGAGGAATATCACGGTCAGGCAGTCTGGGTCACACACACTGGCAGATTGTGTACAGGGGCACAGGCACAATCTGATCAGTGAAGCAGTAGCAAATGGAGCAGGCAAAAGCGGTGGTTAAGAGTAGGGATGAGCTTCATGTTCGAGTCGAATGTATATTCGACTCGAACATCGTATGTTCGATCTTCGTCGAAATACGAACAAAACAGGTTGTTCGCGCCAAATTCGAGAGATGCGCCACGGCCCATAATTCACTGCGGCATTGCTTGCTTATGATTGGCCAAGCATGCTCTATGACCCGCATGCTTGACCAATCATAGCGCCGTCAGTACAGAGAGCCGTAATTGGCCAAAGCCAGGGTGGCTTTGGCCAATTATGGCTCAGGGCTTTAGTACACGCCCCGCACTAAAAAAGGCCGCCTGCAGGGCGGCCTCGTGTGGTGTGTTCCGACGCTCATTACAGATCAGTCAGAGAGAGAGAGATTGTCTTTTTTTCTAGCTAGATAGAACAGGCAGGCTAGTCAGTTAAATTTACAGTGTGTAGAGGATATATATACATCCCATGTGTTGTACATATATTTATACACTGTATAGTTTAGTTAGATTAGTTCTTCCTAATTTGTCAGGCAGTTGATTGTGCTAGCTGCAGTGTTTCTCATGTGTTGTATTGCCCTTTGTGCTCAGTGCACCTAAACCTACTTGGTGTATACTGCAAGTGTGCTTATTAGTTTGCACCTAAACCTACTTGGTGTATACTGTTAAAACTTTATATGGGGGGGTACGGGGGCTACCCTGAACCTAACACTAACTGCCTGTCACACTGACACTAAATGCAGTGATCAGTACATATGTGATCACTGCATTCAGTGACACTGTGACAGGGGGGTGGGGGGGTGATCGCAAGGGGTTAATGTGCCTACATGTCCTGGTGTCAGTGTAGTGTTGTGCAGACTCACTGTGTGATGTCTTCTCTCCTCAGCGGCGGTTGAAAATACCGCCGAGAGGAGAGCTGACATCACTTCCCCCTTACTGTGTTTACACAGGCAGAGGAAGTGACACGCGGGGAGGACGCGCATTGGCTGGGAGCGATCCGGAGGGGGCGGACAAAAACGCAGGTACCGGGGGGGGTCCCCCGGCGGACCCCCGACCCACGTCTAGGCAGGAACGTACAGGTACGCCAATGTGCCTGTACGTGCCATTCTGCCAACGTATATGTACATGCGGCAGTCCTTAAGTGGTTAAGCATCATTAAAATCGCTGCTCCAGAAAAAACTACCGTTTTTAAACCTTTTTCTCCATTGATACATGTTCCCCCTATGGCAGGGGTGTCAAACTGGCGGCCCTCCAGCTGTTGCAAAACTACAAGTCCCATGAGGCATTGCAAGGCTAACAGTTACAAGCATGACTCCCACAGGCAGAGGCATGATGGGACTTGTAGTTTCGGAACAGCTGGAGGGCCGCCAGTTTGACACCCCTGCCCTATGGCAAGACCCGGGTCCCCAAACTCGTTTTCCGACAATAACTTGTATATTGGGCTTTAAAATGAGCACTTTTGAATTCGAACGTTCGAGTCCCATAGACGTCAATGAAATGTGGATTAGTCTAGGAAGATGCACCGAATTCCGCCCAGAGGTGTCATCTTGTCTCCTGGCATGCACACCCTGACAATGGGGGATGTCAAAGATAAGGGCAAATAGACTGTGCACTTTGCAAAGTGCAGTTGCTCCAGAGCTTAAAACATGAGGCAAAGCTTCACTTTGCAAAGAATACCCAATCACGTGCAAGAAAAATAGAAAGATAAAACAGCAGTTTTGCTTGCACATGATTGGATGATGGAAGTCAGCCGAGCATCTGCTCATTTACTAAGCTCTACTGCACTCTGTACTGCTATTATTTCAAACTTGGCCTTCAAGTGATATTAAAGGTTTGTGTTTTTTTTTTTTTTAGATAACAAACATATCATACTTACCTCCACTGTGCAGTTGGTGAGTGGCCCCGATCGTCCTCTTATGGGGTCCCACGGCGGCTCTCGCGGCTCCTCCCCACATTAGATAACCCCCTCTGGTAAGCTCTCTCCCGAGGGGGTTACCTTGCAGGCGCACTCCTGTGTCATTCACTCGCCGTCCATAATATGCTGAGTGTATGACTCTGCCCTCCCCTCGGCGGCCGCGTCATTGGATTTGACTGACCGCAGGGGGAGCCAATGGTTGCGCTGCTATCAATCTATCCAATGAAGAGCCGAGAAGCCGTGGAGAGAGCGACGTGTGATTGCGCCCACGGTGAGTTAAACAGGGGGGGCTGAACACTGCAAGGTGTTTTTTCACCTTAATGCATAGGATGCATTAAGGTGAAATAATTCAAGGGTTTACAACACCTTTAAGCTATACCAATCCTATACCACATCATACCCAACCTTTACCCCATCAGAACTACATCTACCTTGCACCTGTGCTGAGACAGTACCATACTTATAATGCATGTAGGTTAACTGGGACTGTAGTTAAGTGCAGACACTCTTTAAGGAACTCAACAATAGCCGGCAGAAGAACATCTCAAAAGACTGCCCCACCAGACATAATGATTCTGCAAGCCCCCTTTCTTCCCCTGCCCCCTCTGCTACCACCTCCTTTTTTTTTTGGTCAGTGAATACCAGTCTGTTTAGGACAAGCATTGCTGCCATAAATGTGCTCTGGCAATATAGTTCCAGCATTCAGTAGATTAAACTTTATTACTGTTCGCTGTTGCACTTGAGCAGGCTCTACTACTGTTTATGCTGATCTAGATGCAAATTTGTCATCTTATGCCTAGTCCCTACTCTTGATCACTTTGTATATTAAATTAAGTTATTACCATAGTTAATCCATTTTATGCTTGCCTGGTTACAAACCATATTGAGTGACAATATATTAAGTTTGCTTTTACTACCTGGTTTGGTGCCTATTTTCCTTGATGTAGCATTAGTATTGTATCTCACCAGAGGGAAATTACTTTTGGTGATTTCTTGTGATATTATGTTTGTACACTTAACCTGGAGTGCCAGAGGGTCTGAAGATCTGCAAAAGGTTGAAGCAAAGAACAGAGGACCCTTCCTACCCAGTGCCTCCTATGGGGGTAGCACTACATAGGCAACAGAGTTCAGAGGTCAGTAGCAAGTAACACGGAGTACTGGGGTCAATTGTATGTAACGTAGAGTGCAGAGGTCAGGAGTAGGAGTGGGTCTATGGGAATGTTTCCTCCAGAAGCGCATTTGTGAGGTTAGGCACTGATGTTGGAGAGAAGGCCTAGCTCGCAGTCTCCCAAAGGTGTTCTATCGGGTTGAGGTCAAGTTCCTCCACCTCAAACTCACTCATTCATGTCTTTATGGACATTGCTTTTGTGCATTGGTGAGCAGTCATGTTGGACCAGGAAGGGCCAACCCCAAACTGTTCCCACAAAGTTGGGTTTAATGAAATTGTCCAAAATGTTTTTTGTATGCTGATGCCCTTCACTGGAACTAAGGGGCCAACCCCAAACACCTGAAAAACAACCCCACGCCATAATCCCCTCTCCACAAAATGATTTGGACCAGTGCACAATGCAGAGTGCAATGTCATAATGTGCTAGTATGCGTGGGATACTAGCACATTATGAGAGACTTACCTTAGACGAAGCATTCCAACATGTCACCGCTAAGACGTTTGACATCTTCACCCGCTCTTCCTTCCAGGTTCACGGCCTCTGACTACATGAGTGGCAGGCGGTGTGATGACGTCACTCCCGCACATGCTTGTGGGAGCCGCCGTTTCTGGCACGGGCTCTGAAGGTCCAACATTGTAAGCCTGACCTTCAGCTGCATGCACTCTGAATATCTCCTAAACAGTGCAAGTTTAGGAGATATTTACAGTTCCTACAGATAAGCCTTATTATAGGCTTACCTGTAGGTACAAGTGGTGTAATAGAGTTTACAACGTCAATGGTACAATGTCGCAATCATTCCACAACCGCATTCAAAGCATGTGATTGCAGCGCAGTGGTGTGGGCTTTTATAGGTTAAAGCAGGCTGTGAGGAGGGAGGCAAAAAAACTCCTTCTGTTATGCACCCTCCCGAAACTGCAGATCACTCTTAAGGGGGCTACCCAATATGTAAATGAACCCTGAAGGTGATGAGGGCAGAGGATAAGGATGACAGCCAGACAACGTGTACTTTCAAAACCTCAGCTACTGTATGTATTTGTCTCACTGGAAGTTTCCTTTAGAAATCAGAAAGGCTTCAATCTGCCTTCAGAGTCGTTGAAATTATTCTTTGCCACAGATCAGCCTTGCTGTGTAATTTTTAGATGTTTCTGTGGGTTTGTTGTGACATGTTGATAAAAAAAATGTCATCCTTATCAGTAGATCATGATGGGCTCCATAGTGTTCGTCTGTCTCCTCTGTGATATAAATAGAGGTGAAGTGTTCTAGATACAGCGCAGATCCTGGAATAGATACTCATTGCTTATTTTTAGGCCTCGTGGAGGAAAATAATCTACAAATTCAGAGGGGACAAATGTTCAGTTATTCATCCGCAGGGACCTGAAGGATTGTGTAGTCTGTGCTGTGACCCGCTCTTGTACATCATCTGAGCGAGAAAATTGTGTCGCAGTGCACTGTGTTTACAAAAATAGGTCCATATATCCCAACTGTCCTGCATTTACTGGGACAATTATGCATTTCCTCTGTCCTGCCAATGCTGTGTCCTGGGCCATGTCCCAAAATCAAAACAACCTTATTTGAGTTACTGCACATCTGCAGAAATTGCTGGGATCAGGCCTTTAAGTGGGCTGCCTCCACATATTTAGGGGTGAGAGTCTGGGCAATACCATCATGCAAAGTGGGGGTCAACTCTTGTGACATCAAATTGTCCCCAGGGTTGACGCCCAACTTGGTTGCCAAGCATCCAGCAGTCAAGGCTCCCTTTCCTTAGTGCGGGGCGGGTAAGGGGCCTTCATTCTTTTGGTGGTATTTGATCACCTCTGCAGTTTTTATTTTTTTGCGTTATTACCAAAAAAAGAGCGACAATTTAGAAAAAAACACAAAGGGGGTTATTTACTAAAGGCAAATCCACTTTGCACTACAAGTGCAAACTACAAGTGCAAAGTGCTCTAGAAATTGCACTGAAAGTGCAGTCTCTGTAGATCCGAAGGGGACATGCAAGGAAAATAAAAAAACTGAATTTTAGCTTGCACATGATTGGATAATAAAATCAGCAGAGCTTCCCCTCATTTCAGATCGACCCCTCAGAATTACAGCGACTGCAATTCCAAGTGCACTTTCAGTGCAATTTTAAGTGCACTTTGTACTTGTGCAAAGTGGATTTGCCTTTCGTAAATAACCCCCAATATATTTTACTCTTTGCTATAGTAAATATTCCAATTAAAAGAAAAAAATGCAGCGCTGAAAGAAAATTATGTACAAATCCTCCGATGGATATCAGGGGTTAATTTACAGTGTGAAATTGTGAATGGTAAATTGAACGGAGAACCATTTAAAGAACAAAGAAATATAGGGCCAGATTCACAGAGCCATTACTCCTGTTAGACCGGAGTAATTTCAAATTACCCGCGTCGTATCATTAGTTTGAATCCTCAAACCATGATACGACGGTTTCGGGCTTCGATCCGACAGGCTTACGTCTGTACGCCGTCAGATCTACGCTGCAATCTTTTTCCGCCCGCTGGGTGGAGTTTGCGTCGTTTTCCGCGTCGGTGTATGCAAATTAGCTTTTTCCGGCGATCCACAAAGTTCCGATCGTCTGTCGCATTCTCTTACGGCATCTGTAGTCATCTTTTTGCTGCGTAAAGTTAGGGAAGCAAAAATCTGGTCTATAGTTAGACAGCCCATGTTAAGTATGGTCGTCGTTCCCGCGTCAAATTTCAATTTATTTTTCTGTTTTTGCGTAAGTCGTCCGGGAATAGGAATGTACGTAAACGACGCTACTCAAAAAAAACCTGACGTAATTTCGCGGCGAAATTTCTGAACGGAGCATGCGCAGTTCGATCGCCGCGGGGACGCGCCTAATTTAAATGCTTCACGCCCCCTAATGGCATATTTAGATTCCGCCGCGAGAAATACACTACGCCGCAGGTACCTTACGGGCCGAAATCTACCAGAATTCGTCTTAGAGCCAGGTAAAATACTGCGGTGTAGTGTATCTTCTGATACTCTGCGCCAGGGCAATTGTACCTGAATCTGGCCCATAGTATACAAGAATATAATAATAAAGTGCTCTGTATATATATGTGACAGTCCTGTCATCGAAGAAAAACCTTAAAGATATAATGCCATGGGCAAATATACCTGTAAGCATTCTTTGTGATCACTTTGTATACTGTCAGAGAAATATTTATACCTTACTTAATTAACCACTTAACCCCCGGACCATATTGCTGCCCAATGACCAGAGCACTTTTTGTGATTCGGCACTGCATCGTTTTTAACTGACAATTGCGCGGTCGTGCAACGTTGCTCCCAAACAAAATTGGCGTCCTTTTTTTCCCCACAAATAGAGCTTTCTTTTGGTGGTATTTGATCATCTCTGAGGTTTTTATTTTTTGCGCTATAAACAAAAATAGAGGGCCAGATTCAGAGAGCCATTACGCCTGTCTAACTGGTGTTAGACAGGAGTACTTTCAAATTACGCGCGCCGTATCACTAGTTTGAATCCTCAAACCATGATACGGCAGCGTTGGGCTTCGATCTGACAGGCTTACGTCTTCGTACGCCTTCGGATCTACGCTGCAATCTTCTTGCGGCTGCTGGGTGGAGTTTGCGTAGTTTTCAGCGTCGGGGTATGCAAATGAGCTTTTTCCGGTGATCCACGAAGTAACGAGTGTCGTTCGCAATTGCGTACGTCATTTTTTTGCTACGTAAAGTTAAACCAGCTATTAGCTGGTCTAACGTTACGCGGCCCATGTTAAGTATGGCCGTCGTTCCCACGTCGACTTTCACATTTTTTTTTTATTTTGTACGTAAGTCGTTCGCGAATAGGAATGTCCGTAAACGACACTACTCAAAAAAAATGACGTAACGACGTGATTTCGTGCAATGCACGGCGGGAAATTTCTGAACGGAGCATGCGCAGTTCAATCGCCGCGGGAACGTGCCTAATTTAAATGCCTCACGCCCCCTAATTGCGTAGTTTGATTCCGCCGGGAGAAATACACTACGCCGCCGTACCTTACGGGCCAAAATCTCTCTGAATTCCTCGTAAAGCCAGGTAAAGTACGGCGGCGTAGAGTATCTCTGATACTCTGCGGGAATCTAATTCTACCTGAATCTGGCCCAGAGCGACTATTTTGAAAAAATTCAATATTTTTTACATTTTGCTATAATAAATATCCCTAAAAAATATATAAAAAAACATTTTTTCCCTCAGTTTAGGCCGATACGTATTCTTCTACATATTTTTCATAAAAAAAAAAAAATCGCAATTAGCATTTATTGATTGGTTTGCACAAAAGTTATAGCCTTTACAAAATAGGGGGTAGTTTATGGCATTTTTATTAATATTTTTTTTACTAGTAATGGCGGCGATCAGCGTTTTTTTTTTTTTTTTTTTTTCAGTACTGTGACATTATGGCAGACACTTCGCTATAAAAATGCCAATGGTCCCAAAAAAGTGTCAAAAGTGTCCGATCAGTGCTATAAAAATGCATTGGATTACTTTAAAAATGCAATTGGCAGTGAAGGGGTTAACATTAGGGGGCGGGGAAGGGGTTAAGTATGTTCCTGTGTGTGTTCTAACTGTATGGGGGGGTGGACTCACTAGGGGAAATTACTGATCTTCCGTTGATACATTGTATGTACGGAAGATCAGCATTTCTCTCCCTGACAGAACCAGGAGCTTTGTGTTTACACACAAAGCTCCCGGTCCTCGCTCTGTACCGAGCAATCCCGGGTGCCCGGTGGCAATCGTGTGGGACTCGGGGGCGAGCGGGGACGCGCGCGGGCTGCCGGCGGCGTGCACGCGCCACCTAGTAGCCACAAAAAGAACCGATGTAGAGCTACGGGCTCTCACCCAGGAGAGCCGACCTGCTGCAGTAAAATGACGGTGGCAGGTCGGCAAGCAGTTAAACTGAGCTATTAAAACTTTTTTGTCTATAGAAAATTTAAAGCAAACGATAGCGGTGTGAAAAGAGAAAATAATTAGTTTATTGTACAGAAAAAGAAACTTGTATTAATCCAATGCTTACAACCATAACACAAATGATATTACTTTAAATAGAGAGGATACCGCTGATACACAAATAAATTCTGTTTCATCATATAAGATACAAATAAGAATATGTCTGTAAAGGACCCAACAATATGTTAAGACAGGCAATAAGGAAGGGAAACAGATTATAGAATAGATTTAAGGAAATTAAAGAGGTATATACAGACTACTTGACCATGCTGGTCTTCTTGATCAGGACATCATACACTGATGTGTCCATTGAAGCAATATTCCTATGTGTATTATTGTGTAACATGGATATCATCTTGGTTTTAAAGGTGGTATCTGTTATGTTAAAGTCACGAATATCAGATTAATATAAGCTTCTTCTATGTATCAATAAATGTACCAGTAATCCTTTTCTCTTTTTGGCACTGCTATTCATTGTTTTAATTTTTATATAGACAAAAAGTTTTTTTTAATCGCTCAGTTTAATTAAGTACGGTATAAATATTTTGGTGCCCTGAGTGTGAGGAATGTTTAAAGTTTGGATGAATATTATTTCTTGTATGGTAGACAGAGCTGGTTTAAGTCTTTTGTTTTAACCTGTCTGTAGACCTAACAAACTAACTTTTCAGAACTTAGGGCCAGATTCACAGAGCCATTACGCCGGCGTTACAGGAGATGGGCGGCGTAAGTCTAAATTTGCGCATGCGTTTCGATGCGTCGCATCCCCAAAACGATATACGCAAGAAATCTACTTTTTTTTTGACCGGCGTAATTTCGATAGACCGGCGTATCCATCCGCGCAAAACTGCGCTAGACAAACCATTGATTTGCTATTCAAATATGCAAATGAGGGAGTTACGGGGATCCACAAAAGAACGTTGGTGCAGCGCAGGCTACGCACTGTGCGCAACAGCTGCACGTCCTGTCTAAAATTAGACCATATAAAAGGTGGAATAAAATTAGACAATCCTTCTACATGTCAGCTAAAGCAACACTGTTAGTGAGGAGCTGAGCAGTCACACTTGCTGGACAACAAACTGTATGCCAACAGGCCAGGGGCATCCATGCTCATAGCTATACTACTGACTTTAGATGAGCAAAGAAGGAGGAGGGCACGGAGGAGGGCACGGGAGAGGATTTTTTTTTCCAAAAACTTTTTCTTTGCTTTTATAAACATTTTTACAAAAAATATACATACATATATACATCAATACATAACATACATACAAATTACAAACACGGTCTCACTATCTTTCAATAGCCCTTTAAAAGCCCTTTAAAACCTTTTATATAATAATCTAATCTGATACAAGCCCCTCACTCTTCACTTGATATATCACACACGCATAGACATCTTTGGCATGAGTGATTCTGAGGTGTCTTGTATCTTCAGATTCACCCCTCATGCCATCCTGGAATTAACCACAACCCTGCAGGAGGACATCACCAGCCCAACACATGACACCACCCATGACACCCATGATAGCTACATATACAATCCTAGCCCCATCCCCACAGATTTCGAACAGAACATGTATGGGGACAGCTGGCTGGTTGGTGAGTGACATGGGTGGCAGGCATGACTGTCCCCCCCATGATGCTGAAATCACAAGGGGCACATGCACTACTAACATCCTCCTGTCTTATCCCTTCAGGGTGACTCTGCATATGCACTGGGACCCCAGCTCATGACTCCTATACGGAACCCCCCATGGTACCCTGTTATATTCCCCAAACTTTGTATGCCAGATCATCAGTACATGTTGCATGCTGCACAACTTCGCAGTGAGGAAGGGCCTGGAGATTGACATAAGTGATGACCTGACCCCTAAACCAGACAATCCCCCCCCCCTAACCGAGGCTACCCCGTCTTCTGAGGGAAGAGCAGCCAGGAGCCAGCTCACATTAGGCATCTTTGCACGTTAAACACACACATTAATCATGGCACAATGAGAATGCATGCATGCACACCACTGTGGTCCCTAGCACAGACACATCACATCCTCATCACATTGGATTGGCACAAGCCCACCATGCAGGACTTGTGAGCAGCAACGCCATGCCACGGCTCCAATTATGTCACTGTACATTCATACACCATTCACACGGACCTGGGGATCACTTCTCCACCACAAATGAGGGTGACACCCCTTTTCCGGCAGGAATGTCACTCCCACACTCCAAAATCATTCACCATTCCAAAACCAAAAATAAATAAAAAATGACCAAAAATATAATTTAAAAAAAACAACAACAAAGAAAACACAGAAAAGACAAAAATCACTCTGCAAAACAGTCCCTAAATATCTCAAAGACACGTCACAAACAAACAAATGCTAATGTACTTTTGCAAAGGAAGGGCGTTTGTCTCTGTCTATTTAAGCTGTCTGCGTAGTTCACTATGTTGCCCGGGTCCACTTCCAATTTCAGTGATTGTGCCGTTCCCGAGTTGTGAGCATGCGCACAGAGGTGCTGACCATGGTCTGCTTCATGTGCGCATGCGCGATCAGGCCGGCCCTTCATTTGCATGGGGTCACGGCTCATTTCAATGTAACACGCCCACGTCCTTCCCAATTTGAATTACTCCGCCTTACGCCTCGGAATTTACGCTACACCGGCGCAAATTTGTGCACAAATACTACGAGGATACGGTGATTGCGCCTCTACATTGTGCCAGTCTAACATAAAGGAGGTGCGCTACGCCGGTCAAAATATGCGCCAATGTACGTGAATCTGGCCCTTAACTTTTACTTTTTGTCTATGTGAATATGTTGAAGAGACTGATTTTGAATAATGTAGATATATAAAATAAAATTGCTGCAGGGTGTCAGTGCGAATAAGGATTCTGTTTAGAAGTGTGCCTCTCTGCCAAAAAGTTGAATGCGTTCCAGAAGTCACATCCAAAGGGTACAGGTGCCTTCAATGGGCTGCGATTTGTAATGTGACTTTGTGTCCAAAGTTGCATGGCAAATCGCATCAGGGGAAACAAAGACTAAATGACACTAAATTATCTGGATGTATTTGAATCTATCTTTCTGCGTAAACTAACAATGTAATTAGATCTGCAAACACTGGCTATATTGTAACTGCTAAAAATCATTGGACGTCAGTTAAAATTGCCTCCTGCCCTACAAGCAATCACAGGGTCTAATCAAGCCTAATGCTTGGGAAGCCCTGTGGTGCAGTAAGCATTTCTTTTAGAATACATTGGAAAGTCCTCGGGGAGATTAGACTTATTTAGTTGGGAAAATCTCCGGGCTAACTTTTTGAAGGACTATAGTCAGTTACTGTTCTGAAAAAGTAGTGAAAAAAGGTCAGTAAAGGTGACAGGGGCGGTACCTGTCAACCCAATCATTGGTCAAAGCCTAGCTAGCTTTGGTAAAAAGCGACCTATAAGGTTTGCGGGATCAGCTCAGGGTCCTTCATCTGTAAAAGGATGGGAAATCAGATTGCTTCCAAAAAAAAAAAAAAAAAGGTCTAACCGTGGGGAACCTTACCACTTGACCTGGAAGGAAGAAATGATAGATAAATATGGACCTGGAGTTTTGAAAAATATGCAATATTGGGAATCGCTGGACTGGAAACGGTGTTTTAAAAAATGCTTGGAGTACAGGGATGGAACTGATGAGGTGAGTATTTTTAATAGGGACAAGCAGGGACAGCCACTAAAATGGTATGAGTGATGCGTAATGAGTAGTGATGAACAGAGGTTATGGATTGAAGTATGAGAGAGAACATGCTGATGTGTGTAATGTCTAGAGGTCATACAGGGTGTAGGTGGAGTGTGAGAGTTATGTTTGTTGTTCGGAAGTGTGTGAGATCCATGGATTGTGATGTTGTGTTTGGTGGCATGATGATGTGTTTTGTGTGTGTTAGGCCGCGTACACACGGAGGGACATGTCCGATGGAAACTGTCCGCAGACCGTTTTCATCGGACATCCCTCGGGTCCCTCGGCGGCTGTCTGGGCTCCTCCTCGCAAAAGCTTTCCCTCTTCATGCGAGGGCGCTCGCATGGAGGAAAGCTTTTGCGAGCGCGCTCCTGTGATACAGCGGCGGCCATAGCCGCCGACTGTATCACTCGGCTCCTCCCCCCAGCGCGCCGCGTCATCCGCCCTGATTGACAGCAGCGCTAGCCAATGGCTGCGCTGCTATCAATCCGCCCAGCCTAGCCAATCAACGGCCAGGCTGGGAACCGAAGAGGACGACGTGGACGCGCCCGGGAGATTCGAACGGTCAGGTAAGTACAACGGGGGCTCGGGGGGGGGCGGTGCTGCTAGATGTTTTTTTACCTTCATGCATAGGATGCATGAAGGTAAAAAAACTTGTACCTTTACAACCCCTTTAAAGTTTAAAAATAAGGAATGGTGTTTTTTAGTTCAAGGAGCAACCTCTCTTTCTTTGACACAAGTTAAATTGAATGGGGTGTGTGTGTGTGTGTGTGTGTGACGTGTGTTCTCAGCTGCTGACAGCCCAAATGACCCCCCCTTCTTTCCAGGTCTGTGAGAATGTAAAACAGATTGTATTGACATGCAAATTATCCAGGGGAGGGCTGGCAGCCTTAGGCCTGGGGGGCAAGCCCAGTCAAGTGGCCCATTAAACCACTGAATACGCACAGCCTCACCACTGCCCATCAGCACAGTCTCACCAGTGTCCATCAGTGCAGTCTCACCAGTGTCCATCAGTGCAGTCTCACCAGTGCCCATCAGTGCAGTCTGTTCAGTGCATGGGGATTAGAGAGGAAAGCAGCCGGATTACACAGAGCGCAGATCTTCCGCTTACCCTGCATGGCCGATGTTGCAAATAATATGAATGTATGAATTCTGACCATTCTCTGATTCCAGTCAAACAAGCCAGGATACCTCCCCCCCCCCCCCCCCCACAGGAAGGCAATCTCCTACACTCCTTACAGACTTCAATGGGTCCAGGAAACAAAACCAGCTGTTAGGCACTCTCCACAAACAAAGGACTTTGATTAGGTAAACATGCTTACAAGGATCAAAGGAATCCCAGTGGCTAGGTAGGGAATGAACAAGGATGGGAGTCATGAAATGCAACGATTGGTTAAACATCAGATGGGCAGGCAACATGGGAGGCGTTGCGAATGATTAATGAGTGAGGTTTGGTAAAAGGGGTTTGGAAGAGAACTTTCCTCTCTCTATTCGCTTGAATGCTGGAGTGAACCTATCATCTGAAGGCCTATGCTGAGACCACATTGACTAGGCCGCATGGAAGCCTGGCCGGTATTTTGGCCTTAGCCATGTGGTCAAGGCCAAGGCCTAAGCTCTTCCTCTTTCCATCAGGACCCAGCCAGAGAAGACCGAGCTTGAGTATCTTTCTATCTTATTTGCCCTTATTGTAATAGGCCATAGGAAATGTGTTAGTGCTTATATATTGTGCAATAGGCATTCTATGTTACATCATTGTTTATTATACAGCGGACACTTTTTGTTAGAATAAATATAATTGTTTGATTTCAAAGGTGTCTGTCTCATTAACTAATCTTAGCCTCAGGCCTAGAGCACACTTTGGCCTATTATACAGTAGCAGATACAGGACTCATGCATGTTAATACAGATGCAATAGCTTATATATAGGTATTACAAGTTACAGTAAAGGATAGATACATATAGTTGGTTGTTGCATGGTTTTTATTTACTTCAGCCGATATGATACGAAGTCCCGGCTCCTGGACCAGCACCTATGATAGATGTCATCAGTGTGCTGTTCATAATAGGAGCTAGTCAAAGAGGCAGGACTTTGTATGACAGCTGTCTGCCAGGTAAGCGAGAGATCCCCGCTCTGTGTAATCTGGTGGCACTTCCCCTCCAAGGCAGCCCCATGGCAGGGCTGGCCCTGGGCGCCCTCCCACTGCCCCAGCTTGCGGTGCACCCACCCCCGATTGACCCTGGAAAGCAGGAACAAAACCAGGGACAGACTTGGTCCAGGGACAGTGTCCTCAATCCGGGGACTGTTCCCAAAAACTGGTGGAGTCTGGTCACCCTAGGCTAGTGGCCAGCAGGATTCAGAGGTCCGTGGCCAGCTCCCAGCAGGACCCACATGCTGGGCTGTGCTGCTGGGAGCTTGTCGTTGACCTGTGGGTCCTGTGAGGGGGGTCTCTTTTTAACAGTGTCCATTAGAAAGCCTCTGTTAGAGAGAGACCCCCCTCCAGGTCCCATTAAAGACTGAAAAGGAGTATAATGGGACCTGGAGGGGGCCTCTTTCCAACAGAGTGTACCGTGAAAACCCTAATACACTCTGGTCTTCATGGGACCCCCTCCTTGTGCCATGACTCTCACCCCCTGCCCCAACCTCTCACAAAGTAGAAATAAAATTGGTACTGTGTAATGCTCCTCTTACTGTAGCTGGCTCCCGCATCCTCTGTGGCTGGCTCCTGTGGGTGGCTGGCCGACACCCTGCTGTGGCTGGCTGGCTCCGTGGTGTGGGTGGCTGGCTGGCATCCTGCTACGGATGGTCACCATGGCTGGTTGGCTCCTGTGAGTGGCTGGCTGAATCCCTGCTGTGGGTGGGTCACCGTGGCTGTCTGGTTTCCTGGTGTGGGTGGCTTGCTCCCTGCTGTGGGTGGCTGGCACAGTGCACCCTGCTGCAGATGGCTGTCCTGGCTCCCTGCTGTAGGGTGGTGGGTGGCTGGCACCTAGTCCCTGCTTCAGGTGGATGGCCTGGCTCCCTGCTGCAGGTGGATGGCCTGGCTCCCTGCTGCAGGTGGATGGCCTGGCTCCCTGCTGCAGGTGGATGGCCTGGCTCCCTGCTGCAGGTGGATGGCCTGGCTCCCTGCTGCAGGTGGATGGCCTGGCTCCCTGCTGTGGCTCAGTGGGTGGGTGGCTGGCCTGGCTTCCTGCTGTGGTTCAGTGGTTGGGTGGGTGGCTGGCACAGTGCCCCCTGCTGTGGCTGACAGAGGGGGGTGGGCTGACAGAGGGACAGGCGGACAGAGGGGGGTGGGCTGACAGAGGGACGGGCTGACAGAGGGAGGTGGGCTGACAGAGGCACAGGTGGACAGAGGGGGGGTGGGATGACAGATAGACGGCGGACAGAGGGGGTGGGCTGACAGAGGGACGGGCAGACAGAGGGACAGGGCTGACAGAGGGGGGTGGGCTGACAGAGAGACAGGCGGACAGAGGGCAGTGGGCTGACAGAGAGACACGTGGACAGAGGGGGGTGGGCTAACAATGAGAATCAATGAGACAGCTAAGCAAAACAGAGAGGGGTGGGCTGAGAGAAACCCCACAGTGCACTAGCAAGAGAAGCGTGACTCCGGCAGCAAGTGGTTACGATGATACGATCACCCACAAACCAGCCAGCCCCGCCTGGCCGCATCCACACATGGCCAACTCCGCAGAGCCAATCGTACGGCGCTCACGTGAACTCTGCATGTAATTTATCTGTAAAAACCTCCCTTGTGTGGAGATGCAAAAGCCCCAACATGCTTGGTGCCGCCATCTTGGACAGCTGCTATTTAATAGGTTATATAACAGAATAAATGGGAGAGGTTGGGGAGCTGGGCCAGCACAAACAGTAATAATATCTAAAAAGTACTTTGTGCGCCATGAAAAAAACGAATTCAACAAATAGAACAAAAATGCAGAGCTGCAGCTAACACAAAATTTGTTCCCACACCAGAATAAGTAATATTGAAAAAGTGTTGCACTGCTCAAGACAACGTAGATATGTGTAATAAACACTCAAACAATAGGATGAAAGTGTTACACTACTCCAAACAACTTAAAAGCGTATATATATATATATATATATATATATATATATATATATATATATATATAACCATCTCACATAAAAAAGCTACATGTGTGGTTACACTTAATAGGTTAAAACCATAAACTGTGATGTTAATTGCTGGAGGTGGAGCACTGCTATATGTGTGATATAAATATATATAGCGATTGACATCACAGTTTATGTTTTTATCTTATCGCGTGTAAACACATATGGAGAGTTTTTATTGATTTATATATATTTTTTATGTTTGTAGTGTAACACTTTCATTGTATTGTCTGTGAGTGTTTATCACACATATCTATGTTGTCTTGAGCAGAACAACACTTTTTAAATAATACAAACAGTGATAAGACACTCCGAAAGAGTAAAGGGCTATGATATGTAAAAAAGGAGGACTAGGAAATCGTCTCTTCCTGCAGTAGTCAAGTTTTCTAGCAAGTTGAAAGGCACATGGGAAGTGAATAAAAATCTATTATTGAAAGAAAAGAAAACGCTGTAAGCAAGCATTTTTATATTTATTTATATATATATATATATATATATATATATATATATATATATATATATAGATGTGTGTGTGTGTGTGTGTGTGTGTGTATAATTTGTGGTTGTACCTCCAACTTTTAAGTTGATGGTAGGGTCTCTTCTAGCAGTTAGCTGTGAGGAGGAAACAGTAGTAACCTAATCTTGACAAAGGGGGTGCTATCCCTGAAATGTGTTTCTTTGGTTACTAGTGATGTCATCCCATTATGAGCTGTCTTCCTGCTTGTCTGACACCATTTCGCGTCTGAGATATACAGGACCAACATGACACTCCATGTAGCACAGATGTGGGGAGAGTTAGGAGAGTCAGTAGGGTAACCCGCAAGCTGTTACTTTGACTGAATTTTGCAGTCTGCTGTGGGCACTATAGTTGATCCCAATATTTGAGTGATTTTCAGTGTGTTTTTTGGCATTGTAGATTCCCAAAAGTCTTCTTAAAGAAAAGAACCAATGACATCTCCAAGTTTTGTTTCTGCCTTATATCGGCATCTGCTGTCCCCTGAACGACCTTTGATTTATTGCCAGTCCCACCAGGTCCTCCCTTCTATCTCGGCATCCCAGGCAGAATTTTTAAAGGAAGTGGCTCGGGGTTTTTTTCAGTATAATCATCTCACCAGAAAGAGTTCCCAAATCATTCTGCACCATTTTACATCATTGCGTCTCTGTAATAAATACTTTTTAGAGTTTTTAGAATTTTTTTACTTTTATTTCACATTTTTATATCCAACTGCACTTCCAGTTGAAAAAAAAAAAAATCTGAATGTGGGAGGTTCGCAAGTTCTGTAAAAAAAAAAAAAGTCAACTTCGCCCACTGGGCAATACGTCAATGCTTGTCCTCTTCCTTTGCTACTGTGGGATCCTGTTAGGGACATATTGTTTTGTTTCAGCAAAGAACATTTGTGTTGAACTATACAAGTTAGTTATAAACCTTGTTCTAGTGGTGATGAGGATTAATAGCAATATCAGTTTCATCTTAATTTCAATTTGAATTGGACTCAGGGTGGAGCTGAATGTAATGAATGTATCACTACTAAATGATAATTAATTGATTTATCGTTCTGTTTATATTGCTGACTCATATTTATTAATGCATATAAAAAAGTGCTAGCACTAAACTTTTGTATGTCAAGGTAGACAACACTGGGAAGTCAGAAATCTTCAAACTACGGCCCTCCAGCTTTGGTGGAACTATCCTTCCCATAAGGCATTGTAAAAACCTGACATTCACAGACATGACTAGGCATGATGGGAATTGTAGTTCCTGAACAACTAGAGGGCCATAGTTTGAAGACCCTCTACCTGGACAACATGGGAGAAACCAAAGATCATGTGCAGCATGCTTTTTTAAGGAGATAACCTAGCAAGACCCTATATTGTAAGGAAGGTTGAAAGAGCTCAGGAGTCAGTAGTAAGTAAGGTTCAGGTGTTAGTAGTATAGAATGCAGAGTTCAGAGGTCAGTATTAAGTAACACAGAGTGCAGGGGTCAGTAGTATCTCAAAGGTCATTAGTATGTAACCTAGAGTAATTAATGCAGAGTTATGAGGTCAGTAACATAATCCAGAGTTTGGTGGTCAGGAGAAATTATTGCGGATTGCCAGGGTCAGGATTTATAGAACAGTTCAAAGGTCAAGAGAAATTAACACAGTGTGGGGATGAGTAGTCAGTAACAGAGTTCAGGTGTCATTAGCAAATAATGCAGAATTCTGAGGTCAGTAGTATGTAACGCAGAGTGCAGGGGTCAGGAGTAAATAACATGCTATGCAAAGGTCAAGAGTAAAAACAGAATTGCCCTGGGGTAGCCAAACGAAAATTTGGATGCAAAAAAATCTTAATAAACAAACAAATTTTACCTCCCACAGCTGTCGTGTTCCCACACCACAAAAAAAGTAAAAATAATTCTAAGTGCAGCGCAACAACATAAACAACTCACATGAAGTGTAATGAAACAAAATTAAATACACCATAAATAAAACAACATCATAAAGTTAAATAAGTCTATATATTAATGTTTCCTTGCTGTTCATATACCGTATTTATCGCGGTATAACGCGCTCCCGCGTATACCGCGCACCCCTAAAGTGACCCCAATCCTGTGGAAAAAAAGTTATTTTTGTACTTACAGTTTTGGTGTCTTGCGCGGCGTCCATCGGCGGCCTCGTCGGGTCCGGCGTCCTTCTGCGGCATCGGGTGTCCTTCTGCGGCTTCGGGTGTCCTTCTGTGGCGGGTCCGGTGTCCTCTTCGGCGGGTCCGGTGTCCTCTTCGGCGGGTCCGGCGTCCTCGCGTCCTCCCCGCTCGTTTCCCGCACCGAGTTTTGAATACTGCGCCAGCATATACCCAGCGCAGTACACTCGGTCAGGCTCGGCAACTGTCGCGCTCACGTCCTGTACGTCCAGGACGTGACCGCGGAAGAAGCCGAGACTGGCCGAATATACCCGAGTGTACTGCGCTGGGTATATGTCGGCGCAGTATTCAAAACTCGGCGCGGGTATCGGCGTATATGGCGCACCCACGATTTTGCCCTGATTTTTAGGGCCAAAAAGTGCGCGATATACGCCGATAAATAAGGTAAATCTTTTCAACTTGAGCCACAATCTATTGCAGTAGCCACCACCTGTCACTTTAGCCTCTTACTTTGCAGTTTTACCCACACTCAGGTAATGTCATAAGCGCTTTCCCAGCCACACAAGCCAGGAAGAAAAAACAAACAAACTCTCATGATGTAGTAAATATATACCTAATTGATTAAACCCGAAAGATAAAAACTACTCACAAAACAAGTGCACTGAAAAAAACAGTGCACAAGGTGAATATCCTTTTTAAATGTTAAAAACAGATTGGATACCACATGTAAAGATGGCCACTCCTGGACTTCCAGTCGTGAGGACGTCAATAAACTCCACCTCCTGACATGTTTCATCATGTGACCTAGTAACTTCCTCATAGGAAAAAGCCTTTTTCCTGTGAGGAAGTCACAAGGTCATGGGACAAGACATGTCAGGAGGCGGAGTTTAAAGATGTCATCATGACTCGAAGTCAAGGAGCGGCCATCTTTTTATGTGGTATCCATAGAAGTTTATCCGTTTTTCCGTTAATCTGTTTTTAATATTTAACCTGTTGGTGCCAAAATATTTTGCATCACATACGAAAGATGTATATTAATAGCAAGAAGTCAGAAACATGAAATACATTTGATGAAAGATGGTTTGAGATTAATATATGGACTTCACTTTATGATTTTTGTTTTATTGCACATTTCATTTAAGTTGTTTATATTGTTGCACTGCACTTTTTTTTACTAAAGGTCTGTACAGGGGCGGACTGACCATTCGGGCACTCTGGCACTGCCTGAGGACCCCATGCCACTAGGGGGCCCCATCAGTTGCCAGCCTCAGTAAAACCAGGGACAGTATGTAAAAATCTGTGTTTTTTTTAAATCCTAAGATTATAGCTGCCCTGCCTCTCCAGTACCTTTTCAGTGTGTGTATGTGTATTCTTTGTGTATGTATACTTTGTGTCTATATTGTTTGTCTGTGTGTGTATACTGTGTATGTATACGGTGTGTGTGTGTGTGTATTCTGTGTGGCCCCATAATCTCCTATTGCCCGGTGGCCCCATAATCTCCTATTGCCCCAGTGGCCCCATAATCTCCTATTGACCCATGAGTTGTCAGTCCACCCATGTGACTGACCTCAGCTGTGTCAGATGACATGTCCGAGTCGGGGATAATCAGGGGACTTCCTTTACATTGCAGTGCTGTTCTGACAATGAGGGAGATGGCACGGCGGGGTCGGAAGCTGGCGACATGTCAAGAGCTGGCAGCATAGCGGGTTTAGGAGCTGGCAACATGGTGGGGTCATTCAAAATCTACCAATCTTCAAAATCTACCCATCACATACCAGTCACATACCAGGGATTGACAGGTAGATCACGACTGATTGGTTGAAAGCCAAGATTTGTATAATAAGATCCCATTCGTAATTTTCACAGCCGTAGTGGTGCATTAACAATTGCAGCTCATTTATTATAAATCAACCTGGCATACTGTATGTAGGATTGTTGGTGAGTGCCTAACTGGCATCCAGGGCAGACCACACATGCAACGATGAGGTCATGGTGTTCGCTATTACTCTATTCTGTACATTTCTGTGTTGGCAGAGGGAAGTCTAGGTAACATACAAACAGTACGCACATTGTACAGTATATAGTCAGAACATTCTCAGAATTGGTTTATGGTGGAGATAAAGCTTATCTCTACTTTCACTGGATCAATTCTCTAATCTGCACGTGAATACTTCCATTTATCAGCTGCCATTAGTGTGTTACTTCATTCAACTCAGCAAGTCACTTTCTGGGATATACAGTATATGAACTGGATGACCGTTGAACACCTTTTTATGCTGGAAGGCTATAGGTGAGGTGAAGGAGGGAGCCTCACCCATCCTTAGAGACCTGACCGCTCTCATAACATAAGGCGTCTACAGAGCTGCAGGCTATGTCCAGTTGGCTCTTTGGGTGGGTGGGATGGGTGTTTGACAATCCACCCCATCCCTCTACCAACATGGATGGGTATTCACCCTGGGTTAAAAAACATCAACCCAAGAGGTCCCTCACATCCTCCCTCAAGAATACAATTCTCTCTGAGACTTTCTCAAGGCCCTGAACCAGAGAAACATAGGGCCAGATTCAGGTAGCTTATCGTATGTTTAGGCGCCGCCGCATCTGAGAGAGGCAAGTGCTGTATTCTCAAAGCACTTGCTCCGTAAGTTGCAGCGGCGTAGCGTAAATTGGCCGGCGCAAGCCCGCCTAATTCAAAGTAGGAAGGAGGTGAGCGTCATCTGTTTAAATTTAGCGTGACCCCATGTAAATGAATGGCCGGTCGAACTGGGCATGCGCGTGCATGCTCAGAATCACCTTGCATAAACCCCCTAAGATACGTCGGCGTAAATGCCTATGACGTGAACGTAACTTATTCACGTAGTACTATGTAAACGGCATACGCAACGTAAAATTCGTTCCCTGGCCCATACCTTTTGCATTAGATGCGCCTGCTATAGCACGTAAGCCTTACACAAATCGCGTATATGAAGCGGCATATTTCTAATGGGAACGCCGAATGCGTCCAGCTTAACTATGTGCCCATGATACGCCGGCGTAGGCAAGTTACGTTGGACGGCTGAAGCCATGTTTTTCGGCGTATCTCGCTTTGTGAATCGGTGCAAAGATGCGACGGCGCACATTTGAAAATACGGCGGCGTACCTGGAGATACGCCGGCGTACATCTTTGCTGAATCTGGCACGTATTTTCCTCTTTGCGGGTGGCTACACTTAGGAACCTCCTTATGTCCAGGGCCAGACCAACAGGACAAAACTCCCACCTCAGGTGTTGTGATAGTAGAGGGGGTGTCAAAGTTGTGCTGCTAGTCTCTTCTGCCACTGCCTTGCTTCTGAAATACAGAGCGAAGTGGACCGGCTGTAAAATATGAAAATGGAGCTCCACTGTGAAACCCAAGCTCTCAGGGTAATCTGCCTGGCTTAAAAAAGACACTTCTCCTAGTGGAGTTTAGTGTTTTACCTGTAGAAGCAAGCATCTAATGTTATCCATGCACATTAGGTCATTTAGGGGCATGTTTTAAGCTCGGCATTTATGAGCAGAAAAAACAAGCCCTTCCGTTTTGCATTTTTGAGAGCAGTTTTTTTGACAGAAAAAAACACTAAATGCTCCTAAACGATACAAAAATGTTCAAGATTTGTTTTTTTCTTCTTCCAAGAACACTGGTGTTTTTTTTTTTTTTGCCAAAGCTCCTAAACTCAACTCCATAAAAGCCTATGGGGGTTATTTACTAAAGGCAAATTCACTTTGCACTGCAAGAGCAAACTACAAGTGCAAAGTGCACTTGAAATTGCCCGGCACTTCCAAGTGCACTTTCAGTGAAATTTCAAGTGCACTTTGCACTTGTAGTGCAAAGTGGATTTGCCTTTCGTAAATAACCCCCTATGTGTCCATGTACACATAGGGCCAGATTCAGGAACAGTTAGGCTGGCGGATCCAGTGATCCGCCAGCCTAACTGTGACTTTGAGCCGGCGTTTCTGTTTTCTGTAACCAGAAAACAAGAAACGCCGGGTTGAAGCTCCGATGCGAGCAGCGTAACTGAGTTTCGCCATCGCATCGTTACTTCAACTTAAAAATGGCGCCTGGGGCGTTCCCGCTGATTTACGCTCAAAAAATATGTTAATGAGCGGAAATCGGCAATTCACGATCGAATTCCGGCGCGACGCAATGACGGTACGACGTTTCCGGACGGGATACGCGGCGCATAGATATACCTACATGGGGTTGGAGTATCCTATGTTAGGTATAGGCGTCGTCATCGCGTCGGGAAAAAAAAAAATCACGTCGCTTGCGTAAAAAGTTCATGAATGGGAATGTGACGTCATTGACGTTCATTCACAGAATTTGGAGCATGCGCACGGGGATGTTTGGACACTCGACGCATGCGCAGTACGTTGGCGGCGGGATCGCGCTTAGTTAGAATACTACACGCCCCGTACCCGCCCAATTTGAATTCCGCCGGCTCATTTGCGATGCGCTGCCGCAACTTTAGGAGCAAGTGCTTCCTGAATAACAGCACTTGCTCCTAAAATTTCAGCAGCGTAACGCAAATGAGATGCGTTACTCCAGAGCAAAGTTGCTCTGCTCTACCTGAATCTGGCCCATAGGTTTTAGCAGTGTTTAGGAGCTTCTGCAGTTAGGGGAGGTGCAACCCCCCTCTCCTGAATGCGGAAGAATCACGTTCAGGATAGGAACGTTTTGACTGTGAATTTGACGTGTTTTGCATTTTCCCACAGTCAAGTGTACATGAAGCCTAAAGCAGACCATACACGGTTGAATTTCGAACTCATTTTCTTTTCAAAATCAGAAAGTTTGTTTTTTCTGTGATCCGATGATGCCACCATTGATTTTCGAAATTCGGCCGACAAAACCTTCATGTTGCCGGGAATATTCGTTTCTCTCCGGGAATATTCTTTTCTTGAACATGCACATTTTTTTTTTCTATTACATTTCTCGCATGATTCTCCCATCATTGATCAGAAAATCGTTTGTTTTTCAAAAAAATTCCAACATGTCGGATTTCTCAAATTTGTTTGCCGCACGAAAATCGGCTGTTGCTGCAGCCCACTAACGGTGCGAAATACGAACGAAAATTCTTTCATACGATTTTCGAAAGAAAATTCTTTCGAAATTCAAACCGAGTATGGCCGCCTTTAAGCTGAACTCCAGCCTTCCCTTTAATCTGGCACAGCTGTACAGGCTCTTCCCCTGCACTGAACATGCTTACTCTTCTTACAATACGCCCGGGTTCACATTGATACTACTTTGAAATCGCGCTACTTTACTTGAAGTATTGTGATTTCAAAGTAGCAAGGTCAGCACGATTTCAGGTGCTACTTGATAGACATTTGTGTGGCTTCATATACAGATGTCTATAGAAATCTATAGAAATCGCACCTAAAATCTGCAAAAGTAGTGCAGGAACTACTTTAGCAAATCAGTGCGGCACCACAAAATCGGTGTCGCACCAATTGGAACACTGCCATTGCCCTCAATAGGCTACGACTTGTCATGCGATTTGATCTCTCAAATCGCATGACAAATCGCTTCAATGTGAACCTAGGCTTTAAGTAAGATATAGGTCATCTCATTTCCTGGGGGACGTTTAGCATTATCTAGCTCTTTCCTCCCCAGTCTGACTGTCCCTGGTTCTCCTCTTTCATTCGTTGGATTTCAGATCTTTCATTTTTGGAGGCTCAGCAACATATGTTGGCATTACCTAGGGTGGTCCATTTGCAAATACAACCTGCTTAGTATTTCTCAGTGGCTTAAATAGTAAGTTATTTCTAAAGCTCATTCTGCAATTGTACAAGTTATTTTAACATTTCTGTTTTATTCAGGTTCACATTTCATTGGATTATGGTGCTCCAGTTCATTCAGCCTTGCAGAACGTCAATCTACAAAGCGCAAATGGCAGTAAATCTTCGTGGGTCTTTCTAAATGGGTGCATTGTCCAGATTGCAACTGATATACATTAAAACTATTTTCAGTTTTTTTCACAGGAGCAATATCGTCATCATCTGCTGAAAATACCAGAGTTGGAATAAGCCGAACCAAAGTAAAAAAGAAAAAAAAATCAAGAAAAAAAAAACTTTAAATATGCATGGGGCAAGGTCAGGGCTGACGACGCCCATGTGTGGGCGCAAGAAATATTTCTGCACCCAGGCGCCTGTGACCCTAGGATCGGCCCTGGGCAAGGTGCAGTAAATGTAATAATGTTCAAAGTGCAACATTTAATATATATATATATATATATATATATTTAAACAAACCTGCCAGTCAAGTGTCACACCAAGAAGGATTAGGGTCTGCTGTGTATTCTGGGGGCATCCCCATTACATTATTTATTTATTTGCCATATATTACTTTTGCTATAGACATGCCCCCTACCCTCCCCAAAATTAATATCAGACCCTTTGGATCTGGTATTAATTAGAAAGGGGGAACTCCATGCAAGAAAAATTATTTTGCAGGAGTGGTCCGGATTTTGTTGTCTGTTGTTATAGTAAGTGGAGGTTTGCTAAGGATGGCTGGGCTACCATGGCAATATAACAGCATCAGTATTTACACTGGGTAGAACGTAGTTCAACCAAGGTTTCCATGAACTTTCATATCCGGCTAACGTGTCCCAGCTTGTTTTTCATGTATTTTTTGACACAATGTGATAATATAAAATGCCATTGTCCCAGTAGAGATGGAGACAGGCCCTCTTTGTATGCTTTTTCTCATACACTGAGGTAGTCAGTAGAGGGCGACACTTTCCTGGTTAATGTTCACTTGATGGAGAAGCTGCATTGCAGGTAAAAGAGATCGGAACATAAAGAGCGGATTAAAGTTTATATAACTCAGAGCTGGGAACAGGATGTTCCATAGTGAAATGCTGATCTGTATCATCTAATTACCAGAACCTCAGAGGAAGCCCTCCAAACGTCCCTCTGATTATTGCAGTATAGGGGGGACCATGAGTCAGAGGACTGACAATACCTGGAGCACTTCCATCACAAATCTCTACCATCAGGCAGGATAAAAAATCTTAACATCGCTTTATCCCATCTACACCCAGACAGATACATACTAACACAGTCTGCAGATTATTCCATCACTGACCTCTCTAGAGATCTGCAGAACATTGCTCCATCCCATCTACTCTCTAACAGGTAAATATTGGTATATTTTACAGATTATTCCATCACTGACCCCTCTAGAGATCTGTAGAACATCGCTCCATCCCATCTATTGCCTAACAGATACATTTTAAAATATTCTGCAGATTATTCCATCCCTGATTGGTTCACACTATCACGTGTCGGGAATGCGCACATAATTGTTAGCACTCGTGACACGCAAGAAAAACATGCTGTTCCTTAGCAGGCATGCAGGGATATCATTAATTCTTATTGGAACCCCACACTTTGGCAAAACACCATGCAGTTCTGTGTAGTGCGATTTTAAAGAAAGGGTCCAGCACTTTTACCCCCATGTTTCTGCAGGTAGGACAGATTGAAGTGGTGGGAACAGCGCCTAAAGATCTGCAGAACATTGCTCTGTCCTATTTACCTAAGAGACACATATTGATATATTCTGCCAATTATTCCATCACTGACCTCTATGGAGATCTGCAGTACAGTGTCAGCAATCTAAGATGAATGGCCATGATCCCCTCCCACCCCCAACACAAATCAACCAACACAAGTCAGGAAATCCAATTGTGTTGACCTTCTAATTACATAATGGGAGGCCGTCATGAATCAGTTTCAGTCAGCTGAGTGAATCCATTGAAAGAACAAATGCAAAAACATCTCCCTATTTCCTGTAAAAAGAGAATAAGGTGCCCTGGTACCCCTGACAGGTCCTCTTTGCCCTAAAGATGACGTTTACTTAAGGACTGATGTAAGTATGTATGTGCCATCAGGGCTGCCATCAGGTGGGTACAGGCATTACACCTGTAAGGGGCCCGGGGGTCCCCAGGGGCCTGGATTGTAACCCCCAGGGCCCCAGATGGCAACTCCCTCTTTTTTTATTTATCTTTTATAAAAATATATATTTTTTAATACATTTTTCTTTTCTTTTTTATTAAAGGGACAATTTTTTTTCTTTTATTTTTTTTTAGAGGTCCAGAGGTCCCCAAGCCCGGAGGCCCCACAGGGCCCCAGATTTCAACCCCCTCTTTTTTTATTTATTTTTAATAAAAAAATATATTTTTAATATATATTTTTATTTTATTATTAAAGGGCCAATTTTTTTTCTTTTATTATTTTTTAGAGGTCCAGAGGTCCCCAAGGGCCTGGAGGCCCCCAGGGCCCCAGATGGCAACCCTCTCTTTTTTAAATTTATTTTTGATAAAAAAAATATTTTTTAATATATTTTTATTTTTTTTATTTAAGGGCCAATTTTTTTTAGGGGTCTGGAGGTCCCCAGGGGCCTGGAGACCCCCAGGGCCCCAGATGACCCCCTCTTTTTTTTATTTTATTTTTTTATGAAAATATATATATATATATATATATATAATATATTATTATTATTAAAGGGTCCAGAGGTAAAAAATAAATTATATTCTTTTTTTTCTTTTTCTTTCTTTTTTTATATAAATATATTTTTATTAAAGGGCTCAGAGGTCCCCAGGGCCCCATGTATCAAACCTCTGTTTCTTTATAAAATAAATTATTTTTGTTTATATTTTTTTAATTTTTTTTTTTATTAAAAGGGCCCAGAGGTCCCCAGGGCCCTAGAAGGCAACCCCCCCTTGTTTTTTTTTATAAATGTTTTTCTTTCATATATATATATATATATATATTTGTATTTCTTTTTTATTAAAGGGCCCAAAGGTTTCTTTTTATTAAAGGGCCCAGAGGTCCCAGATGGAAACCCCCCCTTTTTTTGTAATTTCTTTTTATAAAAAAAAGTTTATTAAAGGGCCCAGAGGTCCCCAGGGCCCCAGATATTAACCACCCTTTTAAAAAAAATAATAATATATATATATATTTTCTCTCTTTTTTCTTTTTATTAAAGGGCCCAGAGGTCCCCCCGCTTCTCAATTTCAGGCGGCAGCACCCCCCCCCCCCCTGAAGCTGTGTAAGGCCCCATAATTCCTGATGGCGGCCCTGATTTCAATGTTAAAAAAAAGTGTTAAAAAGTGTAATATTTTAGTATAAATAGTACAAAAAAAGTTGAAGAAGTCCCATCATTAGCTGAGTGAGCTGAACATTTTAAAAGTTGAATGGTTTCAATTAGGGTTGTCCCGATACCGATACTATACTCGGTATCCGGACCGATACCGAGTATTTGCGGGAGTACTTGTACTCCCGCAAATACCCCCGATACCGAAATAGAATACTGCCCCCCCCCACGCCGCCGCCGCCGCTTTCGCTTGTATACTTGTAAAGCCAGCGCCGCCATGTATAGACACTCCCCCTCTCGTGATTGGACGGATCCGTCCAATCACGAGAGGGGGAGTGTCTATACATGGCAGCGCGGGCTTTAGAAGTATACAAGCGAAAGCTTGTAATGCTCGCCGTTGTCATGCACCAGGATTAACGGCGGTATGCGGTGGCTTTGCGACCCATCAGGTATGGGGGACAGGACATGTCTGCAATATGTGTGGGGGACAAGGCTGCAATATGTGGGGGGGACAAGGCTGCAATATGTGGGGGACATACAAGACTGCAATATGTGGGGGACATACAAGGCTGCAATATGTGGGGGACATACAAGGCTGCAATATGTGTGGGACATACAAGACTGCAATATGTGGGGGACATACAAGACTGCAATATGTGGGGGACATACAAGGCTGCAATATGTGGGGGACATGTCTGCAATATGTGGGGGACATGTCTGCAATATGTGGGGGACATGGCTGCATTTGGGGACACATTTAAAAAAGTATCGGTATTCGGTATCGGCTTGCTGAGTGTTCACTGACCAGTAAAGACGTGTTTTTAATCTCTCCTGAGATTTTTCTTGCGATTTGATTCGATTTCATTGCGATTCGATTTCATTGCGATTTCTAGTCTTGTACATTTAAAGAGTGTTTCTTTATTTCTTAATAATGAGACAATTTAAATGTAAAAAGCTTTTTTCTCTGAAAAACACCAAAGAGAAATCCAGCAAAGGAAGGGCAGCTATGGAAGGAGGTATCAGTGACCAGCCTGCAGATACCCCCAAAAAGCGCCCCAAAATGAAGAGGACATGAGCGTTTGTACGTGGCTGTTTCAGAGCCGTTGTTGGATGTTTCGGATCCGGCTGTAAAGCCAATGGACATCACCGGGATACAGACACCGAGATTGGTAAGTACTATGGATAGTGATTAATACAAAATGAATAAGCCACCTACACTCATCGATCGAAGGCTCCTTCACCCCAAAATGATTCCTTTTCATAGAATTTTAGAACAGAAGGAGATTGTTAAGCCTCTATGTGATTGTTATATCCTCCCCTCTGCTAGATACAAAGCTTCATCCTAGTGCCTGTGTGTTATTTAAAAAAAGAACCGGTTTCTACCGGTTTAAAGCAGAAGGAAACCCATTGATTTAACAGTTTCAAAAAACATTTCTATTCCCGCCATTCTGGAAATGCCAACTGTCACATTTATTGTGCTCCCACTCAAACTGTCATAACGGATCACATGTGCGGCATTATGGCAGTTGTCAAGATTGATACGTTGTAATACAAGAAGAATTTTTTTTTGTCTATAGAGCACAGGCACTAGGATGCAGCTTTTTATGTGACAGAGGGGATGAACAGATCAGGGATAGTGAGAGATGACAGGCTGGGAGGGTGAGGGGGAGGAGACACAGGGAGGACTGCAGATAGTAGCGTATGATGGAGATACATACAGGGAGGGTGAGGGGGAGGAGGAGACACAGGGGGAGCTGCAGATAGTAGCTTATGATGGAGACACATACAGGAAGGGTGAGGGGGGAAGAGGAGGGGGAGGAGACATGTACAGGGAGGGGAAAGAGGGGGGAGGAGACACAGAGAGAGCTGCAGATAGTAGCGTATGATGGAGACATGTACATGGAGGGTGAGGGGGAGGAGACACAGGTAGAGCTGCAGATAGCAGCGTATGATGGAGAGATATACTGACTCCTGTGTCAGAACTCAGCAGTCCTGATACATGGGAGTCAGTGCAGAGAGGGGGAGGGTAGAAACTGGTAAGATCAGACAGATACTTCATACACGGGCCACCATTAGTGATCCCTGTGTCCCTGTCATGTTGGATTTATTTATTGTCCCTGGCATTGGAATTTTGAACTTTTCTCTGTATAATTTGATGTATAAAAATATATATAGTATATATGATGTAGGTGGAAGTGCTAAACCTGATTCTTCTTTTTTTATTGCAGATGTACGCAGTATTTACTGCAGAGACGGCTCACAAGGCAGGACTGCCCTAGTGAGCGAGACAGAATATGAATGCTACATTAAGGCTCCAGCAGCATGTGACGTTCACACGGAGACTTCACCAGCATGTGACATTCACACGAAGACTTCACCAGCATGTGACGTTCACACAGAGGCTTCACCAGCATGTGACATTCACATGGAGGCTTCACCAGCATGCAAGGTTCAAACGGAGACTTCACCAGCATGCGAGGTTCAAACAGAGACTTCACCAGCATGCAAGGTTCAAACAGAGACTTCACCAGCATGCGAGGTTCAAACGAGACTTCACCAGCATGCGAGGTTCAAACAGAGACTTCACCAGCATGCGAGGTTCAAACAGAGACTTCACCAGCATGTGAGGTTCAAACAGAGACTTCACCAGCATGCGAGGTTCAAACAGAGACTTCACCAGCATGCAAGGTTCAAACAGAGACTTCACCAGCATGCGAGGTTCAAACAGAGACTTCACCAGTATGTGAGGTTCAAACAGAGACTTCACCAGCATGTGAGGTTCAAACAGAGACTTCACCAGCATGTGAGGTTCAAACAGAGACTTCACCAGCATGTGAGGTTCAAACAGAGGCTTCACCAGCATGTGAGGGTCAAACAGAGGCTTCACCAGCATGTGAGGTTCAAACAGAGACTTCACCAGCATGTGTCATTGACATAGAGACTCCACTAACATGTGTAGTTCACACAGAGACTACACCAACATGTGATGTTCACATGGAGACACCATCTGAATGTCACATTCATGTTGAGACTCCAGCACAATGTGACGTACATGTTGGGAACCCACCAGAAATACAGGACAGCCATGGGAATATCTCCTCTCATGAAGATGAGGGCAAGTGTACAGAAAAGGATAGACAGATCCTGGTGGTGGGGGATTCTGTCATTAGAGGGACAGAGAGGGCAATCTGTCAGAATGACAGTGATCGATGAACAGTATATTGTTTCCCGGTTGCACGAGTTCGGGACATTGCAGATCGGATGGACCAATTGTTTTTTTTAAATCAAATAGGGTTTTATTAAAGAACAGCAAAAACAAAAAAAAAAAAAAAAAAACACACAAGTAACATGAAAAAATGCAGTACAGAACATTCAAGCAAGGTGCAATTCGATCTTTCAACATCAAAATCCCAAATACATAGGAGACGCTTTACCACTAGGCCATCTCATGCAGCATTTCAGATGATATGCCCCACATCTTTGGGTTACAACTAGCCATCCCCAAAGAAGTACAATGCCCACCCCACCACCGGTTACTAACCTGCGACCGGCATCACCACTGCCCCCCTTAACCCCATGTCCTCTTCCCTCCTCTTATAGAATGGACCAATTGTTGGATGCGGCTGGGGAGGGCCCAGCTGTCATGGTACATATTGGAACCAACGACGACATTAGAAGAAAATGGAGCGCCCTACAAAATGATTTCAGGGACTTAGGAGCTATACTGAAGAAAACAACCTCCAAGGCAGCATTTTCAGAAATACTTCCTGTACCTCGAGCCACACCAAGGAGGCAGCAGGAGTATAGGGAGCTTAGCAGGTGGCTGAAGAACTGGTGCAGGAAGGAGGGGTTTGGCTTCATGGAGACGTGGACTGACTTTTCAATTGGTTACTTGCTCTACAGCAGGGATGGACTGCACTTAAATGAACAGGGTGCAGCTCTGTTGGCAAAGAAAATAGCCCAAAAGTTGGGAATTTCTTTAAATCAACCACGTGTCATTCACATGAAGACTCCTTCAGCGTGCAACGATTCATTTGAGACTACGGCAGAATGTGACGTTCACAACAAGACTACGGCAGAATGTGATGTTCACAACAAGACTACGGCAGAATGTGACGTTCGCAACGAGACTACGGCAGATTGTGACGTTCACAACGAGACTACGGCAGAATGTGACGTTCACAACGAGACTACGGCAGAATGTGACGTTCATAACGAGACTACGGCAGAATGTGACATTGACAACGAGACTACTCCAGAATGTGATGTTCATAATGAGACCCCTCAAGAATGTGACAATCACGTAAATAATTCACCAGCATGTGACTTTCACACAGAGACTCCACCAGCATGTGACGAAGATGGGGGCAAGGTTACCAGAAAGGATAGGCACATACTAGTGGTAGGGGATTCAGTTATTGGAAGAATACAGAGGGCAATCTGTCACAAAGACCATTATCGCCAAACAGTATGTTGTTTACCGGGTGCTCGGGTTCGGAACAATGCAGATTGCATGGACAGATTATTGGATGGTGCTGGAGAGGACCCAGCTGTCATGATATATATCGGTACCAATGACAAAGTTAGAGAAAGATGGAGCGCCCTACAAAATGATTTCAGGGATTTGGGGGCCATATTGAAGAAGAGGTCCCCCAAGGCAATATTTTCTGAAATACTGCCTGTACCTCGAGCCACACCACAGAGACAGCAAGAGCTTATGGTACTTAACAAGTGGCTGAGAAATTGGTGCAGGTAGGAGGGGTTTGGCTTCATGGCGAACTGGACTGACTTTTCAGGCCGTTACTATCTTTATAGTAGTGACGGATTGCACTTAAATGGGAGAGGTGCAGCTTTCTTGGGATTGAAGATGGCCAAAATGTTGGAAGAAAAGGTGAAACTAGGTGATGAGAAGAGGACGATTTGCGAGTAAATATGAGGGAGAGGATCTTCATTTCAAGCCATCATGACAGGAATCCACTACATCATCAATCTCTTAAAAGATTCTCATAAGCAGCTTCTGAATCACCAACTATCAATGTAGATGGACAAACAAGACAATTGACTGTTCCTAGAAGAAGACTCAACAAAAATTTTGAGGGACCCTCCCAGGGGCCAGGTACGGCTGTACCAACACAGGTCCCTACACTGGTGGCGGCTGCCACTCCAGTAACTGGAGGGTCTTCCCATCAGCCCTCTATTTACCTTTCTGCAGCTCCTGCAAAAGCTTTAAGGTTCGACAATACATCGCCCAAACATAATCACCTGTAAAAAAAGTGTCTGAGATGTTGGTGGTAAACAGCCTTCTAGGCCCGAAGGGAACC
The DNA here is from genome assembly GCA_029574335.1 of Rana kukunoris. NCBI lineage: Eukaryota > Metazoa > Chordata > Amphibia > Anura > Ranidae > Rana > Rana kukunoris. Next base: position 420,556,293 of record CM056051.1, on the reverse strand, counting down.
GAACCAAGCCCTCCAAAAGTTGCCAAGAGTGTAAATGTAGACATTAAGCTTTAAGGTTAATCAAAAATATAACACTCTAAAGGGAAAGGTAGCACAAAGGGGGAGTATGGAAGAGGGAGAGAGGGAGGAAAAGTGGGGAGAAGGGAAGGTTGGAGGAAGAAGGGGGTGAGGGTTGGGGGGAACCCCCACTCCCCTTCCTTACCCGGAACCTTCCATCCCCCTACTTTCCTCCCTCTCTGCCTCTTCCATACTCCCCTTGTTCTACCTTTCCCTTTAGAATGTGATATTTTTGATTAACCTTAAAGTATAATGTCTACATTTACACTCTTTGCAACTTTTGGATTACCACCAACATCTCAAGCACGTTTTTACAGGTGATATGTTTGATCCATGTATTGTCGATCGACATAAAGTAATTATGATTATGTTGAGAAGTTTGGAGGCCAATATGTTTTTAAGTCATGTGTTGGACCGGCTATAAGAGGAGGTTGAAGGCCGGTATGTTTTTGAGGCGTGTGTTGGACCGGCTATAAGAGGAGGTTGAAGGCCGGTATGTTTTTGAGGCGTGTGTTGGACCGGCTATAAGAGGAGGTTGAAGGCCGGTATGTTTTTAAGGCATGCGTTGGACCGCCTATAAGAGGAGGTTGAAGGCCAGTATGTTTTTGAGGCGTGTGCGTTGGACCGGCTATAAGTGGAGGTTGGAACTCTTTTTGTCTTCAGAGGTGGAGGAGTCTTTCCAGCTTCCTTTAGGCTTTCTCTGCTGGAGAAATGAGAACTCTTCCCGCCAGTGAGGTCCTTCATGGAGAAGTCCAAGGCCTCACTTACACAGGGTGTATGAATCTGTACCCTGTGTGGGGGCTGCGTTAAACCCAAAAATGACATCCATGTTGGTGCAGTTGCGCGGACGCACCCTGGGTGCGTTCGGGGCCGTGCACCTGCACCCACACAGATGTCAGATTGGGTGCAGTCACTGTACCCCAGTTGACAGCAATGGGACTGCCTACATGGGATGCTGGGAACACCTGTGCATCCCCATTCTGGTAAACATGGCCCTCCCATGGGGTATGGATTAATACCCCCCGTGTGAATGAGGCCTATGGGTGAATGGAATATTTAGCTCCATTGTGTGGCTAATTTGGGGACCACTGTACCCCTCTTTATTGTTATTTGGGTGTGTTTTATTATAGGAGTGTTATAGATTGTAGTTTAGGATAAGTAAGATCACTTTGAGTGAACATAAGTGATTTACCCCGCTCAGCAGGGGCGGGCCTTAGAGAACAAAGGCTGTAAATGGGCAGCACAGAGGCTTAGGGGTTAGCCTTGCAGCACTGGGGTCCTTGTTTCATATTCTGACCAGGACACTATCTGCATGGAGTTTGCATGTTCTCCCTGTGCTTGCGTGGGTTTCCTCCGGGTACTCCGGTTTCCTCCCACACTACAAAGACATGCTACTTTTGCGTTGGTGGTGCAATGGTGAGCATAGCTGCCTTCCAAGCAGCTGATCCGGGTTCGATTCCTGGCCAACGCCATCTCCAATACTTGGAGTCCTCAGAGAGAAAATCGCTATACAAGGTAAATGCGGAGTATATATTAGCGGTAGAATAAAGAATGAAGAGAATGTGTGGAATGTTTGAGGAAGAAAATGTTCCCCCAGAATGTATAGTAGGAGAACCCAGCAACTGATAGAAGATGCTTAGCTTTGGCATTCCGGATCGCATGCGGAATTGCTGCAATTTCCCGAATTGCCGCAAAATGGGCAACATGCTTGTGATCCCGTTACTTTCAATGGCGCCCCAATCATGGGCCAATATTGTCATCTGACAAATCACACAAACAAAATGACGGAACGCCTGTTTCCCAAAAGCAGTACTGCGATTTGTCAGGCGACAATCGCGGAAAAAATCACGCCTCGATTAGGGCGATATTGAAAGTAAGGGGATCGCATACTAGAGGTCGACCGATATGGGTTTTTCTCTGGCCGATGCCGATATTTGGAAATCGGGGCGGCTGATGGCCGATATATTTTGCCGATTTTTGCGGCCGTTTTTTTTTTTCATCTCAGAAAATCTAGGGTTTCTGAGGGTGGAGAGGTGGGGAGGAGGTTATTGTTTAGGGTGGGGAGGAGGTTATTGTTTAGGTGGGGTGCAGCCTATTAGTACCTGTCAGTGTCCATTGGTGCAGCCTGTCAGTGCCCACCGGTACAGCCAATCAGTATCCATTAGTGCCCACCAGTGCCACCTCGTTAGTGTCCACCAGTGCCGCCTATCGATGTACATTAGTGCCCACCAGTGGAGCCTATCAGTGTACATTAGTGCCCACCAGTGGAGCCTATCAGTGTACATTAGTGCCCACCAGTGGAGCCTATCGGTGCCACCTCAGTGCCCACCAGTTCAGCGCCTGTCAATGCCACCTCATTAGTGACAGTATAGATCCCCATTGCCCCCCCCCAGACAGTACAGATCCCCATTGCCCCCCCCCCAGACACTACAGCTCCTCAGTGTCCCCCCAGACAGTACAGCTCATCAGTGCCCCCCCCATACAGTACAGCTCCTCAGTGCCCCCCATACAGTACAGCTCCTCAGTGCTCCCCCAGACAGTACAGCTCTTCAGTGCCCCCCCCCCAGACAGTACAGCTCCTCAGTGCTCCCCCAGATAGTACAGCTCTTCAGTGCCCCCCCAGACAGTACAGCTCCTCAGTGCCCCCCCCCCAGACAGTACAGCTCCTCAGTGCCCCCCCAGACAGAACAGCTCCTCAGTGCCCCCCCAGACAGTACAGCTCCTCATTGCCCCCACCCCCAGACAGTACAGCTCCTCATTGCCCCCCCCAGACAGTACAGCTCCTCAGTGCCCCCCCATACAGTACAGCTCCTCAGTGCTCCCCCAGACAGTACAGCTCTTCAGTGCCCCCCCAGACAGTACAGCTCCTCAGTGCTCCCCCAGACAGTACAGCTCTTCAGTGCCCCCCCAGACAGTACAGCTCCTCAGTGCCCCCCCCCCAGACAGTACAGCTCCTCATTGCCCCCCCCAGACAGTACAGCTCCTCATTGCCCCCCCCAGACAGTTTAGCTTCTTATTGCCACCCCCCCCAGACAGTACAGCTCCTCATTGCCCCCCCCCAGACCGTGCAGCTCCTCATTGCCCCCCCCCCAGACAGTACAGCTCATCAGTGCCCACCAGCAAGCACTCCCAGCTCCATTCCATCCCCTCCCCTGTGTGTGCAGTAAAAGTTCCTTTAAAATCAGGAGGAAGTCGGCAGCGGCCGCCGCCGATTGGCTGTTACGCGCCACGCCTATGCCTCCACACTACAAACCCCAGAATGCAGCGCAGCAAGTAACAGCCAAATCGGCGGCCGCCGCTGCCGACATCCTCCACGGGGGAAAAAAATAAGTTAGCAGACAACGGCTGTGAAAGAACACCCCTGCCTCAGGTCCCAGACAATCGGCCTATTTTGCAAAATAATCGGTCGATGCCGATTTCTTTAAAAATTTCTTTAAAAACTTGAATATCCACCCAGCGGGAATATTACACCCCCTCAATTGCCTAGATTTACATTAAAGTTTCAAATACAAAAATCCTTTATTGCTGCAGACCTCAACACACACCATGTGTGATGTAACCTACTTATAAACCACAATAAATATATACAGCATCTTACAAAAGTAAGTACACCCCTCTGTGTTTTATTGTGACTGCGACATTATGGCAAACATATCGGACACTTTTGACACTATTTTGGGACCATTCACATTTATACAGCGAACAGTGCTATAAATATGCACTGATTACTGTATAAATGTGACTGGCAGGGAAGGGGTGACACTAGGGGGCGAGGAAGGGGCTAAATGTGTTCCCTAGGTGTGATTCTTACTGTGGGGGGAGGGGTCTAACTGGGGGAGGTGACCGATCTGTGTCCCTATGTATAAGGCATTGGTCTTCTCTCCCTGACAGGACGTGGATCTCTGTGTTTAGATACAGAGATCCACGGTCCTGCTCAGTTAGTGGGCAATCTCGGGTGCCCGGACGCGCATTGTGTTCCCAGTAACGTGGTGTGTGTGCGCGTGTGCACCGGCGGCGGCGCGTGCGTGCCCCCTAGTGACTTTAAAAGACGAGGATGTCATATGACGTCCTGTCAGAACAATGGAGCTGTCGAGCCACCGTCAATTGACGGCGGCCCGGTAGTAAAGTGGTTAAACAATAAAAAATATTTCCTGTAGTTTAAGAGAAGGGTCATCCTAAATATAGTCTTTCTCATGTGATTCAGCATACTGGCATCAGCTGTTTTTTTTTTTTAAATCCCCCACTTACTGTGTAATCTTTATTTTTGATTTCTTTCCCCCGTGGTAGATGGCGCCTGTATAGCGCGTCACGGCTTCCGAAAATACCCGAATTAGGACTCGGGTATTTCCGGCGCAATGCGGCGCCTGCGCACAGACCTAGCAGCTGACTGCGCAGGCGCCATATTTCTCCGAGTCCTATGGCTATGGCGCGTCACACCCCTCCAAAAAAAGCCGAAATAGGACTCGGAGAAATACGGCGCCTGCTCAGTCAGCTCCTAGGTCTGTGCACAGGCACCGCATTGCACCGGAAAAACCCGAGTCCAAAATCGGCTCTTTTCGGAAGCCGTGATGGGCTATACAGGCGCCATCCACCGTGGGGGAAAGAAATCAAAAATAAAGATTACACAGTAAGTGGGGGATTAAAAAAAAAAAAAACCCCAGCATACTGGCGCTGACGCCAGTATGCTGGATCACATGGGAAAGACTATATTTAGGGTGAACCTCCGCTTTAAGTCATTGACACCTAGAAAGGGGTGAAGGATTTGCTCTCCAGCCAGGTACAGCCAACTGAGTGTGCTTTACAGTATCTAAAAAAAATGAAGGAAAACCCCTCACATTTCTGTAAATATTTGATTCTATCTTTTCATGTTACAAGACTGAAGAAATTACACTTTGCTACAATGTAAAGTAGTGAGAGTACAGCTTGTATAATGCCTAGTACACGCGATTGGTTTTCCCGACGGTCAAAAGACCACCGGGAAAACCAGGAATCGGCTCGGTCTCTTTTCTCCTGTAACACAACAGGAAAACCGGGAACACCGACCGTGTGTATGCTTCCCACAGGAAAACTGCGGGGGGGGGGGGGCAAACGATGTGTTTCACGGGGAGAAAAAAAAAGAGAACGTTCTCATTTTTTAAACTGCAGGAGCACACACACGTCCGGTTTTCCCGGCCAAAATAAAACACGGCAGTTTTCCAGATGGGAAAAACGATTGTGTGTACAAGGCATTACAGTGTAAATTTGCTGTCCCCTCAAAATAACTCAACACACAGCCATAAATGTACACACATAAGTGAAAATGTCCAAATTGGGCCCAATTAGCCATTTTCCCTCCTCTGTGTCATGTGACTCGTTAGTGTTACAAGGTCTCAGGTGAGAATGGGGAGCAGGTGTGTTAAATTTGGTGTTATCGCTCTCACTCTCTCATACTGGTCACTGGAAGTTCAACATGGCACCTCATGGCAAAGAACTCTCTGAGGATCTGAAAAAAGAATTGTTTCTCTACATAAAGATGGCCTAGGCCAGTGATGGTGAACCTTGGTACCCCAGATGTTTTGGAACTACTGTACATTTCCCATGATGCTCACATACACTGCAGAGTGCCTGAGCATCATGGGAAATGTAGTTCCAAAACATCTGGGGTGCCGATGTTCGCCATCACTGGCCTAGGCTATAAGAAGATTGCCAAGACCTTGACACTGAGCTGCAGCAGAGTGGCCAAGACCATACAGCGGTATAACAGGACGGGTTCCCCTCAGAACAGGCCTCGCCATGGTCCACCAAAGAAGTTGAGATCACGTGCTCAGCGTCATATCAAGAGGTTGTCTTTGGGAAATAGACATATGAGTGCTGCCAACATTGCTGCAGGGTGAAGGGGTTAGGGGGTGGTGTCAATTCTTCCCACTAATCCCCAATGGTAGGGGCTACTAATGTTACTTATCCTTATTATAGGGAAGAATGTCTCCTTTCATTGGAGGTCACTGGGGGGGGGATGGCCCCTGACTTTGGTGGTCAGTGAGAGAAAGAATGCCCTTTACATTGGTGGTCAGTGGGTGGTATAATGCCCCTTAGGCCACGTACACACGAGGAGACCTGTCCGCTGAAACTGGTCCGCAGACCAGTTTCAGCGGACATGTTCGATCGTGTGTACGGGCTATCGGACCATTTTCCAGCGGACAAAAGTTTCCAAACATGCTTAGAAACCTGTCCGTCGGACAGGTTCGATGGTTAGTACACAAAATCATCGGACCAAAATCCCGCGCATGCTCAGAATCAAGTTGACGCATGCTTGGAAGCATTGAACTTTGTTTTTTCAGCACGTCACTACGTTCTGGTCTGATTGGATTTTGGTCCGATGGTGTGTTCGCACATCAGACCACTTCAGCCTGGTCCGATGAAAACGGTCCGTTGGACATGTTTCCTCTGACATGTCTGATCTTGTGTACAGGGCCTTACATTGTTGGTTGGGGAAGGAAAAATGCCCCTTACATTGATTGTCAGTGGCAGAATGATCAGTGGGTGGAAAAGGGAGAAGTGTTGGATTCAGTTCTCGGGTTCCAAGGGCTGATCACTCGCTTTTCAGTTTGCTCTGAGCACGGTGGTGACTGTTAATCATCGCTCTCTGCTCTTCCCCTCCAGTGCTCATCGGAGTGCCAGATGGGGAGGGGGTGGAAGTGGCTGGCTCGGGCTCTCAGCAGCAAGCTAAGAGGATGAGCTTGCTGTTGGTCAGGCATCTTGGTGGATCCCGACATTAATGTCAGGATCCTTCTAGAGCCTGAAACGGCTCTGGGAAGTCAGCCAACAGCACGTACTTTTGCTCTCCTGTGACCCAGAAGAGAAGTATGGCCAAACTTCTCTCTTAAACTGTTGTTCAGTGGGAATAAGAAAGCCCCTTACATTGGTGATCAGTGAGAAGAATGTCCCTTACATTGGTGATCAGTGAGAAGAATGCTCCTTACATTGGTGATCAGTGAGAAGAATGCTCCTTACATTGGTGATCAGTGGGAAGAATGTTCCTTACATTGGTGATCAGTGGGAAGAATGTCCCTTACATTGGTGATCAGTGAGAAGAATGCCCCTTACATTGGTGATCAGTGGGAAGAATGTTCCTTACATTGGTGATCAGTGAGAAGAATGCCCCTTACATTGGTGATCAGTGAGAAGAATGTTTCTTACATTGGTGATCAGTGGGAAGAATGTTCCTTACATTGGTGATCAGTGAGATGAATGTCCCTTACATTGGTGATCAGTGAGAAGAATGCCCCTTACATTGGTGATCAGTGAGAAGAATGTTCCTTACATTGGTGATCAGTGAGAAGAATGCCCCTTACATTGGTGATCAGTGAGAAGAATGTTTCTTACATTGGTGATCAGTGGGAAGAATGCCCCTTACATTGGTGATCAGTGAGAAGAATGTTCCTTACATTGGTGATCAGTGGGAAGAATGCCCCTTACATTGGTGATCAGTGAGAAGAATGTTCCTTACATTGGTGATCAGTGGGAAGAATGCCACTTACATTGGTGATCAGTGAGAAGATTGTCCCTTACATTGGTGATCAGTGGGAAGAATGTTCCTTACATTGGTGATCAGCAGGGCCGCCATGAGGGGGGTACAGGCATTACACCTGTAAGGGGCCTGGGGGCAACTCCCTCTTTTTTTATTTATTTTTTTATAAAAATATATATTTTTTAATACATTTTTCTTTTATTTTTATTAAAGGGCCCCAGATTGCAACCCCCTCTTTTTTTTTATTTATTTTTTATAAAAAAAATATATTTTTTTAATATATATATATTTTTTTTTATTAAAGGGCCAATTTTTTTTCTTTTATTACTTTTTAGAGGTCTGGAGGTCCCCAGGGGCCCGGAGGCCCCCAGGGCCCCAGATGGCAACCCTCTCTTTTTTACATTTATTTTTGATAAAAAAATATTTTTTAATTTATATATATATTTTTTTATTTATTTAAGGGTCAAGTTTTTTTTTAGGGGTCGGAGATCCCCAAGGCCCCAGATGACCCCCTCTTTTTTTTATTTCTTTCTTTTTTTCATGAAAACAGCGGGGATATATATATATATATATATATATATATATATATATATATTATTATTATTATTATTATTAATATTAAAGGGTCCAGAGGTAAAAAAAATGTATACTCTTTTTTTTATTTTTCTTTCTTTTTTTATATAAATATATTAAAGGGCTCAGAGGTCCCCAGGGCCCCATGTGTCAAACCCCCTTTTTTTTTATAAATGTTTATTTTTTTATTTTTGTTTATATTTTTCTAATTTATTTTTTTATTAAAGGGCCCAGGAAGGCAACCCCCCCCCTTGTTTTTTTTATAAATGTTATATATATATATATATATATATATATATATATTTGTATTTCTTTTTTATTAAAGGGCCCAAAGGTTTCTTTTTATTAAAGGGCCCAGAGGTCCCGGATGGAAACCCCCCTTTTTTTGTCATTTATTTTTATAAAAAAAGTTTATTAAAGGGCCCAGAGGTCCCCAGGGCCCCAGATATTAACCACCCTTTTAAAAAAAAAATTTATATATTTATAAATTTATATAGAGGTCCCCAGGGCCGCGGATGGCTACCCCATTTTTTTTATATATATTTTTCTTTATTTCTTCTTATTTTGTAAAGGCCCCCCCGCTTCTCAATTCGCAGCAGCCCCCCCCCCCCGCTTCTCAATTTCAGGTGGCAGCACCCCCCCACCGGTTCTCCAAGGGGCCCATGCCTGAAGCTGTGTAAGGGGCCCCATAATTCCTGATGGCGGCCCTGTGTGCCCTGTGTACCTGTGGGATCCCCATGGAAGGTGGTAATCACTGTAGTAGGCACCATTACTACAGTGACTCCGGGTTGAGAAAGTTACTCTCTTGGCATTGGCGCCATTCAGAGAACACTTTGCATTCTTTGGGGCAGATTCACGTAGATCGGCGCATTATCATTCCGGCGTAGCGCACCACTTTTCCGTTAGACTTGCGCAATCTAGCCGCGTAATCCGGCGATTCACGTAGCTTTTACGCAAGAGCTTGCGCAAACGTAAGGTTTTTTCCGTAGGCGTAAGGAGGAGTAATACAAATTGGGAGGGACGTGGGCGTGTTACATTGAAATGAGCCGTGACCCCATGCAAATGAAGGGCCGGCCGACTCGCGCATGCGCGCGTGAAGGAAACCATGTCAGCTCCGTTGTGCGCATGCTCACAACTCGGGAGCGGCGCAATCATTGAAATTGGAAATGGACTAGGGCAATGTTGTGAACTACGCAGACAGCATAAATAGACACACACAAACGCCCTTCCATTGCAAAAGTACATCCCTTTGTGTCCCTTCCCATTGAATCAAGTGCTTTTGCTCTGTTGTTCGTTAGAGTGTGTTTTGTAGTTGTGAGATTAGTGTTCTGTGTGATCTTGTGCTTGTTGGTAGTTTTGTGAAAGTGTATTTTGATAAGTGTTTGAGACTGTTTGTTTGATTGATAGATTTCTGAGCGTTTGTTTTCTTGCTTTTTTTTTTCATCTGATTTTTTTGTGTGTGTTTCTTGCTGAGTGCTAGTGTGATTTTTGTCTGTTCTTTTTCTCTTTGTGTGTGTTCTTGTCTGATTGGTTGTGCTTGTATTTGTGACAGATTTTTGGTGACTGCTAGTGAGTTTGTTTGGAAGTATGACTGAGAGAAAAAGAAAGCTCAATTTTACTGTGGGGGAAAAAAGAATTCTTGCCCGGGCCATTACCGACTATGGGCGTTTTCTCCACGGCCCGCAGAGTGCCACCACCACCCCGGCCAGGAGGAGGGAGATCTTGGATATGATCACAGAGCAGGTCAATTCATCGGGGGAGGGGGAGACACGGACCCGCTCTGGGATAGAAAAGAAAATAAATGACCTCCGGCGTGAGGTGAAAAAAAAACTGGCCGCAATAAATGCCCATGCCAGGGGCACAGGAGGGGGCCCACCATGCCGGGTTAGATTTTCAGAGACGGAGCGTGTGGTGGCCCTGACCTTTCACCGGCATGAAGTGGAGGGCCTGCCAGGCTTTGACACAAGTCCGGTCCCCGCGGTGCCAGGTAAGGTTTTTATTTCTCTCAGGTGTGTAGCATGTGTGGGGGAGGGGGTGAAAGGGAATATGTGGCAAGTGTGTGGATCCTCCAACCTGTGAATGGTTTGTGTCATCCACAGATGTGCAGGAGGGTGCAGGGCCATCTGGACTGACCGCTCCAACCCCAGGACAGCAGCCTAATGAGGCCCCCCCAACAAGGCCAGAGTCCGCAGAGGAGGAACAAGAGGAGGGGGAGGATCATGCGGAGGACGATCATGAGGAGGAGCAGAATCATGAGGAGGAGGAGTCCATGGAAGGCACTGGCCCTTTGGTTTCTGCGGACTCTTCCCCTCTGGCTGCAAGAAGCCTGCCCTCCCTAAGGGTCAGCCCCCCCCCTCCTCCCCCAACATGGCTCCCCTCACAAGGGCCTCCCCTTCTCCCCGGCCACAACCATCAGCTGGAGCCAGGAGGTCATCCCCAAGCACCAGGGGGGCGCCCAATCTCATGCCCGCCTGTCTGAGAAGGAACCTGGCCACCCAGACCCGCCTTCTGAGACAGCTCTGCCAGACTATGGGGCGGGTGGATCAGAGCCTGTCCTCCATTAATGATAGCCTGGGTAACCTGGACTCCCACTCCCGGGCCTCCACAACCTGCCTTAATGACCTGCAAACTACAGCAGCAGGCGTTGGGCAGGATGTGAGGGCCCTTACCCAGGCTATCCAGGGCAACACGGCAACACTTGGTGCTGCCCTGGACAGAATAGCCGTGGCCTTGGAGGGCAGGCCGCCAGGTGGGCAGATCTCAGGGGCTGCTCCTCCTTCCCCGGCTTTTCCCCTCCCCCATGCGTCTCCCCTGAGGGTCCGGGGCCGTGGCCGGGGGCGCCCCAGGCGTGGCTCAGGCAGAGGGCAATAATTTTTTTTTCCACCTTTTGTTTGTTTTGAAAGCTTTTTTATTTTTGCTCTCTGCTTGTTTTTGTTTTTTCTAAGCATTTTTTTTTTACTATGCATTTTTTGTTTCTATGCATTTTTGTTTGTTTGACTTTTTTGGCATATTTTGGGTTGTGAATGATGTTTGAATGTGGGGGTGACATTCCTGCTGGAAAAGGGGTGTCACCCTCAATTTTGGTGGAGAAGGGTTCCCCAGGACCAGGGAGAAGTGATTCCCAGGTCCGTGTGAATGGTGTATGAATGTACAGTGACATAATTGGAGCCTTGACGTGGCGTTACTGCTCACCAGTCTTGCATGGTGGACTGGTGCCAATCCAATTTGATGAGGATGTGGGGTGTGTGTGCTAGGGACCATAGTGGTGTGCATGCATGCATTCTCATTGTGCCATGATTAATGTGTGTGTTTAACGTGCAAAGATGCCCAATATGAGCTGCCTCCTGACTGCTCTTCCCTCAGAAGACGGGGTATCCTCGGTTAGGGGTTGATTTTCTGGTTGGGGGGTCAGATCATCACGTAGCTCAACCTGCAGGCCCTTCCTCACTGCGAGATTGTGTAGCATGCAACATGCAGCGATGATATGGCACACGAAGTTTGGGGAATACAACAGTGTACCCCCAGACTTATCCAGGCATCGGAAACGTGACTTCAGGAGGCCAAAGGTGCGCTCCACCACTGCACGGGTTTTGATGTGTGCTTCATTGTATCGTTCCTCTCCTGGGGTTTGGGGGTTCCGGATAGGAGTCATGAGATGGGGTCCCAGTGCATATGCAGAGTCACCTGTAAAGGAAAAGACAGGAGAATGTTAGTCATGCATGTGCCACTTCTGTTGTGCATCACGGGAGGGGATAGTCATGCCTGACTCCCATGTCACTCACCAACCAGCCAGGTGTTCCCATACACGTTCTGTTCGAATTCTGTTCGGATGTGGCTTTGATTGTAGATGTAGCTGTCATGGCTGGACCCTGGGTGTTTGGCACGGACGTGCCATATGAGGCCTTGGGCATCAACTATCACCTGTACGTTGATGGAGTGCCAATTCTTCCGATTGCGGTACATGTGCTCGGTCTCATGGGGGGGCTGGAGTGCCACATGTGTGCAATCAATGGCCCCGATGGTGCGTGGGAATCTGGCAATTCGGTAGAAATCTGCCATTGCCTTGATTCGAAGCTCCTCAGTGGTGGGTTTGATGATTTGGTTGGCCAAGCGTGTGAGGATTGCAGGGACAACCTGGTGCACACATCTGCTCATGGAGGATTGTGACATCCCAGCCACCACTCCACTTGTACGCTGAAAAGAGCCACTGGCAAGGACATGGAGTGTTGCCAGGACCTTGACCAGTGGCTGCACTGCATGTGAGCGTTGTGTTGGGCTGGTGATGTCCTCCTGCAAGGTTGTGGTTAATTCCAGGATGGCATGAGGGGGGAATCTGAAGATGCGAAAGACCTCTGAATCATTCATGCCAAACAGGTGTATGCGGGTGCGGTATACCCTCTCCCGTGCCATCCTCCGTGCCCTCCTCCTTCTTTGGTCATCTATATTCACTAGTGCAGCTATGAGCGACGATGCCCCTAGCATGTTGGCAGTCAAATTGTAGTGCAACACGTGTGTGTGGTCTGCTCCTCAATAACGGTGTTGCTTTATCTGACAATTAGACTTTTTTTCAAAAGTTAGATCAGCTTTTATGGGCTCTAACTTTAGACAGGACATTTTGCAGTTGCGCACATCGCGTAGCCTGCGCAGCAACTGCGTTTTTTTGTGGATCCCCGTAACTCCCTCATTAGCATATTTGACTAGCAAATCAATGGTGTGTCTAGCGCAGTTTTGCGCGAAGGGAAGCGAATGTCTAACTCAATTACGCCGGACCAAAAAACGTAGATTTCTGGCGTATATTGTTTTGTGAATCGCGTCCAACTATACGCACGCGCACATTTAGACTTACGCACGCGCAACAGCAGTTGCGCACGCGTAATCGCTCTGTGAATCTGGGCCTTTGTTTTCTGATTGGAGGAGGCAAAGATCATAACATCACCACCCCAACACTCCACCTCATCCAATCATAGAATGTTTTGCATTCATTGAGAATATGCAATGTGTTTTCTAAATGGCACCTATGTTGAGCAAGCGACCTCCTGCGTGCATATAGAGCAAGGCAGCCACTTGGCATGTGACTCAAAAGCTAGTTGAGATCACTGTTATTGTGATGCCTTCTACAGTGATTTCCAATAGAAAATTATCAAAAAGTTCATTTATTTTGATAATTCAATTAGCCACTTGACCACTGGGCACTTAAACCCCCTTCCTAACCAGACCAATTTTCAGCTTTCGGTGCTCTCACAATTTGAATGACAATTACTTAGTCATACAACATTGTACCCATTTGACATTTTTGTCCTTTTTTTCACACAAATAGAGCTTTCTTTTGGTGGTATTTGATCACTTCTGGGTTTTTTATTTTTTGCGCTATAAAAGAAAAACGACTGAAAATTCTGTAAAATAAAATTCTGTCATATTAGCAGGTTATTTCTCACACAGAGCATATGCATACCACAAATTACACCCCAAAACACATTCTGCTATTCCTCCTGAGTATGGCGATACCACATGTGTGAGACTTTTACACAGCGTGGCCACATACAGAGGCCCAACATGCAGGGAACGCCACCAGGCGTTCTGGAACACTCAGACCAATTCTGACATTTCTCTCCTACATGGAAAAATCATAATTTATTTGCTAGAAAATTACATAGAACCCCAAAACATTATATATGCTTTTTTAGCAAAGACCCTCATACTTACCTTAGACCGAGGCGTTGGTTACTTACCTGGTCCACGCCGAGGTAGCTGAAATGTTGCCTTGGCATGTCTTCCGGTTATCGTGGCTCCAGCGCTGTGGGCCGCAATGTCGTCACTCCCGGGCATGTGCGCGAGGGACTTCTTTCCGGCAAGATCTGGCGTCTGCCGGACTTTTAGCCGAGAATCCCCTGTGCGCATGTGCTGCTGCAGTCAGTGGCTCATTGCGAGGGGAATATCTCCTAAAATGTAAAGGTTTAGGAGATATTTTTTTAACCTACATGTAAGCCTTATTATAGGCTTACCTGTAGGTAAAAGTTACAAAATAGACTATACAACCACTTCAGCTTTAGGAGTTCAACTTATGCCTCTTTAAAAGAGAAGTATGGGTTTCATTTTTTTTTATTTATACTTACCTACTGTAGGTGGATGCATCTGTCCTCCGGTGCCTCTGCACTGAGCCTCTCACTGAGAGGCTGAGACGGGTTTCAGTCCAAGCACCTGGCAGATCCAGACTTCCATTGTCAGGATGAAGCAGTGCCTGGACTGATATCCGTGATGTCAGCACATCTGCGGTGCCAAGGCTCGACATCACTGATCTAGGCAAACACTCAAGTGTTGCTTTAGCAGTGTGTTTGGTGTCATTGTCCTGCTGGAAGGTGAACCTCGGTCCTAGCCTCAAATCACACACAGAGTAGTACAGGTTTTGCTCAAGAATATCCCTGCATTTAGAACCATCCATCTTTCCCTCAACTCTGACCAGTTTCCCAGTCACGACTGCTAAAAAAATCCCCACAGCATGATGCTGCTACCACCATGTTCTCCTGTGGGGATGGTGTTCTTTGGGTGATTGATCATTTGATTAATTATGTGACTTCTGAAGGTAATTGGTTGCACCAGAGTTTTTTATGGGCTTCATAACAAAGGGAGTAAATACATACGCACATGCCAATTATCTGTTTTTTATTTCTGAAAAATTGTTTTATGTATGTATTTTTAAAATTTTACTTCTCCAACTTAGACTATTGTGTTCTGATCCATCACATTTAATTCTGATTAAAAAAACATTGAACTAAAGACTGTAATGTAACAAAATAGCCAAGGGGGTGGATACTTTTACTGTTTTTGATGTATGCTCCATCGCAGTTTTCCCAACAGGAAAACCTCCAGTAATCCCGGCGCGGGATTCCCGGAGGTTTTTAAGCCGGCAGTTTCCCTATGGGGAAACCTGCAGTGGAGCATATACACACCCGGGTTTCCCGATCAAAGCTCTCATGGCAGTTTTCCTGTCTGGAAACCCTGTCAAAAGTAGGGGGAAAAAGCTATCGAGCAGGTTCTCAGTTTTCCCCTCGGCTTTCCCTGGCGGACTTTTTACCATCGCAAAAACCGATCGAGTGCACAAGGCATAATGCTATTTTCATAACAGGTTTACTTGGTAGAATGAAATAGCAGCATGTATTCTTTATTTGTTCCATACTATGACTATCAATGCTACTGTATTGTTATGTTGTACTGAACTTTAATAAAACCGTTTGTACAAGAATGAATTAGCAGGCAGATGTTATTAGAAAGTGCTGTTTTCCATCCTTGGAATATTACGTTGTGCAGTCTGTTGAGACAATTGCCACCTATCCTACAGCAAAGCATTTCAGAATCTCAGTCAAGCAAATAAAGTGTTCCAAAAAAACAGATATTAATGTCCCTTGTAGACATG
The DNA here is from genome assembly GCA_029574335.1 of Rana kukunoris. Taxonomy (NCBI): domain Eukaryota; kingdom Metazoa; phylum Chordata; class Amphibia; order Anura; family Ranidae; genus Rana; species Rana kukunoris. The sequence continues at coordinate 420,540,745 of CM056051.1, read as the reverse complement.
TGCACAGAAAAAAAAATTGTTTTCTTTTGTTCCTTTCGTATGGTCCCGTCAGTTCGTTTCCATTCGTTTTTCGTAAGACGCCAGTTTTCCCGTTAGTTCCCGTTCGTTTTTCGTACGATGCGATTTTTTCGTATTTCGATCGTTTCGTATTTCCGTTTTATTTTCGTACATGCGGGATGGTTCGTTATTCTGTTTAATTCATATTCGTTACTTGTTAGACAACAATTTTCGTGAATTTTCGTCAATGATTTGCATTCTGTGTATCTTGAATGCTTTTTATTTTATTTTGGGTCGTATATTCATTGTTCAATGACATCTATAACAAAATAATTTCATTATGTATATTGTATTGAATTCCTTTTTTCTGCTTGTATTGTGTATTCAAAATACTGAATGCAAATCTTTTGTTATAGGTGTCATATCAACATACGAAAATAACAAAAAAAAACGGATTCAAATGCAAATCTTTTGTTATAGATGTAATTATCGTTTTTTTGAATGGCCAGTGAGTTAGTAAGTGAAGCAGCTTCTCTTTTGTGCTGAGAGTACACTAGTTCATATGAACAATTGAACATGTGACTGAAAATATGAACAGAAAAAGGATTTTCGTCATTTTGTACTTTCCTAAATATATCGCGGGATTTGCAGCACTTTCAACACGCGGCTCATCCATATTAACTATTGTTAAGCCCCATACACTTGGTCAGACTGTTTTAACAACAAACATAAAAACGATTGTTTTCCAATCGTTCTCAGAAAATTTGTTTATTTTTAAACTGCATCAGAAAACCATTTTTGGGTTCAAAAGTCTGGCCAACTGATCTCCCTTCAGATGAAAATCCACAGAAAAGTTTATTTGGCTTTACTGTACTAGTACTCACTGTACTAGTGTACTCTCAGCACAAAAGAGAAGCTGCTTCACTCTACACTCACTCACTGGCCATTAAAAAAAATTATAATTACATCTATAACAAAAGATTTGCATTTGAATCCGTTTTCTTTTGTTATTTTGGGATGTTGATATGACACCTATAACAAAAGATTTGCATTCAGTATTTTGAATACACAATACGAACAGAAAAAAGGAATTCAAAATAATACATAATGAAATTCTTTTGTTATAGATGTCATTGAACAATGAACATACGACTGAAAACGAACACAAAACGGATACAAGCAAAATACAGAATGCAAATCTTTTGTTAAAGATTTAATTTTCGTTCTTTTGCCGTTTTCGTTTTGTCGTTTATTTCCGTCGGATCGTTCGTTCGTATTTGCGGTCGTTCGTTATGCGGCTCATTTGTAATCCCGTCGTTTTCGTATTTTGGTGCTTTAACGTTTTCGTATGTACACATTATTGCGCGGGTACGAAAATAACATTCGTACGAACGGGAATGCACATATCTAGTCTCTTGTAATGGTGTTGCTTTTGCAAATTTCTAAGTGAATGAGTATATTTGAGAGCTTTTAAATAACCACTATACTATGGGAGGTACTACACAGCAAGCTTAAAAGCCTCATAAGGTCCATGGTGCACTTATATCTCTCTACTTTCTAATCTTTCTTTACTTTTACTGTATAACTTTTCACCTTTCATAATGAGCAGAGGTTGTTGATTTCCTTATCAGAGACAAGAGATGCGCTTAGGGTTTAGGTTAATCATTGGTTTGACCCAAATATAGCCTTTGCGCAGTTCTACAAATGGGCAAAAAAAATGGACAGATCTGACCAATTCAATCTTCCTGTCTGAATCCCAAACTGATCCAGAAGTCATTCATTAGCGGTAGTATTGCTACAACCTCTAAAAGACAGATTTCTGTCTTTTTTCAAATTGTAAACAAGCCCTTTAGTGAGATGCACCAAATAAAGTTGATAACAAAGTTCTTAAAACGTACAAAATGTATTCCATTTTAAATTAAGAACCAGACATATTGGAAAATACATATGTTGTTATAAAATTAACAGAATGCAAATATATTGTCGTAGATTAGTTAGATATATACAATATTGCAAATACACTCGGACTGAAATCTCAACGTATTTCATGGAACAGAGCCCACTTCTTCAGGAGGCAGCCAAAATGCAAAAAATGTATTTCTCTGTGAAGAGACCATGTCAGAAAAGAAAAAAAAGAATAAGCCTATGTATGTATGTATGTATGTATGTATGTATATACAGTATCTCACAAAATGAGTACACCCCTCAGATTTTTGTAAAGATTTTATTATATTTTATACCCTGAAGAAACAGCTTGTATAACAGTGTACATTTTCTGTCCCCTCAAAATAACTCAACACACAGTTATTAATGTCTAAACCACTGGCAACAAAAGTGAGTACACCCCTAAGTGAAAATGTCCAAATTGGGCCCAATTTTCCCTCCCTGGTGTCATGTTGCTCGTTAGTGTTAAAAGGTCCCAGGTGTGTTAAATTTAGCGTTATCGCTCTCACTCTCTCATACTGGTCACTGGAAGTTCAACATGGCACCTTAATGGCAAAGAACTCTCTTAGGGTCTAAAAAAAAGAATTGTTGCTCAAAATAAAGATGGCCTAGGCTATAAGAAGATTGCCAAGACCCCGAAACTGAGCTGCAGCACGGTGGCCAAGACCATACAGCGGTTTAACAGGACAGGTTCCACTCAAAACAGGCCTTGCCATGGTCGACCAAAGAAGTTGAGTGCATGTGCTCAGCGTCATATCCAGAGGTTGTCTTTGGGAAATAGACGTATGAGTTCTGCCAGCATTGCTACAGAGGTTGAAGGGGTGTGGGGTCAGCCTGTCAGTTCTCAGACCACAGGCTGCACACTGCATCAAATTGGTCTGCATGGCTGTCATCCAGAAGGAAGTCTCTTCTAAAAATGATGCACAAGAAAGCCTGCAAACAGTTTGCTGAAGACAAGCAGACTAAGGACATGAATTACTGGAACCATGTCCTGTGGTCTGATGAGACCAAGATACATTTATTTGGTTCAGATGGTGTCAAGAGTGTGTGGCGGCAACCAGGTGAGGAGTGCAAAGATAAGTGTGTCTTGCCTACAGTCAAGCATGTTGGTGGGAGTGTCATGGTCTGTGGCTGCATGAGTGCAGTCAACACTGGGGAGCTACAGTTCATTTTTTCAGTGTTGTCACATGAAAAGATATAATGATGTAACACCCTGGTGTTTACACAGGGTTGCTCCTAAATTAGGGTGACTAGATTTTTAAAATGAAATCCAGGGACATATTTTTCTTTACTAGCAATGGCAACAATCGGCGACTCTCTGCCCTTCCCTGCCCACCTCACAACCTGTCAAGTCTTACTCTTTGGGCCCTGGCTACTACTGGATGGGGAGCGGAGGAAGATCACTCCACCAGGGAAGGCAAGGAGATAGGCAGGTGGCTGGCAAGGAGATAGGCAGGTGGCTGGCCAGGATTTGAGCCAAGGCAGAATAACATGCGAGCAAAGCTGAATGGGCATGCACCCAAAACTGAAGAAATATTCCCTCCGCTACAATCAGCACATGATCATCAGAAAGCCGCACAGATAATGGGAAAAATACAACCCCCCTACGATAGTAGGGACGGCGGAGCGGGGGTGTGTAATTCTAATTTTTTTAATTTTAATTCTGCACTGACTTTCTTTGAAATTGCCCCTACCCCCTATTAAATCCAATCTGGGGACAAAACCAGGGACAGACTTGTCCTCAATCAGGGGACTGTCCCCTGAAACTGGGGATGTCTGGTCACCCTATCCTAAATTTACCTGCCAGGTGTAGCTACCTTGGCTAATTGTTGTCAAGTCTGTGGCTGCTGCACTTCTCTCTTTTGCCATTAGGTGGCCGGGTACCTGATGGCATTAGATATGAAAAGGGCACTGTAAGGTCGGATTATGGGTATATGGGGTATCCCAGCCAATGGGCAGGGTTTTCTTAAATCCCTTTGCCTGCTGGGAGAACCTATATATTGGGGTGGAGTTGGGCGATCAGTGTTCTGTGCCACCTGAACAGCTGTCTGGGTGGATGTGTGTTGAATTGTCTAGGCTGCTAGGCCGGCGATTGAGCCTATCCCAGGCACATCTGGCTGTTAGTCTGTCTGAGGACCTATCCAGAAGCAAGAGAGCAGCACAGGGTTGGGATTGCGGCTTGCAGTCCAACCAGAAGTGACGATTCTGCTGGCCGGAGAACCTGTCGTAGTCGGAGGTAGAGGGGACGCTTTTGCCACTAAGGGACAAATCACCTTATTACCAGGGACCACAGTGAGTAGCTGAAGCAAGTACCAGAGCAGTATTCTCACTAGGGATGAGCTTCGAGTTCGAGTCGAACCCATGTTCGACTCGAACATCGTCTGTTCGGACATTCGCCAAATTTCAAACATTATGGGTCGTTGGCGCCAAATTCAAATGGCGCGTCACGGCACATAATTCACTGCGGCATCGCAGTGCATTGCTGGCTGATGATTGGCCAAGCATGCACTATGACCCGTATGCTTGGCCAATCACAGCATGGTAAGCAAAGAGAGCCATAATTGGCCAAAGCCAGGGTGGCTTTGGCCAATTATGTCTCAGGGGGTTTAGTACACACCCCACACTATACAAGGCGGCCTGCGTGGCGGCCTTGTGTAGTGTGTTGCGGCGGTGGTGAAAGACAGAGAAAGAGAGTCCGTGTCATTTCATTTGAGTTAGATAGAGCAGGCAGATGAGTTAGTTAGCTGCAGTTACAGGGGTAGATTCACATAGATCAGCAGATCTTTAGATCCGCGTAATCTATCTTATTTACGATCCACCAGCGCCAGTTTTTGAGGCAAGTGCTGTATTCTCAAAACACTTGCCTCTAAAGTGGCGCCGGCGGCTCGTAAATCCCCCGGCGGAATTCAAATAGGGGGAGTGTATTATTTAAATCAGGCGCGTCCCCGCGCCAATTTAACTGCGCATGCGCCGCCGGCTAAATTTTCCAGCGTGCATTGCTCCAAATGACGTCGCAAGGACGTCATTGGTTTAGACGTTACGCAAATTACGTATGGCCGTATTCGCAAATGACTTACGCAAACAACGTAATAAATTCAAAACTCGACACGGGAACAACGGCCATACTTAACATAGGATACGCCGCACTTACCCCTCATATAGCAGGGATAACTATCCGCCGGAAAAAGCCGAATGCAAACGACACAAAAAAAAAGCAACGGGCGGGCGTTCATTTCTGAATCGGCAGATCTCCTCATTTGCATATTCGTCACGTATGCAAACGGAAGCGCCACCTAGCGGCCAGCGGGAGATTGCAGCCTAAGATCCGATGGTGTAAGTCACTTACACCTGTCGGATCTTAGGGAGATCTATGCGTAACCTGATTCTATGAATCAGCCGCATAGATCCGTCCGACGGAACTCAGAGATACGACGGCGTATCACTATATGAATCTACCCCACAGTGTGCAGAGGATATTTATGCATCCCAGGTGTTGTATATATATGTATACACTGTATTCAGTATAGCTAGATCTGTTCCTGTATTCTCTTCCTAATATACTGACAGGCAGGCAGGTGATTGTGCTAGCTGCAGTATTTTCACTTGTACAGTGTGCACCTAAATCTACCTGAATACAATTGCTAGTGTTCTCATACTAATACCACAGGCGGGAATCTGCAAGTATTTTCAGTTAGTGTACTGTGTCCTATGCACAGTGTGCACCTAAAGCTACCTGAATACAATTGCTGGTGTTCTCATACTAATACCACAGGCAGGGATCTGCAAGTATTGTCAGTTAGTGTACTGTGTCCTATGCACAGTGTGCACCTAAAGCTACCTGAATACAATTGCTGGTGTTCTCATACTAATACCACAGACAGGGATCTGCAAGTATTTTTAACTTAGTGTACTGTGTCCTTTGCCAAGTGTGCACCTAAAGCTACATGAATACAATTGCTGGTGTTCTCTTACTAATAATACTACAGGCAGGCAATTAATTCTGCTAGCTGCAGTATAATGTGTAGCGCCCCCTTACTTTCAGTATTGGCACTACGTTAAAGTTAGTGGGGGAGTGGGAGAGTTATGTTGCTTCCACTCCTAATTTTGCTAAATTTGGGCTGCTGTCATTCCGGAACTGTCCTGTGGGTCAGTCTGCGCTCCAGGGGTGTTGATCCCACCCCTGGGTGATAGATGGCTTCAGAGGGGTTCTGGCAGAGCCACTTTCCCCAGCAGCAAATTGGAGGAGTTTTCCCCTCGCGGGGCATGCTGGGGAAGGGTATATCTGTGGCAGGCGCCATTTTTCGGGGGTTCTTTGCGGGTTGCTGGTTCCAGGTGCGCACCCACCTTTAGAGTGTGCGTATCCAACAGACCCCGGCGATATGGCCTACCAGGCTGGGGTCGCAAGTTGCGCGGAGTTCCTTGCGGATGCTGCTGAGGGGCCCCAGTGACTTACTGGGTGCCCCACTTCTATAAAAGAGATCCTAAGCTGCGAGCTGTATGGTGGGGAATCGGCTCAAGGAGAACCTGGAGGCAGGTTATCTAAGAGACTTGAACGAACCATCGGGGATCTGGTGACCGATACACTGACAGGTACATTTCTACTGTCAACCGGTGACCCAAATGTAATTGACTGGAGGGATTTGCTCTGCTGTTCACATTGTCAGCATTGAGCCTGTGGCAGAGGCCCTTATCTGACATCTTAAACCAAATCAGAGCCAGGTCCATGGCGGGGACCTGTTCCTTCCAGCAACCCTAAAGTGGCACTTTGGCTGCCAGGCTTGTGGCAGAAGTCTGTACGGGGGCCACTTCACCCACTCGGGCTAGAGTGGCGACGCAATATACAGTTACTGAAAGCAGGCTTGCTTTCCTGTTCATCCAAGCCTGATACTGCAAGGTTTTCTTTATTTCTTTCTCGTACATCACGGGACACAGAGCAGCATATTCATTACTATACGGGTTATATGGAGTACCTTCAGGTGATGGACACTGGCAATCTCAAACAGGAAGTCCCCTCCCTATATAACCCCCTCCCATAGAGGAAGTACCTCAGTTTTTTCGCCAGTGTCTTAGGTGTTGGTCACGGAATAGCTTTGCCTCCACATCCTTGGGATTAAGGCGGGCTAACCGGATCTGTCCAAGGAGCCTCAGTGCCAAAGTGGACAGTACCCGGGCCCCAAACCGTGGGGTTTTGCCTATAATGCTCCTCTCTAGAGGGCTGGACCCTGGGCCCAGGACTTGGAGTTTTTTCTAAACCAAAAGATCCTGTTTGCCAGGGTGCTGTATAGGTCCAGGACAGTCGGTTCCTTCCAGGACCCCAGTGCCTGAAGGTCTACTACGCTACCTACGGAGATGGGAGAAGATTGGACCGTTTTTGCTATGCAAACGTCCTGCGGCATGGAGCAGGTAAGAGGGGAGCCTGCGGGACTTGGTTCGACAGCAGGCTCTCCAGGGGAGATCTTAAGGGGGGTAGCCTGAGTATGCTCTGCATGGGCACCATGGTCACTATGTCTGATGGACAGGATGGCCTGAAATGTTCCCCCCCCCATCACTTGATCCCCCTACCTATCTATGTATGTTTGCTAGCTACCTGCTGCTCGCTGGTTGAAGGTCTTTTAAAAAAAAAAAAAAGAAGAGATCTGTCTCTAGGCTAAAGGGACTCCTTAGGGGGCTGTTTTAAGCCTTACCTAGCCGGGATTAAAATCTGCCGCCTGATGCGTCCTCCAGCCTGCATTCCTGGGCTCCAGAGTGCGTCTCCTCCTGGGCTCTCCTCCCCCGACAGTCGCGCGCGCGCGAGCACGCATGCATATAGAAAATTTTTCGCGCCGTTCGGGAAGGGGGGGGGGCGGGGAGCGTGACTGCAGTGTAAAGTGGGCGTGCCTTCAATTGCTGTTATACACAGCAGGCGCGATCTTAGCTCAGTTCAAAGCTGAGCTGGAAGAGAGAGGACGCAGAGTGGCAGCACAGTGACTCCCGGTGGCGAGAAAGGGGTAGTACATGCTGGAGTCAGCTCCAATGCTTTTTGTTAAGCCAAAAATCCCCTTGGCAACAGGTTGAATGCTGGCAAACATGTTGGGGGTGGGGCTGTATGTTGTGAAAAACAATAATGTTATAAAGGAAAACATACTGAGCCCCACCGTTTTTGGGCATTAGTGATCCTATTGTCCCCTAAACCTTATTTTTTTGTACTCCTGGCTATAACAGTCTGTTGTTGTAGGCGGAGTCCCTCGGTTTTGTATTATGGCTTCCAAAGGTTCAGGATCAAAACACAAAAAAAAAAAAAAGGCAAAGACAAAGAGGTTCCTCCTCTGGTTCTGATGATATGCCAATACTTTCCCCACAGGTTATTCCTATAGGGGTCGCCTTGGATAAGCCATTAAGGGGGTCTGGTGCTGAGGCTGGCCCAGATCGGCCCAACCCTGTGTTATCACAGAGGAGATTCTAGCCGTCACCCTAGGGGGGCTAGAGAAAAAAGTTAACAGCTATGATCGCTGGCTCTATTTCTGGCAAGAAGCGGACTAGATCCCCATCGCCAAAAGGTGTATCCTCGGATGCTGACATTCTCTCTCCGGAGGAATTAGAATTTCAGGAGGATCGGTTGGACCAGAACCTAGAGGAAGGATCTACCACTGAGGAATCGTTTTCAGCCTCCCAAACGGAGAGTCTGTGGGTCCAGTCTTTGACAGACATGGTCCGCTCGGCATTTAATTTGCCATTTCCAGAGCCTCAGGTTCCTGCGGTATCCTCTTTGGGTTCTTTTAAAACGCCTTTAAGCAACGCAGCTTTTCCGGTCCATCCTCTGTTAGAGGAATTGGTTTTTCCAGGATTGGGACGACCGGACAGAATTTTTTCTGCCGCCTAAAGCCTACGGCCACATCACCCTGAAAGCGCCCGATCTCGTCTGATCTCGGAGGCTAAGCAGGGTCGGGCCTGGTTAGTGCCTGGATGGGAGACCGCCTGGAAGGTTTTCTGTTATTTACCCTATGGAAGAGAAATTTTTCTAAGAAATGGGCGCTCCTAACTGTGGACGCAGCCATCTCATGTATGAATAAATCATTAACTGGCCCGGGGGAAAACATACAAATGTTTAAGGTCCCGGTTGATAAACGTTTAGAGACACTTTTTCAAGCATCCTTTGCTACGGCAGGAGCAGTGGTACAGCCAGCAGTGGCTGCAATTGGAGTTTGTCAGGCGTTAAAGGACCAGACAAAACAGATGCTTAAAGACATCCCTGCCCAATAGGCAGAGGAGTTATTGGATATTCCCAGAGCTCTGTGCTGTGCGGTAGAGGCTATAAAAGACTCCATCCAGCAGGCGTCTCGTTTGTCACTATTTTTAGTGCATATGAGAAGGCTCTTATGGTTGAAGAACTGGGCGGCCGAGCCCCATGCAAAAGACTACTGGCAGGTTTTCCCTTCCATGGAAAGATCTGGATAAATACATTCAGACTGTTTCAAGTGGCAAAAGTACCCTTTTACCAGTCAAAAGAAGTTCCGGGGTCCTGCGTTTAAAAGGCAGCTCCCCCCTGTTCAGGGGCCCTCAAATTCCAGGCAGTATCGGGCCTCCTGCGCGATCAAACTTTTAACAAGGGATCGCAAGGACAGGCCTCTGGGCGATCCCCGACAGAGGGGGTCCGATCATCTGTAAGGTAAAAAGAGATGAATCTGCGCCACAGACAACTTAAATAAAATAGTGAACTGGTGTAATGAAAATATAAATATAAAATTTGATTAAGTTTTGAAGTGGCTGCCCCTACATAAAAAACCCACCTGGGTGGGAGTAGATATTAGGTGAAAAATAGCAGGTAATGGCGCCTACTTCCGATCATCTGTGGCCACAGGCTACAGATTAGAATTTTCTAAAGTTTCCTCCACAAGGAAGGCCTCAATGCGGGCGGCATTGGATCATCTGCTTTACCAGGGCATAATGGTAGAGGTACCAGCCCAAGAACAGGGGCTAGGTTTCTATTCCAATCTGTTTGTCATACCAAAGCCCATCGGCGATGTCAGACCAATTTTGGACCTAAAAGGTTTAAATGCTTACCTAAGGGTTCGCTCTTTCCGGATGGAATCCGTTCGGTCAACAGCCGCCACACTTCAGAAGGACGACTTTCTGGCTTCTATAGACATAAAGGATGGTTACCTTCATGTACCAATCTTTCAGCCACATTAAAGATTTTTTACGCTTCGCAGTGATACAGCGTCACTTCCAATTCGTGGCGCTCCCCTTCCGGCTGGCTACGGCCCCCGGGTATTCACGAAGGTCCTAGCTCCAATTCTAGTCAATCTAAGGATCCAAGGGGTCTCGGTCCTAGCATACCTGGACGACCTCTTAATCATAGGTCACTCGCTTCCTTGGCTGGAATGCGCAGTAGCCCTCATGGTTCAGTACCTCGAGAGGTTCGGCTGGGTCCAAAACCGGGGAAAAATCAGCATTTCAACCTACAAAGCAGTTGGAATTTCTCGGCATGAGATTAGACACAGAACAGCAAAAGGTGTTCCTGCCCCTGGTAAAGGTCGAGGCTATCAAAAAATTGATTCAGTTGGTTCTAAGCAAAAGAGAACCAACTATTCGCCTATGTATGCGATTACTAGGCAAACTAATGGCCATGTTCGAGGCGGTACCGCACACTTCCACACTCGCGTCCTACAGACAGCAATTCTAGCAGCTTGGAGCAAGGGAGCAAAAGCCTTGGAGTTTTCCATTGACACCGTCATTAAAGGTCCGGCAGAGTCTATGCTGGTGGTTAAACCCTCAGAACCTTCTGAAGGGGAGTCTTTCTGCCCAGTGGTGGAACTTGGGCAGAGGCGGAGAGGCAGCTGCCCATCAATGTCTGGGATATCAGAGCGGCTCGGCTAGCCCTCCTGGCATAGACATCCAGATTACAGGGGTCCTCGGTGAAAATTTATTCAGACAATGCCACAGCGGTGGCATATATGTGAACCACCAAGGGGGAACCAAGAGTCAAGCCACTCAGAGAGAGATGAGCTTGGTTTTTCGGTGGGCAGAGGTTTATGTACCCTGCATATCGGCGATATTCATTCCCGGGGTGGACAACCTGCAGGCGGACTTCCTAAGTCGCCAAACCCTGTCGCCGGGGGAGTGGTCTCTGCATCCACAGGTCTTTTAGACAATCTCCCAGAAGTGGGGAGTGCCAGACGTGGACGTCATGGCATCAGGATTCAACAAGAAGCTAGACAGGTTCATGTCTCGAACGAGGGACCCTATGGCCTGCGGAACCGATGCGTTGGTTTGCCCTTGGCATCAATCATAACTTCTATATGCATTTCCCCCGCTGCAGTTACTACCCCGCCTGTTGCGCAGGATCATAGCACAGGCCGGTTATCCTGGTAGCCCCAGCTTGGTACCGGAGGGCATGGTACTCACTAGTCCTGAAATTGGCAGCGGGAGACCCTTGGACTCTTCCTCTATGGCCAGACCTACTCCCACAAGGCCCGATCCTCCACCCTGCATTACGGCGTCTAAATTTGACGGCCTGGCGGCTGAATCCCTGATTCTCAGGGGTAGAGGTCTGTCTAGGCAGGTAATCCCTACCCTCATTAAGGCTAGAAAGCCGGCCTCCAGGGTAATTTGTTACAGGGTTTGGAGGGCCTACGTAGGCTGGTGTGAGTCTAAGAGATGGTTTTCCCGCAAGTATACCATTGATAGAGTATTAAGTTTTCTCCAGCTAGGAGTGGATAAAGGCCTGGCATTAAGCACGATCTAGGGACAGATTTCAGCCTTATCAGTGTGGTTTCAGAGGCCGCTGGCCGCCCACTCGCTGGTTAAGACCTTCATACAGGGAGTCTTACGTGTTAATCCTCCGGTCAAATCACCACTTTGTCCATGGGACTTAAATCTTGTTCTGTCAACTCTACAGAAACAACCCTTTGAGCCGTTGGCTGAGGTACCTTTGGTTTTACTGACTAGAAAGTCGGTATTTCTGATCGTTTTTTTTTTATTTCCATAGTTTCGGCCAGGAGAGTATCGGAATTGGCAGCCTTATCTTGTAAGGAACCATATCTCATTTTACATAAGGATAGGGCGGTTTTCCGTCCTCATCCTTCCTTTCTACCAAAGGTTATATCCAGTTTCCACCTGAACCAGGATGTGGTACTTCCATCCTTCTTTCCAAAACCCACCTCTAGAAAGGAGGGGTTGCTGCATACGTTGGATATTGTCAGGGCCATAAAGGCCTATCTTAAAGCTACAGAGAAGGTTCGGAAAACAGATGTGGTGTTCGTTTTACCGGAGGGGCCCAAGATGGGTCAGGCAGCTGCTAGATCCACCATCGCAAGATGGATTAAACAATTAATCATTCAGGCCTGCGGTTTGAAGAGGTTGCCTCCTCCTTTGTCGGTAAAGGCCCATTCTACCAGGGCCATGGGCACCTCCTGGGCAGCACATCATCAGATCTCTATGGCTCAAATATGCAAGGCAGCAACGTGGTCGTCAGTTCACACATTTACAAAATTTTTAGCAATTGGACGTAAGAAGGAATGCGGATACAGCCTTTGGGCAGGCAGTACTGCAGGCCGCGATTCAAGCTCCTCAGGATCTGAGGGGGCTCCCTTGATTTAGATTTCAGATTTACATTTCTTGACTAAGTTGGATTTATTATTATTTGAGTATACCTCTAAATTAAATCCTTTTTTGGAAGATGTCTCCCTCCCCTCATTAAAGCACTGCTTTCGGACATCCCGTATAGTAATGAATATGCTGCTCTGTGTCCCGTGATGTACGAGAAAGAAAAAGAGATTTTTAATACAGCTTACCTGTAAAATCTTTTTCTTGGAGTACATCACGGGACACAGAGCTCCCACCCCTCTTTTGGGGAACATTTTTGGGAGGCATACTGCTTGCTACAAAACTGAGGTACTTCCTCTATGGGAGGGGGTTATATAGGGAGGGGACTTCCTGTTTGAGATTGCCAGTGTCCATCACCTGAAGGTACTCCATATAACCTGTATAGTAATGAATATGCTGCTCTGTGTCCCGTGATGTACTCCAAGAAAAAGATTTTACAGGTAAGCTGTATTAAAAATCTCTTTTTTATCAACCTGTCCTATCTATCTCCTGTTGATGTTGGTCGTGTTGGACCCAAGAAATAAAGCATTTGGAAAATCTTAACTACTGTTTGGACATTCACTTACTGCTCTACTCACTAACTTCACCCCTGGACAACACTAAAGCCCTGTACACACGATCGGTCCATCCGATGAGAACGGTCCGAAGGACCGTTTTCATCGGTTCACCGATGAAGCTGACTGATGTAAACAGAGAAAGTGCAGCGCAAACAATTAATAATTACATAAATAACATAAGTGACACCACAAAGATAAACAGTGTAAAATGTCCATAAGTGCTTAATAATCCAATATAAATGTGCAGAACCGAATCCAGAATGTGTTTGAAGCAAGCAGAAGAAAACCTCCACCAAAAAGGTTAGGATGGCCTCTCACCTTAATGAAAAGGTTAAACAGCATGTATAAACAGGAATCTCCTCAATCATCCAGTTAATCCAACAGTGGTAGAACAGCATATAGAGACAAGGATCTCCTCAGTCATCCAGTATTCCAGCAGCAGATCACTTAATTAAGGCATCAATGGACTCAGCGCCAAACAATTATGCAAAAAAATAGAGAAAGAATCTAATGCTCTCTGAAGCATAACTGAATTTATTGCATAAAAAAGGTAAAAAACTCACATAAAAAGCACTCGTGACTGAGTGCTAGGTATACAGGCAGGCAGACAGGGATCAACCAACAGGTATCCAGAAACACAATGTGCAGTGTGCAGTCGCGGGTGACGTCACGCAATCACTCCCCCCTCGTACGTCGTTACGTCCCCTGGGCGGGACTTCTTCAGCGTGGGGTAGGAAGGAAAAACGTAGACGTCCCGCTGATTACATTAAATAGCCGACGGTTGCCAAAGCAACCGAAAAACAAATTGAGCTTAGACGACTCATCATGGTGAAAAAACTCCGCCCAAGAGTCAAAGAAACCAATTAGACTAAACATCTCACATTAGGTGATCACGCCTCCTCTCCAGTGTCAGGCTAACAAAGCTTCTGACAAGGATAGCGAAACAAACGCAATAGAGGACTGACAGAACACCGGACTTAGAGAAAAATTTACATTTAAAATATACATGACCCAAAAAAGAGATCCTTACCCAAAAAGACCTCATATTAGATCGCAATTAAAAAAGAGACGTCATCCACGATTGCACAGACTGCCCACTAACAAATGCATTTGAAATTGTAACATATCAGATACAGTAATTAAAAATTAAAAATTACCAATTACCAGCTATGTAAATATACATACTAGACACAAAATAATAAAATAAAATGAAATAAAATAAATAAAAATAAAATAGATAAATAGGAATAGGAATACAAAACGCATAAGACCAACCCATATCAAAAGACTAAGATTAAATATTGATACTACCTATTGGATATGAAACAGTTAAGGTCGAATTCAACGTTGAGGCCAGAAGGTGAGGAGACCTTAGTCTCATATATCCAGAAGGACTTGCGTTGACTTGTGCGACGGATATAATGCCCACCCCTCCAATGTTTATCAACTTTCTCAATGCCCCAAAATTTCAATGCACGGGGATCCCTATGGTGACATTGTCTAAAATGTTTGGAAACACTATGGCTTCTAATTCCTCTTTTAATGTTACTAATATGTTCACCAATACGCACATGCAACGCACGGGAGGTGCATCCAACATACTGCAGACCACAGCTGCACTCAAGCATGTATACTACACCTTCAGTAGCACATGTAATCAGTTGCTTGATTGGGTACTCTTTTTGTGTAACATTAGAACAAAAACTTTTTCTCTTCTTAATCGTCTGCCTAACGTGTTTGCAGGTTGCACAACGCCCACATGCATAGAAGCCAGAGAGAAAGTTAAAGAGTTTGGGCTGAGCCCTAGTGGGGGGGTCAATCACTCCAGGGGCCAAACTGTCTCTCAATGAGGGGGCCTTTTTGTATATAAATTGAGGACGGTCCGGCAGGACAGGGCCCAACACACCATCACCCTTTAGAATCGGCCAATGTCTGGCAACGATTCTTTCAAATTTTTTGTGATGTATGTTAAAGTCCAACAGCATTTTGTAGTTAGCTTGATCCTTATCTATATTGGCCACTTTATCAGCAACAATGGTATTCCTGTCTAAAGCATTGACTTTCTCTATTTCCTGCAGAATCGAAGGACGAGATTAGCCTTTAGCTATGAATCTAGTAGCAAGCTCCTGAGACTGCTGTAAATAATCAGTTGAACTAGTGCAATTCCTACGTAGCCGTACAAACTGCCCACGTGGGATATTGCTCAGCCACAAACGGTGGTGACAGCTGGTGATAGGTATATAGCCATTGCGGTCTACAGATTTAAAATAGTTCTTAGTGCATAGCCTATTATCGGCCTTAAATATTTCCAAATCCAGGAAGTTAATCTTAAGATGGGACACTGTCCAAGACAAGACTATGTTCTTGTTATTGGCATTCATTTTGTCCATAAAGGACTGCAGTGATAATAAATCACCCTCCCATGTTAAGATCAGATCGTCAATATACCTCCTATAGCAGACAAGCTGAGGAGGTCTATTCTGGAACACCACATCCCGCTCCCAGTGGGCCATAAAAATATTGGCCACACTCGGAGCGAAACGGGCTCCCATGGCTATACCACATTGCTGCAAATAAAATTCTTTGCCATACCAAAAATAATTCTTAAGCAGACAAAATTTCAAGCTATCCAACAAAAAATCTATATGTTCATGGCTCAGTTCAGTAGACTCCAATGCCCACTGCACTGAAGAGAGTGCTGCTTCATGTCCAATGATTGTATATAAAGAGCCCACATCGGCTGTAACTAAAATAGGGTCACGTGTACAGGGAATGGCCTCAAGAATCTGTATTATTTGCTTAGTATCCCTCAGATACGCAGGCATATTGTGCACCAATGGTTGCAAGAAACAGTCCAGGTATTGGCCAAGCCTCGAAGTCACTGAGTCAATCCCATTCACAATAGGACGGCCGGGGGGGCGTAAAGCATCTTTTTGTAATTTAGGTAAAAAGTATATGATAGGGGTGCGGCAATGGTGGGGATCCAAATATGCCGCCTCCTTACTATTCAAAATGCCTCGTTTTTTACCATCCTCTATCAACATATGTAGCTCATTTTTAAAATTAACCATAGGATTCCCACGTAGTATCAGGTAGGTATGATGATCACTAAGTAATCTATTCATTTCCTCGTGGAAGTAAGTTTTACTCAATACCACGAGACCACCCCCTTTGTCCGCGGGTCGGATCACAATATCATTCCGCTGTTCAAGTGATCTGATCCCCTGTTGAATCAACTGGGAATCTTTCACCTTTTTTATATGGAGATCATCAAGGTCCTTGCACACCATATTGCGGAAGACATCTAGGTGTCTAGTATCCGTATACTGAGGGTTAAAAACCGATCGATTCCTTAGATTAGAGTGCCCAGAATTCATGGGGGCAGAGTTCCTCTCTATAGGATTAGAGAGGAAATACTTCTTCATATTGAGACCCCTTATGTATTTCTGGACACTAATAAAAGTCTGAAATTTATTCAAATTACGTATAGGGGCAAACTTAAGACCCTTATCCAATACACGTGTCTCATTATCAGTAAGCGGTACACCACTAAGGTTAAAAATACCCATACCAATCACGGTCTTTGCCTTTTGGACTCGTCTGCCCCCTCGGACCCCTCTAGATTTTTTCTTTTTAAACTGGGCTGTCCTCTCGGCGTCTGGGGGGGAGGGAGACAATTCTCCCGCCAATCGTTGGTCCAAGGTGGGGGGTAAGGCGGTGCTCCCCCCCAAGGGAGCGGCGGAGGTCCCCTCCAAGGGGTCCTCCCCTGTCCTAAAAAATGTTGATTAGTAGGAGGAGGCCCCTCCCAGTAATTTTGTAATAGTGCATAATAATTATAGGTCGATAAAGGTGGAGGAGGAACCCCTACCGGAAAATTAGTACTCCCTTTGGAATAGCCCTTACCCTTAATAGGCACAGTTTTCCAAGGTGGATTCATCTGAAAATCAGGGTCTGGAGATTGGGGCAGATTCCCATTCACATATCCTTTCCCTTTACCATTTTTACCTTTCCATTTTCCCTTATGGGGTCTATTACCACTCTCCGCCAAAGTGGTAACCCTCACTGGAGTCCCAGATCTCTTGACACTAGAGGAACTAGGCCAAAGTCCCTCAGTGCCCTGGGACAATGAAGTCGGTACAGTTTCCACCGTATCCATTGGCGCGGATTGAGACTGTACCAAATTCAAAGATTGCCATTTATACACATTAGGAATCCCGAAATCACTCACATTGCGCAAGAATTTCTTGCGCTTCTTGTCTTGGGTCTCCTTATCCCATTTAATGAGTTTGTTTTTCAACTCCCCTGACAAATGGATGAATTCAGGTGTATCCTTAAGAGGTTCAATACGATCAGAAATCTCTTTAATCTGATTTTCCAACCATAACTTTTTCCGCTGCTTGCGGGATAATAAAAATCTAATAAGATCAAAACCTTTTTCGGTGAAGAAATTGTACCATTCTTTGATGGACTCATCATCAACCAGTCCGTCATTTGGAGGCAAATCCCACCTCAAACGCCTGGGGATGATTTTAGTAACCAAATAATGTTCAAAGGTCACAATATCCCACCAGGTCCTGATCTTTTTATCAAACAAATGTCCCAATTTTTTAAAAGAGAGATTGAGGTCTCCATGATCAGAAGCAATAGCTGTCTCTGAAAATACATCTGTGAGAGTAACCTCACGATTTTCTAGGTAAGTGAACACATCCATCCTTGCAGCTAAATATAAATGAATTGAATAGGGATAACAGTAAATAAATTATTCAGCGCTAGAAGATAACAAAACAAAAATAATAAAATACTAATGCAAGCCAGCACTGAAGGTAAATTCAAATAAAACACCCCAATAGTCATATAAACAGAGAAAGTGCAGCGCAAACAATTAATAATTACATAAATAACATAAGTGACACCACAAAGATAAACAGTGTAAAATGTCCATAAGTGCTTAATAATCCAATATAAATGTGCAGAACCGAATCCAGAATGTGTTTGAAGCAAGCAGAAGAAAACCTCCACCAAAAAGGTTAGGATGGCCTCTCACCTTAATGAAAAGGTTAAACAGCATGTATAAACAGGAATCTCCTCAATCATCCAGTTAATCCAACAGTGGTAGAACAGCATATAGAGACAAGGATCTCCTCAGTCATCCAGTATTCCAGCAGCAGATCACTTAATTAAGGCATCAATGGACTCAGCGCCAAACAATTATGCAAAAAAATAGAGAAAGAATCTAATGCTCTCTGAAGCATAACTGAATTTATTGCATAAAAAAGGTAAAAATCTCACATAAAAAGCACTCGTGACTGAGTGCTAGGTATACAGGCAGGCAGACAGGGAGCAACCAACAGGTATCCAGAAACACAATGTGCAGTGTGCAGTCGCGGGTGACGTCACGCCAATCACTCCCCCCTCGTACGTCGTAACGTCCCCTGGGCGGGACTTCTTCAGCGTGGGGTAGGAAGGAACAACGTAGACGTCCCGCTGATTACATTAAATAGCCGACGGTTGCCAAAGCAACCGAAAAACAAATTGAGCTTAGCCGACTCATCATGGTGAAAAAACTCTGCCCAAGAGTCAAAGAAACCAATTAGACTAAACATCTCACACCAGGTGATCACGCCTCCTCTCCAGTGTCAGGCTAACAAAGCTTCTGACAAGGATAGCGAAACAAACGCAATAGAGGACTGACAGAACACCGGACTTAGAAAAAAATTTACATTCTTTAACTTTCTCTCTGGCTTCTATGCATGTGGGCGTTGTGCAACCTGCAAACACGTTAGGCAGACGATTAAGAAGAGAAAAAGTTTTTGTTCTAATGTTACACAAAAAGAGTACCCAATCAAGCAACTGATTACATGTGCTACTGAAGGTGTAGTATACATGCTTGAGTGCAGCTGTGGTCTGCAGTATGTTGGACGCACCTCCCGTGCGTTGCATGTGCGTATTGGTGAACATATTAGTAACATTAAAAGAGGAATTAGAAGCCATAGTGTTTCCAAACATTTTAGACAATGTCACCATAGGGATCCCCGTGCGTTGAAATTTTGGGGCATTGAGAAAGTTGATAAACATTGGAGGGGTGGGCATTATATTCGTCGCATAAGTCAATGCGAGTCCTTCTGGATATATGAGACTAAGGTCTCCTCACCTTCTGGCCTCAACGTTGAATTCGACCTTAACTGTTTCATATCCAATAGGTAGTATCAATATTTAATCTTAGTCTTTTGATATGGGTTGGTCTTATGCGTTTTGTATTCCTATTCCTATTTATCTATTTTATTTTTATTTATTTTATTTCATTTTATTTTATTATTTTGTGTCTAGTATGTATATTTACATAGCTGGTAATTGGTAATTTTTAATTTTTAATTACTGTATCTGATATGTTACAATTTCAAATGCATTTGTTAGTGGGCAGTCTGTGCAATCGTGGATGACGTCTCTTTTTTAATTGCGATCTAATATGAGGTCTTTTTGGGTAAGGATCTCTTTTTTGGGTCATGTATATTTTAAATGTAAATTTTTTTCTAAGTCCGGTGTTCTGTCAGTCCTCTATTGCGTTTGTTTCGCTATCCTTGTCAGAAGCTTTGTTAGCCTGACACTGGAGAGGAGGCGTGATCACCTGGTGTGAGATGTTTAGTCTAATTGGTTTCTTTGACTCTTGGGCGGAGTTTTTTCACCATGATGAGTCGTCTAAGCTCAATTTGTTTTTCGGTTGCTTTGGCAACCGTCGGCTATTTAATGTAATCAGCGGGACGTCTACGTTGTTCCTTCCTACCCCACGCTGAAGAAGTCCCGCCCAGGGGACGTTACGACGTACGAGGGGGGAGTGATTGGCGTGACGTCACCCGCGACTGCACACTGCACATTGTGTTTCTGGATACCTGTTGGTTGATCCCTGTCTGCCTGCCTGTATACCTAGCACTCAGTCACGAGTGCTTTTTATGTGAGTTTTTTACCTTTTTTATGCAATAAATTCAGTTATGCTTCAGAGAGCATTAGATTCTTTCTCTATTTTTTTGCATAATTGTTTGGCGCTGAGTCCATTGATGCCTTAATTAAGTGATCTGCTGCTGGAATACTGGATGACTGAGGAGATCCTTGTCTCTATATGCTGTTCTACCACTGTTGGATTAACTGGATGATTGAGGAGATTCCTGTTTATACATGCCGTTTAACCTTTTCATTAAGGTGAGAGGCCATCCTAACCTTTTTGGTGGAGGTTTTCTTCTGCTTGCTTCAAACACATTCTGGATTCGGTTCTGCACATTTATATTGGATTATTAAGCACTTATGGACATTTTACACTGTTTATCTTTGTGGTGTCACTTATGTTATTTATGTAATTATTAATTGTTTGCGCTGCACTTTCTCTGTTTATATGACTATTGGGGTGTTTTATTTGAATTTACCTTCAGTGCTGGCTTGCATTAGTATTTTATTATTTTTGTTTTGTTATCTTCTAGCGCTAAATAATTGATTTACTGTTGAAGCTGACTGATGGACTGATGTGCCTACACACCATTGGTTCATGAACCGATCGTGATGAAAAAAACGAAGTTGAATGCTTCCAAGCATGTGTCGACTTGATTATGATCATGCGAGGATTTTTAACCGATGCTCGTGTGTACTAATGATCGGTTTTCACCTATCGGTTAGCCGTCCATCGCTTCAATTTTGAAGCAAGCCATCTGTTTTTAGACCGCAGGATAACAGACCGATGGGGACTGCACACGATCGGTTTGGACCGATGAAAACGAACTTCAGTCCGTTTTCATCAGTTTGAACCGATCGTGTGTACGCAGCTTTAGAGGTAACTTAACCACTTTCCGACCAGCCGCCGCAGTTATACGGCGGCAGGTCGGCTCGCCCAGGCGAGAGCCCGTAGCTCTACGTCGGGCGCGTGAACGGCCAGGGAGCGCGCGCGCGCGCCTCCCCGCCGTTCCCGACGATCGGATTCGATACAGAACCGATCACTCACCAGGTCCAGGCCAATAAAATCTGGCCTGGACCTGGTGATCACCCTCAGCCAATGGTTGTTCTCCCCTGCCAATGTTTTGTAAACATTGATAGGGGAAATGCTGCTCTCTCCCTCGTGTCGGTCTTTCCGTTCCTGACCGTGAGGGAGAGAGCATCTAACCGTGAGTTGCACAACACTACACTGACACCAGGTCACGTAGGCACACAATTCACCCCTGTTAACCCCCCGATCGCCCCCCAAATTAACCCCTTCACTGCCTGTCACTGTGTCACCCAGTACAGCAATCAGATTTTTTTTTGATTGCTGTACAAGTGTCATTAGTGACTAAAATAGTTGTTAGGGTAATTAGCCTTAGACCCTAATAAGTCTAGGGACCCCCCCTAACCCCCCCCAATAAAGGTTTAACCCCTTGATTACCCCCTGTCACCAGTGATCACAGTATAAGTGTCACGGGTGACGCAGTTTAGCTAGTTTATTTTTTATAGCATCAAGGCACCCGCCATATTTTTTGCAATAAAGTTTTAACCCCCTGATTGCCCGGCGGGTGATCAAAGTTTGGTTTTAGCGCCGGATAGGGTCTGCGTTGCCCCAGGCAGCGTCAGATTAGTGCCAGTAGCGCTAACACCCACGCACGCACCATACACCCCCCCTTAGTGGTATAGTATCTGAACTGATCGATACCTGATCTGATCAGATCTATACTAGCGTCCCCTGCAGTTTAGGGTTCCCAAAAACGCATTGTTAGCGGGATCAGCCCAGATACCTGCTAGCACCTGCGTTTAGCACCTTCGCCCAGCCCAGCCCAACAAAGTGCAGTATCGATCAATCGATCACTGACACAAAACACAAAAACACATAACTGCAGCGTTCGCAGAGTCAGGCCTGATCTCTGCGATCACTAACAGTTTTTTGGTAGCGTTTGACTGTCGCTAACAGGTCAGGTGCTTTTTTTCCTGTGAATCTCACCACCGTACACCTAAATTTAGAGCCCAAATGGCAAATAGAATGTTTGGTGATGAAGAGGCCTACTTGTTCATGAGCCTGTCAGATAGTGATGAGGAGGTCACGCATCTGTCAAATTCTAGCTCATATGATCCTGTAGACGACAGTGGCTCCCTGACAGATAGCTCTGACGACGGAGTGGTCCCTGCTAGGGTCAGGCGTACCAGATCCCGATCTTCTGCTGTCGCTGAGGTGCAAGAACCGCAGGGCTCTCGTATGGGGCAGAGTAGTACTAGCGCCGCTATTCCTTCGGGTGATCTGGCAAGCACCAGCGGCCTAGTACATCCTGGTCATACATCCAGCACTGCAGTAACACTTGGTGACGTGGCGAGTCCCATAAGTGCAGTTCAAGCTGGCGAGGTGGCAAGCACAAGTAGTGTCCCGCTGCCACCAAGAAGAAGAAGACAAAGACAGGCCCGTCGTGCCCATAGTGCCCTTCCTGCTGCATTAGCCAATCCTGATTGGGTCCCCGCCACTTCTGCAGCACCCGTACTTCCCCCATTCACTGGCCAACCCGGAATTCAGGTGGAAACAGTTGATTTTACGCCACTGGATTTTTATTCACTGTTTTTCACGGAAGATCTCTATAGATCTATTGTGGACCAAAGCAATTTGTATGCTGGTCAATTCATCGCCGCTAATCCCCAGCTGTCCCTTGCCAGAGATTGGAAGCCAATTACGGTTTCCGAATTTAAGATCTTTCTGGGCCTTACCCTCCTCATGGGCATTACTAAAAAGAGTGAATTGCGGTTGTATTGGTCCACGCGCCCAATTTACTATATGCCCATTTTCTCTGCCTCCATGACCAGGACACGATACGAGCAGATCTTGCGGTTCATGCATTTTAGTGACAATCAACTCTGTCGTCCTCGGGGAGACCCTGAATTCGATCGGCTCTACAAAATTCGGCCCCTCGTAAACCACTTCAACGAACGGTTTGCAGCCTTGTATAATCCCAATCAAGTTGTCTGCGTTGATGAGTCCCTGATTAAGTTTTCTGGTCGCTTGTCATTCAAACAGTTCCTTCCCAGCAAGCGTGCCAGATACGGGGTCAAGTTGTATAAGCTCTGTGACAGGGCAACAGGCTATACATCTAGCTTTATGGTTTACGAGGGAAAAGACAGTCACGTAGAGCCGGAAAATTGCCCTGATTACATAGGGAGCGCTGGTAAGATAGTCTGGGAATTGGTGTCACCCTTATTCGGAAAGGGGTACCACTTGTACGTGGACAATTATTACACGAGCGTGCCACTTTTTAGTCATCTTTTTGATTATGGAATTGGCGCATGTGGCACCGTGCGACCTAATCGCCGGGGCATCCCCCAACGGCTTGTAGAATCCCGTCTTAGTCGGGGGGAGAGAGCCTGCTTACAGTGTAACAATTTGTTAGCAGTGAAGTGGAGGGATGCACGGAATGTTTTCGTTCTGTCCTCGCTTCACGCAGACACGGCAGTCCAAATTCCTACGGCGACTGGTGTTGTGGAGAAACCCCTCTGTATCCACGAGTACAACCTTAACATGGGAGGGGTGGACCTCAATGACCAGTTGTTGGCGCCGTACCTAATTACCCGTAAGACCAAACGCTGGTACAAAAAAGTGTCGGTTTATTTGTTTCAATTGGCTTTGCTGAACGCTCATGTGCTATACACAGCTTCAGGACAGGCTGGATCCTTCCTAAAATTCCAGGAAGAGATCGCCGAAGCCCTTCTGTTTCCAGACGGTGCTTTGCCCCACCTTCCCAACGCAAATGCAGTGAGCCGGCTGTATGAGAGGCATTTTCCTTTTATCATCCCTAGTACCCCTACCCAAAGAACCCGCCAAAGAAGATGTCGTGTCTGCAGCAAACTCGGATTTAGGCGTGACACCCGCTTTTATTGTCCCGACTGTCCTGACCAACCTGGTCTTTGCATTGGTGTATGTTTCAAACGCTACCACACACTAATTGAGTTTTAGCGTAGGGTACAGCACCACACAGTCCTAGGCACATAAACACAGGGTTTCAGAAGATGTGATGGCCATCACATTTTGAGAGACCATAATCTGCAACGTTCAGTTTACAGTTTATAAAAGTGAAAAAAAGTGGAAAAAATTAAACTCACACAAAAACACAAAAAAAATATAAAATAAAAAATCCAAAAATAGTTGTGGTTGTATTTTTCTCCTCTATTTGTTGTTCTCTTATGTTCACTCTCTACTGTCTACTCACTATTGTTGTATATCTATTCTCTCTATTTTTTTTTTATAGTATTTGCTTTGCAGGTATGGTATGTTATACTGTAATGTTTGTTTTATTGTTAACCATCATTTACTTAGCAGGTACGCCATTTAGTTGCATCGCGGATTTATTTAGCGTGACAGCAACAGCGTTTGCTCCCACGATATATAAAGCCACGACTCCAACACTGTGGGAGGTGATTTCACCACCACAGCTAAAAAAAAGAGCATATATGCCGAAGCATGGGGGCATTAGGGGCGGAGGAGCGATTTTGCTCCTAATGCCGCATACATACGATCGAAATTCCGTCGGAAGCTTTCCCGTGGAAAAGTTCAACCGTGTGTACGCGGCATAACTTTTTTTGAGGGAGGATGCCCCCATGCTTCGGCATATATATTTTTTAGGCACAGGTTGCGTTAATTTATTTTTTACTGTTTTTTTATTTTTTGGTATTTGATTTGCAGGTATGGTATGGTAAGATCTTACTGTTAGAATGTAATGTTACTTTGTTTTAATGTTAACCATCATTTGCTTAGCAGGTACGCCATCCAGTTGCATCGCCGATTTATTTAGCGTGACAGCAACAGCGTTTGCTCCCACGATATTTAAAGCCGTGATTCCAACACTGTAGGAGGTGATTTCACCACCACAGTTAAAAAAAGAGCATATATGCCGAAGCATGGGGGCATTAGGGGCGGAGGAGCGATTTTGCTCCTAATGCACGTACATACGGTCGAAATTCCGTCGGAAGCTTGTCCGTGGAAAAGTCCGACCGTGTGTATGCGCCATAACTTTTTATGCAGCGTACATACGTCTGTGAGCGGCATAACTTTTTTGAGGGAGGATGCCCCCATGCTTCGGCATATATAACTGGTGCATGTATGCCCATCATTAGAAGTGGGTGGATGAAGGGAGGTATTCTAATGGTGGGCATACCCACCGATCAATCAATTTTTTTCGTTCAGCCAACAGGCTGAATGAAAAAAAAAAGATTACAATACATGTCCAACAAGAACCATCAACGTATGGTATGTTGCTGGACTTTGAATGGTTATACCAGAATGATGCCTGCGGGTTTAGGTATCATCTTGGTATCATTCTCTTCAGCCAGCGGTCGGCTTTCATGTAAAAGCAATTCTAGCGGCTAATTAGCCTCTAGACTGCTTTTAAAAGCAGTGGGAGGGTATGCCCCCCCCCCGGATATAAACTGCGCCATTGGGAAAGTGGGAAAACATTTTATCACACCGATCTTGGTGTGGTCAGATGCTATGAGGGCAGAGGAGAGACCTAGGGTCTGATAGACCCCAATTTTTTCAAAAAAGAGTACCTGTCACTAACTATTGCTATTATAGGGGATATTTACATGCCCTAAGATAACAATAAAAATTATAAAAAAAAATAAAAAAAGGAAGGAACAGTCTAAAATAAAATTAAAAAAGCAAAATAAATAATAATAAAAAAAAAAAGCACCCCTGTCCCCCCCTGCTCTTACGCAAAGGCGAACGCAAGCGTCGGTATGGCGTCATATGTAAACAGCAATTGTACCATGCATGTGAGGTATCACCGCGAAGGCCAGATCGAGGGTAATAATTTTAGCAGTAGACCTCCTCCGTAAATCTAATGTGGTAACCTGTAGAGGCTTTTAAAGGCTTTTAAAAATGTATGTTGTTTGTCGCCACTGCGCATTTGTGGGAAATTTTAAAGTGTGTCGTGTTTGGTATCTGTGTACTCGGCCTACGATCATCTTTTTTATTTCATGAAATATTTGGGCAATATAGTGTGTTTTAGTGCTTTAAAATAAAAAAAAGTGTATTTTTTCCCCAAAAAAATGCGTTTAAAAAATCGCTGCGCAAATACTGCGTGGAAAAAAAAAATGCAACACCCACCATTTTAATCTGTAGGGCCTTTGCTTTAAAAAAATATATAATGTTTGGGGGTTCAACTTAACTTTCTTGCAAAAAAAAAAAAAGTTTTTATGTAAACAAACAGTGTCAGAAAGGGCTTTGTCTTCAAGTGGTTAGAAGAGTGGATGATGTGCGACATAAGCTTCTAAATGTTGTGCATAAAATGCCAGGACAGTTCAAAATCCCCCCAAATGACCCCATTTTGGAAAGTAGACACCCCAAGCTATTTTCTGAGAGGTATGTTGAGTACATGGAATATTTTATATTTTGCCACCAGTTGCTGGAATATGACAAACTTTTTTTTATTTATTTTTTTTTTGCACAAAGTTGCCACTAAATGATATATTGCTCAAACATGCCATGGTTATATGTGGAATTACACCCCAAAATACATTCTGCTGCTTCTCCCGAGTACGGGGATACCACATGTGTGAGACTTTTTGGGAGCCTAGACGCGTACGGGACCCCAAAAACCAATCACCACCTTCAGGCTTTCTAAGGGCGCAAATCTTTGATTTTACCCCTCACTGCCTATCACAGTTTCGGAGGCCATGGAATGCCCAGATGGCACAAACCCCCCCCAAATGACCCCATTTTGGAAAGTAGACACCCCAACCTATTTGCTGAGAGGTATGGTGAGTATTTTGCAGTTCTTGCTTTTGTCACAAAGATAAAAAAAAAAAAAAAAGAGAAAAAAAAAAAAAAAATATCTTTCTTCATTTTCAAAAATAAATGAGCGCTGTAAAATACTCGCCATGCCTCTCATCAAATAGCTTGGGGTGTCTACTTTCCAAAATGGGGTCATTTGGGGGGGTTTAGTGCCATCTGGGATTTCCATGGCCTCCAAAACTGTGATAGGCAGTGAGGGGTAAAATCAAAGATTTGCGCCCTTAGAAATCCTGAAAGCGGTGCTTGGTTTTCGGGGTCCCGTAAGCGGCTAGGCTCCCAACAAGTCCCACACATGTGGTATCCCCGTACTCAGGAGAAGCAGTAGAATGTATTTTGGGGTGTAATTCCACATATGCCCATGGCATGTTTGAGCAATATATCATTTAGTGGCAACTTTGTGCAAAAAAAAAAAAAAAAATTTGTCATATTCCAGCAACTGGTGGCAAAATATAAAATATTCCATGTACTCAACATACCTCTCAGAAAATAGCTTGGGGTGTCTACTTTCCAAAATGGGGTCATTTGGGGGGGTTTTGTGTCACCTTGGCATTTTATGGCCTTCAAAACGGTGATAGGTAGTGATAGGTAGTGAGGAGTGAAATCAAAAATGTATGCCCTTAGAAATCCTGAAGGCGGTTCTTGGTTTTCGGGGTCCCGTACGCGGCTAGGCTCCCAAAAAGTCCCACACATGTGGTATCCCCATACTCAGGAGAAGCAGCAGAATGTATTTTGGGGTGCAATTCCACATATGCCCATGGCATGTGTGAGCAATATATAATTTAGTGACAACTTTGTGCAAAAAAAAATAAAAAATTCATATTCCCGCAACTTGTGGCAAAATATAGAATATTCCATGGACTCAAAATGCCTCTCAGCAAATAGCCTGGGGTGTCTACTTTCCAAAATTGGGTCATTTGGGGGGGGTTTGTGCTATTTGGGCATTTTATGGCCTTCAAAACTGTCATAGGTAGTGAGAAGTGAAATCAAAAATTTGTGACCTTAGAAATCCTGAAGCCCATGCTTGGTTTAGGGGCCCTGCACGCAGCTAGGCTCCCCAAAAAGTCCCACACATGTGGTATCCCCGTACTCAGGAGAAGCAGCAGAATGTATTTTGGGGTGTAATTCCACATATAACCATGGCATGTGTGAGCAATTTATCATTTAGTGACAACTTTTTGTAATTTTTTTTTTTTTTTTTGTCATTATTCAATCACTTGGTACAAAAAAAAAAAATATTCAGTGGGCTCAACATGCCCTCAGTAATTTCCTTGGGGTGTCTACTTTCCAAAATGGGGTCATTTGGGGGGGTTTTGTACTGCTCTGCCATTTTGGCACCTCAAGAAATTAGATAGGCAGTCACAAAATAAAAGCTGTGTAAATTTCAGAAAATGTACCCTAGTTTGTAGACGCTATAACTTTTGCGAAAACCAATAATTATACGCTTATTGCGATTTTTTTTACTAAAGACATGTGGCTGAATACATTTTGGCCTAAATGTTTGACTAAAATTTAGTTTATTCGATATTTTTTACTTTTTGTTATAAGAAAAATCATTTTTTTTCAAAATTTACGGTCTTTTTCCGTTTATATCGCAAAAAATAAAAATCGCAGAGGCAATCAAATACCATCAAAAGAAAGCTCTATTTGTGGGAAAAAAAGGACGCAAGTTTCGTTTCGGTATAACATTGCATGACCGCGCAATTACCAGTTAAAGTAACGCAGTTCCAAATTGTAAAAACACCTCTGGTCTTTAGGCTGACAAATGGTCCGGGGGGAAAGTGGTTAATACCCCGATCCCAAATCAGTCAGCGGCCCTTGAGGGGGTATTGCTTCATATATATATATATATTGAAGGTACTCTAAAAAAACTTTAAATAAGACAGAAGTCCATTCAAGTAATAAAGCACAAACAGCGCTATTGTTGAATGTCAAAAAAGTGGCCAACACCACCATACAGTGTGTGATAGATAAATAACACACAAGTGCTTCTACTAGTGTCCAAACATGGGTCCTTAACCCCTTCCATACAGGGCATTTTCACCCCCTTCCTGCCCAGACCAATTTTTAGTTTTCAGCGCTGTTGCACTTTGAATTATAATTGCGTGGTCATGCAACACTGTACCCAAATTAAATCATTATGTTTTTTTCCCCACACAAATAGAGCTTTCTTTTGGTGGTATTTGATCATCTCTGCGGTTTTTATTTTTTGCGCTATAAACAAAAGAAGAGCGACAATTTAAAAAAAATAACAATATTTTTTACTTTTTTATTTAATATATATCACTTTTTTTTTTTTTTAAACATTTTTTTTCCTCAGTTTAGACCGATACGTATTCTTCTACGTATTTTTGGTAAAAAAGAACCTGCAATAATCGTATATTGATTGGTTTGCGCAAAAGTTATAGCGTCTAGAAAATAGGTGATAGATTTATGGCATTTTTATTTAATTTTTTTTTTACTAGTAATGGCCGCGATCTGCGGGTTTTTTTTGTGACCGTGACATTGCGGCGGACATATTGGACACTTTTGACACGTTTTTGGGACCATTCACATTTACACAGCGATTAGTGCCATAAAACTGCTCTGATTACTGTGTAAATGTGACTGGCAGGGAAGGGGTTAACATTAGGGGCACTAAAGCGGTTAAAATGTTACCTAAAGTATGTTCTAACTGTAGGGGGGAGGGGGACTCACAAGGGGAGGAGACCAATGTGTGTTCCTCTGTACTGGGAACACACATCAGTCTCCTCACCGCTGACAGGAGGTGGATCTGTGTGTTTACACACACAGATCCACACTCCTGCCGTGATCAGCGGTAATCGCGGGTGCCCGGCGGCAATCGCGGCCGTCACGCGCGCGCGCCCTAGAACGCCGGGAAACAAAGGACGTTGTGTGACGTCCACTCTCATCGGCAAGGGGTTTCGTGCACCTTCCACCATACTTCTTCCAATCCACCACGTGTGAACACTCTCCCCCTCAGGGTTTAAACTCACCAGAAGACAATTGATTGCTGGCCTTTCAATGAAATCAATTCATTAAGCATAAACCTCTGCGAGATGCATCTACCATGGAGCCATATGTAAAAGGAAGCCTCATGTATAACAAAAAAACAAGGAAGAAGCAAACATAGCGTGATCCTGTTTATTAAATGTCAGCCCCTTATATCAAGCTCCCCTATACATCAAACGTACATTAAAATAAACAATTTGAACATTGAGAAGCGGAAAAGTTCACCAGATCATAGGTCCGATCGGTACCTCCCGCTAAAGCCACCGGCTGGTTCTCAGGTAGTATCTTACTTCCTGGTTCCGCACGATGGAACGCAGGAGTCTTTTCAGGCGTGTCGTGTAGCTCACTCCCTGACTAGTTTCGTCATACGCTGACTTCTACGGAGGGCGTCAATATATATATATATATACATCTCAGCTTTGTGCAGCTACATCTGCCTGCAGGCCATTAGTATGCGTATGGCCATTAGTATGCGCTGCTTTCTGGCTGATGAATGCAGATGTTCCTCCAGTATTTTTTTTTAATTTCTTAATTTTTAGATAACATACTGCATTCATCTTACAATAAATTTTGAACAAATTTCCTGTGTCTTTGTAGCTCACACATCCCCAAAACATCAGCGATCTACCTCCGTGTTTCACAGTAGGAATGGTGTACCTTTCATCATAGGCCTTGTTGGCTCCTCTCGAAATGTAGTATTTATGGTTGTGGTGAAAAAGCTAAATTTTGGTCTCATCACTCCAAATGACTTTGTGCCAGAAGGTTTGATGCTTGTCTCTGTGCTGTTTGGCGTATTGTAAGCAGGATACTTTGTGGCATTTGCGTAGTGATGGCTTTCTTCTGGCAACTCGACCATGCAGCCCATCTGTCTTCAAGTGCCTCCTTATTGTGCAACTTGAAACAGCCACACCACATGTTTTCAGAGAGTCCTGTATTTCACCTGAAGTTATTTGAGAGTTTTTTTTGCATCCCAAACACTTTTCCTGGCAGTGGTGGCTGAAATTTTAGTTGGTCTACCTGAATGTGGTTTGGCTTCAACACCTAATTTTCCACTACTGGTTGGAATTCTCAATTCCTTGGATATTTTTTTATGTACCTTTACTGTTTTATACAGTTCAACAATCTTTTCCTGCAGATCCTTTGACAATTCTTTTGCTTTCCCCATGACCTAGAATCTAGAACAGTCAGTGCAGCACTAGATGAAAGATGCAAAGGTCTGTCAGGAGTCCAGAAAATCATTGACCTTTTAGACACACACACTAATACTAACAAGCAAACAGATCAGAGGTGAGGATGGTTACCTTTACTAGCCATTCAAACCTCTTTGTGTCAACTTGTGTGTATGTTATCAGGTCAAAATCACCAGGGTATGTAAGCTTTTGATCAGGGTCATTTGGGTAGTTTCTGTTGTGATTATGATTTAAAAAGAGTAAACACAGTTGATTGATAATAAATGGCTTCATCCAAACACTAACCATAAGTGAAAGAAATATTTTTGTGTTATCATTCATATTCTCTGAAACATGAATCATAAATTCTGGCAGGGTATGTAAACCTATGAGTACAACTGTATATATAGGAAAATATATTTAGGACCACTATTGGCAGTAATTTTTCGCTCCCTCTGTGACTATACTTACATATCAACCAGAAAGAAAAAAAAAAACGCAAAAAAACACAATACAAACAGTAGATGCAAAAGGGATGACAAAGACGTGGGAGTACATCCACAGGATAAACTCTGTCCGTGAGCTGAAGATGGAGCAGGCCGAGGGTGGCGTGACCGGATGGAGGTGTGAGACGCGTGAGGTAAAGCGGTGTGTGTGCGCCTTTTTCTGCCCGATGGCGTTAGCGCCTCATATAGCAGGGGTAACTTTACGCCGGACTAACGCTTACGTAAACTACAACGCCCGGCCGCAAGTATGTTCGTGAATTGCCGTATCTCCCTAATTTGCATATTCGACGCGTAAATCGACGGAGGTGCCACCTAAAAGCCAGCGTAAATATGCAACTAAGATACGACGGTGTAACAGACTTATGCCGCTCGTATCTTAGCAGAATTGCGGTGTATCTTGTTTTCTGAATACAGAAAAAAGATACGCCGGCTCAGAATAGACTTTACGCGGCGTATCTATAGATACGCCGACGTAAAGGCTATCTGAATCTGGCCCCTAGTCTGTTGACGGAATAATAGATGGAACACCTATACTAAATGATCTTGGGGGTTCTGGGGCCGGCTAGAGTGTGTATACCGTAATTATATTTATGTGGTCATCGGGCCCTTGATTATTTTATTTATTTTTGATTTTATTTTTTTCTCCCCTATCTGGGGCCAGTGCCAGAGAAAAAAAAACGGTACTTCTCAGAAACATATATTTTCTTCAGAGGCGAAAGAAGTGAATCAGATAGCGGAAAATAAGCTGCTATGTCGGGGACACAGTGGCTACGGTCGGCAGAGGATAAGAAGGAGAAGGGTGGCCTGGCTACAGTAGCAGCTACCAAATTAGAAAAATATGCTCATACATCAGATTGCACTCCAACTAAAGGGGGGCCGCCGGCCCAGGTTAAAATAACAACAGACAGGAAGAGTCAAGGACAAATGGCAGCCTCTGCAGCCAAAACCATCAGCAACAAAAATATAGTCGCAGCCGATAAAGGGATGGAGATAGATCCAGTACTAGCGCCCCCCACAGAGGGGACCCCCACGTTAAACGATACATTTTTGGTGGTTAATGTATACAAACAGACACTGGGGGAATTGTGTGACCAAATGAAGGGCGTCAAAGAGGAGTTGATTTTAGTGCGACAGGAGCTCCAAAAAACAAATGAAAGAATAACTGAGGCAGAGGGGAGGATATCTCAAATAGAGGATAAATTACACACAGTAAAACAAGAGGTTAAAACAATGAAAGATCAAATGAGCAAGTTCGACGAAAAAGTGGATGAAATAGAAAACGTACTTCGGAGGGATAACGTGAGATTGGTGGGACTCCCGGAAAAGTGTGAAGGGACTAATCCTATAGAATTTTTTGGAAAATTGGTTTATAAAACTATTTGGAAGGGAATGTTTTTCATAACAGTTTTCGATAGAAAGAGCGCACAGAGTCCCCTTTAAGCCTCCTCTCCCTGGGGGACATCCACGATTAATGTTAATGAAATTCCTAAATTACAGGGATAAAGTAACACTACTGAGAAAGGGCAGATGGATCTAAGGTTTCATTGTACCCTTACTTCTCACCCTTCTTGCAGAAGTGGAGGGCAAGTTTTATAGAAGTTAAACGTAAAATGCAAAAGTTTAATCTTACATGCGCCCTATTATACCCAGCGTGGCTACGAGTGGCAGCACTTGGCGGGACCCATTTTTTTGATACCCCAGAAGGTGCGATGATATGGTTGGAGGATGAAAAGGATCAGCTTTTAACAAAATGAAGAGACATTCAGATTAAAGAAGAGATATAGGAGAGGTCAAAAGGGTAAGAATAAAAAAATGTATAACAGATAGGTTGGGTGGTGACACATATCATGTGAGGGGGAAAAGAATTGGTGAGGAGTGTATTGTAACAAGATTTGGTTTGAGGGATGTATAGGGAGAGGGGGGAGGGGAGGGAGGCGGGGGCATTTGGGAGAGAGTGCAGTAGAAGGAAGAGTGGGGATGGATGGGCCGATCACATTAAAAGCCTGTAGGGATTACCTAGAAAGGTGTAGGAAGGGTTGGGGAGGGGGTGGGAGAATAGAAAGGGGGGAGGGAGGGAGAGTTATCAATGGGTGTTATATCAGAAGAACACAGAAGGGTTTGAATTCACCGAGGGTAAAATATATATGCAAATAGCACTAATTTACACAGATAGTATATTTAAAATGAAAAAGCACAGGTGTTTCACCAAAAAATTGTAGCGCCTGTGTACTTTCAGTCCAGGTGCTATTTCAAATTTAGAGGGGGATGAGAGAGTTATGTAGCTCTCATCCAGATGATTTGTACAAATTCAGCTTCCGTTCTAGCTGGGCTGTGCTGTCAGTTCATTCTGTGTTCCTGAGGTGCCTTTCCATCCCGGGGGGGAAGGTGGCGGCAGTGGAGTTCAGGTCAGAGCGCCTTCTTGCCAGCAGCCAATCAGAGGGTTTTTTCCCTTCTTGAGCAGACGCCATTTTGGCGGGGAAGTTTGTGGCTGGATTGGGGTGCGGCACCCACCTTCAGGGTGTGCGCACATCACGGGCCCCGGTGATATGGCCTACCAGGCCGGGGTGCACGTGCCACGCGTTGTTCTTGGTTCTGGGACCATGTTGGCCTGGAGCAACTGAAGCTGTGATGGGGCCCAGTGACTTATTGGTTCAGTGGGGAGTCAGTCTGGGGAGAGCCCGGAGGCAGGCAATCCAACAGGGCCTAGACAAGCCTTCGGGGATCGAGGTGACCAGACACTGGGAGTTTGTCTAATGGCAACCTGTCAGTCAGTGACTATTTAAAGAAAACTACCTGAGGGAGATTCAGGCATTAATAATCTTGAGAAGGATTCACGTCACAAATCGTGTTCTCGAGCAAAGGGCCTGTGGCAGATGTCCCACTCCTGTTTCTATTTCAGTCAAATCTGTGTCAGAGACTTGTTTTCCTTCTCAAGATTCTCAATGATATTCTGGCTACCAGTTTTGGGAGAGAGACTGTCCAGGTACGCTGTACCCACTCTGGCTGGAGTGGCGACGAAGTTAAAGTCCCATTGGAAGCAGGATTGTTTCCGTCGTTCTTAGGCCTGAATCTGCAAATTCTCCTTTTCACCCATCTTTATTCTATTTATCTCAAGTTCACTGTTTGCCGTGTTGGGCAAGAATAAAAGCACAGAAAGACACCGGCTGTTCTCCGTCATTGTTCTCATCATCATCATCATACCCCTAGACATCAACAGAGGTAACACGCCATTCCAAATCTATCCAGCGGCTCCTTCGGGGGTAGCGCTACATAATGATAAAATACAGTGGCGTCACTAGGGTTGGTGTCACCCGGTGCGGTAAATCATGGTGTCACCCCTCCTCCACCAAGTATAGTCCAGCCTCAGTACAGACCCCCCTCTCCACTAAGAATAGACCCCCCTCCCTTAGTATAGCCTCCCTTAGTATAGCCCCCCCACTAACTATAGTTACCCCTTAGAATAGGCCCCCCACTCCACTAGATATAGACCCGCCCTCAGTATAGAGCCCCCTCCCGTAAGTACAGACCCCCTCCCATAAGTACAGACCCCTCCCGTAAGTAAAGACCCCCTCCCGTAAGTACAGACCCCCTCTCCTAAATACAGACCCCCTCCCACTAAGTACAGATCCCCCTCCCACTAAGTACAGATCCCCCTCCACTAGTACACAACCCCTCCACTAAGTAAAGACCCCCTTTCTCAGTCCATACCCCACTCCACCAGTATATACCCCTCTCCCTCAGTACAGATCCCCTCCACCAGTACAGATCCCCTCCACCAGTATAGACCCCCCTCCACTAAGTACAGACCCCCTCCCATAGTACAGACCCCCATCTTAACTAACTATTGTTCCCCTCAGTACAGACCACACCCCCTCACTATAGACCCCCCTCCCTTAGTCTAGACCCCCTCTCCAATAAGTACAGCCCCCTCCCTTAGTACAGTCACCTCTTAAGTATAGACCCCCCAGTCCTGACCCCCCCTAACACTACAAGGCCCCCCTTACACTAAGTACAAGGCCCCCCCTTACACTAAGTACAAGGCCCCCTTACACTAAGTACAGACACCCTCCCCCAGCTCAGAACCCCTTACTTATTACAAACCCCCCTTACACTAAGTATAGACACCCCTCCCTCACTCCACACTCTGTGCCTTCTGTGCCCCTTCTCCATCTACGAAAGTAAATTACAAACAAACCTTAGCTCAGCATACACAGCAGTGTCCCTCCTCTGGTCTGTTTACACCTCACTTCAGGCTCAGGCTCGGGCCAGGGCAGTGGACATCCCATCGTAAGCTGTCAGTGTCACCCTTTCCTCCCTCCTCCCTTCTACCTGTTGCAGCACTCACTTGCAGCTGGAGAGGAGACTCAGACGGGGATAGCGTGCAGCCGCGCCGCCCGGGTGGAGATCGTGACATCATCATGTCTGTGAGATGTCACTGGCTGAGCAGGGAAGTAGGGAGGAGGAAGCAAGACACACGCCAGGCACGGCTGCGGTGCTGGACGTGTTATTTCAACGGGGTCAGCGAAAAAAATGCCAGGGCATTCCTCACCCTAGGGAGAGTCCGGATGGTGTCACCCCTCTAGCGGGTGTCACCCGGTGCGGGCCGCACTCCCCGCACCCGGCTAGCCATTGATAAAATATACAAGTAAATGAAACAGTAAAGCGGGAAAACTGATAAATGTATTCCTTTTAGTGCTTTTTAAAGATAAGACAAAAATCAGGAGTATGTGTGTACTATGCTATGCAAATAGCACACATTTTTGTTAAAGGTAAACTTTTACAGACTATGGCCCAGATTCACAGAGTGTGGGCGCACATTACACCGCCGTAGCGCAATCGCTGTACGCCACGCCAACGTATCACGGAGAGGCAAGTATTGCATTCAGCAAGCTATTGCTCCCAATGCTGCGTCAGCGTGGCATAGGTTGAAGAGTGCGTGACCCCATGCAAATGATGGTCAGAGCATGGTGCAGTGTTTTGCACATTTGCACTTACGTCGCCTTAATGTGCTATACGTCGGCGTAAGCGCTTTGTGAATCTGGGCCAGTATGTTTAAAAATAAAAGGTGTTATATATAATAATAATAATAAAATACAGAAGTAAATACACAAGTAAATCAAATAGCAACTGGGGGAAATGTACAGATTTACACCATACAGTGCTTCTTAAAGGAAAATTAGGAGTAGGTGTGCACTCCGGGGTGTAAAATTCACCTCTTTTTTTTTTTTGGTTAGGAAGACCACGATTATCCTTTGTTATAGAATTTTCATGGATGCGACTTAAGGTAGGATAGAATATTGAAAATAAGATCCTGGAATTTCCATGGATTGGGTACTCCAGCCAAAAGAGCAGCAGTATTTGATATGTTGGAAGCGCACAAGGTGGTACTGATCTGCTTACAGGAGACACACTATACCAATGAAATTAGGAAACAAGTCCAAAATATTACATTTCAATATAAATACCATTCGGTCCACACCTCCTATTCAAGGGGTGTGGCAGTCTTGGTAAAAAGGGGAGTGATGTTCACTTGTAACCAGTATTGATGAGGAGGGCGGTATGTTTTTCTTTATTGTGTAATAGAAAACAGGGAATATGTTCTAGCAAATATATATATATCCCTCCTCCATTTAAATTGGAAGTTATGTATAAATTAATGGATTTTATGATGGATTAAACTGGGATTCCTGTCATAGCAATGGGGGATTTTAATGAGGTAATAAATAAAAAATGGGATAGGTTTCCAAGGGAAAGTGTACAGAAAAGAGGTGGCTCTTTAATTAGGCAAATTAGGCGGTCGCTCAAGGCCTCGCGATCACAGGGGCCTCACGGCCGCCTAATTTGTCTACCAGAGGAGGGGAGCACTGGAGTAGCATGGGCAGCCGTCAGCTGGTGGAGCCGCGCTGTTTCTGGGTGCGAGGCGGCGATGCCGTAGCCAACCGCGGGAGCCGCAACATTGTTAACAGCACTGTGAGTGGGATCACTGCAGCGGGCTGCCCCATTCTCTGACAAAGTTTCTTGTCAGGCGGAGTCATCTCTGCCTGACCTATGACATCGAGTGCCGACCACTGCCGGTACAGGAGAACGGGACCTGCGTGCGGGTAACTCGGGACAACCCTGGAAGAAGTACATGCTCGGTGAGTGGAGTGCTGGTGTGATAGAGGCGGAGGCTCAGCAGGACAGCCGTGTGCTCCATTGTATTGAGGGGGGAGTCTGTGGGACTACAATGTACAGCGTCAGCATGTCTGAGGAGGAAGAGCAACTTAGTGTGAGGCTGGAGATGGAAG
Source organism: Rana kukunoris (assembly GCA_029574335.1). NCBI lineage: Eukaryota > Metazoa > Chordata > Amphibia > Anura > Ranidae > Rana > Rana kukunoris. Next base: position 420,502,918 of record CM056051.1, on the reverse strand, counting down.
CATACTGTATCAGTCCCACTCTCAGTATAACGTGTCCTGATGGCTTTGCAGTGAGGAGCCCTGAACACCCTGATCTATACACTTTGTCCACATATTCCAATTACCACATGTCAGCCTTTGCTCCTTCTACCTTCCCTCCTACCCCTCCCCTTGTCCCCCTCTATCCTCCATCCCTCTGCATTCTGACCCTCCTCACTAGCCCTACCCTTCTCTGCCCCCATCCCTCTTTCCACTCTCCACTCTCCCCCTCTGTCTTCTCTACCCCATCCCTCTGTCCACTCTCCACCCTCCCCCTCTGTCTTCTCTACCCCACCCCTCTGTCCACTCTCCACACTCCCCTCTGTCTTCTCTACCCCCATCCCTCTGTCCACTCTCCACCCTCCTCTCTGTCTTCTCTACCCCCATCCCTCTGTTCACTCTCCACCCTCCCCTCTGTCTTCTCTACCCCCATCCCTCTGTCCTATCTCTCCTCTCCCCCCTCCCCCTCTGTCTTCTCTACCCCACCCCCTGCCCACTTTCTCCAATTCCCCCTCCCCTCTCTTCTCTACCCCCATCCCTCTGTCCACTCTCTACTCTACCCCTTCCCCTCTGTCTTCTCTACCCCCATCCCTCTGCCCACTCTCTCCTCTCCCCCTCCCCCTGTCTTCTATACCCCCATCCCTTTGTCCACTCTCTCCTCTCCCCCCTCCTCCTCTGTCTTCTCTACCCCCATCCCTCTGCCCATGCTCTCCTCTCCCGTCTTCTCTACCCCCATCCCTCTGCCCACTCTCTCCTCTCCCCCTCCCCCTTCCCCTGTCTTCTATACCCCCATCCCTTTGTCCACTCTCTCCTCTCCCCCCTCCCCCTCTGTCTTCTCTACCCCATCCCCCTGCCCACTTTCTTCTCTCCCTCCCCCCCCATATCTTCTCTACCCCCATCCCTCTGTCCACTCTCTCCTCTCCCCCTCTCCCTGTCTTCTCTACCCCATCCCTCTATTCATTCTCCCCCTCCCCCTGTCTTCTCTACCCCCATCCCTCTATCCACTCTCGCCTCTCCCCCCTCCCCCTCTGTCTTCTCTACCTCATCCCTCTGCCCACTCTCTTCTCTACCCTATCCCTCTGTTCACTCTCTACTCTACCCCTCCCCCTCTGTCTTCTCTACCCCATCCCTCTGCCCACTCTCTTTTCTCCCCCTCCCCCTGTCTTCTATACCCCCATCCCTCTGTCCACTCTCTCCTCTCCCTCCTCCTCCTCTGTCTTCTATACCCCCATCCCTCTGCCCATGCTCTCCTCCCCCCGTCTTCTCTACCCAAATCCCACTGTCCACTCTCCACCCTCCCCCTCTGTCTTCTCTACGCCATCCATCTTCTCACTTTCTTCTCTCACCCTGTCTTCTCTACCCCCATCCCTCTGCCCATTCTCTTCTCTACCCCCATCCCTCTGTCCACTTTCTCCTCTTCCCCTCCCCCTCTGTCTTCTCTACCCCATCCCTCTGCCCACTCTCTCCTCTACCCCTCCCCCTGTCTTCTCTACCCCATCCCTCCCCCCACTCTCTCCTCTCCCCCTGTCTTCTCTACCCCCATCCCTCTGTCCACACTCCACCCTCCCCCCTCGGTCTTCTCTACTCAATCCATTTCCCCACTTTCTCCTCTCCCCGCTGTCTTCTCTACCCCCATCCCTCTGTCCACTCTCCCCCCCCCCTCTGTCTTCTCTTTTTTTTATATATATATATTCATTCTTTATTTATTTTAATAACATACAAATTTTCAATTGTTCTTTTAAAAAGCGAGAAAAAATTGTTCCTTATAAATCTAACGTATATTTTAAGCACGGGTATACAATATCATATAAATCTTAATTTACTATACTGGGAGGTAGATCATTTCTTAATTAAGGAGACACCCGAACTGTTAGTTCTATCTAACATTATCATTTTTTGCTCTTTAGCCACTCTCCGTTTAGTTGTTCTCAGCTATCGTTCTTATCCCCTCGGGGGAAACACCCTTTTCCTCCAGCCATGGTTTCCACATTTCCTCAAAGTCCCTGAGGTTTCCTCTTTTTATATAGACTGTTCTTTCTTTACAAATGGACTCATGTATTGCCCTAATCCATTTACTTACTGCCGGTGGTGAAGTTGCCTGCCACCTCATAGCTATTAATTTTCTAGCTTGCAATAGGCATCTTAATATTACAACTGTGGTATTTCTTTTCTCCCTCTGTTCCTGCCTATAACCTAGTATACACAGTGTGGCCTCCATCTCCAGCGGGATTCCAAATGTGTCTCTTAGGGTGTCAAGCACACCCTCCCAGTAGCGAGCCAGCTTTGGACAACGCCACACCATGTGTACTAGGTCTCCATGCCCCTGGCATCTAGGACACTTATCATCTGGTCTTTTACCAAATTTAAATAGTCGCTTAGGCGTATAATAAGCTCTATTTATCAGCATCAAGTGGGAGATTTTTTGAGAAGGTGAAAGTGAAACCTTTGATCGCATCTCTAGTATTCTCTTCCACTGTTCTTGCGATATTTCCCCTATATCTTCCTCCCAACTTTCTCTTACTTTGAGCAGGTGTATCCCTGTGTTCATCTTTTTGGTTATCTACGTGTATATTTCAGATATGGGGCCCTTAGTTGGGCCCCCTTTAACTAACTTTTGAAATAGGAGCATTTTATTCCACACTCATTTTTGTGTCCTAAACTAGGCTTCAAGAGCGTGTCCTACCTGGAGATAGGTAAAGAATGAATGTTGCGGGATATCAAACTTCTCCCTCAAGTCCTGGAATTTCCTATAGGTATCTCCCTTATACAGGTGTATCAGTCTTTTTATACCGCATCTTTCCCATTCCCCCACCTTTCCTATCTGTAATATTTCATGTAGCTTAGAGTTATTCCACAGTGGGGTATACTCAGTAAACCCAGTGTAACCCATTAGCTTCTTAACTTTTTCCCATGTTTTAATTATCATTTTAATTGTTCGAGTCCTATATCTAAAGGAGTCTGCTTCTAGTACTTTGATAACCGAGTCGTGTGGAGCCCCAGTCAGCATTACTCTCCCACTAGGGGTCTCCCCTCCCAGGGTATTGCATCCCATTAGTTGTTGCAATTGTGCCGATAAAAAATAGGCCTCAGGTTGAGGGACAGCCAGTCCCCCTTCCAGTATCGGAAGCTGCAATCCTGGGTTGTCCCCCTTTCCATATTAATTCTCTAAAAAGCATTTCAATTTTATTGAACCATTTTCTACCCATCCAGACCGGAATACTATGTATTATATTCAACAATTGTGGCTGCCAGATCATCTTGATTAAGCTGCATCTGCCAGCCACTGATAACGGGAGCCGTTTCCAGATACCAATCTTTTGTTTAAATTTAACCAATAGGGGAATTAGGTTTTTATCTATGTATTGTTTGGGATCTTTCATTACCCGTACCCCTAAATATTTCAATGTATTTACCACCTTCAATTGTGGTATTCCCACTACCCCAGCTTCTCCAATTGGATCTACCGGTAGCAGCTCTGATTTTCCCCAATTTATCTCCAGACCCGTAAAGCTACCAAATTCCTCCACTATATTCATTGCTCTTACCCGAGAATGTTCTGTATCACCCAAGTAGAGGAGAATATTATTGGCATAAAGTGTGATTCTTTCATCTCCCCTCTTCCTTTGGCATCCAACTATCTCAGTGCTTGACCTTATAGCAATCGCCAATGGTTCCATCGCTAGGGCGAAGAGCAGGGGCGACAAAGGGCACCCCTGTCTCGTCCCCCTCTCTTAAAGGATCTTTTTTGAAAATTCATTGTTAAAGGGGTGTTCCAGCCAAAAAATGTGTTTATTAAAAGTCAGCAGCTACAAAAAGTGTAGCTGCTGGCTTTTAATAAACACTCACTTACCTGCTCCTGCGTTCCAGCGTTGCGCCGACCGGGGCTCCGCTCCTCTCCCCCCCTCCCCAGCCGGCGTCTCCATCCCGACTGTGGGCACCCAGCCGTGACAGCCTTCAGCTTCACGGCCGGGCACCCACTGCGCATGCGCGAGCCGCACTGCGCATGCGCGCGCGGCGCGGCTCGCCGTTGATTGGACAGGCGATTGCCTAGGACCTGTCAGTGTCCTAGGCCATCGCCTACAGGGAGGGGCTGAAATAAGGCTATTACGCCTCTCGCCTTACCAGCCCCTCGGCGGAAGCAGGAAGTGAGACAGGAAGTCCCACTCCTACTGAAGCCCCCACTCCCCCCCAAAAAAAATTACATGCCAAATGTGGCATGTAAGGGGGTGTGGAGTGGATTAAGAGGAAGTTCCATTTTTGGGTGGAACTTCTCTTTAATTCTAATTTTGGCACTAGGGCTATCATAAAGCATTTTTATCCAGCCAGTAAATTTCGGACCATATCCGAACTTTCCCAGCACCCTTCAAATATATCCCCATTCTACACTGTCAAATGCTTTTGTCACATCTAATGACAATACGGCTCTCGTTCCCTCTGACTCTGTCGGGGTTTATAAATTTAAGAAGGTCCTTCTTATATTAATACTAGTAGATCTATTGGCTATGAATCCCGTTTGATCTGGATGAATCAGTTTTGTGATCAATCTATTAAGCCTCGCTGCCAAAACTTTGGCCACTATCTTGGCATCCGAGAACAGAAGGGAAATTTGTCTGTATGAAGCCAGGTCTAAGGGGTCCTTGCCATCTTTTAAAATATATTATAGTTGCCTCTAACATTGACACTGGGAGTCTCCCCTCCATGGCCGCTCCATTCAATGCTTTTAACAGCTCAGGTAATAATATTTTTCCGTAGTATTTATAAATTTCTGTCGGGAGACCATCTGGGCCGGGCGACTTTTGATTTGCCATATCAGCCACTGCTTGCTGGATTTCTATAAGTGATATCGAGGTTTCCAACTCATCTCTTTCTGCTTGTGGGATAGATGGGATCTCTAACCTCCCCAGGAACTCCTCCATCTCTACTTCCATCCCCACCTTCTGTGCGGTATACAGCTTTTCGTGATATCCCTGAAAGGTCTGCACTATCTCTGCTGTGTCTGCTGTTATTACCCCTCCTGCAGCTCTCATGGCCCGAATATCAGAGGGTGGGGAGTTCCACTTCACCAGTTGCGCCAGCATCCTTCCAACACTCTCACCCTCTACGAAGGAGGACTGTCGCAAAAAGACTCGTCTAGTGTCCACCTCTCTCATAATTACCATCCTATACTAATAATTGTTTTTCTAGCCATGTTGCTTTCTTCTCTACCGTTGGATCGATAACATAGTTATTTTCTGCTGCCAGTGCTTCTCTACGGGTATTTTGTTTCTTCTTCTCTCGCTTGTTTATTGAATTTGGCCACTTGCTGAATCAGAATACCCCTCAGGTATGCCTTCAGGGTTACCCATATTATTCCCGTCCCTGTAGAACCTTCATTCAGATCCACAAATTCCCTCAATTTTGGCAAAATCCCATCTGCTTCTTTTATTAGCTCCAACCAGTAAGGGTTAATTTGCCATTCTTTCCTAATTTTTTGTCCTTCTAGATTTACTATTAGAACCATTGGGGAATGGTCCAACACTCCTCTTGGCAAATATTCTATCTTTCCCATGATCCTTAATGCTTTCTTATTCCCCAGGGCCATATCTATCCTGGAGAGTGTGGAGTACGTGCTTGAGTAGCAGGAGTATTGCTGGATGCCCGGGCTCCTCACTCTCCACATGTCGACTAGTCCAACTTCACCCTTAAATTGGCTCAAGCGGCTTTTCCCCATGGGATCTAGATACGACGGTACCGGAAACCTATCGGCCCCTGGATCTAAGACCTCATTGAAATCTCCTACCACTACTACCGGTATATCTCCCTTACCCTGAATAATTTCATTTAATCTTAGCATTATATCCATTTTAAAAGGCGGGGGGATATAAATATTCGCTATTATATAGGTTCTACCAAAAATTGTACAATGCAAAAAAACATATCGACCATTTTCATCTATACTGGTCTGCCTGCAGGAGAACCCCACTCCAGCTCTCACCATTACTCCCACCTCTGTCGAATAGGAAGAGTGCACTGAGTGAAACTGAATTGGGAATTTTTTACTTTGGAGGTGTTGGATTGTATCCCTTGTTAAGTGTGTTTCCTGCAGGCAGATCAGATCCACCCAGGGCCGTCTTTCTGAGCGGGCACGCCCGGGCACAGCCCAGGGGCCCCACATTAGCCTAGGGCCCTATCCAGGGCCGGTGCGCCGCTACTTGCGGGAGTGTGTGTGTGAACCGTGTAGAAGATGGAGGTGCAGAGAGAATTATGCTGCCGGCCGGGAATCGCGCAGGGGCGCGGGGAGGGAACGATCGCATGATGCAGTACACTAACTCACAGATCCCTCCACCGGCTCCCCCAGCTGCAGAGCTGTTCCGACGGCTCAGGGCTCTGATTGGTGCTGAGTGGCTGGCCCGCCTCCTTTATTGTGAATGTTCAGGACAAGTGAGGGGGTGTGGCCAGGCAAGGGGTGACCCTGTCACTGGGGGGCGGAGCGGCCAGCCTCAGGGATGATCGCATGGTCCTTCTGGGCAGAGCAGAGCAACATGGAGGTAAGAAAAAAAACTCTAAAAATGCTGTTTTTTTTTTCTTCTATGCAGCCACTGGACTGAGAGTGCTACTGGAAAACCCAGATACCATCTTAAGGCTTTGTCAGCTTTATTACTTCTATCTTTAGACGTGTACATGATAGAAGTAAAAAAGTTCTGTTAGCTGACAAAGATTAAGATGGTATCTGGTTTTTCCTGTAGCAGTGTCCCGAGTGTAAGTTTTCAACCAAAATTTCAGTCCTCTGCCTGATGCCACCCAGCCCTCTACTGCCACCCAGCTCTTTGCTGCCATCCTGCCCTCTGCTGCCACCCAGCCCTCTGCTGCCACCCTGCCCTTTGCTGCCACCCAGCCCTTTGCTGCCATCCAGCCCTCTGCTGCCACCCAGCCCTCTGCTGCCGCCCTGCCCTTTGCTGCCACCCTGCCCTCTGCTGCCACCCTGCCCTCTGCTGCCACCCAGCCCTTTGCTGCCACCCTGCCCTCTGCTGCCACCCTGCCCTCTGCTGCCACCCAGACCTTTGCTGCCGCCCTGCCCTTTGCTGCCACCCTGCCCTTTGCTACCACCCTGCCCTTTGCTGCCGCCCTGCCCTCTGCTGCCGCCCAGTCCTCTGCTGTTGCCCAGTCCCCCTGCCGTCACCCATCCCTCTGCTGTCGCCCAGTCCCCCTGCTGTCGCCAAGTCCCCTGCTGTCACCCAGTCACCTGCTGTCACCCAGTCCCCTGCTGTCACCCAATCCCTTGTTGTCGCCCAGTCCCCTGCTGTCACCCAGCCCTCTGTCGTCCAGTCCCCCAGGCCTCTGCCCTGCAGTCACCCAGGCCTCTGCTGATGCCCAGTCTCCTGCTGTCACCCAGTCCCTCTGCTGTCACCCAGTCCTCTAAAAGATAAAAATAAATTTCAAATGTTGGTAACTATGCTCGCTGTGTATGGCAGTTCAATGAGGGGGCAACAAACATCACACAGGGGGTATAGACATGGCTTGTGCTAGACTATTTTGTACCCTTTCTATACTGTACCGTGGGGGGGCGCATTAAGCGGCATCTTTGGTTCCGACTGTAAGCTGGGCTGTCACCACTTCTCCTGAGTCTCCCTGAGTGAGGAAGCAAGCTAAGGCAGAGGGGGCGCCAAAGCTCAAGTGACAAGGGATTGGTGGCAAGTGACAAGCTGAATCTGTTGGCAGGGGACCGGTGGCAAGTGACACGCTGAATCTGTTGACAGAGGACCGGTGGCAAGTGACACGCTGAATCTGTTGACAGGGGACCGGTGGCAAGTGACAAGCTGAATCTGGTGACAGGGGACCGGTGGCAAGTGACAAGCTGAATCTGGTGACAGGGGACAGTAGCAAGTGACACGCTGTAAAGTAGAAATATTGTACTTTCATTCTTGAGAGTAGGTACGTAATTTGGGGCAAGGTTGTAGGGGCCCCATAGCATTACTTTGCCCAGGGGCCCATGATGCTATTAAGATGGCCCTGGATCCATCCCATATGTTTCCATAGTGGAGAGTACTGCTGTTCTTTTGACTACTGTCCCTAGGCCCCTGATATTCCATGAGCCCATCTTTATTATCCTATTCTGCATTCAGAGGTGTGGAGTATATCATAAAGGATCTTAGATACCTAACCCAAGGAGCTAACCCCAAGCCTAAAACCACTACAGAAAAAGTAAGAAAAAGAAAAAAATAAACAGATACATAACTCCTCACTACCCCCATTTCATTATTGTGACCGGTGATCCTGTGCCTACGACTCGTTAACCATACCTCTTTAAATATCGTGACTCAACCCCCTATCATCAAAGATTATTTCTATTCAAATTTCAAACTCTTATTTTGTGTACCAATCTTCTTCCCCTTGTGTATTACCGTGCCACCTTACAGTGTATTTCATTATTTGTGCAGTAACATTAATTTTCATACTCTCCATATCATCAAACTTTTTTCTATGCTAATTTCAAACTCTATTGTGTAACGTTCTTCTTAACATTGTGTATTACCATACCTCCTTCCAGTATTTTTCATTATTTGTGCAATACCATTGATTTCCATACACTCCTTCAGTTCATTTTTTTCATACATTAGTGAACAATTTTTCCCTGGGTATCCTATTCTTCCCCCTCCCCCCACCCCTCCTCCACCTTCCTGGTGTACCTCATGGGGGCCTAGAGTAACCGTTACCCACACCACACCTCAATCACTCCCACATTCCATTCAGCATCTATACGTGTCCTATCCCCTCCTCCCTCCCTCTCCACCATGTATACACTATTTTAATTCCTCTCACCTCCATCTCCCCCATAATAAGGGGAGGAGGAAGGGAGAGAGCAGGGAGCGGCAGCGCCCCCCCCCCCCCCCCCTCAAAAAAAAAATGAAGAGAAAAAGAAAAATAAAGAAAAAGGGGAAGAGAGAAGAGAAACAAAAAAAAAAAAACACTGGATATCTTTTCTTCCACCTTATCCCCTCCCCTATTTACCACCTATCTTTGTTTTCTTCTAGCCACCTCTCTACACTTGCTGGGGTATCAAAAATCTGGGACCCTCCCAATGCCACTACCCTTAGCCGTGCCGGATATAACAGGGCATATATCAACTTGAATTCCTGCAGTGTGCGCTTTACAGCCACAAATTCTGCTCTGCGCCTCTGCAGTTCTGGTGAAAAATCTGAAAATACAGAAATTTTAGCGTCTTTAAACACAATCTTCCCCGCCTCTCTAGCTATCCGCAATAATGTCACTTTGTCCCTGTAATTAAAGCGGTGGTTCACCCTAAATCTACTATGTCCCATCCGATCCAGCATACTGGCGTCAGCGCCAGTATGCTGTTTTTTTTTTTTTAATTGCTCTACTTACTGTGTAATGATTAATTTTCATTTCTCTCCCCCGCGGTGAATGGCACCGCTATGGCACGTCACGGCTTCCGAAAATAGCCGATTTAGGCCTCGGCTATTTCCGGCGCTATACGGCGCCTGCGCACAGACCTAGGAGCTGACTGCGCAGGCGCCGTATATCTCCGAGTCCACTATCGGCTTTTTTCGGAGGGCTTGACGCGCCATAGCCATAGGACTCAGAGATATACGGCGCCTCCGCAGTCAGCTCCTAGGTCTGTGCGCAGCGCCGCATAGCGCGGGAAATACCCGAGTCCTAAATCGGCAATTTTCGGAAGCCGTGACGCGCTATAGCCGCGCCATTCACCGTGGGGGAGAGAAATGAAAATTAATCATTACACAATAAGTAGAGCAATTAAAAAAAACAGCATACTGGCGCTGGATCGGATGGGACATAGTAGATTTAGGGTGAACCACCGCTTTAAGGAATTTCAATAAGAGAGCTCTAGGTTCCCCCCCATATTGGGGGAGCCCTGAATGGTACTCTATGTGCTCTTTCGATAGCGAACATTGCTTAAAATGTCTCTCTTCCAAAAGTTTTAATGAGCCATTTTTCCAAAAATTCTACCGGATTGGCACACTCGCTCTTTTCCGGCATCCCAACAAGTCTGACGTTGTCTCTTCTGAGCCTATTTTCCATCTCGTCCATTTTTGATGCATATCTGCCCATCTGTTCCTTCAAGTGTTTCACTTAGTTTATTAATGGGAATACATCGTCTTCCAATTGACTAGTCCGTGCCTCCAGGGCGGATGTTCTTTCTGACGTTTTTTGTAACTCTGACCGAACCGCTACTAAATCCTCTTTTACTTCCTTCATCTGGGCATAAAGTTCTTTTAGTGTGCTCTTACATGCATTCACCACTATAAATACATCCTTTATTGTTGGTTGCATTTCTGATAGTAAGCACGGATCGGACGTTGCCTCTGTATTTTGTTCTATCGGCCCTGGGATTCTATTACTAGAAGCTTTGTTGATGACCCCACTGTGCCCTGCAGGGCTGTAAGTGGGGCTTGTCCCAGGCTTTTTCTGTCTGTTGCACCTCCCTGCTGTGTTTTAGGCTGCATCCCCTTTTTGGTTGATGCTGGCGACTGCGCAGAAGAGTGGGCATATTGTTCAAGTTTTGCCGCAGCTGCTGCCGCTTGTTGCAGATTCTTCTCCTTTGCGGAGCGTAACTGCTGCATCGCTATGGACTTACAATAAGAGAAACACACGGAAAATAAAGAGGGGGAAAAGATGCAGGGAGCCCAAGACCCCTCGGTTTCCTGTTTTCCACTATACACCACTGTGCTGCAGCCCCAATGGGTACACTCAACCCTAGCTGTCAATATTACTCAGTAGCAGTCATTAGCAGCGCCTTAAAAGGCAAAAACAGCCACCGGACAGTCCTCAAAAGAGCATACAATAACCATACAATGGTTAATAATAAAATCAGTGGCAAGCATTGGAAGCACATTTAAGGTCTGTATGTCTGTTACCTACTGATTTGTGCCCAGTCCAGGAAGCCACCAGGAAGTCTCCGTGGCTATATCTATAATACAGTGTGCCCCTCTTATATTGCCTGGGATACTGCGCACCAGGATACAGCAACCGAAAAATATAGCGTCAGCTATATATGGTGAATAACATAGTGAATACTATTGGTAACCGTATATAGCAATTAACAGTCAGTGGCAGCCGGTGACAGTCAATGGCAGCGCTTGAAAATCAACAAGACAAGGAGAGCACCCGGTGACCAAGCAGTTAAAATCTCTCAGCCATCTAGTAAAGTTCATCATTCCAGCAGCTGCGGCATTATTGTAGTAATAGTAATATTCCTCAGCGTCAATCTGTATCAGTCTGTAATATATCTTTACTCACGTGCCCCCGGCAAGTAGGAGAAATAGCAGGAAATCCCAAAAGCAAAGCACACCGAGATCCTCTTGTCCGTACAGGGATATTATCTGCTTTATATCACTGCTATATTAATGTCCCCAGCAGTTGTCCATGGATCCTTAGTTTAAGGCTTCTGTCCCAGGATCTCAAAGGGCTCCAGTCACTTCTCAGCTTTATAGCCACCCTCGTGTCACCGCCCTTCCCCCTCGTTAGCTCCACGCTCAGTATGGAGACATCCTCCTGTCTGCCAGCGCAGTCCCCCCTATGGGACAGCGGTAAAGAGCGGGGGGAGCGGAGCAGAGCGGAGCAGAGCAGAGCAGAGCGGAGCTCAGGGCGGGGGTCGGTATTCCAAGCGACAGTTGTGCCCATAGGTGTCCGACACCAGCCGTGCAGTGCAGCGTGTCAGCTCCTCATCTGCCTGTGTAGTCACGTGAGTAGACAGCGGCAAACTGATAGGGACAGCGCAGAGGTCAAATTACAGAGACGCCTCTGTCTTCCATACCCCCATCCCTCTGTTCACTCTCTCCTCTCCCCCTGTCTTCTCTACCCCATCCCTCTGTCCACTCTCTCCTCTCCCCCCCTCCCCCTGTCTTCTCTACCCCTATCCCTCTATCCACTCTCTCCTCTCCCCCCTCCCCCTGTCTTCTCTACCCCCATCCCTCTGTCCACTCTCTACTCTCCCCCCTCCCCCTCTGTCTTCTCTACCTCTTTCCTCTGCCCACTCTCTTCTCTACCCCAATCCCTCTGTCCACTCTCTTCTCTCCCCCTCCCCCTGTCTTCTCTACCCCCATCCCTCTATCCACTCTCTCCTCTCCCCCTCTGTCTTCTCTATCCCATCCCTCTGTCCACTCTCTACTCTACCCCTCCCCCTCTGTATTCTCTACCCCCTCCCTCTGTCCATTCTGTCTCATCCATCTGCCCACGATCCTCTCCCCCCTCCCCCCTGTCTTCTCTACACCCATCCCCCTGTCCACCTTCTCCTCTCCCCCCTTTGTCTTCTACCCCATCCCTCTGTCTACTCTCTCCTCTTCCCCTCCCCCTGTCTTCTCTACCCCCATCCCTCTGTCCACTCTCTCCTCTCCCCTTCCTCTTCTGTCTTCTCTACCCCCATCCCTCTGCCCATGCTCCCCCTGTCTTCTCTACCCCCACCCCTCTGTCCACGCTCTCCTCCCCCCCTCCCTCCCTCCTCCACCCCCTCCTTCTCCTCCCCCCCTCTCTTTATGCCCTCCCTCTGTTCACTATCACCTCCCCCCTCTCTATTCTCTCCCCCCTCCCTCTGTCCATTCACTCCTCTCTCTATCCTCTCCCACCTCCCTCTGTCCACTCCCCCTTCCTCTTTCTACTCTCTCCTCCCCCTCTTAATCCTCTCCCCTTCACTCTGTTTACCATCACCTGCCCCTTTCTATCCTCTCTCCTATTCCTTCTCTGCCCCCTGCCTTTTCTCCCCCTCCTTTTCTTCTCTCCCCCTCTCCTTATGCCCTCCCTCTGTTCACTCTCACCCTCCTCTCTATCCTCTCCCCCCTCCCTCTGTCCACTCTCTTATCCCCCCTCTCTTTATCCTCTCCCCCTTCCTCTGTCCATTCTCTCCTCTCCCTCCCCTCTCTCTATCCTCTCCCACCTCCCTCTGTCCACTCAGATCTCCCCCAGCCTCTCTCTACCCTCCCCTTCCTCTGTCTACTCGCTCCTCTCCCTCTCTTCATCCCATCCCCTCCCTCTGTTCACTCTCACCTCCCCCTCTCTCTTTCCCTTACTCCCATCTCTTTGCCCTGTCTTTTCTCCCCCCTCCTTCTCTCCTCTCCCCCATCTGTCTATCCAGTCTCTCCCCCCTCCCCTTTTCTGTCCTCTCCCCCTCCCCTTCCTCTCTCTGTTTCCTCCATTCTGTCTTCCTCTCTCTGTCCTCCCCCCTCCCTCTCTCTGATCTCTTTCCCCCTCTCTCTGTGTCTTCTCACATCCCCTCACTCTGTTCTCTTTCCCCTTCCCCCATCCCCTCTACGCCCCTTCCTCTTTTCTCTCACCCCCCTGTAACGGAATGCACCATGACAGTCTGAGATATTCCTATGTCTAGGGTCACCTTATGTCCACTAGGGCCATAGGGTGACAAAGAATCATAATTCATATGTTACAGAAGACATTAATAAGGGACATTAATAATAATTCATGTTTGCAGGATGTCTTCAAATATCAAAAGCTGTTAGCTATGCAATCTGGGCACACATGCTTTTGAAAGGTGTTAATTCAGGTCAGCCAGCCAGTGAGTCATACCTTTGTATAATAGGCTATTGAAATATCTGAAGGTGTGGATTGCACCCACTCTCACTGCCATTGTGTGATAAAGATGTCTGTGTTACTATTCAGGGTTAATTGAACCCTATTGATAATACGGTGCCGTCATGTCTAGCTACCAATTAAAGAATTATCCTCAGTGAGTGAATAGGGGGGTGGAGATTGCATTGTCCTGTGATTAACTGTATTATGCTGTACTGGATATAAGAAGCTGAGAAAATACTAATAAATTGTCATATCTTTGGAAGCAAGAACGGAGCGCTGTCTCGTCTTATTCTGGGAAAGGATATGGATCGTGTATGCAATATTGTCGGAGTGTGTCAGATAAGCTTGTCGTGGATGGATGGAAGGTTGTAAGCGGTGGTAACCGTTACACCCCCTCTCCCTCCTCCTCCAGGATTATGTATTGTGTAAGGACCATGGACCTCTACACTGAAAGCATGGGACCTCATGGGCACTATGAACAGCGAGGTCTAGAGGGGTGGCCAGGACATTCAGATTTAGTTCAGCTTTTCATTTTGTGTGAAAAGGTGAACTTACCCTTTAAGCCTTTCCAACTATCTCAGGGTATGAAAAAAAGCCCTATAGGTGCTCCATTCCTCTTACCTACCTGGTGAAAAATTCAGGAGCCTGAGGAACTAGAGAATACAGAGAAGGAATATATTGAGAACCCAACATTGGAGAAACAAAGACTATGGTTAAACAAGCAAGAGGGTTAAAATGATAAGAAAATCAGATGTAGTGCCCCTTTACTGTCAGTAAGGGACGCTGTTCAAATTTTGTGTGGTGAGAGACTTATTTGCTTTCACTCAGGTTGATTTATGCTAAATTAGGCTGCTGTCAGCCCTAAATTATCCTGTGGGCCATTCTGTGCTCCAGGGATGCAGTTTTATCTCTGGGCAGCAGGTGGCCCAAAGGGATTCAGGCAGAGCCACTTTTCCCCAGCAGCCAATTGGAGGAGTGTTTCCCCTCGCGGGGCATGCTGGGGGAGGGTATAACTGTGGCAGACGCCATTTTTCGGGGTTCTTCGCGGGTTCCTGGTTCCAGGTGCAGCACCCACCTTCAGGGTGTGCGCACATCACAGGCCCCATCACTATGGCTTACCAGGCCGGGGGCCCGTGCTACGCGGAGTTCCTTACTCTGGGCCCTCATGGCTCAGAGCAACTAAAGTTGCCAAGGGGCCCCAGTGATTTACTGGGTCCCCACACTTAAATAGACATTGACTGAAAGGATACGCTCTATTGCTCTCAAGGATTGCACCTGTGGCAGAGGCCTGTACTAATTTACTAGAGCCAAGTCGGTGGCAGAGACTTGTTCCTTCTCAGCATTCTCAGTGACGCTCTGGCTGCCAGGCATGTGGGAGAGGCCTGTCCAGGTGCACTGCACTCACTCCGGCTGGTGTGGCGACGGGAGAAAAGAATACATTCTAGAAGCAGGACTGCTTCTGTTTGTTATCCACAGCTTGAATCTGCAAAGTTATTCTGTTCACCAACCTGTTCTGTCTACCTCAAGTTGACTGTTGGTTGTGTTGGACCGAAAATAAAGCACTTAGAAAATGTTCATCATTTGCTTGGACATTCCATTACTGCTCTAACAGTTGCTACCATCAATTTCCCTAGACACATCAAAGGTAACTTAACTTATGCCGATCCCACATCTAACCAGCGGCTCCTGAGGGGTAGCGCTACACAGAGAATAAGAGATTATTTTAAAAGCAAGTTGCCTTTGGGGGGGGGGAAAGCGTTGGGAGAATGCTGGCCCACTTAGTAGGAACCAATTCCTCCTCCTCCACAGTACCCTTGATTAACACACTTAATGGAGAAATCTCCACACAGGTGTCAGTGATTACAGACACATTTGGGGCCAGATTCAGATACATCGGCACATATTTAAGCAGGCGTAGCGTATCTTTTTTACACTACGCCTGCGCAGCGCGGAGAGTAGGGTTGCCACCTCATCCCTTTAAACCCGAACACATATGAATTACACAGGTTCTGAGGCTAATTTAATGCAGGTAAAGCACCAAGTGAGTTTAATTACCACCTTAATTAGCCACAGAACCTGTGTAATTAATATGTGTTCGGTTTTAAAGGGATGAGGTGGCAACTCTAGCGGAGAGGCAAGCATTGTATTCAGAAAGCAAATGCTCCCAACGATGCGCCGGCGTAACGTAAAATCGTAGGCGTAAGCCGGCGTAATTCAAAGTAGGAAGGAAGTGGGCATGATCCATGTTAATGAAGCGTGACCCCATGCAAATGAAGGGCCGAATGAACAGCACATGCGCCGTGACGTGAACGTATGTCCTGCGCCCCTCTGCGCATGCTCACAACTACGCCCGGCGTAACCCCTAAGATACGCCGGCCCACTGCCTACGCCCAGTGCATAAATACACCCAGACATGCGCCCGTCAAGTGCAAAAGTACAGCATAAACTTTTTGGTTTAAGTACTTTTGTATTTGGAGCCATGTCTGCACCAGTGACTGCTAAGGATTGGAGGAAGAGAAATTTTAGCCCTGAGGAGAAGGCAATCATTATCGATGGCATATCCAAGTACGGCGCATGCCTCCATGGGGCACAGAGTGGCCAGACCAGCAAGGTCAAGAAGGATGAGATCCTGGAGGAGATCAAAGCACAGGTGAATTCCCTTGCCCATGAGGTTCGGAGTCCCAAGGACATAGCTCAAAGAAAAGCTGGCCACGATGAGGAGGCATACCAGGGGCACAGGAGGTGGACCAGCCAGTAAGATCGCCCTCACTCCTGATGAGCAGGTCATTGCCAGGTGCCTGGAGAGGGAGCAGGTGGAAGGCCTGAGGGCTATGACTCCGTGCATCCGGCCTTGAGTACAGGTAAGTGTGTTTTATCTCCTATCTGGGGTGCAGCATGTGAGGGGGTGGAAGGCAACATGTGACAAGTATGTGGGTACACCGACATGTGAATGTTTTGTGTCATCCACAGATGTGCTGGAGGGAGCTGGGCCGTCGTCGGCTGCTGGGCGACCCACGCCACCCCCAGAGGAGAGTGCCCACACCTCTCCTCTAGAGGAAGTAGAGGAGGAGCACGGTACTCTAGAGGACGGATTCTACATCGTGGAGGAGACCCCATCCCAGAACCCTCCCAAACCTCCTCCCCCATCAGGGATAGCCCCTCAAGGATCTCCTCCCCATCATGGATAGCCCCACAAGGGCCACCCCATACACCCAGCCACGAGCCTCTCCTGCCCCCAGGAAGGCTACCCGGAAGACCAGGGGTGATCCGGATATGTCGGAGGAGAATCTGGCGAGGGACCAGGGTGCATTAGTGGGTGACCTGCACCCTGTGGCAGAGAGCCTGGCCTCCTCGGCCCAGACCCAGGCTGCCTGCACCTTGGCTGTCCAGCATGCACTCACCCAGCAAGCTGATCAGTCTACCTCCATCACTGACAGCCTGCAGGATGTGAGTTCCAACTGCACAGCTATTGTGACCTGTCTGGGGGAGCTGCAGGCCACAACATCAGGCCTTGTGTCTGAGGTCCGGAGCATTACAGTGGCTGTTGAGGCTAATACAGCTGCCACGCAGGTTGAGGGGAGGAGCCAGGCAGCAGCCATACAGGAGTAGGGGAGGCAGACAAGGCGCCACCAGCACACCACCACCACTCACCAGCTGCGGATGCAGGCGGAGACCAACAACTTCCACCGCATTGCCCTGGCATTGGAGGGCAGCCAGCCAGCCAGGGAGAGACCGGGGGGTGTTCCTCCACAAGATGCCCCACCCCTTCACCTGAGGCTCCCCCCAGGCAACTGAGGACCAGGAGCCTTGGCACCAGGTGTAGCCCACGACAGGGCAGATGAGTGCCTTTTTTTCCTTTTTTTTTTTCTTACGTGCTGAGTTTTTTTGTTGCTTTGTATTATCATGTTAGGAGTTTATTTATTTTATATATGATACTCAGGTTATGAGATAATTTTTTTTGTAGTATCTGCACACGGTGAGGAGTGCAGGCTACAGTGTGACTGGTGTGTGAATGTAGGGATGACACTCCTGCCAGTAAGGGGTGTCACCCTGGGTCGTCGGGAGAAGTTATCCCCACGGCCAAGTGAATGTGGTATGAATGGACAGCAACATGATTGGGGCCTTGGCGTGGCGTTGCTGCTCCCAAGTTCTGCATGCCGGACTTGGGCTGATCCAATGTGATATGGATGTGGTGTGTGTGATCTAGGGGCCACAGTGGTGTGCATGCGTGCACTGTCTGTGTGCCATGATGAATGTGTGTGTTTAACGTCCAAAGATGCCTACCACGAGGACCCTCCTGTCTGCTCTTCCCTCAGAAGACAGGGAATGTGTGGTTGGGGGGTCAGGTCATTACAGGTCAATCTGCAGGCCCTTTCTCATGGCGTAGTTGTGCAGCACACAACATGCACCGATGATCTGGCACACGAAGTTTGGGGAATACAACAGGGCCCCCCGAACTTATCCAGGCATCGGAAACGGGACTTCAGGAGGCCAAATGTGCGCTCCACCACTGCACGGGTGCATTTGTGTGCTTCATTGTATTTTCTCTCTCCTCTGGTTTGGGGATCCCGGAATGGAGTCATGAGATGAGGCCCAAGTGCATATGCCGAGTCACCTGGAAAGGAAAAGACAGGAGGATGTTAGCCATGCATGTGCCCCTCGTGATGTCTGCATCATGGGGTCGGACAGTCATGCCCGACTCCCATGTCACTCACCAACCAGCCAGCTGTCCCCATATACATTCTGTTCGAATTCTGCTGGGATGGGACGGTATATGTAGCTGTTGTGGCTGGACCCGGGGTGTTTGGCACGGACGTGCCATATGAGGTATTGGGCATCGGCTATCACCTGTACGTTGATGGAATGCCAATGCTTCCGATTGCGGTATATCTGCTTTGTGGCACAGGGGGGGGCTGTAGTGCCACATGTGTGCAATCAATGGCACCGATGGTGCATGGGAATCCTGCAATCCTATAGAAATCCAGCATTGCCTTCTGCCACAGGTGCTCATTGGTGCGTCTGATGATGTGGTGGGACATGCGTTTGAGGATTGCGGGGACAACCTGGTACACACATCTGCTCATGGTGGATTGTGACATTCCAGACACAATTCCACTTGTACGCTGAAAAGATCCACTGGCAAGGAAATGCAGTGTTGCCAGTACCTTGACCAGTGGCTGCACTGCATGTACGCGGTGTGTCTGGCTGGTGATGTCATCATGCAGGGCTGTGGCTAATTCAAGCATGGCATCAGGGCTGAATCTGAAGATGCGATACACCTCTGAATCCCCATGCCAAACACGTTGATGCACGTTCGGTATATCCTCTCCCGTGACCTCCTACGTGCCCGTAGACGCAGTAGTGCTATGACCACGGCTGCCCCTGGCATGTTGGCATACAGATGTGTTGTCCTGCAAGTGTGGTTGCTCAGCTTGTCCTTTACGGTGCTGCTGTAGCTGCTCTCCAAATGACCTGTTCAAGTCTGGTGCAAAGTTACCCCTGCTTTATGAGGGGTTACTTTAGGCCGGACGTACAGTTTACGCGCACCGCGCGTAGCCTGCGCCGGACAAACGTACATTTCTGAATCACCGTATCTCCCTCATTTGCATATTTGAATACAAAATCAATGGGTGCGCCAGATGCGCCCAGCGTAAATATGCGCCTACGATACGTATCCGTATTTTTCTAGTTTTCTGGGTACGGCGCATAGATACGACGGTGCATCTTGACACTTACGCGGCGCACCTCGACATCTTAGCAAAAGCAGCCCCTGCCGTTGTATGTGTTGAAGTCACTGCGTTTGAGAACAAGGAGATTTGGTCTTTAACGTGTGTACGCAAAGCAAGCTTGTCGAGTTCCCTTCGACAAGCCTAACAAGGTACTCGATGAGGAAAACGATGTGTTTTGCCCGACAAGTTCCTCGGTCGTGTGTACGAGGCCTCACAGATACACTTGGGGCCAGATTCTCAAAACAGTTACGGCGGTGTATCTCCAGATACGCCGCCGTAATTTCAAATCTGTGCCGGCGTATATTTACGCCGATTCTCAAACGCAGATACCTTAAAAAAAATAGGCTTCTTCCGCCAAAGTAACTAGCCTACGCCGGCGTATAATTGTGTGCAATTATACGCTGGCTGCTAGGTAACGCTTCCGTCGATTAGCCGTGTCGAATATGCAAATGAGCTAGATACACCGATTCCCGAACGTAATTGCGCCTGGACGTCGTATTTTACGTCGTTTGCAAAATCGTAAAGTTACCCCTGCTATATGAGGGGTAACTTTGCGTAGGTGAGGCGTACGCAATGTTAAGTACGTTGTTTGCGTAAATCGCTCACGAATAGGGATTTGCGTAAGTTACGTTCACGTCGAAACCAATGTATTTGCAGCGTAATTTGGAGCATGCGCACTGGGATACGTCCACGGACGGCGCATACGCAGTTAAAAAGAATGTCAAAAACGTGGGGTCACGATTCTTTTCCATAAAACACGCCCACCTCATCCACATTTGAATTACCCGGGCTTATGCCGGGCCATTTACGCTACACGGCCGTAACTTAGGACGCAAGTGCTTTGAGAATACAGCACTTGCGTCCAGAGTTGCGGCGGCGTAGCGTAAATAGGATACGCTACGCCCCGCTCGTACTAACGTCGCCGTACGCGAATCTAGCCCTTGGTCTTTATTTCACATGGGACCACATATCTAATATTTTTAATGACATTTTTAGCGCAGTTTTTTCCTTCTTTTTTCCAAGTTATATAGGTCACAAGGGGTAGCGGGAGCGGAGGAATTGGAAGTTTTTTTCGAGAACTTAGAACTAGACTCTCACGGAGACAGAGAAAGAGCAAATGGAGGCCCCAATAACTCTTGAAGAGGTACAATTAGCAGTTACTGAGATGGCTAATCAGAAGTCCCCTGGACCAGATGGGCTTCTGGTAGAAACCTAGAAATACTATGGGAAAGTGCTACTCCCAGAACTCCTTAAAGTATTGAACTGGGCGATGGAAGGGGGGAAGTTGCCCACCTCAATGACTGAAGCTACAATAATAGTATTGCACAAGGAAGGGAAGAATCCATTAGAGACAACATCATATTGACCTATCTCCCTTCTTTGTGCAGATGCTAAAATAGTGGCTAAAATAATGGCGGGTAGGTTAAATAAAATTGTTGCAAGACTTATACACCAGGACCAAACTGGATTTATACCGAGTAAATCAACCAGCATGAATATTAGGTGGGTATTTCTTAACTTGCAAATGCCAATAGAGAACGGGGGCACAAGAGCAGTAATGTCCTTAGATGTGGTCAAAGCTTTTGACAGCTTGGAATGGGGGTATATTTGGCATGTTTTGGAAGTTTTTGGGTTTGGCCCAAAATGTATTAGGTGGGTCAAAATATTGTACAACGGCCCTACTGCCAGAATTAGATTTAACAAGAGTCAACAATGACTATTCAGCCATGGTTCAGTTAGAGAGGGGCACGAGGCAGGGGTGCCCATTGTCACCCCTGCTTTTTGCTTTAGCAATGGAACTGCTGGCCACTGCAATAAGAACGGACACAAAAATGGAGGGATTCGTGAGACCGACTGGGGAGGAGAGAATTGCTCTCTCGATGTTCTCCTTTTCCTCTGTGACACGGATCACTCCATTAGGCAGGCAATTACTATTTTCAGAGAATTTGGAAGACTCTCAGGATTGGTTATAAATTGGGAGAAATCAGCATTAAAGGAGTTGTAAAGGATTTTTAGCCTAAAATTAATGTCTGCAGGGTAGACAGACAGAATAGTCTAATGATTCTATTAACAAATGAGTAAATACCTATTAAATTTCTTCATCTATATCACCTCCGGCGTTCTAGTTTCTGTTCTCTCATTCACTTCCTGGTTTGCATCATTTGTTCATGTAAGAACTACATTTCCCAGTATGAATTGCGGCACGCCCAGTAATTCACAATTCCTTGAAGTCTCTAACACGTAGAGAGCGTCCTGCCACACAGATGTAGTTCCCAGGAGGCGGCGAGCATGTTACTGACCACCACAGTAAAGTCTCCCTTCACAGTGGTCATTAACAATCAGACAAGCAGGAAGTGAACACAAGAGAGAAGAAATAGAGCAATGTCTGAGCAAAAACGAACAATGAGGAAGTGAAAAGAGGAATTAACATGTAGAGAGCGTCCTGCCACACAGATGTAGTTCCCAGGAGGCGGCGAGCATGTTACTGACCACCACAGTAAAGTCTCCCTTCATGGTGGTCAGTAACAATCAGACAAGCAGGAAGTGAACACAAGAGAGAAGAAATAGAGCAATGTCTGAGCAAAAACGAACAATGAGGAAGTGAAAAGAGGAATGTCTGCGGGTAAATAATGCTTATTATGAAAAAAAATATTCCTTTACAACCCATTTAATGCCGGTAGACCCAATGAGGACCCAGACATTGGTAGAAATCCCACAGTTGGAGATAGTGGGGAGCATGAAATACTTAAGACTATATATAACAAGTGACCTTAACAAATATATAGGGAATAATATAGTCCCCCTACTGTCTAAATTTAAAAATAAAATTCAAATCTGGTGGCATCTCCTGCTGTCGGTTGCGGGGGGAAATGTAATTTATATGTGTTGCATAACGCACCTATATGGATACATAAAAAATGGTTTAGGAAAATAGACACCTTGTTTAGAGAACTAATATGGAAAGTAGGACAAGCTAGAATCAGGTTACAAACCCTACAACTACCAATAAGAGAGGGGGGAATGGCAATACCACATCCACATTGTTATTTCCTGTCAGCACAACTGCAGCATATAGGAGTAAGAACAGAGCCAGGAGGAGACACAAATGGAGGCCTAATGATTTTGGGGGCACCCCATAAAAAAGTGGTAGAGGTGTTGGAAGCCAACTCATTTGTTAATAAAAACCCTACGGTCAAGATGGCCATTAAAGTATGGAAAGCAGCAAGGTCATTGGGAGGACAGGGTGGTGTAACAGAATATGCGCCCCTGTGGAATAACAGGAACCTCCAGGAGCTGGAGTCAGTCAGGGAAATTATGGAATGGGCAGTAAAGGGGATAGCCAGATTGGCTCAGCTATACGAAGGAAGAACCTTAAAAACGTTCGCTGCTTTAAGATGACGTACCTAACCATACGTTTTATAGATATCTCCAAATTAGACATGCTTTAAATGTCCAGTTTGATAGAGTAGGACCAACTTGGGATAGGACCCTCATCACACAAAAACTGGGTGGTAGTAGTGAGATGAGGGGGTATATCTCGGAAATCTATCCATGTATAAGAAATTGAATATATGTATGATATTGAAAAGATTATGTTATATGAGTAATAAGAAAAGATAATATTAAGGTTTTATAGGGATGTAATCTGTTTTTTATATGATGAAGAAAATTTATAAAGAATATATATAAAAAGAAAGGAGGTGGAGCAGGCCAGAGGCCAAGGCAAACAAAGGGACCAGAAGGAGAAGAACCCTGGGAAGTATAAATAGTAGGTGCAAAAGGGATTACAAAGACGTGGGAGTAAACCACAGGATAAACTGTGTCTGGGAGCTGAAGGTGAAGCAAACAAAGGGACCAGAAGAAGAAGAACCCTGGGAAGTGTAAATCTAAAATAATAATGGTGAAGATAAAGTGATAATGATTACTGTTAAACATAAGAAGGTGAAAAAGTGGAAAGAGAGCGTAATGAAAGTGAAAAACAATAGGTGCAGCTTAGACAAAGGGTACAAATAATTAATTAAGACATAAGAAATGACACAAATGCAGTGGATACAAAGTAAATAAGAAAAGGAATAAAGCTTAGGAAAGGAATAACAAGGAATAACAAAGTGAAGCCCCAACAAGGGAACCAGATGCAATACGGAGTCCTGTGGTGGAGTGTCTCAAAACACCATACGACTCCATGGATGTGCGGCACCAGGGATCTTTCCTCTCTTCTTCTAGTTATGACAGGAGCTGGGACAAGCTTCATCCCTTGCCGGCAGTGGTTGCAGCATCACCCACAGTATTGCCCACAGTGATCGAGCTTGAGCTGCACACTAACCAAACTGTGGGTCACAACCAGATGCAATATCTTGTAACGAGTAGCCCATGAAAATAGCGTGATGTGTAAACCATCCACCAAAGATAAATGTGGATCTGCTCAAAAAGGAGGCCCCTATACATAGTGCCCTGGCCCAAAAACCCACGCCTTAAACATCATGCAAGGATGGGGCCTGGAAGGTCCCACCCGGCTCCTGTCATGCTAGTAATAGCGACAGCCGGCACAGACAAAACGGGGAAAAAACAAAACATGACGTTGATGCCACCTACAAATGGCCAAGCGTGGCCAATCATGTAGCATGAACCAACAGATAGTACAAGAACTGAAAATAAGAAAAGAAAACAAGAAACAAGAAAATAAGAAAAATTAACAAAACAAAGTAAAAACTAGAGAACCACTAAAGGGCAATTAATGACATCACAGATCCTGGGAACAGAGACCCCCCCCCCCCCCCCAAGGATTCTCCATAGTCAAAAAGTCCAGAAACAAATATATTAATAATAAAATGAAGTCAAAATCAGATAAAACAAAAAGTAATAAAATTGCGATAAACAAAAAATGGCAAGAAAAAAAAAAAAAACACAGACATGGTGTATCGACTATACAGTACAATCAACAATACTATTAATATATAAACAGAAATATTAATATCAAAGTAGACAAAATAACTAGATATTTAAATAATATAAATAAATCAAATTGGTAAGAAAGCCCCCACCGTTTTCACTGGTGGGATGGGAGGCTGTGCTGACAAGGGTCCTACAGGTGGCAAAGGGACTATTATTCTAGCTGGTGATTTGAACACTGTACTCTCCCCTGAGAAGGATAGATTGAATGCCAGGTCCAGCTGCAGCTCTCCAC
This sequence comes from Rana kukunoris, assembly GCA_029574335.1. Lineage (NCBI taxonomy): Eukaryota > Metazoa > Chordata > Amphibia > Anura > Ranidae > Rana > Rana kukunoris. The sequence goes on along the minus strand of CM056051.1, from coordinate 420,478,447 downwards.
TAGCGAATTGTATGTCTCAATACGGCATGGTGGAGGCCTGGAGATGGAAGAACCCTGATACTTTGGCTTACTCCTCCTACTTCTCTACCTACAATACACTTTTGAGATTAGATGTGTGCTTTCTAACTAAGGACATTCTACACAGGGTGGTGGCAGTACAATATCTCCCACGGGCAATCTCAGACCATTTCCCCCTACTACTCACAGTGACCGTTGGCCATTCACTGGGGTACAACCTATGGAGACTTAGCCCCCTCTGGCTCAAAGAGGAACTGTTTGAAAAATCCTCCGCCTCTGCTATTAGGGACTTCTGGAGGGACAACAGAGGAGAGGTCGCCCTAGGTATCACGTGGGATGCATTTAAAGCTACCCTTAGGGGCTCCACTTCCGAGGTCATTAAGTAAACTAGAATGGGAAGGCAATGGAAAATCAAGGACTGTGAATGAGCGGCCACCGATGCTGAGGTAAAATATATCAGAAATTCGTCCTCCTCTAACTTTAGGGTATGGCGAGATCTTGCTAGACAATTAGAGCTGGTACTTATAGAGAAAACTCAAAAAAATACTTTACCAAACTCAATGAATTTTTGAATACGGAGATAAGAATAGTAAATTGCTAGCCTACCTAGCCCATCCGCAACATGCACCTATCTCTATTCCCCAAATTTATGATGAACACCAGACTCTTTGCACCTCCCCGGAGGATATAGTGAGTGCATTCCTTCACTCTTACTTCACTATGTATTCATCCTCTGTGCGCTATGGCGCGGTAGAGGTGCAGAGTTTCCTAGAGCAAGTTCCACTCCCTGCTCTGTCTCAAGAGGCGGCAGCGGCGGAGCTGGATCTCCCGATCTCTATCTCGGGGATAGGGGAGGCAATGCACTACCTTCATCCTAACAAAACACCAGGGTTGGGTGGATATCCGGTGGAATGGTACTGTACATACCAGGAATTCTTAGCACAAAAGTTACTGGATGTGTACAATGATGCCTTTGAGAAGGGTATGCTTCCACACTCACTCAGAGAGGCTTTAATAGTCCTAATCCCCAAACCACACAAGGATCATAAGCTCTGCGAGTCTTATCGCCCTATCTCGGTAATCAACGTTGATGCTAAAATCCTAGCTAAACTAGTTGCCAGCGACTCAATAAGGTGATTGCATCCATTAATAACTCTGATCAGACTGGTTTCATACCAATGCGCTCAGCGGCTATCAATCTCTGCAGGCTGTTCACAGTCCTGCAGTCTACGGGACCGGATCCTGACACACGCGTTGTGGTGTCCTTAGACACCCACAAGGCATTTGATTCTATCCAATGGCCCTACTTGATGGCAGCCCTTGCACGGATGGGTTTTGGACCTAAATCTATTGCTTGGGTGAGACTGCTGTATGCCGGTCCCTTGGCTCGTCTCCGAGTAAACAATATTTTACTGATACCTTTGAAATTTGTAGGGGCACGCGACAGGGGTGCCTGTTGTCGCCTCTATTGTTTGCCATTGCGATAGAGTCGCTGGCAGCCATGATCTGTTGGAGATGCAACAAACCTACAGCTTATTCTTTTGTATATTTACTGTATATAACTTTTTAGGGGGCTTTTTTAATAAATTCAAAAGCAGAGAACACTATGGTTCTTGTGGGTTTTTTTTCTGTCCTTAACTCCTGGATATATAAGTGAAATTGATTATTAAAGTGGAGGTTCACCTAAAAAAAATGTTTTAACATTGCATTTAGGCGAGTTATTAGAATGAGAATCTGCGGGGTTTTTTTTTAAATCCTTGCGGTACATACCGTTTTCTATATATATGTTCACCGCGGCTTCCAGGTATGATCGTTGGGGCTGGGCGTTCCTAATTGATAGACAGGCATCCTGACCGACGCATACAGCGCGTCACGAGTAGCCGAAAGTCGGTGCGCATGCGCCGTATAGAGCCGCACCGACGTTAGGCTTCTTTCGGCTACTCGTGACGCGCTGTATGCGTCGGTCAGGATGCCTGTCAATCAATTAGGAACGCCCAGCCCTGACGATCATACCCGGAAGCCGCAGTGAACATACATATAGAAAATGGTATGTACCGCAAGGATTTTTTTTTTAAAAAACGCCAAAATGCAATGTTAAAACATTTTTTTTAGGTGAACCTCCACTTTAACCACTTAATCACCGGAGGACGTCATATGACGTCCTCCACTTTGCGCGGTGATATCTGGATGATGCCTGCAGCCACAGGCATCATTCAGATATCGCCGTCTTCAGCCGGCGATTCTGTGCACCATAAGAACGATCAAAGCGGCAGTTCCGCCGCTTGATCGTTCTTATAGGTGGCGGGAGGGGACATCCCCCCCTCCCGCCGCCATCCGGTGCTTCTCCAGGCTCTCCCGTGCCATCGGGGGCCCGGAGAGCGAATCGGCCGGCGTTCCCTGCAGAACCATAGAGATGACTGGTGACCAGATGGTCACAGTCATCTCTATGACCATCTGAGGACCGGGTGCGACGTTATGACGTCACACCTGGTACCCGGACTGAAAACAAAGCCGCAACCGCGGCTGAAAGCATTAGATCGGTGATTTTTTTTTCACGATCTAATGCTTTCCAGCCTGGAGGAGAGATGTGGGGTCTTATTGACCCCATATATCTCTATAAGGAGGACCTGTCACAGTGATTCCTATTACAAGGGGTGTTTACATTCCTTGTAATAGGAATAAAAGTGATCACAATTTTTATTTTATTTTTAAAAAGTGTAAAAGTAAAAAAAATAAGTAAAAAATAATAATAATAATAAAAAAAAGTAAAAGTAAAATGCCCCTGTCCCGGTCGCTCGCGTGCAGAAGTGAGCACGCATGCAAGTCCCGCCCACATAGGTAAACACCGTTCGAACCCCACATGTGAGGTATCATCGCGTGCGGTAGAGCGTGTGCAACAATTCTAGCACTAGACCTCCTCTGTAACTCAAAAATAGTAACCTGTAAAAAATGTAAAGCGTCACCTATGGAGATTTTTAAGTACCGAAGTTTGGCGCCATTCCATGAGTGTGCACAATTTTAAAGCGTGACATGTTAGGTATCTATTTACTCGGCGTAACTTCATCTTTCACATTATACAACAATAATTGGGCTAACTTTACTGTTTTGTTATTTTTTAATTCATGAAACTGTTTTTTTTCCTAAAAAAAGGTGTTTGAAAAATGATTGCGCAAATACCGTGCAAGAAAAAAAGTTGCAATGGCCGCCATTTTATTCCCTAGGGTGTCTGCTAAAAAAAAATATATAATGTTTGGGGGTTCTGATTAATTTTCTAGCAAAAAAATTGTAATTTTTACATGAAGGAGAGAAGTGATCAAGTGGTTAAAAAGCGAATGGAGGAAGGTAGTGTTTGGAGACAATTTAAACGTTGATTACCCCCACATAGGTGCAGTCTGGAGACTGTAGGAATTACGACCATTGGTAAAGTGGACTGATCGTGGTGGACACATGGGCCAGATTCAGGAACAGTTAGGCTGGCGGATCCAGTGATCCGCCAGCCTAACTGTGACTTTGAGCCGGCGTTTCTGTTTTCTGTAACCAGAAAACAAGAAACGCCGGGTTGAAGCTCCGATGCGAGCAGTGTAACTGAGTTTCGCCATCGCATCGTTACTTCAACTTAAAAATATGTTAATGAGCGGAAATCGTCAATTCACGATCGAATTCCGGCGCGACGCAATGACGGTACGACGTTTCCGGACGGGATACGCGGCGCATAGATATACCTACATGGGGTTGGAGTATCCTATGTTAGGTATAGGCGTCGTCATCGCGTCGGGAAAAAAAAAATCACGTCGCTTGCGTAAAAAGTTCATGAATGGGAATGTGACGTCATTGACGTTCATTCACAGAATTTGGAGCATGTGCACGGGGATGTTTGGACACTCGACGCATGCACAGTACGTTGGCGGCGGGATCGCGCTTAGTTAGAATACTACACGCCCCGTACCCGCCCAATTTGAATTCCGCCGGCTCATTTGTGATGTGCTGCCGCAACTTTAGGAGCAAGTGCTTCCTGAATAACAGCACTTGCTCCTAAAATTTCAGCAGCGTAACGCAAATGAGATGCGTTACTCCAGAGCAAAGATGCTCTGCTCTACCTGAATCTGGCTGATGGAGTGATCTGTCTATGAGTTTTATACTAATCCTTGGTGAGCAGACATTTTAGCAGGTGGTGGTGTGCACTGAATATTGGATCCATTAAAATAGGATTTTTCACAGCGGTGACAGCTTTGGAAACTTCATATGAACTGTTTTTAAAAAAAAAAAAAAATGTTCATAGATTGTTTTATGGAATGTATAATTATATGTTTATATTAGATTTATAGATACGCAGCGCTGCACTATTTTCACAAAATTAATACCATGTTATGGTCTATAGAGCATGAATCTGGTAGCACTGTTAGTTTTATAACTACTGTATTTGTAATGGGATTAAGGGTTATTTTCCTATGGTTTACTGATTTTGTAGCAACAGATGGTATTTGACCTGCTGCTGTATCCTCAACAGCTTCACACATGCACGCAATACTGTCAATGTGACTGTATATCTCTTAATGCATAGTTAACATTGTATTTTTATATTTTTTGTTATTTATTTTTGTTTGTTCTGTAAAAAACTAATAGGGCCAGATTCAGAAAGAATTGTCTAACTTTCGGCGGGCATAGTGTATATGAGTTACGCTATGCCCGCTGAAAGTTAGACAATTCTTAGAGCGGCAGGTACCGTATTCAGAAAGAACTTGTGCCCTAAGTTACGGCGACGTAGTGTAAATGGGCCAACGTAAGCCCGCGTAATTCAAAGTAGCCAGGCAGTGGGCGTGTTGTAGTAAAATGAGCCGTGACCCCATGCAAATGAGGGTCCGTACGAACGGCGCATGCGCCGTTTGTGGACGTATCCCAGTGCGCATGCTCCAAAATCACGTCGCAAATACTCAATGCTTTCGACTTGAATGTAACTTACGCACAGCCCTATTCGCGTACGACTTATGCAAACGACGTAAACAACGTACAATTCGACGCTGTTCCGTCGTCCATACTTAACATTGCCTGCGCCTCATATAGCAGGGGTAACTTTACGCCGGTCGAACACCTTACGTAAACGACGTACGTCGTTAATGGGAACGCCGCATGCATCCAGCGTAACTATGTGCTGTCATGATCTATGTCATGGCTTGGGTCACCTGCTGGTGGCACTGTTTCTCCCAGCAACAGGGGTGCAGTTCTGGTGTCTACCAGCGGGTGTCTCCCATGGGATGGACTCCACTCTTCAGTATTTTGCCTGTCAGCCCTGTTCCTGTTTGCTCAAGATACCTGTTGCCAGCTCAGTTCCTGATTTGCTCCCGTTGACCCCGGCCTGAACCTTGGACCTTTCTGATTTCTCCTATCCTTGACCCCGGCTTGAAACTTGGACCTGCTATATACGCTCTGTCTTTGGTATATATATTCTTCACTAGTTTTGGTGGCTTGGCTATTGCTGTGTTTTTAGTGTGCTGTTTGTCTTGTAGGTTTTCTGTTTTGCACGTGTGCCTTATTTTCAATAAATACATATTGTTTTACTTCCCTCCGTGCCTATCTTCTGTAGTGCAGCCCACTGACCTGTTAGCTAATATTGGATGCCTGTGTAGACATCCCCCTGACATGTGCCCACGATACGCCGGCGTAGGCAAGTTGAATCGGTGAATATAAGTCACCTATTTCTATAGCATAAGGGTAGTTGTAAATCCTATGCCAGAATTGCCAGTATGGTAATTGACAAAATGCTTTGCAAAGAACGTCTTGCCATTAGGGAGGACAATGTTTTTATTGGTGTTTATGAATTTAGAGTATTCACAATTTCCACAATACAATGGCAGGATCACTAGTAAGCAAGTACCAGTATTTCTGCAGAACAGTTTTTATGGCATGGTGTTGGCGGTTACATTGAGTGATAAATATCAACGTATTAACACTGTTTTTTTTTTTTTTGAAAATAGTAAGGACTCACGGGTCTGGATTTAAGCTTTCCTTTTTTTTACTACAGCTCCTAGCTAGCAGGTGATCTTGTGATTTTTTAGCTTCCAACTCAAAGACATCATTGTCACTACAGTTGTGTTTTAGCCTCAAATATTGTCCATACGGAATCTAAAGTATTAAAAATAATGGGTTAGCACTGCTCGCATGTGGAATTGTGTTGCCTGCTGTTTCCTTTTTTTTTCCTTTTCTAACATGGTCTCTCCACAGATACATTCATTTTGCCTAAACAAGTGGGCGTTGTTCTACAAAACGTGTCCAAATTTCAGTGAAATGTGCATCTATTTGAGTGTATTTAATATATTGTATATATCTAACTAATCTACGTCAATATATTTGCATTTTGTTCATTTTATTACAACATATGTATTTTCCAGGGGTAGACTGACCATTCGGGCACTCGGGCACATCAGGGTTGCCCGCCTCAGTAAAACCAGGGGCAGTATGTAAAATTCTGTGTTTTAAAAAAAAAAAAACAAGATTATAGCTGCCCCACCTCTCCAGTACTTTTTCAGTGTATGTGTGTGTATGTATACTGTGTGTGTATATTGTGTGTTTACTGTGTGGGCCCATAATCTATTGCCTAGGGGCCCCAAAATCTCCTATTTCCCGAGGGCCCTATGAGTTGTCAGTCCACCCCTGGTATTGTCCAATACGTAAGTCTGTTTTGTAATTTTAATATGCAACAAATTGTGAGGGATTAGCTCGGTAGCGGTTGTGTGTGACCCCCTGGATGGGTTCACTACACGCTGAACTGTACAAAAAGACAGTTGAGGATGGTTGTAAACAAATGATATGGTTTATTTTTCCATATTGCTGGATACAAGTGCAAGCATCAAAACAGCATAAACAAAACAAAACATAAAATAAACCCTTGCCACTTGGGGCGTCTACCTTCCCAACACAGAAACCTACCTATGGAGTCTGGCACAGCCTACATACATACAGCAGAAAACAAAAATGTCTCTTTGATATTTATCACACAGAAATATCAACCAGCACCTCACCTCTTTAGTAGTCGTTGTGACTGCTCCTTAACTCACAAAGCCTCAGGATGCAGCAATCAGTCGTCATCCTTAGGCTGTCTTTATAGAGGCTTTAATTGCTTCATTCTGAACAGCTAAAGCTTTCCAACGCCCCAAACCTCTCTGGCCATCTCTGCAGCTGACGCCTAATAGTAATTGGTGTATTGTCTAAACAAGGCAGAAATGTATCAACACACACAGATTTATCTGACTTCCTGTCACAAAATGTACAGTACTTTTTAAGAAATTTGTCATCATATTTATTTGGCGCAACTCACAAGTCCCATGGGCAAAATATTTTTTAGGTTTTTACATGTTAAAATGTATGGGTAGGGCACCCCTCCTTGGCAAGGCATCTTGTCCCCAGGTTGATATCCCTCCCTGCTATGTGAATACGTTACTAATGCACAATAACAAAATAAATAGCAAATTAAAACAAATAAATTGCAAATAAAAACAAAGACATCATAGAAAAAGTCCTTTATCAAAAAATAAAATAAACAATGTCTCTCAAATGTAAATCCAACATCAATCATATCAGTGTCAATAACGATAAGTGAAGCTGATAAACCAGACATCACTAAATAACAGATCCCTGGTTGCTCTATTAATTTTACCACAGCAGCCATATTTGATCAGTTATGGCACCCACGATTCTCCCGCAGCTTTGTTTTTAGACAAGACAAAACAGGCTGGGGAACTGTCATTTAGTAATTTATGTCACTTTTGAAGGCGTTTTGCATGTCATACTGGTGTGCAATTTCCTGTGCAGGTTTAGTGCATCCCCTAAGAATGATAGTTAAAGGATTTGTATATTTTTAACCACTTAAGACCCTGGACCATTATGCAGGTAAAGGACCTGGCCCATTTTTGTGATTCGGCACTGTGTCGCTTTACCTGACAATTGCGTGGTCGCGCCACGTGGCTCCCAAACAAAATTGGTGTCTACATATTTTTGGTAAAAAAAAACGCAATAAGCATTTATCGATTGGTTTTGCAAAATTTATAGCGTTTACAAAATAGGGGATCGTTTTATGGCTTTTTTTTTTTACTGCTAATGGTGGCGATTAGCGTGTTTTTTTTTGTTTTTTTGGTGACTGCGACATTATGACGGACACATCGGAAACTTTTGACAAATTTTTGGGGCCATTGTTATTTTCACAGCAAAAAAGTGGTATAAAATGAACTGATTACGGTGACATTTTTCATCTGCCTGTAGTATAAGGCCGCGTACACGATCAAATTTGTCCGCTGAAAACGGTCCGATGGACCGTTTCAGCAGACAAATCCGATCGTGTGTACGGGCTAGCGGACAGGTTTGTCCATCGGACAAATTTCAAAGCATGCTTTGAAATTTGTCCGCTACAAAACTGTCCATCGGATATGTTCGCTGGTTAGTACGGCAAACCAGCGGACATATCTTCCCGCACATGCGTCGTATCCTGTGAATGGATCCGACACATGCGCGCGGAAGTGTTTACTTCCTGGTGCGGTGACGTAGCGGTGACGTGGCGGCGTCAACGTCACCGCTGCGTCACCACGCTGTCTGCCGGCGGGGATTTTGATCCGATGGTGTGTACACGCCATCGGACCGAAATCCGATGAGACATGTCCGCTCTAAACTGTCCGTCGGACAAGTTTGAGCGGACATATCTCATCGTGTGTACGAGGCCTAAAGCCACATACACACAATCAGTCCATCCGATGAGAACGATCCGAAGGACCGTTTTCATCGGTTCACCAATGAGGCTGACTGAAGGACTAATGTGCCCACACACCATCAGTTAAATAACCGATCGTGTCAGAACGCAATGACGTAAAACACAACGACGTGCTGAAAAAAAATGAAGTTCAATGCTTCCAAGCATGCGTCGACTTGATTCTGAGCATGCGTGGATTTTTAACCAATGCTTTTGTATACTAACAATCGGTTTTGACCTATCGGTTAGCCATCCATCGGTTCAATTTTAAAGCAAACCCTCTGTTTTTTGACCGAAGGATAACGTACCAATGGGGCCTACACACGATCGGTTTGGACCGATGGAAACCGAACCTCAGTCCGTTTTCATCGGTTTAAACCAATTGTGTGTACGCGGCCTGGCTGTAACCCATTCCTTCCATTTAATAATCTCAGTTACGCTTCTTTGTATGATCACGCATGTAAAATTGCAGTGCATGTGCAGGAACTGCATGGAAATTACGTAACCAAAAAGACCATGTGGTTTCCCTGCGGCCACGTTTTTGAAAAGGTACATGCACCTTTTTTTGTGGAAACGCCGGCACGAAGCCCCTTTTAAATTCTGGTTGATGAAGGGAAAGCTCCTTTATAATTCCCCTTCATGAATGTGTCACTGTGTATTATGTTCTATTTAGAATATTTGTGAGAGATATGTAAGAACATTTTTATACATCCTATTTTATTACACATGAGTGAAAAGGGAGTTTATTAAGACACGGGTGAAAGGTCAGGCTGAAAAATGATACTCCTCTGTAAAAGAGGAAAAATGTGTGTTCAATATATTTATATGTAAAGGAGAGTGTGAAAGAAAGGTTTAACCACTTCAGATCCGCACCATCGTCAAAATACGTCATTTTTTTAAAGATGGATATCTCGGTAACGGCAGCAGCTGCTGCCACATCCGAGATATCCATCTCTTCATGGGGCGGATCTCTAGACGATAATGGCGGTCTCCGCTGCGGATTCGCCGCGAGATCGCCGTTATCGGCGGCGGGAGAGGGTGCCCCCCACTCCCGCCGCTCTCCCGCGCCCTCCGCCGCTTACCGTTGCCGTCGGTAGCGGCGGAGGCGATCAGGTCTGCTCGTCGTCTGTCCGGGGATGCGACTGAGGGAAAAATGTCCCTCAGCCGTCCCCATACCTCTGCTGGGCGGAAGTGACGTCAAAACGTCAGTCCCGCACAGCGTCTTAACCACTTAAGGACCGCCTACTGCACATTTACGTCAGCAGAATGGCACGGCTGGGCACATCAACGTATATATACGTTGATTTTAGTACCCAGCCGTGGGTCGCGGGCGCGCTCCCGCGACCCGGTCCGAAGCTCCAGGACCGGGACCGCGGGATTCGCGAACCCGATCGCCGCTGCAGTGCGGCGATCCGTCCCTGGAGCGGAAGAACGGGGAGAGCCGTGTGTACACACGGCTTCCCCGTGCTTCTCTGTGGCCGTAGCCTATTACAGGGATGACGCGATCGATGACGTCACACCTACAGCCACACCCCCCTACAGTTGTAAACACAACACATAGGCACACATCCCCTACAGCGCCACCTGTGGTTAACTCCCAAACTGCAAATGTCATTTCCACAGTAAACAATGCAAATTTAAATGCATTTTTTGCTGTGAAAATGACAATTGTCCCAAAAATGTGTCAAAATTGTCCGAAGTGTCCGCCATATTGTCGCAGTCACGAAAAAAATCGCTGATCGCCGCTATTAGTAGTAAAAAAAAAAAAAAATTTATAAAAATGCAATAAAACTATCCCTTATTTTGTAAACGCTATAAATTTTGCGAAAACCAACCGATAAACGCTTATTGCGATTTGTTTTACCAAAAATAGGTAGAAGAATACGTATCGGCCTAAACTGAGAAAAAATTTTTTTTTTATATATTTTTGGGGGATATTTATTATAGCAAAAAGTAAAAAATATTGCATTTTTTTTAAAATTGTCGCTCTATTTTTGTTTATAGCGCAAAAAATAAAAACCGCAGAGGTGATCAAATACCACCAAAAGAAAGCTCTATTTGTGGGGAAAAAAGAACGCCAATTTTGTTTGGGAGCCACGTCGCACGACCGCGCAATTGTCAGTTAAAGCGACGCAGTGCCGAATCGCAAAAAGGGGCAAGGTCCTTTACCTGCATTTTGGTCCGGGTCTTAAGTGGTTAAAGAGACATATTTTTTGTTTACTTTTTTTCTTTTTTTCTTTTTCTTTTGCATTTAAGTCTAAATATGAGATCTGAGGTCTTTTTGACCCCAGATCTCATATTTAAGAGGACCTGTCATGCTTTTTTCTATTACAAGGGATGTTTACATTCCTTGTAATAGGAATAAAAGTGATCAATTTTTTTTATTTTTATTTATTTCAGTGTAAAAAATTAAAAAATAAATGAAAACAAATAAGAAAAAAAAAAAAAAAAAATTTTAAAACGCATATGCAGACGCATATGCGAGTATCGCCCGCATATGAAAACGGTGTTCAAACCGCACAAGTGAGGTATCGCCGCGATCGTTAGAGCGAGAGCAATAATTCTAGCCCTAGACCTTCTCTGTATCTCAAAAAATGCAACCTGTAGAATTTTTTAAACATCGCCTATCGAGATTTTTAAGGGTAAAAGTTTGACGCCATGCCACGAGCGGGCGCAATTTTTAAGCGTGACATGTTGGGTATCAATTGAATTGCCTGGCCAAGCAGGGTGATGCGTGGAACTACTACACTCAGCGACCCCACAGGGCCCCCTCTACACGAACAAATGAAAGTGTGGGGGAAAAGAAGAAGTTTGCTAGCTCAGGAAGGACGTTACAAGGAAGTGGAAAAACACAGTAAGGCCCCTTTCACATGGGCGGACCGCATGTCCATTTTTCATCTATCCGTCTTCGGATGAAAAATGGACATACACGTATCCCTATTTTTCCATCTGTCTGTGGATCGGATAGGATGGAAATGGATGGACGACCCGTTTTCATCCGATCCCCCCATAAAGGGAAAGCGGAGATCTGACCGGTCCATTTCTGCACAGTGTGCAGAGACAGACTAGTCATCCGCCGGCTCAGCGGGGATCAATAGAGCGATCTAAGCTGAGCAAGCGGATGTCCAAAAACGGGTCCTCCCAGGATAATGTGTGAAAGGGGCCTAAGAAATACAATTGCATTGCCTGTATTCTTCTCATAATTATTGGATTTTATATAGGTGTGCACTTATAGATGAATAGAAACTGGCAGACCAAACAGAAAGGAAATCCTTCCCTGTATACTGTAACTACTCCCTCCCATGAAGCTCCACCGTTTGTAGCAAGCAATGAACACCCAAAAAACGGGGAAGGTAAGTACAAAAATCCAATTTTCTTTTTTGTACATCATGAGACACAGAGCAGGCCATAATCATGACTACCTGGGATGTCCCAAAGCAATGCACGTGAGGAGAGGAATACAGAGAATGCACTCTAAGGCTCAAGGAAACTACTATGACGCCCACATAGTGATGTCCACCTGGTAAAACCTTGTGAAAGTATGTAATGAAGACCAGGTTGCAGCATTGCAAACCTGAGCCATTGACACATGATGACAGATAGCCAAAAAGGCCCCCCACACTCCCAGTAGATTCAGCCTTTACTTGAGCCTCACCCATCAAACCATAGGCTTGGGCAATACTGAAGGATCCACTGTAAAATGGTCGACTTTGAAGCTGTCTGACCCCTACTAGGACCATCAGTCCAATGCACTGCATTTGGAACTTTCCTGCTTTTTGCCACCCTGTGCCATGGAGGTAATCCTACCCACAATCTTACCTTCTAGGCCTGCCAAAACAGCAGCCAATTCATCCTTAGTGACATAAGCCGAGGTTGATGCCCCTGCAGTGGCTACAATGCCAGATGGAGGCAGTGTCTCTGATGCACCTGTTACCTCTTTCGGGAGATACAAACACAGTGGGACTGCAGCTAGTGTCCTCAGGACCTGCCCTTCCCAGCTGTGATCCCTTTCCCCGCTTTCTGTAAGACATTTCTAAGCAAGCTGAACAATAATAGGTCGGTGCCTAGCCAACTACCTTCCCATCTAAGCAGTGGCATATCTAGGGTATGGTAGCCATGGCAAGTGCCATGGGCGCCATATGAAGGGGGCGCTGTTGAGTGGCTGGGCAGCAAGGCACTTACCAGGGTCTGAGGGTCTCTTCTTCCCTCCTCCCGAGCATAGGCAGGATCTCCTTTTCAGTACCTTTGCTAATGGACAATAGCAGAATTATCCCTGCTGCGTTCAGTCACAACTCTCCCTGTTCTCCCAGGATCTCCCATTACATCTGGTCAGATTGACAGCGCACAAAAAAGGAGGAACATCAGTTTCTCTCTCTCTTCTGTGAAAACTGAGGCCTTAAGTGATAAAGATTTCATCACTTCCAGTATTGGTTCTGCATTTACCTGGCCTTGGAGGGCAGAGGTGGGATCAGGGGTCTAACAAACCACAGATTTCTCCATAAAGAGGATATGTCACTACCCAAGGTATCACAAGGGATGATAAATATCACTAGTTTTGTTAGCTGTTTTTTCTGTTAATGTTATCTGAAAGATGTGTTTCAAATGTTTCGACAGGGGGCGCAGTTTCAGTGGTTGCCATAGGCGCTATTTTTAATAGCTACGCCTCTGCATCTAAGTGTTATCTTAGTACACACAATAGCCAATGGGATATCTCATTTGCCATTATCCTTCCCTCCCAGAGGCAATACTCGCATACACAGGCAAACCAGCACCTGCTTTGTGTGCCTTGCAGCACCGCCGGACCAGCCTCCTGTGATCCAGAAAGCCTTTTTTCAAAAAATGTATTTTTACCTTTAGTAAAATGGCCGCTGTCACCTGTTTAAATGAAAGGAAATTATACATTGCAGGTATTCATTTTATTACAATTCCATTGGACCAGCTTGGAACAATGTATGCAAGTATGCATACCTCATACTTGAGGGATCCCTGTGGAGGCTGCAAATCATTGTAGTAGTAGTAGCAGCATTTTTCCGGGTCATGTTCCTGCTCACAGAACGCCTTGTATTTTTTCAGTGAATAAATGGCATTCTCTTTTTTGAGTAACGTCACTGCCCCTCTTCTCCACCTCATTCAATCAGAGAATGTCTTGCGCACAGGACCCAGAAGACTGCAGTGTTCACTGTAGTAGTGTCAACTACTACAGTAAACAAGGGCGGATCCAGAGTCTAGTCTCGGGAGGGGCACTGCCAGAAAATAAGGTTGCTTACAGAACTCAATTAGGTGTCCGACGTGTCTGCTGCAATGTTGCAGTACCGCTAAAAAATCAATGATCGCCGCCATTACTAGTAAAAAATATTTAAATATAAATGCCATAAATCTATCCCATAGTTTGTAGACGATTGTCAGGGACTGCAGACATGGTGCAAGAGATGGTCAGAGACTGCAGACATGGTGCAAGAGATGGTCAGAGACTGCAGACATGGTACAAGAGATGGTCAGAGAATGCAGACATGGTACAAGAGATGGTCAGAGACTGCAGGCATGCTACAAGAGATGGTCAGAGAATGCAGACATGGTACAAGAGATGGTCAGAGACTGCAGACATGGTACAAGAGATGGTCAGAGACTGCAGACGTGGTACAAGGGATGGTCAGAGACTGCAGACGTGGTACAAGGGATGGTCAGAGACTGCAGGCGTGGTACAGGAGATGGTCAGAGACTGCAGGCATGGTACAGGAGATGGTCAGAGACGTACCATGCCTGCAGTCTCTGACCATCTCCTGTCAGAGACTGCAGACATGGTACAAGGGATGGTCAGAGACTGCAGACGTCTTACAAGGGATGGTCAGAGACTGCAGACATCTTACAAGGGATGGTCAGAGACTGCAGATGTGGTACAAGGGATGGTCAGAGACTGCAAACGTGGTACAGGAGATGGTCAGAGACTGCAGATGTGGTACAAGGTACTTTTGTATATCAAATGCAGCCCCACTTTTCTATATCAATGCAGTCCCACTTTTTTATATAAATGCAGTCCCACTTTTGTCTATGAATGCAGTCCCACTTTTGTCTATGAATGCAGCCCCACTTTTGTCTATTAATGCAGCCACACTGTGCATGGCACTCACCATGGCATTGCCTCGATCTCACACAGCTGGTATCTCCTCTCCCGACGTGTGTCATGGAACAAACAGGAGCTGTAGGTCTGTGTTCGGCAGGGCAGTGTGCTCTAGCCATGTCCCCCCCTAGACGGGCTTGTGTGATAGACAAAACACTGATTCAATCAGTGTTCCATCTCCATCTACTATCACACGAGCAGGTCTAGCACAGGCAGCACAGCTGAACACAGATCCAGCTCTCACACACAGCCAGAGATGCCCAATGTCATACACGCAGGAGAGAGGGGAGCACTGCAGTCAGCTACAGCTCAAAGCAGCCTCAGGGCAGGCAGCCTACCAGCTTTGGTGATGAGAGTGAGAGACTCAGCAGCGGTAGGTGCAGGCACCACAAAGCAGTTTAAAAATGTTTTTTTTTTTTTTTAAAGCCAATGTGACATGATTTTCTCGGGGGGGGGGGGGCAATTTCCCTGTTGCCCCCCCCTGGATCCACTGTTTTGACAGTAAATCACCACTACCACTGCGGTTTCTCAGATATGAGACCCCCTTCATATCTGAGCAATGCAGAATCACAGGAAAAATAGCATGATTTTGCCAGGGATTTCAAATTTAACTAAAATCACGGCAACATTTGCAACATGCTTAGGGTGTAATTCATTCTTAATGACACCCAAAACGCAGTTCATGGATGCACACAACAAACATACTACAAACACAACAAAGTGCATGCTGAAAACACGCATTACAATTCACGTCCAAAATGGTGTGGGGCATTTGCTGTGCATGGGGCAGCCAATTTAAATGAATTAGCTGCCACATGTGTGATGTGCAGAAATGCACATAAAGATAAAAAAACACCAGTTGGAAATTAAGTTCCAGCTACGCAAAGTGTGAATGGAGCCTAAGATATGCATACTTTTTTTATTTTATTTATTTTATTTTTTTTTATGAGCATGTTAAACGGTCATTTATCTAGTGATTTTGGGGATCCGGTACCGGCCAGTTGTAGGTCCCCTGGACCCGGAATTCAGCACACATGTAGCCCCATTTCTCCTCTACAAGTGTGCAAAGTTTGATGTCTAGGGGGGCTATGGCTGGGGAGCACTGAATTTTCAAAGCTGTGCACCACTTTTAGAGACTCCCATGTTAAACGTCAGTCTAGTCATGGGCACAGTGAGGCATGGACACAGTGAGGCAAAGTGAGGCACAATGAGGCATGTACATGGACACAGTGAGGCACAATGAGGCATGTACATGGACACAGTGACGCAAAGTGAGGCATGTACATGGACACAGTGAGGCAAAGTGAACCAAGCAGATGGACACCCTAGGACAGTGATGTTGAACCTCGGCACTCCAGATGCCCCGGAACCACATTTCCCATGATGATCATGCACTCTGCAGTGTAGTGGAGGATCATGGGAAATGCAGTTCCAAAACCCCCTGGGCTCCAAGGCCCTCCACCACTGCCCTAGGCTTATACTTGAGTCAATACATTTTCCCATTTTTGGGGTAAAATTAGGTGCATCGGCTTATATTCGGGTCGGCTTATACTCGAGTATATACGGTACATGTCCATTCTGTGTAACATTAGTAAATGATGTGTAAATAACAGGAATATAAATAATTGTTTTTTTTCCCTCTCTCCAGAAAATAATGACCCCATCACCACCAAAATACAGCCAACTACAGGAGATGGATCCACTACCGAGAGTGAGGAAACCCAACCGGCTACAGACACCGAGGACAAGAAAGGTCCAGAGGTTCCGATCTCCAGTAAGAGTGAGAAAACCCAACCGGCTACAGACACCGAGGACAAGAAAGGTCCAGAGGTTCCGATCTCCAGTGAGAGTGAGAAAACCCAACCGGCTACAGACACCGAGGACAAGAAAGGTCCAGAGGTTCCGATCTCCAGTGAGAGTGGAAATCCTCAACATTTATCATTTACCACCCCCATACATTGATCCAAGCTAAACTAATGCTTTTACGATCCATCAAAAAAATGTGCCACAAAGCAAATGCATTTTTTATGCCTTTTCAGCACATTTTTGGTGCAATTTCTGGTTGCCTGACTCCCAGCATGCACCTGTGAATCATGGATATGTGATTCAAACTCAACCAAGGTGCGTTTTTGATGTATTATCTATTCATTTCAAAGGGGATCTGACAAAAATACAGGACTTTTAAAAATAAGTTTCATAGGATGTTTAATTTTTCATGCATTTTTCTTCCACTTTTCCTTAGCTGAAAAACTGGTCAGTGGGAAAAGGCCCTAATGGAACTATGCATTAAAGATCATACCTAGAGTTCAGACTCAGGCCCCTTTCACACTGGTGTTAGCAGGGTATATCTCTGCTGATCTTTGCTGAACAAGTGGATGACAGGTTGGTGTTCCCACCGATGATGGGGATCCCCATCCGTCCTCCATAGAGCGCAATGGATGGTCCCATTGGGTCCATCTGAAAAACTGACAGGCCGTCCTGATTGGTCGGTCCATGTAAAAGGGGCCTTAGGCTGCGTACACACGATCAAATCTGTCTGCTGGAAACGGTCTGCTAGACCGTCCCAGCAGACAGATTCGATCGTGTGTACGGGCGAGCCGACGGATTTGGCCACCCGACAGATTTCAAAGCATGCTTTGAAATCTATCGGGTGGGAACCCGTCCGCCCGACATGTCTGCTGGTTAGTACACTTACCAGCAGACATGTCGTCTCGCACCGGCGCCGAATGGATTCGGCGCATGCGCGGAAGTGTTTTACTTCCTGGTGCGGTGACGTGGCGGCGTCAACGTCACCGCCACGTCAGCGCGCCGTCTGCTGACGGGGATTTTGGTTTGCTTGTGTGTACACGCGAGCAAACCAAAATCCAAAGAGACAGATTTGTTCAAATCGGTCGGTCCGACCGATTTAAACAAATGAATTGCCTCGTGTGTACGAGGCCTTAGAAGAACATGGCTGGTAGAAACACTTTTTCAAAAAGGTTCTATCTAATATGTAGCAATAGCCATAGGAGTAACTTTGTTTAGACGTGCAGTTGGAGGCTACAAAAATGTGCAGTTGAGACACATTTTTGCCAACCCCCCTCCCCCTCATTTAGCTGCAATAGGCAACAGACATAGATTTTTACACGCTGCTGTAGTGATGCTTCGCTGGATGTTCTTCCCCACAGTTTTGTAGGCCCCGCTCTCTGGACCACCTCCTCAGAGCTCCCTGTAGGCAGGCCACACATCCAGAAGAGACCCAAGATAGCCACCACAGGGCCTTTTATCTCCTACCCAGCATGCACTTCAGCCCTAAGGGTTTAATGGTTAGGTTATTTGCATAATATCTCACCATGTTCTTGAAAAATTAAAATAAAGTCCATTTCACGTTTTTGCCACTAGATGGTGCCAAATACCAATTTATAACATTATTACAAATTTAAGAAGCAAACATACTCCAGCTACATACCCCCCCCCCTCCCACTTAAAGTCTTTGGTCCACGAAGATATTTTAAAATCTTAGCTCCTCTAGGTGATTGCACAATTATGACAGAGGAACCTCCCACCAATTGCCAGCTGAGGGCAGACTACTCTGTCCACTACCTACTAACACTGATGTGTCTTGCTCAGATGTGCCAGGGGGTGAGCTGGGGCTGCCCCCCCCCACCAAATTCACAGTGGGAGAACTAGGTAGGGTACTGGATCTTTTGGAAGTGATAATAGCCTCTTCAGAGCATTCCCCCAAATGATCATAAGTCAGTCTCTTGGGTGGGTGAATGACTCTTCTTTCCCTCTGTTCCTTAGGAATTATAGGCTCATGAAGGATAGGTTCAATCTCACTGTCTTCTGCATTAAGTATACCAGACTCCATACCTTTTGAATCACTCAATTCTCTGTCAGGTAGGCTTGAGGCCTCCATGGGATCTACTATGGACGATGACTCGATGACGATGACCTAGTGCCCCACTTTTTGTCACTTCAGATGAGGGCAGGAAAGAAGTACTGGGCACTGGTTGTTGAGGGGACCATTACCACTCTGACCCTATCCATTCATCTGTGGACTCTTCATCCTCTGTATCTGGATGTGTCAACTGAGATCTGGTGACCGGTCCAGGTGATTTGGAGGTCGAGGGCAACTCCAAAGAGGCAGATGCAGAAGGTATTGGGGCAGCTTCAGTGAGAAGTAACAGGTGATTCCTGTGCCAAGTCTTTAGAGGGCCCACACTTCCTTCTGGTCGGATCTGGTATACTGGGAGACCAGGTAACTGTTTGCATATAATGTATGGCTGTGACTTCCAGCGATCAGCTAATTTATGCTTTCCTGGGATACCCAGATTCCTCAATAACACTCGGTCTCCTGGCTGCAAGTTTGGTATCCTGACTTTCAAGTCAAAGTTTCTTTTGTTTCTCTGTTCCCGTTTATCCAAATTAGCTTGGGCCTTCTCATAGGCTGTTTTCAAACTGCTTCTTAATTGGTCTACATAACTCTTGTGAGAAGTTGCAGATGTATGATCCCGCGATATCCCCCGAAAGCTAAGTCAATTGGTAATCGGGCTTCTCGCCCAAACATCAAACGGTAAGGTGAGTATCCAGTCGCATCATTCGTAGTGCTGTTATATGCATGCACAATGGCAGCCACATGCTTGCTCCAATGTTGTTTCTTTTCTGAGCTTAATGTCCCCAACATATTCAAAAAGGGTTCTGTTAAAGCGTTCAGGCTGGGCATCCCCCTGAGGATGATAGGGGTGGTTCTGGTTTTCTCTATGCTCAATAGATCCAACAGCTTCTTTATTAGCTTACTTTCAAAGTCCCTCCCCTGGTCGGAGTGGATGTGTTGTGGTAGTCCTTAGTGCACAAAGAATTTCTCTACTAGCACTTTTGCTACTGTTGAGGACTTCTGGTCCTTAGTTGGATATGCCTGAGCATACTCGGGGAAATGGTCGGTCACAACTAGGACATTTCCTGTTCCACTCAAATCAGACTCCAGACCGAGAACGTCTATACAATAGGAAAGGTAACTGTCAGCGCAGATACAAAGTACATGTATGGTAGGGGTATGATGATTAGTCCATTAGAAGTAATAGTAACAGGCAGTTCAATGGTTAAAAATGCAGGTGATTTGGTTGTTCAATGGCGGCTGCTGTCCTCAGAGAGCTGACTCTGTGGTAAACAAAAGAGGGGTAGAGAAAGGAAGCGCCACCTAAGTGCAGTATTAAAGAGGTTCTTTTAATGACACATTTTACAAAACACACTTACAAGAAGGTAAGGAAAGAAGGCTCATCTGTAACATCCTGTAGTCCTCGTCCTGGATCCATGGGCTGCTTAGAAGTAAAGATAGCAGAATGTGTTGAGTCTTCAGGCCTGTCCTGTGGCCATCAGGATGAGGCCTGTTCCAGCCTCACGGGTCACGTGACAGGTCACGTGGCTACTTCCGAGGAATACTTCCAGGAGGAGGGTCAGACAGGGAGGACAAAGGCTGATTGGGCTACGCGCTCTGAGCCACTGCTCCTTCAATTGGCCTGATGGTGAGCTATAGAGGCTGGTGCTTTTATACCTATGTCGGTGCCGTGGGACTACAGGTCCCAGCGTGGCCCAAGATAGCAGCAAACTAACAAATAAATACGATGGCATAAGTAAAAAAGCTGGATAAAATACTATAAAAGACGTGTAAAAAAAAAAAAAAAATCACGTGTTTATATAAAAACTGGGGTGTAAAAAAAAACAGGATAATTAAACATATGTATGTCATAAAACTGTAGAAAATCTATATATATGTATAAAACACAGGGCCAACAAAGAATATATGTAAAATATATACATACGCATATATTCATATACACAGAAATAAAAAACATGTTTGCATGGATTATTAGAAGGGACCCATTCAAGAATATATATATATATATATATATATATATATATATACTGTGTGTGTGTGTGTGTATATATATATATATATATATATATATATGTATATATATTCATAACACATAGGGAGGATGCTAAGAAGCCTACAGCACCTGGTATTCCCAGGCGGTCTCCCATCCCGGTACTAACCAGGGCTGACCCTGCTGCTTAGCTTTTGGGTTTAGGTGCTTTCAGGGTGATGTAGCCATGGGCGATCACATACCTAATTAATACATGATTGGGTAACACCAAAGGATTATAAGATATAGGCAAAATGAGGTAAAAAGAAGAAATGCTAAAACCGTAGTTGTAAACATTACAGCTAATGACTACAATACTTACTATGGTAGCAAATCGGACAGAGGAACTCTGTACAGGTAAGAGACATGGGGTAATTAGGTGATTTACCACACATAGAGGAAATATATATATATATATATATATATATATATATATATATATATATATATATATATATATATATTGTGACAGGAAGTCAGATAAATCTGTGTGTGTTGTCTCAGATGGAAGATACTTTTCTGCCTTGTGTAGACAATACACCAATTACTATTGGGCGTCGGCTGTAGAAATGGTCAGAGAGGTTTGGGGAGTTAGAAGCCTTCAGCTGTTCAAAATGAAGCAATTAAAGCCCCTATAAATAAAGCCTAAGGATAACGACTGATTGCTGGTTCCTGGGGCTTTGTGAAGTGAAGAAGCAGTCAGAAGCACTTCTGAAGAGGTGAGGTGCTGATGGATATTTCTGTGTGAGAAATATCAACGAGATTTTTTTGTTGTTTTCTGCTGTAGGACCAGCAGTGTCTGCCCAGCAGTAGGCTATGCCAGACTCAATAGGTAGGTTCCTGTGTTGGGAAGGTAGACGCCCCAAGTGGCAAGGGTTTATTTTGTGTTTTGTTTTGTTTATACTGTTTTGATGCTTGCACGTGTATCCCGCAAGATGGAAAAATAAACCATATCATTTGTTTTTAGTCATCCTCAAGTGCCTTTTTGTACAGTTCAACGTGTAGTGAACCCATCCAGGGGGTCACACACACCTGCTACCGAGTTAATCCCTCACAATATTTATATATATATATATATATATATATATATATATATATATAAATAATATACTATGCTGTTCAGGGGATACACATAGTGGGTGTGCATATACAAATACATGCACGTGTACACATATAGGTATGCATCCAAATGTGTAGAAGAGGCATGAGAAAATGCATAAATGCACACTTACATACACACATTAGCATATAAGGGAAGGATGGAGGATAAGACATATCTACACAAAATAAAAATTGAGTTCACAACAATGTGTGAACCTCAATCTCCTCGTTCAACCCCCCAGGGGCAAGAGTGCCCAGGGAATATATCCAATAAGTTTCTTGCTGACACAGGCATTTATACCGTTCAGCGGCAGTGTAGATGGCAGGGATGGACTCAACCACCCACACCTTGAGACCAGCTGTAGATTGGTCATGGTGGGTGAGGAAGTGCTTAGGAACACTGTGGTGGTCACGGCCCTTTTCGATAAACCGCCTGTGCTCGCCGAAACGTGCCCTAAGTGCCCTAATTGTCCTGCCGACAAGAGTCCGCACGGACAGGTGAGGCAGTACACAACAAACTCTGTAGAACAATTATAAAATTCCTTAAGGGTATAACTTTTCCCTTTAACGGAAAAAGTTTTTTGACCATGGTGTATAAACTGACAAGTCAGAGTGTTTTTTTACACTGGTACATCCCTTTAACCACTTCCCGACGGCCGTACGAATATATGCGGCCGTGGGGCGGTCCTGAATCTCTGACAGGGCCCGCTGCATCCCTGAGATACGCAATGTCCGCCAGACACTCGCAATCGGCGGCTACAGGGACAAGACGTGGAGCTCTGTGTGTAAACACAGAGCTCCACGTCCTGTCAGGGAGAGAGGAGAGCGATCTGTGTCCCTTGTACATAGGGACACAGCATCGGTCACCTCCCCCAGTCAGCCCCCTCCCCCCACACAGTTAGAACACACCCAGGATACACATTTAACCCCTTCCATGCCCCCTAGTGTTACCCCCTTAACTGCCAGTCACATTTATACAGTAATCGGTTCATTTTTATAGCACTGATCGCAGTATAAATGTGAATGGCGCCAAAAATGTGTCTAAAGTGTCCAATGTGTCCGCCATATCGTCGCAGTCCCAATAAAAATCGCAGATCGCCGCCATTACTAGTAAAAAAAATGAATAATAAAAATTAATAATATTTCAGTCCCCTATTTTGTAAGCGCTACCAGTCGCCTTTTGCGATTATTTTATTTTTTATTTTATTTTTTACCAAAAATATGTAGAATACGTATCGGCCTAAACTGAGAAAAAAAAATGTTTTAAAAAAAAAAAAAAAAAAATTGGCTATTTATTATAGTAACAAGTAAAAAATATTGACTTTTTTTCAAAATTGTAGCTCTTTTTTTGTTTACAGCGCAAAAAATAAAAACCGCAGAGATGATCAAATACCACCAAAAGAAAGCTCTATTTGTGGGGAAAAAAGGACGCCGATTTTGTTTGGGAGCCACGTCGCACGACCGCGCAATTGTCAGTTAAAGCGACGCAGTGCCAGAAGCTGAAATTTCACCTGGTCAGGAAGGGGTATAAGGCCTCGTACACACGAGGGGATATGTCCGCTGAAAACGGTCCGATGGACCGTTTCAGCAGACATCTCCGCTCGTGTGTATGGGCTAGCGGACAGATTTCTCCACCCGACAGATTTCAAAGCATGCTTTGAAATCCATCCGGTGGAATCTGTCCGCCCGACATGTCTGCTGGTTAGTACACTTACCAGCAGACATGTCGTGTCCCACCGCCGCCGCGCCGCCGCCGAATGGATTCGGCGCATGCGCGGAAGTGTTTAACTTCCTGGTGCGGTGACGTGGCGGTGACGTGGCGGCGTCAACGTCACCGCCGCGTCACCGCGCCGTCCGGCGGCGGGGAATTTGATCCGATGGTGTGTACACGCCATCGGATCAAACTCCCGATCGGACATATCCGATGGAAATGGTCCGCGGACCGTTTTCATCGGATAGGTCCGATCGTGTGTACGAGGCCTAAGTGGCCAGTAAGGAAGTGGTTAAGGGGTATGAGTACTAGTCGTGATGAGATGGGTTGGACTGACTTATTTTTGCTTTTACTGGGTGTGATTTTGCTCTTTATATTTCTACATTTTCTGTATGCAACTTTGGGTTTTGTTTTAATGGTAGTTATCAAATGAGGGTCCTCAACTAGAATGGGCCAGTGTGCCGCTAAAATCTTTTCCATGTTTTTGTACTTGTCATGGAACTGTGTAATAAAACGTGTGGGAGGCTTAGTGACAGGTGGTAGGATTCGTGGGCCTGTAGTTGGGTTGCGATAATTGTTAAAAGCATCATTAATAAGTGTGTTGGGATAACCTTTCTCTAAAAACTTCTGGGAGAGCAATTTGCAATGGGCCTTAAAAACCGAATCTTTGGTGCAGTTCCTACGTAGGCGACAGAACTGACTGCGGGGGATGTTATTAACCCATCTAGGATGGTGGCAACTCTTGTAATGAATGAATGGGTTCCCTGCTGTAGGTTTGTTAAAGTTGTTTGCATAGATAGTACCTTTCTCGTGGCAAAGTTCAAGGTCTAAGAATGCTAGGGTATGTGGGTCGGCCACGTGGGTAAAAGATAGGCCCAAAGTGTTTAAATTGCAATATTGCACAAAGCAAGCGATATCATCAGCTGTGCCATCCCAGATGATCGCTATGTCATCAATATATCGACCATAGTACACCACCTGGGCAGGAAAGGGGTGGTCAGCTGCAAGGTACATGCTCTCCCAAAACCCCATTGTGAGGTTGGCATAGCTGGGGGCAAAGTTTCCCCCCATAGCTGTGCCATGGACTTGTAGATAATGTGTTCCATCTGACTCAAAGTAGTAATGTTTTAAACAGAACACTAGGGATTCTAGTATAAAATTGATTTGTCGGGAATTAATTAGGGGATCTTTGGCCAAAAAATGTTCGGCAGCCCTCAAGCCTATCTCATGAGGAATGGAGGTGTATAGAGATGACACATCAAGAGAAAGCCACCAATAGTTGTCTTCCCAGGTGTAATGTTTAAGCACCTCAAGCAAATGTGAACCATCCCGTATGTAAGAGGGAAGATCTTGTGCCAAGGGCTGGAGAAATTGGTCAATATAAATAGAAAAGCCACTAGTGACACTATCCATGGCCGCTACTATAGGGCGGCCAGGGGGGTTGGTAAGATCTTTATGGACTTTGGGTAAATGATAAAAATAGGGGACTTTATAAAAATTCTTAATTTAAAAATGTGGCTTCAGATTTAGAAATAATATTGTCCTTGAGAGATCGGTCAGCAAGGTTGATAGCTTCAAGGGCAAACTGAGAGGTGGGATCACTTGGAAGTGCTGAATAGGTCTTAGTGTCAGACAATAATCTACGTGATTCACGGGCATAGTCAGTTCTATCCTGAATCACTATGCTGCCCCCCTTATCGGCAGGTTTAATGACTATTAATTCGTTCTGAGTCAGATGGTCGAGAGCCTTAAGTTCTAATGGTGAGAGATTGGATTTAGTATAGGCATGTTGGGAATAAGCTTTACACATTTTAATAAGGTCTGCATATACAACTTGGTAAAAGGTTTGCAAATATGGGCCTTTGTGGTATGTGGGATTAAAAGTCGATTTTGCCCGCAATGTAGTATGTCTAACTGGGGGTGAATTAGGACAGTGCTGAGTAAGCCACTCCAGATCAGCATAGGCATTATCAGCATATAGTTCCTCTAATAAAGCAAGTGCAGGCAGATCTGTATCATCAAGGGTAATGTTGTCAATCGTGGGTGAAGTCAAATTAGCTGTGTCTAACGGTGGTACATTTTTGGAGGCTTGTATATTAAAATGTCTCTGAACTGTACGATTTCTAATAAACTTATTGAGATCTTTAAATAGTGTAAACGGATTAGGCTGCATAGTGGGAGCAAAGGTAAGTCCCTTACTAAGGAGAGAGATATCAGAGAGTCAGTTCAGTACATGAAAGATTATAGATTTTTATAGTTTTCGCATTTTCCCGATTCTTCCTACTTCTACCTCTGCCCCCCCTCCGTCCTCTTCTTCTCCGTGCTTTCTTTTGGTAAGGATCGGTGGGGGGGGGGGGGGTAGCTCCTAGAAAAACACTGTCTAAGTTTGGGATCAAAGGGTTGTTTAGAGTGACTATATTTCTGGGAGATTTAGGTTTATGCAATTGCGCCAGGGGCAGATTATCTATCCGGGCCAAAGATGGCTGTACTTGAGTAGATTCAAAATGGTCAACTAGGATACTGGGAAGGCCATCTAGAATGACTGTATTTGAAGTGGAAGCATATACTGATATACATTTGGATGTATCTATTGAATTTATTCTCTTGGAAGACATGAAAGGTTGAATGTAATGGTCTCCTATGGAGACAGATGATACCTTAGTAGGGCCCATGGAGGCTTTCCTAGGTCTATTGCTAGTGCGTTTGGGTTTGGGAGTAAATGGTTTTGATCTCATGGCAGACTGAGGGGTGTGCCAGGGCAACAGCCTTGGCTTAAATGTGTCCTGAGATGGATGTGGGGTCATAGGTCTGGATGTTTTACTTGGTCTAGGAAGATTCTCATCTGGCAGAATAGACATGAGTGGGCGGGGGCCAGCATAGTTGCCATAGTGGGGAGGATGGGTCTGTTTCCAATTAAAAACTCTGTTAGTGTTGTAGTCAAATAGGTCCCTTCTAAATTTGCCAAGTTTGTTGGCAATAATGTTATCCTCATTTCGGATAGTGTTCCGTTTGAGCATACTAAGCCAGGTGGACGGTAGGTGTGGAATACTATCGCAAATGGTTTTGCAAAGGCTGATAATCCTATCTTTCAGAGCTATATATTTCCTATCCCTCTGTTGGGTGATAATATTCATCCATTTTGCAGTGCAGAACTCCGATATATGTGTCCATTCTTTCTGGAGATCTGAGTCAAGGAAGGCGTACTGTTTTAGGATTCTAAGACCTCTGGGGGAAATTTTGTGTGACACATATAATTGAAGAAAGAACTTATCCCACCACTGTTGGCTAGCGGGTGAGATATCTTTTATAGTATTTTATCCAGCTTTTTTACTTATGCCATCGTATTTATTTGTTAGTTTGCTGCTATCTTGGGCCACGCTTGGACCTGTAGTCCCACGGCACCGACATAGGTATAAAAGCACCAGCCTCTATAGCTCTGAGCAGGAGCAGTGGCTCCGAGCGCGTAGCCCAATCAGCCTTTGTCCTCCCTGTCTGACCCTCCTCCTGGAAGTGTTCCTCGGAAGTAACCACGTGACCTGTCACGTGACCGTGAGGCTGGAACAGGCCTCATCCTGATGGCCACAGGACAAGCCTGAAGACTCAACACATTCTGCTATCTTTACTTCTAAGCAGCCCATGGATCCAGGACGAGGACTACAGGATGTTACAGATGAGCCTTCTTTCCTTACCTTCTTGTAAGTGTGTTTTGTACAATGTGTCATTAAAAGAACCTCTTTAATACTGCACTTAGGTGGCGCTTCCTTTCTCTACCCCTCTTTTAGAGAAAGTCTATACACACCAGTTCCAGAGGTCCCTGACTTTGGAGATGACCCATTGGGGCAGCTTGACGGGGTAAAATCTTTCTCTGGATACACCGGATACAAGAATGACAGTATCCCTCAACTTCAGCCCTCATACAGGGCCAGTAGAACCTGTCTTGGACTAGTTGGAAAGTCCTTTCAGGGCCCAAATGACCATGCTGGTCATGGAGTGCAGCTAAAATGGTCTCTCTGTGCTTTCTGGGCAAGAACATCTGCAATTTCTCTTCTGGACCATCATAGGGGCTCCTTCAGTAGACCACCCCTTGATGTAGCTGCAACCTGTCCCACTCTTTGTGCATCAGCCGTGCTTCTCTTGGGAAGTTAGTGAGGAGCACACCCGGGTCTTGGTCTTCAAGGGCCTGTAGAATCAATTTTCCAAGGGGATCTTCTTCTTGGTCCTTCCTCAGGTCCTTCTTGGACAATTTAGGCAGGCCCTCGCTTCCCATTTGAGTAATATTACAGTAATACTTGGGCACTCCCACAGCCAAAACCCCTATCTCTTCGGCTCTGGGTCTTCCTCTCATCTGTAACTACACTCCTTGATACAGAGCCTGCACCCACTCTGGGGTTATTTGAGTCCATTTCTTCTCAGAATCACTTGACCCATGAGGCCTCCTTGATGGGGCATCTGCATCTCTGTTCCCCACTCCTGGTCGATATTTCAGACTGAAATTGAATCCTGAGAGGGCGGCCAACCATGTCCTGTAGCATCTAATTTGGCTGTGGTTAACAGATAAGTGAGTGGGTTGTTGGCAGTTCTCACCACAAACTTAGCTCCGTATAAGTAATCTCTTAGCTTATTCACTACAGCCCATTTTAGCACCAAAAATTCAAGTTTGTGGGTGGGGTAGTTCTTCTCAGATGGAGTTAGACTCCTGCTCACATAGGCTACAGGGCGTAAATAACCACTGTATTCTTGGTACAGCACCACTCCTAGTCCCTCTCTACTGGCATCCACGTGCAGCTCATAGGGCTTGGAAGTAGGACAATACAGGGGCAGTAGTTCAGTTCTTCTTGAACTGGATGAACGCCTCTTCACACTTGGGGTTCCACTGATCCTGAATGGACTCTTTAGGCTTCCGGGCCCCAAATTGATCTTTGCTGGTTTCACTGATTCAGGAACATCCTCTTCCTCTTCAGTCCTCAGCAGTTCATTCAAAGGCCGTGCAATCTTCGCAAACCCCATCACAAACCTCCTGTAGTAGGAGCAGAATCCAAGGAATGACCGTAATTCCGTCACATTAGGTCACTGCCTCCAACTTCTCTGGGTCTGTTGATGTCCCTTCAGGCAGAGACAATGTGGCCAAGATAGTGAACCGATGGTTGGTAGAATTGGCACTTTTCTCTGGAGAGCTTTAGGCCTTCATCATGGAGCCTTTTCAGTACCTTTTCCATTTTCTCTTCATGTTCTTCCAGAGTTCTCCCGAACACAATGATGTCATCCAGATATACCAACACTTCAATAAGATTCATGTCCCCTATTGTCTTTTCCATCAATCTTTGGAAAGTGGCTGGAGCCCCTGACAATCCCTGTGGCATGCGGTTAAACTCGAAGAAACCCACTGGGGTGATGAAGGCTGTCTTTTCCCTGTCTTCTGGGTGCATGGGAATCTGGTAATAACCACTCTTTATGTCCATTACACTGAACCATTTGGCTCCCGACAGACTCTGTAAAGCATTCTCTATCCGAGGAGTGGTATACTGGTCAGGTATGGTTCGCTTGTTGAGGGTTCTGTAGTCGAGTCACAGCCTCAATGAGCCATTCTTCTTCCTTACCACCACTATTGGAGAGGCATAAGGGCTCCTGGACTCTCTGATGGTTCCTGTCCTCTTCAGTTCTTCCAGTTGCTCTCTGAGGTCTTCTAGGTCCGTCAGAGGAACTGTCCGGACTCGCTCCCTGAAGGGTTTATCTTCCTGCAACCGAATCCTGTGAGTGGCACTCCTCGCACACCCAATATCAAACTCAGTTTGGGAGAATATCTTTTGCCACCTGTCAAGTTGAGCTTTTGCCCTCTCTTCCCATTCTGGTGGAATATTTGTGCCATCAGGGTGGTAGCCCCCTTTGAGGTCTTCTGCCTTCTTTCTCTCTTCTAGGTCAGAGGGAGCAACTTGGGTGGCTTGGTGTACATGGCCCAGTAGCATTCTGGCTGACACATTTAACAGGGCTGGTGGTAGCATTCCTAATGCTGACAGACACCCTTCCATGATTTTTCTCCAACACCTTCAGTGGGATTACCTCTGGTATCACTTCCACTCCTTCTGAGTGTCCAGCAGGGTCAGGCTCAAGAACAAGGAATGGGCCTGGCTGGGACCAGGTAAGCTTTACAGAGGCCTTCAAGCAGGTCACTTCACCTGGTTGTAAAATCTTCGCTGTCTTGTCCAACCGCCAGATCTTACCCACTCCTTCTTCAGGGAACTTCTTCTCCATCACTAACTGTTGATAGACCCTTTGTAACATGGAATGGACTTTGGGTGATGGGGCCTCTGCCCCCTCCGTTAGAGGAATCAAAAGTCTCCTGACTAAATCAGTGTTTGTCCCTATAATAAGAGAGCTCTTGTGGGCCCCTGGTGGACGGGGGCAGACTACTGCCAGGCTGCTCCTGCTACTGAAGGGTCAAAAGTCAACTGGATTGGTAATACTAAGTATTCATCATAAGGGAAACTGAGTCCCAATGCCCCATATTTCCAATTTTTCCAGTTTCTGTAGGGGCAAATGAGAAAGGTGTCGGTCATAGAAGTCTCTATACAAAAGAGTCACTTGAGCTCCTGTATCCAGAAAGGCCTTGGTATAGATCCCTTCCACTTGAATGGAAGGGATCTATACCAAGAACAGAATTATGGGGTGCCTTGGCGCGGCTCTGTGGCTCACGCATGCGTTTGCAAATGCGTGCGGACAAAACCCCTGTTTTTAACGCACATTGTTAGACAGGTTAATTGGTTGTTCTGCTAGCTGGTCGGTAAGTAGGCTTGGTTATTCCCTGGGCATTCCCCAGGTTCTTGTTGTTATTTGTTTAGTGGGGAAGGCCCACTAAATTTTCAGTAAGTTTCCTGGGTGTAGTTTTTTCTTTTGGCTCTGTAACCTGCACCCTTACCCCTTTTTTATTAGGATTCTTTCTGGCTTCCACCCGTCCATGCAGGGAAGAGGTGAAATGTGGCTTTGGAAAAGGTCCCTTTTCCCTCATTGATCTCTTTGCTTTCTTTGTCCTTTTGGAGTTGTCTACAGTAGGCGGGCACCCGGTTGACTCCTTCACCGGGGCCCTCTGAAGTTTTCCGCCGGCTTGTGCACTTGCTGACTAGCTTTAGCTGGGCTGGGACAAACTTCCCTCTAATGTCCTACTCCTCCACAGTTGAAGCAAATTATGGGCCTCCTTGGCTTCCTTGCTTGATCAGTCTGCCGACAGGTGGACTTCTCTGTCTCCTCTTGTTTGGTTTGGTAAGGCAATACCTCTGCCTGACTGGTCAATGCGACCACCATTTCCATCAGCTGGGACACTTGCGTCTTCAGAAGCTCGACCTGAGAGCCGCTGTCCTCTGTGCTTACTACTCAAACTCGTGCTGGGAGCTCTGATGGTTGGTGCCTATTCTTTTGATCCAGTAAGACCTCTTCCTCTCTAATCATCCGAATCATGTCAGGATATTCCAACACGCTGCTCCCTTGTTTGGTTCGTAACAGAAGGGCAATGGGATCCATAGGCTGAGCTCCCCTTAAAACTTGTTGGGCTCTGGTCTCATCCACCTTTCCTGGGTCCATTCCCTTCTTCAACAGGATCTGAAGCAGGATCTTATCTAGTCACCCAACAAATTCAGACAACTTCTCTCCTGGTTTTTGATAATGGTGTTCTAATTGGTAGCGGAGTTCAATGGTGTTTTCAGTCCTCCCAAACACACTCTGTAGAACATCTAGATAATCCTGTGCGACTCAGTCCTTTCTGTTAAGTTTAAGAATACGTATGACCTCTAATGCTGGTCTCCTTAGACTCTCTATAACCCTTTACTTCTTGTGCTTCTCGGGTATTTCCCACTCTTTTAGAGCCTGTATGACGTGGTCCAGCCAAATCCATCCTCTGATGAGGGTACTGGTTGTCTCCCAGAGAAGGTTCTGAGCTTCCTGTATCCAGTCATCGGGTAATCTGGGAGATCCGTCTGTCCGTTGTTCTCTATCCCTTCTTGGTCTAAGTGGGCTAGAAGGGGTGTGACCCACTTGTTCTTTCGCAGGGTGTATTAGGAAAAGTTCTACTTGTCTGCTGTCTTTATGCACCCTGTACCGCTTTTGAAATTGTCATTACGAAACGTACGTTAGCTGCTTGGGAGGCAGTGGAACGCACGCCAGTGCTAGCTACCAGCGGCATACACTCACGGCTGTGCATAGCGTGCCCTGTTCGTTCCTTATTTTATACTTTATTCCTTTTTTATTTTATTACTAGCTCATTGTGCTGTTATATTTTTAATTCATATTTTTATTGCACCCCCCGGGACCGGGTGGATAGTGCAAAATAAAACAAGTTTTTTGATTTACCACACTATGGGAGCTTGTCCTTTTTTTCCCCCGGATGAACCAGGATATGTAAACTACCACACCCTACCTCTTGGATCCACACTCATGGCACACAGTAACTGGAGGAAGATCCAGCACCCCAGTGATTACTACATGCACCTTACCCCTGTAGGGGTTAGTGGATCTGGTGAGTGGGGACCTGGTGGGGGAGCACCGGAACATAGCGGAGACACCCTGTAATTTGTTGATGATCTTGATACTAAGGACTGTTGCTCCTTACAAGAATACTCATTGATATAAACTTTTGTGGACTTTTGCACCTGATTCACTAGTCACGTTTATGTGATATTCACATTTAAGTTTGATTTGATTTATTTCTGCCAAGTGGCAGTTGATTCACTTTACTTTTTACATGTATACATTGTAATATTTAGTTACGTATGCAGGCACTCTTTGCTATTGCACTGGTTTAAGTGATAACACATTTTTGATTGTTATACAATATATCCCTAGGCTGATGCACTTCACCCACCAAGGGGCTCTCTAGTGCTCCTAGTGGTGATCTATTTATTGTATTATTATTTTTTTTTATTTTTTTATGTTTCACCTGAGCAGATAATTAGATCACACGTTTAGTGGTTTCCTACACAGTTTATTTAGGAATCCTGTGGACAGCGCCACCACCCCCAACACACATCACAATATAGAACAGTAACTTCAATTGTGCAAAGTATCTGTGCACTCCTTCCTGGGAATATACTTCCAGCAGCAGTCACTTGATAACTAAATTAGGCATGAGGCCTATACACACGTAACTGTATTGAACTGAACTAGTGCTGTGACACACTTATTGTTTCAACCAGTATAATTGTCGATTAATCTCACAATATCAGTCCCCAAAGCAGTGTGTAACTTAGGCCTATTTGTAACTCAGTTCAGCTTAAAGCGGATGTCCCATTAAAAAAGTATATTAAAAGCCAGCAGCTACAGATGCTGACTTTTAATATTAGGATATTCGCTCGTCTCTCTGCTGTTCCCCCCTCCATCCACGGTGAGGGAACCAGGAAGTGAAGCGCTCCGGCTTCACTGCCCGGTTCCCTACGGCGCATGCGCGAGTCGCGCTGCGCCCACCGATTGGCTCCCGCTGTGTGCTGGGAGCCGAGAGTTCCCAGCACACAACGGGGGGGCGACAGGATGTCGCAAAAAAACCCGACTTTTGCCCGAGACTGTGGGCCGGAAGTGGGTGCAGATACCTGTCTTTAGACAGGTATCTGCACCCCCCTCTCCCCTGAAAGGTGTCAATTGTGACACCGGAGGGGGGGAGAGTTCCGATCAGCGGATCTTCACTTTAGGGTGGAGATCCGCTTTAATGAAGTTTTCTCCGAGGAACTACAAGTTCCACAACACTGTGGTATTAAGTCTAAGGGCCAGATTCTCAAAAAATGGCGTATTTTCGGTGTAGCGTATCCCATTTTCAAAGCACTTGCTCCATAATTTGCGTTGGCGTAGCGTAAAGGGGACGGCGTAAGGCTGCGTAATACAAATAAGGAAGGAAGGGGTCGTGCTGTATTTAAATTAAGCACGCCCCCGTGCTGAACGAACTGCGCATGCGCCGGCCTTAAACGTAGGCCACTGCGCATGCTCCATCGTACGGCGCAAATACAGCGATTACGACGGCAACGTAATTAACGTATAGGCCTATTCGCGACAAGAAAAACACGACGCTGTCCCGACGTCCATACTTAACATGGCTTACGCAGGAACTACGCAAGGTTACCCCTCCTTATAGCAGGGGTAAACTTACACGTACGCAAACTACGTAAACTACGTCGACGCGGCGCAAAAACGTTCGGGAATCGGCATATCGGCTCATTTGCATATTCGGCGCAGAAATCGACGTAAACGCCACCTAGCGGCCGGCGTATTATTGCATTTAGGATCCGACGGTGTAAGTGACTTACGCCAGTCAGATCCTAGCGTAATTCCGGCGTATCTTGTTTTGTGAATACAAAACAATGATACGCCGGCGGGATATTTGAATTACGCCAGTGTATCTGTAGATACACCCTGTAATTCTTTTGAGAATCTGGCCCTAAGAGTGTATCAAGCAATTGTGGGCGGCTGCCCTGCTCACCACACTGGGCCTGGAAGAACTGGAAACCTCCGCTCCGGCTGTCCCTGGATCCTGCTTTAAGTCAGCACAAGCACGCCGCTTAGCTTCACAGGATGGCTGGAACCCGCAGATGTCTCTGGATCCTTCTTGATCCCGTCCCTCTGTCTCTTCAGCTCAGGGATGTGACACGGGATCGCTGGATGTTCTTCCCCACAGTTTTGTAGGCCCCGCTCTCTGGACCACCTCCTCACAGCTCCCTGTAGGCAGGCCACACGTCCAGAAGAGATCCAAGATGGCCACCACAGGGCCTTTTATCTCCTTCCCAGAATGCACTTCGGCCCTAAGGGTTCATGGGTAGGTTATTTTTAATATCTCACCATGTTCTTGAAAAATAAAAATAAATGAAGTCCATTTCACGTTTTTTCCGCTAGATGGTGCCAAATACCAATTTATAAAATTGGTACAAATTTAAGAAGCAAACATGCCCCCGCTACATTTAGTTGAAGGAAAATTGTTGGCCAATCAGATGCAGTCACTGTTCAGGT
This sequence comes from Rana kukunoris, assembly GCA_029574335.1. Taxonomy (NCBI): domain Eukaryota; kingdom Metazoa; phylum Chordata; class Amphibia; order Anura; family Ranidae; genus Rana; species Rana kukunoris. The sequence continues at coordinate 420,443,885 of CM056051.1, read as the reverse complement.
ATTCTGACAGCCATAGGTGCCGGATGTTTGACTACAATAGGAGAGATTTGTTCATCCGGACTGTTTAGTGTAAATGGCAAGCTGAACGAGAGAGATTCATACGTGTTTGGCTAGATTACAGAAATGTAGTAAAAAAAAACAAAAAAAACATTATTATTTTTATTAATATTATATGTGATTTATAACAGTTTGTGTTCATCACTTTACATTATAAAGAAAGACAGCACAGTTACAATACTGCTCAAGACAAGAGCGTTAGAGCTTACGGTCTAACAAATACAAAGGACATTAAAAAAATTGTATTTTTTTTTCATGCAAAATTTTGCCTAATCAGGTCAATTATAATGAAAAATATCATTTGGAGGCAAAATCAGTCTGACCAATATCCCTCCACTCCTCCCTAGTCTCTGTAAATGAGGCAGGAGGGGGTTCAGGAAGGGGTCACCCCGATTACACACGGTGGCTCCTGGTCCTTCATGGCACTCTCTCCAATCACAGCGCCCCGTACACATATGTTAGGCGATGAATAATAGATGAGGATTTGGCGGAGGGTGGGGGGCAGCTTGTATGAGTAACATCATGAATATTTTACTAGGTTGGGGCCTCGTCAGCTCTGTGAGATGCAGAGAGTGCAGCTGGAGGGGAAGTCAAAGCGAAAGAGACGAATCAGATCTCAGAGATGACCAGATCTGCTAAAAGAAAGGGTCTTGGATTCTAATTTGTCTGTTTGTGGTCTATCATTTTTCTTTTTTAAATGCATATAACCAGCAGTCAACTAACTGTGGCATATAGGTCTCTATGTAGATGACCACTGAGGATTTAGTACCTTTAAAAACCACACTTTTTTTAAGTAGCTGTCAAAATAATGGTGGTTTGCCTGATTGGAATTTTTGTCAGATTCCTTTTTATCTTTCATTATGAAATAAATTCTTTGCTGCATTTCGTCCAACATTTGGCCATACATGAAAGAGTGCTTGGACATTTAGAAACAATTAGCCTGCTGAGAGACTTTCTTCTCCTATGACACATACCATATCTGGGACATGGATAGGTAGACCAATGGGGAACTGGAGAAAGAATTCAACCTGGCTGTGCATACATCGATCGCTCTACACTGCTTGGGGGTGTATTTTTGGTGGTTTATTCATTGGCTGAATCAGATAAATCTCATTTACATATGCATCACTTTTTTTGAAGCGCAATCCATGATGGATTGCTTTTCCCAGAGTGGCACAGGTGCAGCTGACAGGCATTTAGGACGAGATAGCACTGCTTCCTAATTGTCTGTTTTTTTTTTTTTTTCTTTGACAACCGAATTGGCTTTCTAAATGGAAATACCACCAAGCCTAATGCCGCATACACACGATCGATTTTCAGCCTTTAGAAAAATCTACGTTTTTTCCAAATTCATCATTAAAACGGCCTTGCCCACACATGATCGTTCAAAAAAATACTGCTCTAGCAAAGCGCGGTGACATACAACAAGTATGACGGCACTAAAAAGGGGAAGTTTCATTCGGATGACGCCACCCTTTGGGCTGCATTAGCTGATTTTGTGTTTAGTAAAAGACGATTCATGCTTTTCTCTCTGTTACCGCGTGATGAATTAGCTTACTCCATTACGAATGGTAGTTTTACCAGAACGAGCGCTCCCGTCTCCTAACTTGTTTTTCACGTCGTTAAAGCCCACACACGATAATTTTTTACAACCCGAAGAACAACATCGTTTAAAACATTGTTAAAAAATGCAGCATGTTTGAATTTTTTTTGTTGTTTTTCAGAACCCCAAAAATGATGCGAAGCCCACACACGATCGTTTTAAATGAAATTTTTTCAAAATGTTGTTTTTTAAATGCCGAAAAACTATCGTGTGTACACGGCATTAGGTTTGGCTCACAATTTCAATGTGTCGCTCTTCACTTGATATGTCGCACTCGGCAGCAGTGCTGTCTGATGAACTTGATAATGGTGATTATTTTTGCCGTGCTATGGAGTAAAGCTTTACAGCATGGGTGTACCCCTGTCCAACTGTCTTTGCAGCCTATGGAGGGGGTGATTGGGGGATAATAAAAACACATTAAATTAATTAACTGCCCAAAGTATTTCTGCCAGGGTGAGCTGATCAGACTCCTCCTCCACCAGGATTAGAAATCAGAGAGGCATTCAGAGAGGCCTTTGACTCCATATCCTCAGCACTGTGTATATCAGGCAGAGTGTCCCATGCACTCTGTGTCCCTTGCCCACATCCCAGATGGTTTGCAGCCTTCCCTCTTTACACCCGTTCAGCCTCCAGTGCCCCAGATAATTTCTTGGTTTAATACATGTCCCTTGGGGGGTAGTTACCCTGGTTCTTTAGGGACTTTGCGGTCTTGTTTGCTCCCTGATTCTCGGAACCGCACGGTGTGCGCAGTGCCATCTTGCAAGTCCAGGGCAGCCGCCTCATTTTTCCACCCGTCTCTTCATCCCTCTAGTACAAAGGGTCGTGGCAGTTCAGGGAGGGTGACCGAAGCATTTACCAGCGGGGAGACCCGAAATTCCTGCAGTATGAAGGCTTGGGGAAGATCTGTGCCCGGATCAACTGTAGGAGCTGCGAGAAATGCAACCTCTCACATGCCTGACTTGGCCACACCAAATTACATTAATTATTTAATTACAATGGCATCTGAAAGTGTTCAGAAGGTATTATATAAAAAGTGAATGTTGTCCATAAAGTAGCTGAATGGAAAGCAAAAAAAGGTCAAGTGTAAGAATTTGAGTGACATTAACACAAACCAAATTGTAATGGCTTGATGACTGGGTCAGAGCAACCCAAAACTGCAGCTCTTGTGGGATGTTATTATCTGCAGTGGTTAGGACCTAGAAAAAGGGATCCAAAGACAGAGAACCAGTGACAGGATCATGCATGGCTAAGGCTCATTGATGCACATGGACAGAGAAGGCTGGTGTAGTCTGTTTCAATAGAAGAACTAAAGTAGCTCACATTACTGAAAATGTTAATGCTGGTTCTGATAGAAAAGTGTCAGAGCACACAGTGCATCCCAGATTGTTGTGTATGGAGTTGCATTGCCACAGACCGGTCATGGTGCCCATACTAGGCCGTGCCCACAGCAAAAAGTGCCTACAATGGGCATGTGAGCATCAGAACTGGACCACCAAATAATGGAAGAAGGTGACCTGGTCTGATGAATCACATTTTCTTTCACATTATGGGGACTGAGTGCGTGTGGGTCGCTTACCTGGGCAAGAGATGACACCAGGATGCAGTATGGAAAGAAGGTAAGCTGGCGGAGACAGTGTGATGCTTTGGGCAATGTTCTGCTGAGAAGCCTTGGGTCCTGCCATGCATGTGGAGTCCATATCTTGACATATCTTAGGGCATTTTTGGTGGCAAAAAGGGGGCCTACTCAATGTTAGGTGGGAGTCATAATGCTAAGGTGGGTGGTCATCATGTTATGTCTGATCAGTAGGGATGAGCCGAACACCCCTGCGTTCGAACATTTAGAACCCCATTAAGTCTATGGGACTCGAACGTTCAAATTCAAAAACGATAATTTTGAAGACCAATATTCAAGTTATTATTGGAAAACGTCTTTGAGAACCCGGGTCTTGCCTCAGGGAACAGGTATCAATGGAAAAAAGTTTAAAAAAACTGTCGTTTTTTCAGGAGCAGGACTCCTGAAAAAAAAGACAGTTTTTAAAACTTTTTTCCATTGATACATGTTCCGTCGGGCAAGACCTGGGTTCTCAAAGACGTTTTCACAGAAACTATAGACACCCAGCAGGTACAATATTTAAAGGAATTTTTTTATTTTTTTATTTTTTATTTAAACATTATTAAAATCACTGCTCCAGGAGCAGTGATTTTAATGATGCTTAAATAAAAAATAAAAAAATGAAAAATTCCTTTAAATATTGTACCTGCTGGGTGTCTATACCTGTGATAACGTCTTTAAATAGCACAATCACCTGCCTGCCAGTAAATTAGGAATAGCTGATCTAGCTAAGCTATACAGTGTATAAATATATGTACAACTCCTAGGGATGTTTATATATTTTCTACACACTGTAAATTAAGCTAAACTGACTAGCCTGCCTGCCTGCTCTATCTAGCTATATAAAAAGACTATCTCTCTGTCTCTCTGACTGCTCTCATTAACAACCGCAACACACTACACGAGGCCGCCCAGCAGGCGGCCTTATATAATGTGGGGCGTGTGCTAAAGCCCTGAGCCATAATTGGCCAAAGCCCCCCTGGCTTTGGCCAATTATGGCTCTCAGTTTTTTGCACGCTGTGATTGGCCAAGCATGCAGGGTCATAGTGCATGTTTGGCCAATCATCAGCGCGTAATGCCGCAGTAAATTATGGGCCGTTGCACGTCACTCAAATTTGGCGCGAACGACCCGTTTTGTTCGAATTTTGTCGAATGTACGAACAGACAATGTTGGAGTCGAACATACGTTCGTATCGAACGTGGAGCTCATCCCTACTGATCAGTAAAAAATTCCAATCAGGAAATATGACACAGCAAGGGCATAACATGTCAAGCTCCTGATTGCCAAGAAAAGTATTACGAAGATAATAAGTGAATGTAAACTGGAAAACACACATGTTATTCCCCTTTAAGCCCATGAACTGAAAAACACTTATTTTCCGCTAACAATGCTATTAGAATTCATTTCCTGTCTTGCCTCTGTCAAGCAGCAGACAACTCACGACCAGGAGATACAAATCTGCCTTCCAGACATCCCTAATTGAATTTTCCAGCATCTGGTCAGGGGACTTGTCCCTGTTGAGGTCTTAATAAACTTTTCCTGGTTCTGTCAGAGATGTCTGCTGGGTGAAGCGGGCAATTATTGGCCTGCACTTCATGCTTCACCCACTAATATAATGCCAGCGTGAGCTTTGCGGCCTGAAATACATAACATTTCTGTCTGTATTGTTTACCAGTCTGCTTTATGTCTGCCAGACAAAGCCAGGGGCTCCTATATAATATGTCGTATACTGAGAGTGTGTGGCGTCACCTGGCAATAAAGTGTGCGCCAGAGAAAATGACTGAATTATTATTGGAGATCCTTCATATTCCTGAACCTTGAGCTATAAAATATGTTTTTACAGGAGATGTTGCCAGGAGGGGGCACGTATTTTTCTCTGCAGTCCTCGCCATCAACACATTTAAAACATAACTCCAGTGTCTTCTGATTGAGTACACATTTGTACTTACCTGAAATTCACATCTAAGGTGTGCTTTCCATTGTATTTGTTTGCTGTTCTTTATTTTTTATATCAAGGAATAGTTAGTATTGGCATTGTAGGAGTTAAACAGGGCAGCAATTGCTGATTTTTTTCCTGAAAGGGATGAGATAAGATATTACAAAGCATCCTACCACCAATCCATTTCAGAACATTCAGGTTTTAGGCCTGGTTCAAACTATGTGCCTCAACCGTTTTTACCACCTACACATATAATCATGCTCAGTTAAATTTAAGCTACTCACCTATGTCTCTTTGTGCTCCCTCTGTGTCCCTGGCCTGTACACAATTCATGTGCCTTGTGCTCCCCCCATGTCTCCTGCACACCTTTCATGTCCCTGTACTCCCTACATATTGTGAGGGCTTACCTTGAGTGGAGTCCATTTTGCAGACTTGTAAGCTCACCCTTGCAGGTACCCACAGCCCACGGTAATAAGGTAAGACACTACCTGGGCTGTGAGTCTGTGCACGGGGGCCAGATAGGGATTAGCCAAGGATAGTCAAGTATAGCCGGGCCCAGGATTCCAGAATTCAGAGTAGGGTCAGAAGCCGGGGTCAGTCTTGTAGGTGAGCAGACGGGGTACAAGCAGTGGGTCAAGGGCTGGAGAAGGCAGGGAAAGTCCGAAAATACAGGCCGGGGTCAAAGGGAGCTGGAGACAGCAGCATTCCAGGGTACGTAAGCCAAAAAGGTCAGAAGGCGGGGTCAGTCTTGTAGCTGAAGATAACCACAAACACAGGAACTGTTGGCACAGACAGGACGATCAGAGAACAATGAACTGACGCCTCCCTCATAGTGAGGCAGGGCTTTATACCCTGGTTGATTAGGAAACCTGCCTCAGCTGGACCAGGATAGACAAGTGCAGATAGTAGGGAGATCAGGCAATCAGCACATAGTTCAGAACCAGGCTCCGACGGACAGCAAGCAGACTATCAACTGAGAAGTGGCTCAGAGGAAAAGACCCAGAGCAGCAACGGGGAGGTCCTGGGTTCAACTCCACCCAGAGCCACCTGGGGCACGACCACACTTCGCTGTCCGTTTGGCACGGTAGTGACCGTGACACATGTCCTCTGTGCACTGCCCAAATCCCCCCTCAAACCCTTCATGTTCCTGTACTCCCTCCATATCCCTTGTGCTCCCCCATGTCCCCTGCACACCTTCCATGCCTCAGTATTTAACAACTGTGGGGTACAGCGCTGCTTCTAATTTTGACTGTCCTATCATCCTGGACCACAAACCTTCCTCACTGTGCTATATGTTTTCTGCTGCACTATTGAGGTGGTTATATCTTCTTAGTCCTCTCCATAAAATTATCAGAAATTTGTGCTTAAAGTAGAACTAGCAGGCAACACTTTTTTTAATTTTGGAGTAAGGGAGGGTTATAGCCGTGATCAGTTTATTGTTTACCATCCCTGTCCCATTGCAGAGATTTCCCTTCACTTCCTGCCCCATAGCCGAACAGGAAATGAGAGGAAATCTATGTCCCTAGGCCCTTAGAACTAGTGTTCCCACTTGAAAATTTCAGGGCAGATCTTAAACAGAAATGGGTGTGGCCTTGAAAGGAAGGGGTGGGTCATATTTAAATTAGGGGGTGAATGAGTTTAGTCAGACCTAAGGCAGCACAAAACCTAAATACACTACTGGTTCCCCCTATGTCCCCTGCACCCCCTTCATGTCCCATATGCTCCTTCTGTGTCCCTCATGTTCACTCCAAGTCCCCTGCACACCCCTCATGTCCTTGTGCTCTCCCCATGTCCTCAGCACACCCTTCATATTCCTTGTGCACCCTCCATATCCCCTGTTCTCCTTCTGGCCCCATGTACTCTTCCTGACCTCTGGTTCACCATTTCTGAGGATTTGGAACCCCCACTGTTAAGTAGCCCATTACAAATTATCCAAGGTCTTGACTGAGTATTTTTTATGCCACTTTGTTCAGTAAAGATTTTTCATTGTTCTCCTAAATGGCTGCTGAGGTTTACAAATACCAATATCTGCTCCATGTGGTTCGTTCATCATTTGCTGCTGTGCGAATTGAAGACATTTTTAATATCTTCTACAGACAGAGCCCCTCAGTACTTTGTCATCCAGAAAACCCTCTTTCATGTACAATGTACAATATTTGCTTATTCAAGCAATGACCCTTTAGGAGCTTACTAACCATACTATAGGCATTTTGAAATCAGTGTTATGTTGCAAATGTCTCTAAATTGCAAATGAAAGCAAAAAAAAAAAAATGAGTTTATGTTGTTTTTTTTGTTTTGTTTTTTGCAAATGAAAATGCTCAGAACAAGAACTTGCTGTGTCACTTACTGAAGACATTTGAGAGGGGTGATTGATGATAGAAAATGACTCAGAGGTAATCTCTGGGAACTCCAAAAAGTTCAAGAGCATGCTTTGTGTCAGTAAATAGGAGGGCATTCTATAGAGGATTAATAACTGAAAAAAAGGCACAAAACTGGTGATCTTGTTCAGAGAACACACACAAGTGCTATAAACAAACAACATAAATAGTACTTAAAGCGGAGCTCCAGCCGCGAAACATTTTTTTTTTAAAGTCAGCAGCTACTAACAGTGTAGCTGCTGACTTTAAATAAGGACACTTACCTGTCCTAGGCGCCCGCGCTGACGCCCCCCCCCCCCCCCCCCGATGCCGGTCCCACGATCGCTCCGGGTCCCGCGCCGCCATTCACACTATGGGAAACAGGCAGTGAAGCCGTACGGCTTCACTGCCCGTTTCCTACTGCGCCTGCGTGAGTCTCACGCTGGCTTGTGAATGGGCGCGCTGCTCTCTGAGAACACACACAGTTCCCAGAAAGCAGCACGCCCCATTCACAAGGAGAAGGACAAGAAGAAATCAAACCGCGGAGTGGAAGAGGCAGATTACGGACTTCCGCATAGCAACAGCTATTTCGGGTGAGTATTTATTTTATTTTTTTCAGGTTTTTTTATTTTTATTTTTTTAAACAACATGGCAAAATGTTGTTTTCCTGGGTGGAGCTCCGCTTTAAATGTAAAAGGGGGATAAAGAGAACAATCCCCAAATTTATAGTCCATGTATTAAAAACTATAAAAGAGTCTTATAGCAATCTATATCTCTTAAAGCCATATAGCATAAGGAATACTAGTTCTAACATTAAAAAGCAAAACATTTCTTTAGTACAATAGATGCTCATAATAGGATTAAAAAAGATTTGCTTCATAATAATTCATAAAATACTATATGTAAAGATAAATTAAATACATAAAACATATACAGTATCTCACAAATTATCTCACATTTTCACTTAGGGGTGTACTCACTTTTGTTGCCAGCGGTTTTGACATTAATGGCTATGTGTTATTTTGAGGGGACAGCAAATTTACACTGTTATACAAGCTGTACACTCAACTACTTTACATTGTAGCAAAGTGTTTTTTTCAGTGTTGTCACATGAAAAGATATAATAAAATATTTACAAAAATGTAAGGGGTGTACTCACTTTTGTGAGATACTGTATATGAGAATAGCTATTAACCACTTAAGACCCGGACACTTACGCTGCTAAATGACCCAAGGTGTTTTTACAATTCGGCGCTGCGTCGCTTTAACAGACAATTGCGCGGTCGTGCGACGTGGCTCCCAAACAAAATTTGCGTCCTTTTCTTCCCACAAATAGAGCTTTCTTTTGGTGGTATTTGATCGCCTCTGCGATTTTTATTTTTTGCGCTATAAACTAAAATAGAGCGACAATTTTGAAAAAAATCACTATTTTTTTACTATTTGTTATAAAAAAAATCAAATAAACTAAATTTTAGTAAAACATTTAGGCCAAAATTTATTTAGCCACATGTCTTTAGTAAAAAAAAAAATCGTAATAAAAAAAATAGCTACCTAGCGGGAACAGCGACACTAATACAGCGATCAGAAAAATGATCGCTTAGTGACGCTGGCAATAGGGAGTGAAAGGGTTAACTAGGGCGGTGATCAGGGGGTTAAAACTTTATTAGGGGGGGTGGGGGGGCTATCCTGAACCTAACACTAACTGTTTTTTACAGTGCCTGTCACACTGACACTAGATCACTGCATTCAGTAACACTGTGACAGGGGGGTGGGGGGGGGCGATCACAAGGGGTTAATATGCCTATGTGAGTGTGTGTCAGTGTTGTGTTGGTGCACACTTACTTGGCATGTCTTCTCTCATCAGCAGCGCTGGGAAACAGCGCTGCGATGAGAGAAATGATCATTTCCTCCTTCCTGTGTAAACACAGGAGGAGGAAGTGACAGGCTGGGAGCGCGCTCCCATTGGCTGGGAGCGATCGCGGGGGGGGGCGGAAAACACGGACATCCGCCCGCTCGTCGGCGATCGCTCCCAGAGCCAGGGGGACCGCCGCACGCCGCGGAGGGGGTCCCGATGGGACCCCCGAACCGCACTAAGGCGAGGACGTAAATTTACGCCCTTGTGCCTGTACGAGCCATGTTGTGGACGTACATAGGCGTGCGGGCAGGGGCGTTGCTAGGTGCCCAAAAGACCAGGGGCTTCAGCCCGAAGCCAAGCAGGGCCCGCACCGGGGGGGGGGGGGGGCACGCACGGTGGGTGGAGTGGCGCGGCACGGCACAGGGTGACCTACCTGACACACATACCCTGACCTATGTGAGTGTGTGTGTCAGACACACACACACTGACATGACCTGCATACACTAACATGACCAGAGTCCACTGACCTGGGGTGCGTATAGGTGGGTAGTATGTCCATGAGAGCGGTGGGTAGTATGTACATGAGAGGGGTGCGTAAAGGTGGGTAGTATGTACATGAGAGGGGTGGGTATAGGTGGGTAGTATGTACATGAGAGGGGTGGGTATTATGTACATGAGAGGGTTGGTATAGGTGGGTAGTATGTACATGAGAGGGGTGGGTATAGGTGGGTAGTATGTACATGAGAGGGGTGGGTATAGGTGAGTAGTATGTATATGAGAGGGGTGGGTATAGGTGAGTAGTATGTATATGAGAGGGGTGGGTATAGGTGGGTAGTATGTACATGAGAGAGGTGGGTAGTATGTACATGAGAGGGGTGGGTAGTATGTACATGAGAGGGGTGGGTAGTATGTACATGAGAGGGGTGGGTATAGGTGGGTAGTATGTACATGAGAGGGGTGGGTATAGGTGGGTAGTATGTACATGAGAGGGGTGCGTATAGGTGGGTAGTATGTACATGAGAGGGGTGGGTATAGGTGGGTAGTATGTACATGAGAGGGGTGCGTATAGGTGGGTAGTATGTACATGAGAGCGGTGGGTATAGGTGGGTAGTATGTACATGTGAGGGGTGCGTATAGGTGGGTAGTATGTACATGAGAGCGGTGGGTAGTATGTACATGAGAGGGGTGCGTAAAGGTGGGTAGTATGTACATGAGAGGGGTGGGTATAGGTGGGTAGTATGTACATGAGAGGGGTGGGTATTATGTACATGAGAGGGTTGGTATAGGTGGGTAGTATGTACATGAGAGGGGTGGGTATAGGTGGGTAGTATGTACATGAGAGGGGTGGGTATAGGTGAGTAGTATGCATATGAGAGGGGTGGGTATAGGTGAGTAGTATGTATATGAGAGGGGTGGGTATAGGTGGGTAGTATGTACATGAGAGGGGTGGGTATAGGTGGGTAGTATGTACATGAGAGGGGTGGGTAGTATGTACATGAGAGGGGTGGGTAGTATGTACATGAGAGGGGTGGGTATAGGTGGGTAGTATGTACATGAGAGGGGTGGGTATTATGTACATGAGAGGGTTGGTATAGGTGGGTAGTATGTACATGAGAGGGGTGGGTATAGGTGGGTAGTATGTACATGAGAGGGGTGGGTATAGGTGAGTAGTATGTATATGAGAGGGGTGGGTATAGGTGAGTAGTATGTATATGAGAGGGGTGGGTATAGGTGGGTAGTATGTACATGAGAGGGGTGGGTATAGGTGGGTAGTATGTACATGAGAGGGGTGGGTAGTATGTACATGAGAGGGGTGGGTAGTATGTACATGAGAGGGGTGGGTATAGGTGGGTAGTATGTACATGAGAGGGGTGGGTATAGGTGGGTAGTATGTACATGAGAGGGGTGCGTATAGGTGGGTAGTATGTACATGAGAGGGGTGGGTATAGGTGGGTAGTATGTACATGAGAGGGGTGCGTATAGGTGGGTAGTATGTACATGAGAGGGGTGCGTATAGGTGGGTAGTATGTACATGAGAGCGGTGGGTATAGGTGGGTAGTATGTACATGTGAGGGGTGCGTATAGGTGGGTAGTATGTACATGACAGCGGTGGGTATAGGTGGGTAGTGGGTATAGGTGGGTAGTATGTACATGAGAGCGGTGGGTATAGGTGGGTAGTATGTACATGTGAGGGGTGCGTATAGGTGGGTAGTATGTACATGACAGCGGTGGGTATAGGTGGGTAGTGGGTATAGGTGGGTAGTATGTACATGAGAGGGTTGGTATAGGTGGGTAGTATTTACATGAGAGGGGTTGGTATAGGTGGGTAGTATGTACATGAGAGGAGTGGGTATAGGTGGGTAGTATGTACATGAGAGGGGTGGGTATAGGTGGGTAGTATGTACATGAGAGGGGTGGGTAGTATCAAATACACCACTGACGCATTAGTGACCAGTGGCAGTTATTTAACCCCTTTGTGCTGCATTAGTGGCACTGGTATCAGAGTTTGTGAACCCTTTCATGCTGAACTATACAGGGGTTAATTAACTCTGATACCAGTACCACTAATGCAGCACAAGGGGGTTAATTAACTGCCACTGGTCACCAATGTATAGTAATGCAATATGCTCCATGCTGCATATTTTAAATACCAATGTAAACTACCCCCCCCCCCCCCCCCCCCCCAAAGAGTTAAACACCTCAGGCAGGTTGACACAGCTAAGCCACTGTGACAGTGATTTAGGTTAAGTTTTTAGCTTCTCAAACTTACTTTCACTTTTGCAGGGGCTTCACTGGCTCCTCACAGGTCTTCACAGCTGCACTCTCCTCGGCTCAGTTTCTTCCCGCCTCCCGATCTGTGAATGACATCACGCCGGGCGGGACTAGGAAGCTCCTGTCGGGCGGAGAACACTCTGCCTGACAGGGAAGTGAATGGTCCGTGATTCACTCACAGCACACTCGCACCACTGCAGACAGTGTACTGGCGGCCGGAGGGTGGCAAGGCTGTCTTCAGAAGTGCAGAACAAGCGGCATCCTTAGCCTCCCCTACTCCCCCCCGCTCAGTCGGCTCCTGGCGGGCTCAGCAGCTGTCGGCCTGGCCGCTCCGCCTCCACCTCCCCTACAGCGCAGCACAGTTTAATAAAGATGGTGTTTCTTTACCGGCCCGCTCACGCTGCCAGCTTGGGGGACACTGACTGGGAGAGGCTCGGCGGCACTCGGGGCTAATAGTTAAGTACTTCATTGCCGAGACTCGGGGCTTTTCATCCACCCATTCGGGGCTTCAGCCTCCCCAGCCCACCCCTAACAACGCCTCTGCGTGCGGGGGTCCTTAACTGGTTAAACTACATGTAGTACGTTATCATAACAGCTGGATGACCAAGTGAAATTACTAAATTAATGTAATAAATCATTAGTATGGGACTATATTTTATGCAGTGGTAATATCACAAAAATAAAATATGCAACCTTTAAATTAAAGTCAAGCCACTAGAAAAGACTATTTATGCTGTTTGTTTATAGCAAATAAAGCATTATCAATGCACATTTGGAAGCTAATAAAAGATATAACCACTAAAAACTAGTGATGAACGGAATACGCCATATTCAATTTTGCGATATTTCGCGAATATATAGAAGAATATTCGCGAATATTCGTTAATATCGAATATTCGTGATATTTTATAAAAAAAAAAATTGAGAAATTTCGCTAATGCGAATGCGAAATTGATTGCGAAATTCTCGTCAACACGCGAAAACGGAGATCATTTCCTGGATTACTAAACTAATAGGCACTAAACACTAACTCTACTTACACAAACTTATATGACTAAACCAGGAGTCTCCAAACTACGGCCCTCCAGGTGTTCAGGAACTACAATTCCCATCATGCCTAGTCATGTCTACGAATGTCAGAGTTTTACAATGCCTCATGGGAAGTGTAGTTCCACAGCAGCTGGAGGGCCGTAGTTTGGAGATCCCTGGACTAAACTAAAGCTAATTTTTTTATTTATTTATTTTTTTATACACAGAAGGGCAGAGAACGTATTCTCGAATATTCGTTAATATCGAATATTCGTGATATTTTATCCAAAAAAAAAAATTAGCGAAATTTCGCTAGTGCGAATGCGAAATTGATTGCGAAATTCTCGTCAACGCGCGAAAACGGAGATCATTTCCTGGATTACTAAACTAATATGCACTAAACACTAACTCTACTTACACAAACTTATATGACTAAACTAAAGCTAATTTTTTTTTTTTATACACAAAACACAGAAGGGCAGAGAACGCATTCGCGAATATTCGCATTGCGAATATTCGGCAACATAAAAGGATCGCCTCAGCTACTCGGCCCAGGGTCTCTAATCATACCAGCAATGCTTTTAGACGTCGATGGAGATCACTAGGATGTGATCTGTTTTAAAAATAAATTTGAAAAAATACGAATATTCGCGATAGCGAATATTCACCGCGATATTCGATTTATTCGCGAATACTCGAATATGTAATATTCGTAACGAATATTCGCAATGCGAATATTCGTGAGCAACACTACTAAAAACATGCTTTACAGCAATACCGTACTATTTTATATTCTATACTCACTGGGTAGAAAGTTGACCAACTGCCCCCTGAGAAAATGAAGCCACCCCAATAAACATATAGAGATGTCATAGTATGCAGGAACCAGAAATTAGTAAAAGTTAATGGTTAAAGATATGTGTATATATAAATCAATCAAGTGTGTGAGGAAAGAAATGGACCATGCTGGGAAGTATGGTAAGTCACAGAATGGTAGCAATTTCAATTTCTTCATTAAGGCCCCCTGGTGAGAGAGTGTTAAGGGTATAAATCCAGAAAGTTTTTTTGGCACACAGCTTTTTATAACGTTCAGCCTCAGGAAGAACTCTGGACATCGGTTCAATGACCCAGGCTTGTAGTCCAACTGTGTTTTTTTAAATAAAATTCTAAAAATTGCCAGGGAATACTCTGTTTATCCTTTCCCTCCTCTATGAACCATCTATGCTCACCAAATCTTTGTCTAAATGGTCGAATAGTGTGACCGGCATTAGAGGTGTTAAAATGTTGATTTCGGTCTCAAAGATAAATGTACTATGAGCGGGGAGGTTTCCAGATATTGGGCCAGATTCACAAAGACTTAAGACGGGCATATCAGTAGATACACCGTCATAAGTCCTAATATGAGCCCGCGCAAATTTAAGCGTATGCTCATAATGAGATACGCATAAATGTTGCTAAGATACGAGCGGCGTAAGGCACTTACACCGTCATAGCTTAGTTGCATATTTACGCTGGCCGCTAGATGGCGTTCCCATCGTAAAATATACAAATGAGCAAATACGCCGATTCCCGAACGTGCGCCCGGCCGGCGTATATGTTTACGCCGTTTACGTAAGACTTAAGCCTGGCGTAACGTTATTCCTGCTATAGTGAGGCGCAGCCAATGTTAAGTATGGACGTCGGCACCTCGTCATATTGAACGTCGTTTACGTCATTGGCGTAAGTCCATTCACAATGGAGTTACGTTTCACGACGCTTTCATTGACAATTTGCGATGTGATTTGGAGCATGCGCACTAGGATTCAGGCACGGCCGGCGCATGCGCATTTCGTTCGGCGCGGGGACGTGCTTGATTTATATACTACACGCCTCCTACCTGCCGAATTTGAATTCCGCCGGGTCATTTACGCTAAGCCGTCTCAACTTTACAGGCAAGTGCTTTGTGAATAAAGCACTTGCCTGAAAAAGTTGCGGCGGCGTAGCGTAAATGACATACGTTACACCCGCACAAAGATAAGACGGGCTACCTGAATCTAGCCCATTGTGTTTACAGACTACGAGAAAAGTCAGTGTATAGCAAATCCAATGTGTTCATCCATGGCATCAATATAACAGGTGATAATACAGGTTCAGGAGTATTGTTGTTTTGATCCAGAGTAAATCCATCTTTTTCTTGCTTAATATGGTAATATCTTTTTAACCACTTCCCGCCCGGTCAATAGCAGTTTGACATCCGGAAAGTGCTTCTGAAATCCTGACTGGACGTCTATTGACGTCCTGCAGGATTTAATGCCGGCGCTCGCCCATGGGGGCGAGCAGCACGGCGATCGGTGATGCGGGGTGTCAGTCTGACACCCTGCATATCCGATCTCGGTAAAGAGCCTCCGGCGGAGGCTCTTTACCTCATGATCAGCCATGTCTAATCACTGCTGATCACGATGTAAACAGGAAGAGCCATTGATGGCTCTTCCTCACTCGCGTCTGACAGACACGAGTACAGGAGAGCCAATCGGCGGTTCCCCTGACTGTTTATCAGTGCAGCCCCCCTCGGATGCCCACACTGGACCACCAGGGAAGCCCACACTGGACCACCAGGGAAGGGCAAAAAAAAAAAAAAGGGGCAATAAAAAATAAAATAAAAAAAAGGCAGTAAAAAAAAGATGCCAATCAGTGCCTACAAATGGGCACTGACTGGCAACATGGATCCATCAGTGCCACCCCACAGTGTCCATCAGTGCCACCCCTCAGTGCCCATCCATGCCCAGTGCCCACCTATCAGTACCCATCAGTACCACCCATAAGTGCCGCCCATGAGTGCCCATCTGTGCCGCCCATGAGTGCCCATCTGTGCCGCCTATGAGTGCCCTTCAGTGCCGCCCATGAGTGCCCATCAGTGCCACCCATGATTGTCCATCAGTGCCGCCTATGAGTGCCCATCAGTGCCGCATACCCTCGCCGCCTATCGGTGCCCATCAGTGCCACCTCATCGTGTCCATCAGTGCCACCTTATCGGTGCCCATCAGTGCCGCCATATCAGTGCCCGTAATTGAAAGAGAAAACTTACTTATTTACAAAAAAGATAACAGAAAAAAATAAAAAATGTAATTTTTTACAAAATTTTCAGTCTTTTTTTAGTTGTTGCACAAAAAAAAAATCGCAGAGGTGATCAAATACCACCAAAAGAAAGCTCTATTTGTGGGGAAAAAAGGACACCAATTTTGTTTGGGTACAGTGAAGCATGACTGCGCAATTTTCATTCAAAGTGCGACAGCGCTGAAAGCTGAAAATTGGCTTGGGCGGGAAGGTACGTAAGTGCCTGGTATGGAAGTGGTTAAAGCAAGACTACGGATTTATCTGTTCAGATCTTTAAATAATAAAAACCGATTCAGTTTATTGGTTGGGGCAAAATGTAATCCTCAACTAAGAAATTTAGCTTCTGCTGTAGAGAGAATGTGTGAAGAGAGATTAAAGATTTTTACAATTTGCTGTGTTTGTTGAGGTTGGCGTTTAAATCTGTTTCTTCCCCCTTTGCATCCTCTTCTGTGAGCTTTCTTTTTAGGAAGTGAATTGGAGGGGGACTGTGCACTAAAAAAGACACATGCGATTAGAAATGAAGATACATATAAGGAGAAAAGAAGGAAAAAAAATACAAGAATATCTAAAGTACCCGAAATTGCCAAAAATACATGAAGAACGGTTAACAGCCTTGGAACCATTAATTACGCAGGAAGAAATTATAAGAGCATTGAAAGAAACACACCCTGGGAAAAGCCCTGGACGGGATGGGTTCACCATCAAATATTACAAAAAAATTCAGAGCCAACTGATCCCGAGTCTATGCGACTACCTTAATAAAATAGGGGAAGACGAGGAAATAAGACGTGAATCTTTAATGGCCCATATCACTATAATACCAAAACCAGGAAAAGACAAGACATTATGTTCTAATTTTAGGCCTATATCACTACTACTGTAAATGCTGACACAAAGATATATGCAAAAATTCTTGCCACCCGGTTAAAGAATCTAAGAGCCCTCTCACACTGGTGCGTTTTTGCGGTAAAAATATCGCTATTAAAACGCTCATAAAATGCTCCCCATGCCCCTCTCCATTGAAATTAATTAAAAAACGCAGTAAAAACTCGGTAAAACGCGGTAAAAACGCAAATTGCCGCGATTTCAATCGCAAAAAAAAAGATTTTGCCGCGATTTATACATTGTTTTTAACGCGTTTTAATTCATTTCAATGAAGGGGGCATGGGGGGCGTTTTAATAGCGCTATTTTTACCGCGGCAAAAACGCACCAGTGTGAAAAGTGCCCTAATGCCAGAATGGGTAGACCCAGACCAGACATGGTTTATACCTGATAGAGATAATAGTTTAAAAATCATATTATTACTGCATAAGAATAAGAGAGGAAAACCCCCAGTCTAAGGCCGCGTACACACGAGGAGATTTATCCGATGAAGACGATCCGATAGACCGATTTCATCGGATATGTCTCCTGGAGATTTTGGTCTGATGTGTGTACACACGATCAAACCAAAATCCCCGCGGACGGACAGCGCAGTGACGTGGCGAATACTTCCACGCATGCGTCGAATACATTCGGCGCATGCGGGGGATTTATGTCCGCTGGTTAGGCGTACTAACCAGCGGACATGTCGGACAGACGGGTTTCCAGCAGACAAGTTTTAAAGCATGCTTTAAAACTTTTGTCTGCTGGAAACCTGTCTGCTAGCCTGTACACACGATCGAATCTGTCTACTTGAACTGGTCTGCGGACCAGTTTTCAGCAGATATGTTTGATCGTGTGTACGCAGCCTTAGTCTCAATGGATGCTGAGAAAGCATTTGACAGGGTAGACTGGGGATTTATGATGGATACACCCCACTATCTGGGGCTGAGAACTAAAATTAGACACTGGATACAAAATCTGTACAGTAGACCTATGGCAATGGTCAAGGTCAATGATAAGATGTCACAGTCCTTTGAAATGCACAATGGGACAAGGCAGGGGTGCCCACACTCGCCACTTCTATACATACTAACGCTGGAACCTTTTCTGGCAATGCTGCGAAATAACCAAAATATAGAGGGGGCGAGAGTAGGTAAAGAAGAACATAAGGTAGCGGCATACGCCGACGATATCTTAATGTACATGTGCAAAAACAGTGTAGCGCTGGACAGCATATACCACATAAGTATCTAAAGTAACAGGTGTAAACAGTGTTAATCTATAAATGGTATCAAAATGTGAATACACAAAATATACATAGGTTGTTATAACACTGTGCCAATCAATATGGCACTTAGCATAAAGTACTTATAAATATCAACAGATAAATAAACAGTGTAAAAATAAAGTGACCAATTCAGCACATGAGGTGCAAAACAAATAGAGTCCACAGAAAAAAGCTGGGAGTTATTAGCCCCTTCCAATGCAGGTGATGAAAAGATGCAAACAATGAAAGTCCAATTAGGAGATCCACAGGTGAGAAAGGAGGGAGATTTCAGACATCAGTGGCCCAACACCAGTAGAAATAAAGGCTTACCAGAAAGCCTGTGACTATTCCTTTCAGGAGTAGTCTAAACAGGCATAGCAGAAAATTCTGATCCTTTGGGGTGTCAGGAACGAATCCGCATCTCTCCACAGATTAGATGGTAGAATCCACAGCTCCTCATGGGGTTAACCACTGCTTCCAAATGGAACTTGCATAGATGTATGTGAGCGTGTGTTTATCAAACACCATGTGGGGAAAAAGAAAGGGACAATCCCATAGTGTAGGCGTAAAAAACGAGAGGGTTTATTTAAAAACTAAAAAAAATTTGAAACAGCTTAAAATACTCTCATTCATAGAGAGTGATACAAAAGTCCTTGCAAGGATAAAAAGCTCCGTATGAATATCAGACCGCCTAAGGCCGTTAGCATATGCGCAATGCGAGTGTGTCTGCCCGACGATCGTTTCGTCGTAATGACATCATCAGGGGCCAAATGATGATGTCCCTGATGATGTCATTACGACGAAACGATCGTCGGGCCGACACACTCGCATTGCGCATATGCTAACGGCCTTAGGCGGTCTGATATTCATACGGAGCTTTCATGGTTAGGGAGGATACATTTGTTTAAGATGGCTAGCCACCCAAAAATAACATATACATTTCAGATGTTACCTATAGATATACCACAGAGTTTTTTTAAGATTATTATAGCAATGTTGATAATATATATATATATATGGCAAAATAAAAAGCAGAGATTGAACTATGCAATTATAACAAGCGAAAAAAAACACGGCCATGATCATTGCACGAATGGTAGAATGGGGAAATAAAGAAAAGTAAAAAAAAAAATGGGTCCGAATTGAAAATATTATAATAAAATAGTACACGCATGAATTAACGAAAAATGTTTTCAAAATATGGGATTTAATTTACAGACAGAATAAATTAATTTATAACTCACCTTTAATCTCACTTACGAAACAAATTTTTTTATCCCTGGGAAAGGGTCTCGGTTTGGAAAAAAAATGGGGGCAGCACAAATAAAGGACATCACGGAACAGGGAAAGATAAAAACACTTTAGGATATAAATGAAAAAAACAGGTGGGATATCAATGAATGGGAATATCTACAATTAAAACATCTGATAAACTCATTGGGCCAGATTCACGTACATCTGCGCATTATTGGACCGGCGTAGCGCACTGCCTTTACGTTAGACTGGCGCAATGTAGCGGCGCAATCACCCTATTCTCGTCGGTTTTGCGCAGAAATTTGCACCTGCGCAATGTTATTTCAGAGGCGCAAGGTGGAGTAATACAAATTGGGAAGGACGTGGGCGTGTTACATTGAAATGAGCCGTGACCCCATGCAAATGAAGGGCCGGCCGGCTTGCGCATGCGCGCTTCAAACAGACCATGGTCAGCACCTCTGTGCGCATGCTCACAACTCGGGAACTGCACAATCAGTGAAATTAGAAGTGGACTAGGGCAACGTAATGAACTACGCAGACAGCATAAATAGACAGACACAAACACACTTCCTTTGCAAAAGTACATCCCTTTGTATCCCTCCCTATACAGCAAGGTGCTTTTGTTCTGTTGTTTATTAGCGTTTGTTTGTGACGTGTCTTTGAAATATTTGGTGACTGTTTTGCGCAGAGTGATTTTTGTCTTTTCTGTGTTTTCTTTGTTGTGTTTTTTTTTTAAATTATTTTTTTGCTGGACATTTTTTTTTTTTGTGTTGTGAATGTTTTTGGAATGTGGGGGTGATATTCCTGCCGGAAAAGGGGTGTCACCCTCAGTTTTGGTGGAGAAGGGTTCCCCAGGACCAGGGAGAAGTGATCCCCAGGTCCGTGTGAATGGTGTATGAATGTACAGTAAAATAATTGTAGCCATGGCGTGGCGTTGCTGCTCACAAGTCCTGCATGGTGGGCTTGTGCCAATCCAATGTGATGAGGATGTGATATTGTCTGTGCTAGGGACCACAGTGGTGTGCATGCATGCATTCTCATTGTGCCACGATTAATGTGTGTGTTTAACGTGCAAAGATGCCTAATGTGAGCTGTCTCCTGCCTGCTCTTCCCTCAGAAGACAGGGTAGCCTTGGTTAGGGGGGTTCCATATAGGAGTCATGAGCTGGGGTCCCAGTGCATATGCAGAGTCACCCTGAAGGGATAAGACAGGAGGATGTTAGTAGTGCATGTGCCCCTTGTGATTTCAGCATCATGGGGGGGACAGTCATGCCTGCCACCCATGTCACTCACCAACCAGCCAGCTGTCCCCATACATGTTCTGTTCGAAATCTGTGGGGATGGGGCTAGGATTGTATATGTAGCTGTCATGGGTGTCATGGGTGGTGTCATGTGTTGGGCTGGTGATGTCCTCCTGCATGGTTGTGGTTAATTCCAGGATGGCATGAGGGATGAATCTGAAGATGCGAGACACCTCAGAATCACTCATGCCAAAGATGTCTATGCGTGTGTGATATATCAAGTGAAGAGTGAGGGGCTTGTATCAGATTAGATTATTATATCCATCAAGGTTTTAAAGGGCTATTGAAAGATAGTGAGACCGTGTTTGTAATTTGTATGTATGTTATGTATTGATGTATATATGTATGTATATTTTTTGTAAAAATGTTTTTTAAAGCAAAGAAATTTTTTTGGTAAAAAAATAAATAAATTCTCTCCCGTGCCCTCCTCCGTGCCCTCCTCCATGCCCTCCTCCGTGCCCTCCTCCTTCTTTGCTCATCTAAAGTCAGTAGTATAGCTATGAGCATGGATGCCACTGGCATGTTGGCATACAGTTTGTTGGGCAGCAAGTGTGACTGCTCTGCTCCTCACTAACGGTGTTGCTTTCTCTGACATGTAGACGAATTGTCTAATTTTAGACAGGCCGTGCAGCTGTTGCGCACAGCGTGTAGCCTGCGCTGCACCAACGTTCTTTTGTGGATCCCCGTAACTCCCTCATTAGCATATTTGAATAGCAAATCAATGGTGTGTCTAGTGCAGTTTTGCGCGGACGGATACGCCTGTCTATCGAAATTACGCTGGACAAAAAAAAGTAGATTTCTTGCGTATCTCGTTTTGGGGATGCGGAGTATCGAAACGCATGCGCAAATTTAGACTTACGCCGCGCATCTCCTGTTACGCCGGCGTAATCGCTCTGTAAATCTGGCCCATTACCTTCAACTATCAGAGACAGAAAGAAATGAACAGCACTAGAAAAACTATGTACCATACAAACCCAACTAAGACATGTGATATCAAGAGTATATCAAATTTTGACAAAATTAGAGGTGGAAGGAAAACCTTATTTTATAGAGAAATGGGAAAAATAAATAAATAGGAAATTAGACGACCAACAAGTTGAAAGAATAATAGCATCCATACATAACACCGCAACTGATATGAACAAAATTGAAATGAACTATAAATGTATTTTGAGATGGCATCACCTAAAGTGATCCATAAATTTAGTAAAGACAAAACCCCACTCTGTTGGAGAGAATGTGGACAGATTGGAACAACTACACATATATGGTGGGACTTTCCAAAGATAAAGGACTACTGGCAGAAAATCCAGGAATATATGGGAGCGATAACTGGAGAAAAGATATCTAGTAGCATACAAGCCTTTTTGTTCCATGAATCAAAAGAATCAAATAAAAGCTATAGGGAAATATTAATCCCACCATTGACAAATGCCGCAAAAGGATTGATACCAAAAAATTGGTTAAGTACAAGCAAGCCACACATAAAAGAATGGTTCGAAAGAGTGGAAAATTACAATCAAATTGAATATCTATGCAGCTGTAATGCAGGGCAATTCAAGAAATATATTAAGAGATGGGGACAGTGGAAAGACTTTAAATCTTCAGAGAAATACTTGGAAAAAATGACAGAGGACAACAGAGGATGAAATAAGATAAAAACAAACCATTAGGGAAAGGGGGAGGGAGGGAGGTGGCTACGGCTTATAATTAATATTGATAGGCAAAAATAACAAATAATAAAATAATAAAGTAATAGATAAATAAATAAACTGGTATATGGAAAACCACAAATGATGTGAAACCAATGTAGAGACGATATTAATGAATAAAAACATGAGCAAGTCTCTTGCTATGGTTGAGTCTGAAGTGTTTAGGAAAAAAAAATCACTGTGTGATTTCCATTTCCGAAATTATACATGATTGTAATTATAATCGTCAACATTTTTTTACATTTACCTAATTTTTGTTTTTATGAGTAGATCCTCATCCCGTTTAGTGTTTTCCTTAATTGTACAAAGCCAAGATAAGTGGGTGGTTATATTATAATCCACAATCTCTTGTGATAGGATCAGCATGCGTAAAGCCCTGTACACATGTGCTGAATAGTGTTGCTATTCGTAACGAATATTGCATATTCGAGTATTCGCGAATAAATCGAATATCGCGGTGAATATTCGATATTGCGAATATTCGTATTTTTTCAATTTTATTTTTAAAACAGATCACATCCTAGTGATCTCCATCGACGTCTAAAAGCGTTGCTGGTATGATTAGAGACCCTGGGCCGAGTAGCTGAGGCGATCCTTTTATGTTGCCGAATATTCGCAATGCGAATATTCGTATTACGAATATTCGCGAATACTTTCTCTGCCATTCTGTGTTTTGTGTATAAAAAAAAAATAATTAGCTTTAGTTTAGTCATATAAGTTTGTGTAAGTAGAGTTAGTGTTTAGTGCATATTAGTTTAGTAATCCTGGAAATGATCTCCGTTTTCGCGTGTTGACGAGAATTTCGCAATCAATTTCGCATTCGCATTAGCGAAATTTCTCAATTATTTTTTTTGATAAAATATTTGATAAAATATATTATAAATTTCGCATTCGATATTAATGAATATTTCGCGAATATTCTTCTATATATTTGTGAAATATTGCAAAATCGAATATGGCGTATTCCGCTCATCACTAGTGCTGAATGTCAGGAGACATCAGCCGGTTAAAAAAAAAAGACAGCCGAAATTCGGCCCATGTGTATGCCACCCTGTCCAATGGAAGCCAGCCGCTTGGTACATTTTCTGTCGGACAAGCATGCTGGAAAACCAGCAGTCCACCAACTTTCGATCAGCGCTTTCAGCCAATGGAAGAGAGCGCTGATCAGAGTGTCCCCCTTTTAGAGCTAAACAGCTCAGCAGCAGTGTAAATTTGAATGGTAAGTACAGCGGCTCCCACGAGAGCTTTGAGATTTTTTTACTCAAACCACTGGGTTGAAGGAAGGAAAAAATGTTAGTATGTACAAGGATTAAAGAGCAACTGCAGTCTGCTCACATAATTTGTAATAATATCTTTGCTATTCTGAAGCTTCCCTCCAACCACTTCATATTATTTTATATATACTGTGATTCTGTACTTGCCAAATATGCTGCAGAAGTCTCCCTCCACTGAGCCTGGCTGCAACCATTTTAACTGTGGGCAGCTGAAGCTGCTGCCTGTTCACTTCCTGGATTTACACAGACACACACCTCCAGCTCGGCAGCTCTCATTTGCCCTCTTATGACACATCCCCCCTCACTTCCTGGCAAACTCTCACGAGAGAGAGAGAGAGAGAGAGAGCTGTGCATGGTGTCATAAACCTAGACTTTTTACCAGACAAGAAACTGAAAGTGGGCTGTATAAGGTATTTACTAGCAGAAAAATATGTTTTACTATCCAAAGTTAGAACAACAAGGGCAGAAGATTTAATGGAAAGTTGAGAATATTACTGAAGTTCTGCTTTAAAGCGGAGGACCAGCGGAATAAAAAGAAAAAATCAGCAGCTACAAACACTGTAGCTGCTGACTTTTAATAAGCACACTTACCTGTCCAGGATCCCCGCGATGCCGGCGGCCCGAGGCCTTTTCGCCCTTTGGATGGGGTCCCGGCAGAGCCATTCAAAGTAAGGGAAACATGCAGTGGAGCCTTGTGGCTTTGTAACGGTCACCACCGCTTACAACCTTCCATCCAACCACGACAAGCTTATCTGACACACTCCGACAATATTGCATACACGATCCATATCCTTTCCCAGAATAAGACGAGACAGAGCTCCGTTCTTGCTTCCAAAGATATGACAATTTATTGGTATTTTCTCAGCTTCTTATACAGTCTCAAACATAATGCAGTTAATCACAGGACAATGCAATCTCCACCCCCTTCACACCATGGGGGGGCTTCAATCACACTCTAAAAAGCATTCAGGTAAGCTAACCATGTAGACCGGTTGGCACCGCATCTTCAATAGGGTTCAATTAACCTTGAATAATAACACAGACATCTAGTTGAATAAGTTATCTATACAGCTTTATCACACAATGGCAGAGGCTTGTGAGAGTGGGTGCAATCCACACCTTCAGATATTTCAATAGCCTATTATACAAAGGTATGACTCACTGGCTGGCTGACCTGAATTAACACCTTTCAAAAGCATGTGTGCCCAGATTGCATAGCTAACAGCTTTTGATATTTGAAGACATCCTGCAAACATGAATTATTATTAACGTCCCTTATTAATGTCTTCTGTAACATATGAATTATGATTCTTTGTCACCCTATGGCCCTAGTGGACATAAGGTGACCCTAGACATAGGAATATCTCAGTCTGTCACGGTGCATTCCGTTACAGGCTTCACTGCACATTTCCTACTGTGCATGCGCGAGTCGGGCGACGCTTTGTGAATGGGTGGCTATCTTCTGGGGGACACACAGGTGCCAGAAGACAGTGCGCTCCATTTCCCAGGAGGCAACATGAGGAGGAGAAGACAGAAGATCACCGCGGAATAGGAAGTGGCAGATCAGGACGATCTGCCTAGCCACAGCCGTTTCTGGTAAGTATTAAAAAAAATTTTTTTTAGGGTTGTTTATATCTGTGTGGTCTATAGTTAATTAGAATGCCAATTCATTTGGACGTACAAAAAATTCAGAGATTCCTACCCATTCTTTTTGGCCTATAACATCTAAAAAGTGACATTCTTCTTTCCTGCTCTTTCGGAGGGGGCCTGCGCGTCACTGGACGCTCCGATTACTCTGAAGGAGGTTCAGGGGGCGGTTGCATCCTTGCAGGCGGGAAGACCCCTGGAGATGATGGCCTGCCGGCCGAATTCTTTAAGACACACGGTGCCTCTTTGGGAGCACAATACCGGGGGGCCCTGCTGACCTCCCTCCGGAGACATTTGTTGCCCCCCTCCATGCAGCGTGCAGTTGTTGTGGTGATTCCCAAACCGGGGAAGGACCCTACACTCTGCTCGTCGTGTAGACCGATTTCATTGTTAAACGTTAATGCGAAAATATTCACTAAGGTGTTGGCGAATCGGCTCGGTGCAGTGATACTCTCTTTGATTAACGGGGATCAGACTGGATTATGCCGGGCAACGGGACGGATATTAATCTATGGAGGCTGTTCATGGTTATTGACCGAGTGGCCGGAGGAGGGGGGGGAAGAGGTAATTGCCTCCCTTGACGCAGAGAAGGCCTTTGACTCGGTGGAGTGGGAATATTTATGGGAGGTCCTACGGAGGTTTGGCCTGGGTCCGCGGTTCATCTCCTGGCTCAGGATGCAACGGGGTACAAGACAGGGGTGCCCCCTCTCCCCGGTCCTCTTCGCCCTTGCCATCGAACCATTGGCGATTATGCTCCGTTCCGCTCCTGAGGTCGCTGGTGTTCAGATCTGCTCCGTTGTCGAGAAGGTGTCTATGTATGCGTACGATACTTTCCTTTACCTTAATGACCCACGCAACTCCCTTTCCGCTGCCCTTTTTCGATTATTGATAAGTTTGGCAGGTTCTCGGGCATTTGGATCAACTGGGATAAATCGTTTCTTTTTCCTCTGACTCGGTCGCCCCCTCCCGATGACCTGCCGGCCCCGCTTCAGTGGGTCGACAGCTTTAAATATCTGGGCATCATGGTTCGCAGAAACCTATCTGAATATGTCGAGGCCAATGTGAACCCTGTTTTCCAGAAGTTCCTCCATAGGAGTTTGGCCTGGAAGACCCTGCCTTTCACGCCTGTTGGCAGGGTTAACCTGGTTAAAATGTCCTTCCTCCTCAAGTTTTTGTACGTTTTTAGGCACACGCCGGTGATTATCCCCAAGTCTTTTTTTGACAGGCTAGATCGGGCGGTGGGTACGTTTATTTGGCAGGCCTCGGTCCCGAGGGTAGGTAGGCCCATACTTCAGCTCCCCCTGTCGGAGGGCGGTTTAGCCCTTTCCGAACTTGAGGAAGTACTACTGGGCGGCTGTGCTGGTATCTGTCAGATGGTGGTTTGGGCAGGATCATACTAACCCGTCGGTCACCCTTGAAGCAGCTATATTGGGGTTCTATGCTGGTTTGGATAATTTGGTCTACCGAGGAGTTAGGGCTAGTACCCAGATTACTGCGCCGATGAGGGCCACGGTGGTGATTTGGGGACAGGTCTCGAGGCTTCTGGTTAAGCCCGGATCTTTCTCCCCCCACGTCCCTCTGTGGGGCAACCCACCCCTCCCGCATCTTGGGACTGTGCCGGATCCGCAGCTGTGGGCGCGATATAATATTAAAACCCTGAGAGACGTAATGCCCGAGGGTCGATTGCTCTCCTTTGGCATGTTAAAATCCAAGTTTGGACTTCCCCCCTGGATGTTCTTCAGGTTTCTTCAGCTTCGACATGCGATCCGAGCCCAGTTTCCGGATCCTATCAGGGTGGAGCCCCACTCGGTGGAGAGGCTCCTTACTTCACGTATGGGGAGCGGAGTGCTGTCCTCAATTTACTTTAGATTAACCTGTGCTGGGGGAGCCGGGGCCTCACAGTCCTTCTCGGCCAGGCAGCGGGACTTGCCTGCCCTCACTTCGGAGGACTGGTCGGAGGGGTTACAGCAGTGTATTCCCTTAATGATATCGGCGAAGGAGCGTTTCATTCAGTTAAAATGTATCCATAGGGTCTATTATACGCCTCAGAGGCTGGCGGTTATTTACCGCACCTCTGAGGATAAATGTCCTAGATGTAACCGAGACGTGGGGAATTTTATCCATATGGTCTGGCTCTGCCTGAGGATTCGGGAGTTTTGGCGGCTGGTAGTGGCTGAGATTGAATCGGTTGGTGGCGTGGCTGTTGGGCTGAATCCCCTGATCCTGTTGCTGGGTATCACAGATAACCTCCCTACCTCCACACACGAGAAGCTTTTTATTTTCTACTCGTTTTCTTATGCTCGTAAAGCAATACTACTCCAATGGAAGGCAGCTGACCCGCCAGGTTTGTCTACCTAGCGGAAGTTGGTGAATGATGTCCTCCCTATGTATAAGCTAACATACATGGGACGTAACTGCCCCACAAAGTTTAATAAGATCTGGGGGGCCTGGGTGGAGGCTGGGAGACTGACGATCTAATGTGATTGGGTCTAGTTGTATGCCCCTTTTTCCTCCAGGGTGGTCCTTGGCTTTCCCCTGCCCCCCCCCCCCCTCCGGGTCTGTGGCACTGGTTAGTGGGGCTCTCGTGCCTGGGTCCTGGTGCTGCTGTTATGATTGGGACTCACTGTTGATGCACGCTGTAATAGGTGATTTGGTCACTCCTTTTGGCTCGTTGGATGGGGTGTCGCCCCTCCCTCCCCCCCCCTCTTTTTTTTCCTTTCTTTTTGTTCCCCTTCTTTTTTTTTCTTCCCATATCTGGATAAGCTGTTATGCTGTTTTTTCTTTCTTTTCTTCCTTGCACTGTCTGTAAACAACAGTTTGAAGCCCTGTTTGTATTATTTACTTGGTATAAGCATGTACCCATTTGATTCGCTTCAATAAACATTCCTTCTTTTAAAGAAAAAAAAAAGTCACATTCTTTTGTGATTCTGAGTCCTCTTGGTGGGATTTTGGTTTCTTGGTATTTTTGTAGAAAGAACTTGTCCCACCACTGTTGGTTGGTGGACTGTATTGTTTTCTCTGGGGTTTTTTAATTTGTCAAATATGTGATGTCTTTTGCCCCTTAGGGTGGCACTGTCAGAAAACCTAGACAGGGGTATGGTAGTATATTGGTCTACTAGTGTACCATATTTATGTGCTTTTATACCAGTAACGATGCAAGGAGCATGCTGATGGTTGACAGGTGATTTCTCTGAATTACAGATCACCATACTAATTAATTGATGCCGCTTGGGGCTTATTGCCTCCATTGGGGTCCTTGTGTACGTGAACCTGGCCTTGACTGCATGTCTGCTGTCCACCCGTCATGGGGCTCATCTGCATACCACCACATCCAGTAGGAACTAATGTGTTTCATAGCTAGTGTATGTTTTCACCTGATTTTTTTAAATACCCAAACAATAATCCCTGAGGAAGGACTCTACGAAGTCCGAGCTAGCCCACAATTGTCTATGGGTAGCCCTTTGGATGCCATGCCTCCGTGATAAGGGTATTCATATGTAACACCAATGTCTTGTTAACATTGTCTGTACATGATTATTTTCTATTTTATCTATCAATTTTAATGATATTGATGTCAAAATATATATATATTATTTTACTCCTATATCATGACTCTGCCTTACAATCCATGAGGGGTTTGTTGTGCACCACATGCACTTAGATTTGTACTATGTCAGTAATGAGTTCCATGGCAACTAATGCATTGAAAGAAAATGAACACAATAAATTATACTCACAGGTATATAGCAGGAAAACTAGTATGCGGCACTAAAAGCTTCAAACAACTGGAAAAAAAAAAGGCGCAAACTAGTGATCTTGTTCAGAGAACACCTGAAAGTGCTATAAACAAACAGCATAAATAGTATTTTTTAGTGGCTTGACTTTAATTTAAACATTGCATATTTTCTTTTTGTGATATTACCACTGTGTAAAGTATATTCACGTACTAATGATTTCATTACAGGAGTTGTAAAGGAAAAATGTTTTTTTTTGCTAAAATGACTGTTTACAGGGTATAGAGACATAGGGCCAGATTCAGGTAGATGGGCGCATCTTTATGGTGGAGTAACGTTTCTCATTTACGTTACTCCGCCGAAACTTTAGGCGCAAGTACTGTTATTAACATAGCACTTGCTCCTAAAGTTGCGGCGGCGTAGCGGAAATGAGCCGGCGTTATTCAAATTGGGTAGTAGGGTAGGGGGCGTGTATTATGTTAACTATGCGCGATCCCGTGGCGAACGTACTGCGCATGTGTCGACTGTCAGTGCGCATGCTCCAAATTCTGTCAGGGAACGCCAATGACGTCAATCCCCATTCACGGACGTTTTACGCAAACGACGTGAAAATTTTTAAATTCGACGCGATGACGACGGCCATACTTAACATAGGATACTCCACTAGGGGGCTTGTTTTTCTTTACGCCGCGTATCGCTTACGGAAACGTCGGAAAGTCACTGCGTCGGGCCCAAATACGATCGTGAATTTCCGATTCCCGCTGATTAACATATTCTCGGCGTTAATCAGCGGGAACGCCCCGAGCGCCATTTTTAAAATTGCAGTTCCGATACGACGGCGAAATACAATTACGCCGCTCGTATAGGAACTCCAACCCGGCGTTTCTTGTTTTCTGCTTACAGAAAACAGAAACGCCGGCTCAAAGTGAGAGTTAGGCTGGAGTATCACTGATACTCCAGCCTAACTCTACTTGAATCTGGCCCATAATAGTTAACTGATTCCTTTTAAAAATGATTAAAAATAGATAAAAATCAATCATGAATTGTACCTGTAGTTTGTAGTCTCGTTTTTGCATGTTGTTTCCTGCTTCTCTGCTGTACAGAGCCACAGAGCAGTGATGGTTTGGAAAACTAAATTGATGCTGAGGGGTTTTAGACACACAGTAATCACACCTCCTTGATTAGTGACCACAGAGAAAAAGCTCCCAGTACTGTGGTCATCAGGAAACCTGAAAGTGTGGAGATCAGAGAAGAATTACAACTTGAGAGCAAAAACGAACAATGAGGACATGAAAACAGCACTGCATTAACCACTTGCTTACTAGGCACATATACCTCCTGCCCACGTGAAATTTCAGCTTCCGGCACTGCGTCGTTTTAACTGACAATTGCGCGGTCGTGCGACGTGGCTCCAAAACAAAATTGACGTCCTTTTTTCCCCACAAGTAGAGCTTTCTTTTGGTGGTATTTGATCACCTCTGCGGTTTTTATTTTTTTGCGCTATAAACAAAAAAGAGCAACAATTTTGAAAAAAATACAATATGTTTTACTTGTTGCTATAATAAATAGCAAAAAAAATAAAAAATTCTCAGTTTAGGCCGATACGTATTCTACATATTTTTGGTAAAAAAAAAATCGCAATAAGCGACTGGTTTGCGCAAAATAGGGGACAGAATTATTATTTTATTATTATTTTTTTTATTGGTAATGGCGGCGATCTGCGATTTTTATTGGGAAGGCGACATTATGGCGGACACTTCGGACACATTTTTGGCGTCATTTACATTTATACTGCGATCAGTGCTATAAATATTAGGGGTGGCGAATTTAATCGCTGCATCGGTGTATCGCGATTCGGGTGTCCTCGATGCTGTACCGATGCATGCGATCGTATTAATCGATGCCTAGCCCCGCCCCCTCCCGGGAGAGCGCTCCGTGCAGCAGTTCCCTAATTTCCTACTGTATCCTGCGCTGCGCTCATGTCACTTCCTGGTCCGCCTCTCTCCTCTTTCTCTGAGCTCTTACGTCTCACGTTCCTCCTGGCGTCAGTCCCGCCCACTGACTGTAGCTATCAAGCTCAGAAGAGAGACGGGAGGGGCTGACGCCAGGAGAGATGTGAGACGTGAGAGGAGATAGGAGAGAGAGAACGTCCACATTAAACAGATCAGGGGGCAGAGCCGAGTGTTGTTAACCGTCAACCTGCTGGTTTTGTTGTATCCCGGGACAAGCCAAGAAGAAAGCTGCATTTCAGCTTCCTCCTCTCTCAGCTTTATGGCCAAGTTTGGGCAGCATGACTTAAAAAGAAGAAAGAGAATATTGCTCTGTGTATTGGTAGAAGCGAGAGCAAGTTATCAAGGTAATGAAAACGTTTAAAATAACATGTGGTAAGAAACACAGACCAAGGAAAAGTTTAACTCGGAGAGAAACTATTTTTTTTAATGTGACTACAGACAAAATTGAAGAATGAAAGTAATGATATTAACTATTTCATACATTTACTGTTGTGTAACACTTTCTGCTCCCCATTCTGTCTCCCAGCTCCACCATTAATAGAGTAACAATAGCCAAAGCAGACCATGCAATAGGGTTGGAGCTCAAACGAACAGGCGTCCCAGTAGTCTGGCTAGTCAGTGGTTTAAGCAGGTAGAAAACACATTCTAATGTGGACAAATTTTATATATATATATTAGGGGTGCCGAATTGGCAGGCCATTCTGGGCAGTCACATGAGCGCGGCATAGACAAACACTGAGATCATCTCCTGTGCTATGTCTGCAGTCTCTGACCATCTCCTGTGCTATGTCTGCAGTCTCTGACCATCTCCTGTGCTATGTCTGCAGTCTCTGACCATCTCCTGTGCTATGTCTGCAGTCTCTGACCATCTCCTGTGCTATGTCTGCAGTCTCTGACCATCTCCTGTGCTATGTCTGCAGTCTCTGATCATCTCCTGTACTATGTCTGCAGTCTCTGACCATCTCCTGTGCTATGTCTGCAGTCTCTGATCATCTCCTGTACTATGTCTGCAGTCTCTGACCATCTCTTGTGCTATGTCTGCAGTCTCTGACCATCTCCTGTGCTATGTCTGCAGTCTCTGACCATCTCATGTGCTATGTCTGCAGTCTCTGACCATCTCCTGTGCTATGTCTGCAGTCTCTGACCATCTCCTGTGCTATGTCTGCAGTCTCTGATCATCTCCTGTACTATGTCTGCAGTCTCTGATCATCTCCTGTACTATGTCTGCAGTCTCTGATCATCTCCTGTAGCATGCCTGCAGTCTCTGACAATCTCCTGTAGCATGCCTGCAGTCTCTGATCATCTCCTGTAGCATGCCTGCAGTCTCTGATCATCTCCTGTAGCATGCCTGCAGTCTCTGATCATCTCCTGTAGCATGCCTGCAGTCTCTGATCATCTCCTGTAGCATGCTTGCAGTCTCTGATCATCTCCTGTAGCATGCCTGCAGTCTCTGATCATCTCCTGTAGCATGCCTGCAGTCTCTGACCATCTCCTGTAGCATGCCTGCAGTCTCTGATCATCTCCTGTATCTCCTGCATGCCTGCAGTCTCTGATCATCTCCTGTAGCATGCCTGCAGTCTCTGATCATCTCCTGTAGCATGCCTGCATCTCTGCCTGCAGTCTCTGATCATCTCCTGTAGCATGCCTGCAGTCTCTGATCATCTCCTGTAGCATGCCTGCAGTCTCTGATCATCTCCTGTAGCATGCCTGCAGTCTCTGATCATCTCCTGTAGCATGCCTGCAGTCTCTGATCATCTCCTGTAGCATGCCTGCAGTCTCTGATCATCTCCTGTAGCATCTCAGTCTGTAGCATGTAGCCTGCAGCAGTCTCTGATCATCTCCTGTAGCATGCCTGAAGTCTCTGATCATCTCCTGTAGCATGCCTGCAGTCTCTGATCATCTCCTGTAGCATGCCTGCAGTCTCTGATCATCTCCTGTAGCATGCCTGCAGTCTCTGATCATCTCCTGTAGCATGCCTGCAGTCTCTGATCATCTCCTGTAGCATGCCTGCAGTCTCTGATCATCTCCTGTAGCATGCCTGCAGTCTCTGATCATCTCCTGTAGCATGCCTGCAGTCTCTGATCATCTCCTGTAGCATGCCTGCAGTCTCTGATCATCTCCTGTAGCATGCCTGCAGTCTCTGACCATCTCCTGTAGCATGCCTGCAGTCTCTGATCATCTCCTGTAGCATGCCTGCAGTCTCTGATCATCTCCTGTAGCATGCCTGCAGTCTCTGATCATCTCCTGTAGCATGCCTGCAGTCTCTGACCATCTCCTGTACTATGTCTGCAGTCTCTGATCATCTCCTGTACCATGTCTGCAGTCTCTGATCATCTCCTTTAGTATTTTCGGGGGAGAGCCATGCGCACTTGCGCTGCAATCGTGATGCATCGTGATGCATCGCGGAATCGAATCGAATCGAATCGTGGAGTTGATAATTGTAATCGCATCGAATCGTGAGACCGGTGAAGATGCGCAGCCCTAATAAATATGCACTAATTACTGTATAAATGTGACTGGCATTGAAGGGGTTAACGCTAGGGGGTGAGGAAGGGGTTAAATATGTTCCCTGTTTAGTGTTCTAACTGTAGGTGGAGGAGGGTGACTGGGGGAGGTGACCGATCTGTGTCCCTATGTACAAGGGACACAGATCGGTCTCCTCTCCAGAGACAGGACGCTGTCTCTGTGTGAGCCGGCAATGATAGATGATCTCAAATGTTTACATTTGAGATCATCTCTCATTGGCCGCACAGATCGCATAGCAAACGGCCACTCTGATTGGCCGTCCGCCGTGATCTGTGATTGGCTGTGTCCAAGGGACAAGGCCAACACAGAGTTTCCCCTCGTGGGGAACGCCAAAATGGGCGGACGTCAATTGACGTCCTGTTGGCAATTCAGGTCCGCGCTGTAGCCGTCATTCGGCTATAGTGCGGGCCTCTGGTGGTTAAGGTAAAGGAAGCTATTAAGATAAAAAATAAATTTCCTTTACAAACCCTTTCATTCAGTAACTTCAGCTGGTCATGTAGCTCTCATATTGTGTTTACTTATTTTGTTACTTATTTTCTTATTTATTTTCTTATATTTTTTTTTGTATTATTTTTCATATTTTGAATTTAATGGTAACCTACCACATGTATTTTAATACCTATTCTAATGTGTATATTTTATTTATTTCATTGTTATATAGTATATATGTATAGTATATAGTATTTTATGAATTGTTTTGAAACAATACTTTTGAGCATCTATTGTACAGAAGGAATGTTTTGTTAGTTAGTACTAATTTACCTTATGTTGAATGGCTTTAGGGGATGCTCCCTTGTGCATTCCCATTAAGTATGTGCATGCCCCATTGTGTTCTAAATATAGTTGTATCAGCATCCTAGTCTAGCAGGTTGAAAAAGGAGCGTGACTGTCACTACATTTGCAGTGCACATGCTCTGAAACGCGTTTCACGGTCCAGTGACGTCTTTACGCCCAACCCTGCACTCCGCGAGCACTCTAATGTCGCGTACACACAATCACTTTTTGTGATGAAAAAAAACGACGTTTTAAAGAACATCATTTAAAATGATCGTGTGTAGGCAAAACGTCGTTTTATGTCTTAAAAAAAACGACCAAAAAAAAAATTCGAACATGCTTGAATTTTTTGTGTCGTTTTTCAAAATGTAATTTTTTGTGTCATAAAAAGTGATGGTGTGTGGGCAAAACGACGTTTAAAAATACGTTTTTAAACCCGCGCATTCTCAGAAGCAAGTTATGAGACGGAGCTTCAATGAAACAGAGTGCCGTCGAACGTGGTGTACGTCACCACGCTTTGCTAGAGCATTTTGGAAATGATGATGTCATTAGACAAAACCGGTCGAGCAGCACAGCATCCAGACGCAAAACACTCGTGAGATATCACATATGCTTGATTTTAATCTTTTTAATGTGAGTACCTGACCTTTTATGTAAAATAAATTTTTATCAACAATACTACACTATGTGGGCATTCTCTCTCTTCTGAGCTATATGTCAGACTGAAGGGGTCCAAACAAGTGCATACTTGCCAGAGAGCAACACAGGGCTAATACTGTGAAGGCTTCCTACCCTTAATTGGGTACCTGGATCTCGTGAGTGAGGGACCCAATAGAGCATGAAAAGAGGGATCACAGAGTGAACACTGTCATCTGCAATATACTATATGAAGCACAAAGCACCTTTTTTTGCATGGACTGTAAAAATAGTAGCAGTTGATTTTCACGGCACAGAGCACTTTAACTGTTCATTTATTTATTATTTATTTATCATATTTATTATTAATTAATTATTATTTGAACCACTACTATGGTCACTTTGTTTACAAGTTTTTTGGTTCAATACATGGTTTGATTCACACACCAATACCAAGTCCTATGTGGACCTCACTATAAGGATATATTGGATAAGCACTTTGAGCCAGATTCAGCAACACTTGCGCTGGAGTAATTCGATATGCGCCGCGTAACTGTGAAGATGCGCCGTCGTTTCTATGTGGCCGTACCCACCAAACTAGATGCGCCCAATAACGGGCTATTTCCGACCGGCGGAACGTTCCGACGCCAGAGTATCGTCAGCGCTTAATTTCGCTTGGCGCATCAGTCGTGCCTATTGATTTCCCCTGCAAATATGCAAATGAGGGAGATTTCCCAATTCACGAACGGATTGGCACCATACGCCGGCTACATGCGCCGCGCGTATCTCGTCCGTCCGGCGCAAAGTTATTTCTACAAAAGGCTGCTTTATCTTTACTCCAGACGGTCACAGGTCAGCAGGAGAGCAGCTACAGCAGCGTTACCGACGCAACTAGCAAGCTGAGCACCCACACTTGCAAGGACAACACCTCTGTGTGCCAACATGCCAGGGGCAATCGTGGTCCTAGAACTACTGATGGGTCCCCCGGAACGAAGGAGGCGGGCACGTGAGAGGATATACCGCACACGCATGAGCCTCTTTGGCATGGGGGATGAGGAGGTGTATCGCCTCTTCAGATTCAGCCCAGATGCAATACTTGAACTAACCACAACCCTGCAGGATGACATCACCAGCAAGACACACCGCTCACAAGCAGTGCAGCCACTGGTGAAGGTACTGGCAACACTTCATTTCCTAGCAAGTGGATCATTCCAGCGTACAAGTGGAGTGGTGGCTGGGATGTCACAGTCCTCCGTGAGCAGATGTGTGCACCAGGTTGTCCCCGCAATCCTCAGACGCATGTCCAACCACTTCATCAGACCAACCACTGAGGACCTGCGGCTGAAGGCAATGACAGATTTCTACAACATTGCCAGATTCCCACGCACTGTGGGGGCCATTGATTGCACACATGTGGC
The DNA here is from genome assembly GCA_029574335.1 of Rana kukunoris. NCBI lineage: Eukaryota > Metazoa > Chordata > Amphibia > Anura > Ranidae > Rana > Rana kukunoris. The sequence goes on along the minus strand of CM056051.1, from coordinate 420,407,148 downwards.
ACTCCAGCCCCCCAGTGCCACAGAGCACATATACCGCAATCAGAAGCATTGGCATTCCATCAACGTACAGGTGATAGCCGATGCCCAACGCCTCATATGGCACGTCCGTGCCAAACACCCCGGGTCCAGCCATGACAGCTTCATATACAATCAGAGTCCCATCCCAGCAGAATTCGAACAGAACATGTATGGGGACAGCTGGCTGGTTGGTGAGTGACATGGGTGGCAGGCATGACTATCCCCTCCCGTGATGCACAACAGAAGTCGCACATGCATGACTAACATCCTCCTGTCTTTTCCCTTCCAGGTGACTCTGCATATGCACTGGGACCCCATCTAATGACTCCTTTCCGGAACCCCCAAACCAGAGGAGAGAGAAAATACAATGAAGCACACATCAAAACCCGTGCAGTGGTGGAGCAAACATTTGGGCTCCTGAAGTCCCGTTTCCGATGCCTGGATAAGTCCGGGGGGACCCTATTGTATTCCCCTACCTTTGTGTGTCAGATCATCGGTGCATGTTGCATTCTGCACAACTTTGCTATGAGAAAAGGCCTGCAGATTGACATATGTGATGACCTGACCCCCGACCCACACAGTCCCCACCTGCCAGAGGAGACCCAGTCTGCTGATGGAAGAGCAGTCAGGAGGGTCCTCGCCGTAGGCATCTTTGGACAATAAACCAAAACATTAATCACACAGACAATGCACGCGTGTACACCACTGATGTCCCTAGGTCACACACACCACATGCACATCGCATTGGATTAGCCCAAGTCCAGCATGTAGGACTTGGGAGCAGCAACGCCAGCGTCAAGGCCCCAATGATGTCACTGTCCATTCATACACCTTTCACACGTCATTCATACAGCCGTGGGGTTAACTTCACCACCACGGCCGAGGGTGACACCCCTTACTGGCAGGAGTGCCACCCCCTCACATTCACACACCATTCACACTGCAAAGTGTGCAGTATCAAAAATAAAAATCTCATAACCTGAGTATAAATCAGAAATAAAAAATCAAAATCTCATAACCTGAGTATAAATCATAAATCAAAAATAAAAATCTCATAACCTGAGTATAAATCATAAATCAAAAATCATCGGGGATGCCGGGGGCTCCTTCTTGCCGAACCTCTCTGGCTCCTCAGCTGCCTGGATGGAGTGGGTGGGGGTGGGGGGGCATCTGGAGGTGGCTGATCCCCGGGTGGGCCACTCCTGGCAGGTGTGGCCTGCATGCCCTCCAAGGCCATGGCTATCCGGCCGAGCAAATTGTTTGTCTGGCCCTGCATCCTCAGCTGCTGGGCCTGCATCCTGAGCTGCCGGGTCACTTGGTAGTGCTGGGCCCGCCGACTCAGCCTCCCCTAGTCCCGGATGGCAGCACTGTTGGCCTGGACGGCTGCAGTGAGGTGCCTAATATCCCCCTGCACCTCCCCCAAACTGGTCACCACTGCAGCGCAGTTGCAACTTACATCCTGGACTGCGTTGCTTATCTGGGCAACGGAGCCCAGGCTGTCAGCCACTTTCTCTAAGTGCCCAACTAGTTCCCCCATTTGTTGAGTCTGTCTGGCGTGATCCCTCGCCAACTGGCCCTGGACAACATCCGACACCCCCCTGGTCTTCTGGGTCGCCTTCCTGGGGCCAGAAGATGGTTGTCCCCGGGGGGATGGAGTCGCCCTTGAGGGGCTTCCAAGGATGGGGGAGGGGATGACAGACGGCCCAGGAGAAGGGGAGGAGACCTCCAACACTAAAGAAAAGTCCTGCTCTGCCACAGCAGGATCCTCCACAACCACCTCAGCAGGTGTGGTGTGGCCACTCTGCTCCTCCACCTCGGTGTCCTCACCACCCATGGGCTCGGGCACACAATGGCGTTGGGGGGATGGGGTGGAATGGACGCTGACAGATGATGGCCCAGCTCCGTCATCTGTGGATGACACAAAGCAGACAAATGTTGGTGGTCCCACACACTTGGCACATGTACCCTCCCCCCCCCCAAATGCAACACATCAAATAGGGGATAAAAAACACTTACCTGTCCTGGAGCCTTCCTCCATGGAGTCATAGCCAGGGACCCCCTCCACCTGCTCCCTCTCCAGGCAGCGAGAGACCACCTCCTCCTCCTCGGTCAGGGTGACCGGACATGGGGGACCACCACCTGTGCCCCTCTCATGCCTCCTGATGGTGGCCACCTTGCCCCTGACCTTGCGCCGCAGATCATTTATTTTCTTCTGAATGTCAGAAGCAGTCCGGGTGGAGTACCCCAAAATATTGACCCGGCCAGCAATGGTGTCCAGGATGCCCTGCTTCCTCTCCCGGCTGGTCTTACGGCTCTTTTTCCCATGGAGAAAATGATTAAAAGTCTCCATCGCGGATATGATCACTGAGACCTCCTGTGAATTAAAGTTCAGGTTCCTCCTCTCTCTGGGGGTAGCGGGAGCAGCCATCACAGCACAAATGTATCTTCCCTGGGGTGGGGGGAAACGAATATACTTTTGCGCCGGAATGGCGTTTCCGCCTGCGCTTTTAAGCGCCCACCGGAAGGCATTGCGCTGACGTTTCCCGGGAAGTGGTGCCGACGGAAGTTGTGAGCATGCGCACAAGGGGGCGAGTGGAGCCGCACTCACTGCGCATGCTCCGTGGATGATGCGCTGAACGTAAGCCTCTCCGCTGGGCTCCGCCCATCATTTACATATGATCACACCCACTTCCACTTGCGTCGGGTTACGCCAGCGCATTATCGTTACTCTGGCGCAAGTTTACGCGCAACTTCTATGTGAATAACAGTACTTGCGCTGAAAGGGTCGTCAGAGTAACGTAAATGAGAAGCGTTACTCCAGAGCAAAGATGCTCCCATCTACCTGAATCTGGCCCTTTATGTATTTTTATTTTTTAATTTTATTTACACATTGTAATTCATTAATTGAGAGGCGCCATCACCTACTATCTCATCCCCATTCACTTTCCACTTTCCACTTCGGTGGAATTACATGTAGGGGCAGCCACTTAATAACATATACATCTATATTAACAACACTGGCACACTTAAAAATATCAGGTCCGTAGCGCGGGTTCTACCTACCCCCTTCTTCATACAGGTGAAATACACCTAATGCAGCCTTCTGTGATGGTGTGACAACGATGATGCACTGCTCCTGCATTCAGAGCAGAGTTGTCACTCCCATGTAGGCTGTGTCTGATTGTATTACAGTGGGATGAGAAGCTGTTTTAGGGTACATGGCCATCAGTATAGTCACTGCTGATTCACAATTACACTCCTGTAGCTTGTCAACCAGCACCTGGCCACAGTCCAACCCAGTGTTTTTCAACTCCAGTCCTCAAGACACACCAACAGGTCATGTTTTCAGGCTTTCCATTATTTTGCACAGGTGATTTGATCAGTTTCACTGCCTTATGCCGCGTACACACGGTCGTTTTTTGCGATGAAAAAGGTGTTTTTTAAAACGTCATTTAAATTGATCGTGTGTGGGCAAAACGTCGTTTTTTGTCTTGAAAAAAAACGACCAAAAAAAAATTCCAACATGCTTGAATTTTCTGGGTCGTTTTTCAAAACGTCGTTTTTTGTTTCACAAAAAGTCACCGTGTGTAGCAAAAACGTCATTTAAAACAACGTTTTTCAACCCGCGCATGCCCAGAAGCGAGCTTCAATGGAAAAGAGTGGTGAACGTAACCTCGCTTTTTGTGAAAAAAACGATGGTGTGTATGCAACATCGTCTTTGAAAAGTGACGTTTCAAAAACGTTGTTTTTTACTTCACAGAAAACGTCGTTTTTTTTTCATCACAAAAAATGATCGGGTGTACGCGGCATTAGTAATCACCACAGCCATTTCATCTGAGGGAAATCCTGAAAACTTGACCTGTTGGTGTGCCTTGAGGACTGGAGTTGAAAAACACTGGTACAACCCCCTGCTTTCTGGATTGGCAGCACTGCCTCTGAGGCGGCGTACACACGGCCGAGGTTCTCGCTGAAAACCAGCGAGAACCTCGCTGGAATGCACATTCCAGCGAGGACCTCGGCCGTGTGTACGGTCTCGGCGAGCTTCCCGTCGGGAAGCCCGTCGAGCCGAAATAGAGAGCACGCTCTCTATTTCCTCGACGGCCCGCCTGGAAGAATGGCTGGTTGCCATTCCCGACGGGCGGGTCGCCGAATTCGACGGCCGGGAGAGAACCTCGACGGGCGGAACGATGTGTTCTGCCCGTCGAGGTTCTCTGCCGTGTGTATGGCGCCTGAGAGCTGCAGTGTCTGGGAGAGGGGAGCAGCGTTTGTAAACGCTATAAATTTTGCGCAAACCAATCGATAAATGCTTTTTGTGATTTTTTTTACCAAAAATAGGCAGAAGAATACGTATCGGCCTAAACTGAGGAAAAAAAAAATTTTTCTTATATCTTCTTTGGGGATATTTATTATAGCAAAAAGTAAAAAATATAGCATTATTTTCAAAATTCTCGTTCTATTTTTGTTTATAGCGCAAAAAATAAAAACCGCAGATGTGATCAAATACCACCAAAAGAAAGCTCTATTTGTGGGAAAAAAAGGACACCAATTTTGTTTGGGAGCCACGTCGCACGACCGCGCAATTGTCAGTTAAAGCGATGCAGTGCCGAATCTCAAAAAGGGGCAAGGTCCTTAACCTGCATAATGGTCTGGGTCTCATAATGTCCTTATTTGATAGAAATAAGAGTGATTAAAAAAAATAAGGTAGCACCCCCTTACTTTTTAGAAGGGACGCTATCTGTAAATTTAGTGGGGTGAGAGACTTATTTGCTCTCACCCAGGTTGATTTATGTTAAATTAGGCTGCTGTCAGCCCTGAATTATCCTGTGGGTCATTCTGTGCTCCAGGGATGCAGTTCCATCTCTGGGCGGCAGATTCAGGGATTCAGGCAGAGCCACCTTTTCCCGGCAGCTAATTGGAGGAGTGTTTCCCTCGCGGGGCATGCTGTGGGAGGGTATATCTGTGGCGGACGCCATTTTGTGGGGATCTTCGCGGGTTCCTGGTTCCAGGTGCGGCACCCACCTTCAGGGTGTGCGCACGTCACGGGCCCAACCACTATGGCCTACCTGGCCGGGGCCCGTGCTACGCGGAGTTCCTTACTCTGGGCTCTCATGGCTCAGAGCAACTGAGTTGCCGAGGGGCCCCAGTGACTTACTGGGTTCCTACACTTCAAGAGAAACTGACTGAAAGGATACGCTCTATTGCTGTCAAGTATCGGACCTGTGACAGAGGCCTTTACTAATTTACTAGAGCCAAGTCGGTGGCAGAGACTTGTTCCTTCTCAGCATTCTCAGTGACACTCTGGCTGCCAGGCCTGTGGGAGAGGCCTGTCCAGGTGCACTGCACCCACTCCGGCGGGAGTAGCGACGGGAGAAAAGAATATACTCTAGAAGCAGAACTGCTTCTGTTCGTTATCCATAGCCTGAATCTGCAAAGTTATTCTTCTCACCAACCTATCCTGTCTACCTCAAGTTGACTGTTGGTCGATGTTGGACCGAAAATAAAGCATTTAGAAAACGTCAACCATTGGATTGGACATTCTGTTACTGCTCTCACCGTTGCTAACATCAATTTCCCTAGACACGTCAAAGGTAACTTAACTTATGCCGATCCCACATCTAACCGGCGGCTCCTGAGGGGGTAGTGCTACAATAATAATTAACCACTTGAGGCCCGGCATATGCTCAATTGACGGCAGCTTTGGGGATCTGAATTTCCAAGCTGTTCAGGAGCTGTTGCATTGGCTGGGTGAGCACTGAGAGCTCAGCATCCATGGAGGTAAGTACAGAAGGGACTGGGGCAGTGGGGAGGGTGTACAGCGTTAGTTCACTTTTTCATTTTTCTGAAACCGTGCAAAAACACCACTTGAAGTCTGATAGTCAGACATTTTCTAAATACTAATGCCGCGTACACACGGTCGTTTTTTGCGATGAAAAAAAACGAAGTTTTCTGTGAAGTAAAAAACGATGTTTTTGAAACGTCACTTTTCAAAGACAATTTTGCATACACACCATCGTTTTTTCACAAAAAGCGAGGTTACGTTCACCACTCTTTTCCATTGAAGCTTGCTTCATAACTAGCTTCTGGGCATGCGCGGGTTGAAAAACGTCGTTTTGAACAACGTTTTTGCTACACACGGTGACTTTTTGTGAAACAAAAAACGACGTTTTGAAAAACGACACAAAAAATTCAAGCATGTTGGAATTTTTTTTTGGTCGTTTTTTTTAAGACAAAAAACGACGTTTTGCCCACACACGATCAATTTAAATGACGTTTTAAAAAACGTCGTTTTTTTTCATCGCAAAAAACGACCGTGTGTACGCGGCATAAGGATATGTAAACATTTTTGAATCTTTATATACTTTATACATTTTTCCCAATCTGTGCAGTAATCCAGCATAGAACTTTACCTTTTGAGCAGGAATTTCCTGGTTATTGCTGCTTTCCCAAAGTTGCTTATTCTGGAGTTCAGCTACAACTTAAAGGGGTTGTAAAGGTAAAAAAAAAAAAATCCCCCAAATAGCTTAATTTACCTCCTTCACTTACCTCATCCTTCTATTTTACTTTTAAATGTCCTTATTTCTTCTAAGAAATCCTCACTTCCTGTTCTTCTGTCTGTAACTACACACCGTAATGCGAGGCTTTATCCCTGGTGTGGAGAAAGCCTCTTGAGGGGGAGGGGGCAAGCAGGAGTGTCAGGACACTCTCTACTTTGCAGATAGAGAAAGGAGCTGTGTGTTAGTGGATGTCCTGACACTCCTGCTCGCCCCCTCCCCCCTCAAGAGGCTTTTTCCACACCAGAGAGAAAGCCTTGCATTACTGTGTGTAGTTACAGACAGAAGAACAGGAAGTGAGGATTTCTCAGAAGAAATAAGGACATTTAAAAGCAAAATCGAAGAATGAGGTTAGTGAAGGAGGACTGCACTAAGGTAAAGGAAGCTACAGTATTTAGGAAGAAAAAAAATTACCTTTACAACCCCTTTAATAACTGAGTTTGTACAACTTGATTTGTTCAGAACCTTACTTTAATGACAGGTATGCATATATACTCAGCTGCTAATATGTGGCTACTGTCATAATAACTTGCCAAGGAAGCTTGTCACTCTCAGACACATTGGGGGACAGATTCAGCTATCTTCGGCTTGATGTTATCTGTGCACTGCAGCAGGTGGAGGGCACATAGAGCATTTATAACATGGTAAGTGACTTAATAGTTTGTAATTTGTTATGTAACTGTAACACATTTTCATTATTTCAGAGTCATTGGCACCAGTCCCACCATGATACAGGGAAGCACGGAACGGCATTTATAGATGTTACGGCTTGTCTGTGCCAAATTTCTGTCTGTGAATCCTAAATCAAACATTTATATCAGTCTGCTCAGGGTGGCCTGGAATTGTCATAATTTCCATATTGTGCAATGCAGGGTTTATAGAGGACACATACAAGCCATGTGACCACACTACACTAATTTCCATGTCAACAGCTAGTGCCACATACATACAGTGTGTGTGTGTGTGTGTGTGTGTGTGTGTGTGTGTGTGTGTGTGTGTATATATATATATATATATATATATATATATATGTGTGTGTATATAAAAATAAATGTAATATAATATATACAATATATATTGCTCTGTCAGTTCTCTTATGCACGTTGGCTTTTATTTCTGCCTCCCAGCAATGGCTGTCTGGGACACAACACATACAGTCCAGTATCTCCATGAGTAAAGCGTTGTGGGTGTTCGTTTCTGTATGAATACCGGACTGTATCTATTAACAAATTGAAGGTGCTTAAAAACTAAGCCATCCCATAATTCTGTGCCCCCCCAAAAGGGTCACCGAAGAACAAGTGTGGACATAGGTGTGCACAGCCTATTGCTCAAACACACCTGAACACCACCTGCTGTTACAGGGAGGAGGCTCTGATGGTAGGAGACAGATGATTGGGAGCATATTACGTTGTAATGGGTGTAATGGGTTCCGACGTTTGAACCTAGCCTTTAATGGGGGCATTTACACTGGCCACTGGCATCCCCCCAACCACCCATCTGGTGCCACCCATGGATCATGCTAATGTACATGGGGTAATTAGGGTGTGCCCAGGCACAACCAACACACCCTGTGCTCAAACCTATGAGTGTGGAGATCCCCTGGAAAGATCACTGACCCAATCCAGAGTTGATGTCTGGGAATTATCAGGGACTGATTGGAGAGCCATCAGTGATAATAAATTCTACAGCCATCCGGACGATCTCAGACTTGTATGCTATATAATCTTATGGAGAACAGGAAGAGGGGGAATTATATGCAGCCAATCAGAGGATGGTTCTCCAGGATAGTCTAAAGCAGGAGGTGATGGTCGGCAGGATCCTGTGTAGGGACAGGGCAGGAAATTAAGGACTCTTTTTCTGGGCATTGATAAATTTGATGCCCACTGGAGAGGGGGGTCGTTAGTTAGGGAACTATCCAGGCTAGAAATGGCCTGGATCCACAGAGTTCGAACTTATACTCCTTACGGACTGAATGTGGATGTAGATGTGAACGCATTCATAGACAATAGTTAGAGAGTCTTACCATCTATCACATTCTAATTCACCATAGATTTCAACATGTATGGGGTCACCTGTTAATGTGAACTAGTTCTGAGATCCGGGACTCATTTTCCACATTAAATTCCCCTTTTTATGATGTCTCTTTTTTATGTTAATTTTTTATGTTAATTTTTCTTTGATACGTCCACCTTAATTGTGGTCAGCTCAGAAATGGAGGGTCATCCATGCAGGGTATGACATCCCTTTTTGATGTTGGTTCTGGCTTGATCTTTGGGAGCCAATTGGGCCTGCATTGATTCTCATATCTAGGGTTTTGGGTGATCACATTGACCTTAATATTGTTTAAGGGTTCCTTTTCCTGGCTCGCTGGCTGCCATCAGTGAGTCGAGGTTCCTCCCTTATATTGTGAGCCGAATGTGACTGTCAATAGTCCACATTTTTCTTGTAATTTTTTATATTAAATTTTTATAATTTTATACATTAATTTTTATATTAATTTTTTATATATTAATTTCCCAAATATTATTTTGATAATGAATTGTTGTAATCATGTTTCAAAATAATATGCATTCCAGTTGAGAATATATTTGCACGTGTTGCAAACTGAACCCATAATGATGAGGATTTTAGATCCGATCCATGGAATATGGGGTTAATTTTTAACCTTGTGCGTGTCTCATTCGATTGCAATGACGATGATTCAGTGTTAACAGATCAACAGCTCACTGTGTCATCTTCACCATTAATTTAGGCCAAGCAACAAGCCCCATTATATGTTTTGTATATACAACCTCCTGTGATCTGGTCATATCTAATGCCAATATGACTATTTCGCTATTGAGTTACAATCAGTAAGGGCAAATTTCCCATCTCCAATATGGCGGATGAGGATCGCGGATTCCCGGATGTCAGAACTGGGCGGTCCAATTGGCCAAGCAAATGTACAATTAGCGGCGAGTCAGCGCGCTGCTCGTGCCCTTGGAAGACGTCATCTGTGACGAAACGGCGTAGGGAAAGCGGCGTGCTGACGTCACCGCTATCGACTATCCGGAAGGACGAGCGAATGTTGAAGCCGGCCGGCTACATAATTTAGACGCTAATTTTGTACACCTACCATGTGAGTGTAATTTTTAATATTAAACTTCCCATTATCTACGGTACTACTCTATTTTGGCCTTCTCTTTATTTTTATCTACACTCCGGGATCTGGCATGCATCGTGGTATGGTTTACCTACATATGGAGTTGAAGTAGATGAAAAGTAGAAGCAAGCCTACCATAGAAACATAGACCTACATGCGATTGTGATCTTAGCAATAAGATCATTGGGAGTCGGTAAGCAGGCAATTTTATTAGAGGTGGAGGTGCCCTTTGTCTGATCTTACTCTAAGAACTTTTTTCAAACACACTTCGGGTGCAAGTTTGACACACATGGACTTTATTATTTGTATTCAATTGTGATATTTTTTGGATTTGTCACGTTATTCACGTTTCACTTTTGTTCTCATTAAGATGAATGGTCACATTTTAATTTATGTTTCATCTGTTAGTGCAGCGCAGCATATTTTTTGATTTTATAGGAAATTAAGTCAGTAGTCAATTAAAGCGGAGTTCCAGACACATTTATTTTTTGTTTATTGATTCGAGCATAATGCATTATTAAATAAAAAAACGATTATAAAAGGTTATGAGTGGATGTTGCTAAAATATTTATTTTATACTCACAAGTTTGTCCCTCCTGTTCTGGCCGATGCCATCATGATTGTGGGCATGTGGAGCCCAATCGGTAACTCTTCATGGATAAGCGTTAGAGAGGTGCATATTGGGTAACCAGCATGCACCTTTCGATCTTGCGCATGCGCTAGTCACTGGTGGCCATAGTGCTGATTGTTTCTAAAGTTGCTATGGCAACCACCTTAAATTGCGTTATTTTCCTGTTGGGAAATAATGTGATTTTTTAGCACAGTACTGCCCGCAGACTCCTGGGAAATGATAGCTCACATTTTCCAGGAGCACAGGCAAGGGAGGAAGTGACACGGACCAGAAAGTGGCAGATTAGGAGGACTACATAGCAACAGGGCATTTCTGGAAAGGATAAAAAAAAAAAAAATATTCCTCCAAATGTTTCTTTATAGATTTAAAGGAATCTGATTAAGTCATTCTTCTGTATTTAGCATTCCATCTGTCCTTTTACAAAACATTCCGTGACTCATCCTGGGAGGTTTTGTAACCTTTTCCAGATGCATATGCTGCCTTATCCTTCCAGCCCAATATCTCCAAACCTTCCTGACCATTAGGAATTCTTTAATGCCTTTTGCCTTTGTTTTAATGGAGCAGACTTGTGTGACAATGTTTAACTTAATTTTAATATGTAATATTAAATGGAAAAGCTTTAGGTATCAATTCACAAGGGTAAGTGAATAACATTGATTATCTAGTAACAATGGCACCTGAAAGTGGGTGGGATATATTAGGAAAACATATATTAGAAACATGTTCTCCCTTAAGTTGATGTGTTAAAAGCATAACAATGGGCATTACAGTTTGTTGTGTATGGGGCTGCATAGCTGCAGACAAGTCTGCCCATGCTGACCTGTGTCCACAGCCAAAGCTGCATACAATGGGCACAGAAGCATCAGAACTGTACCATAAAGCAATGGAAGAAGGTGGCCTGGTCTGATGAATCACATGAGGAGCTACAAGCATTTAGGAAGATATTTTGTTATGTAATGCAAAAGAACATTATTAAAGTAACACTTAGGCCGCGAACACACGATCATTTTTGACCGATCGTGTGTACGGCCCATCGGACCGCCGTCCCTCGGACCAAAGTTTTAAAACTTGCTTTAAAATCGGACCGATGGACGCCTGACCATCGGGCCAAACCGATGGTTAGTACACAAAAGCATCGGACCAAAAACCCACGCATGCTCAGAATCAAGTCGACGCATGCTTGGAAGCATTGAACTTCGTTTTTTCAGCACGTCGTTGTGTTCTACGTCACCGCGTTCTGACCCGATCGGATTTTGGACTGATGGTGTGTACGCACATCCGACCATCAGGCCACTTCAGCGGTGAACGATGAAAACGGTTCGTCGGACCATTCTCATCAGGTTGGACCGATCGTGTGTACGCGGCTTAACGGTTAATTTTTTTTTTTAAATAACAAACATGTCATACTTGCCTCCACTGTGCAGTTTGTTTTCCACAAAGTGGCACCAATCGTGCTCTTCTAGGGTCCCACGGCGGCTCTTGCGGCTCTCGTGGCTAACCCCCTCAGGGAAGCTCTCTTCCGAGGGGGCTACCTTGCGGGCACGCTCCTGTGCCATACAATAGCCACCAATTGTATGACTCCCCCCCTCCCCCCCATTGGATATGATTGACAGAAGCAGAAGAACGATGCAGGATCGTGCCCTTGGAAGTTCAGGACCAGTAAACCAGGGGCTTAGGGGGGCCGGACACTCCAAGGTGGTTTTTCACCTTAATGCATTCTGCAAAGAAACTCATTGACCTTTTTATACACACGGACTAATTACAAGCAAACAGATCAGAGGTGAGGATGGTTACCTTTTATAGCCATTCAAACCCCTTTGTGTCAACTTGTGTGCATGTTATCAGGCCAACATCACCAGGGTATGTAAACTTTTGATCAGGATCATTTGGGTAGTTTCTGTTGTGATTATGATTTAAAAAGAGTAAACACAGTTGATCGATAAGAAATGGCTTCAGCCAAACACTAACCAGGGGTGAAAGGAATGTTTTTTGTGTTATCATTCATATTCTCTGAAAAATGGCCAAGAAATCATAAATTCTGCCAGGGTATGTAAACTTATGAGCACAACTATAGTTCCGCAACAGCTGGAGAGCTACAGGTTGAGCCGCCATTATATAGTACAACAAGCAAATGAGAAATGTAGAACTCTGAACTGTAACTTAGTTCCAGAACTAGATATATTAGACATATATCTTGTATCATATGTCATGAGCCAGTCTCCAAATATTATACAAAAAATGTGTTACTGCGCCAATTCTATCATGCTAAAAAATTAAAAATTAAATATATTTAAATGTGCTATAAATTTAAACCAGTGAAAAAATAACCCCTAGAAGGTGATAGATTATGTGCAAAATATGCAAATAAACATACTGTGCGCAGAAAAATTATGAAATATATAAAATATATATGTATCCCCTAAAAAAACTAAATAGTATACGATATCATGTGCAAAATATGAAAAATAATTGACATGCTAAGTGCAGAAAAATTTAAAAGCGTCTCTGAAAATCCAATATGGAACAGCAAATAGTGTCCAATTCAAATGTATTCCAACTCAAAAAATGTCCAATGCTCTCTCTCGGAACCTTCCGTCCGCAAAACGGATCCAGACGGACGCGGATCTTAGGCGGACGTTAGCGGATGCATCATCCGCTAACGTATCCGCTCCCATAGGGACACATTACAAGTCCGTAAACGGACTTGTAATTAGCGGACCGTTCGTCCGCTCATGTGAAAGGGGCCTTAAGCTTCTCCCAGCACTGACCAGTAAACCCCTCTCTCACCCCACACAAACACCAGGGGATAGGGGGAAAAGCTGCTACCGTACTGAGCCCAAAGAGATCACCCCAGCTCCACTGTGCTCCACATCAGCTTTGCTGGCCTATCTTTCTGTACAGCCAGACAAGATGAGTGCAAAGAGAAGAAGTTGGATATCCGAATGGTCCAAAAATGGCGTGCAGAATACGATAATCTCAGTCTACAGGTGGACAGAGGAAATGCTAAGAAGCGCAAGTGTGGTTCAGGTAGGCAACCTTTATTTTCTGTAATAAAAATAAGACACCCCCTGAAAATAAGCCATAGTGTGATTTCTTGAGGAAAAAATAAATATAAGACGGTGTCTTATTTTCGGGGAAACAAGGTATATCAAAAAAACATTTAATATAAAATATAAAAAACAAAGGTACACTCACAAGTAGGGTTGTCCCGATACCACTTTTTTAGGACTGAGTACAAGTACCGATACTTTTTTTTATGTACTCGCCGATACCGAATACCGATACTTTTTTTTAAATGTGTCCCCAAATGCAGCCATGTCCCCCCACATATGCAGCCATGTCCCCCCACAAATGCAGCCATGTCCCCCCACATATGCAGCCATGTCCCCCACATATGCAGCCATGTCCCCAAATATATGCAGCCATGTCCCCAAACATATTGCAGCCATGTCCCCAAACATATTGCAGCCATGTCCCCAAACATCGTTAATCACCGCGCAGGGAACATTACAGTCAGATTTCGTTTGAATAAGCTGTTTTCCCTGCCGCGCTGTGTATAGAGACACTCCCCCTTGCTTGGGATTGGACAGATCCGAGCAAGGGGGAGTGTCTATGCACGGCGGGGAAAACAGCTATTCAAACTAAAGCTGACTCTAATGTTCCCCACGCGGTGATTAACACGGCAGCGGCTTTGCGATATGTGGCGGCGGCGGGGGGCAAGTATTCTATTTAGGCATCAGGGGTATTTGCGGGAGTACAAGTACTCCCGCAAATACTCGGCATTGGTCCCGATACCGATACTGGTATCGGTATCGGGACAACCCTACTCACAAGTATAGTGCCTCAAACCGGCAACGGGTCCCTTTAGCAGTACCGAGCGTGAAAGCCGCTCGCCAGCGTGCAAGTTCCTCTCGGAACCTTGCGATTCAACATTCCTTGCGATTCAACGGCAGGGGATAACATGTGACGTACTTCCGCCCAGCGTGCTACCCAGAAGCCTCTACGCATTTCGCAATTGTCCTTGCGTCATCAGGAAGCTCCAAATAATAGCTACCTGTGGTTCAGTTACAAGATATTATAATAGTCACATATTAGAAGCCGAGTATAAAGTATGTTCAACCCATTCATTGAAGTATGTTTTTCAGCCCATCAATAAAGTTATACAAACCTTAAAATGGAATATCAGGCTACATCTAACTAATCTTAAAAACACTCCCAAGAAAGATGTATATACTTTTCAGTCCACCCTGGGTTACCTGATCTTCGCAGTGACAACCTGTGGCAGCTGCAGTGGAGAGTAGAAAGAGCATGTAACAACGGTTGGCAATGCCTGGGAGTGGTGACATTACCCATAGGTTCCTATTGTCCATCTGTTGTCAGTGCTCCCTCCTCTCCCCTGCAGCTGCCCCTTGGTCACAAAGTGGAGATGATCGGACCAGAGTGGCCTGAAAATAGGTAAGTAATAGTATATACATACTTTCTACAGAGGTTAGTCATCATCGGTGTAAGGCGGCGTACACACGATCGGATATATCCGATGAAAACGGTCCGCGGACCATTTCCATCGGATATGTCCGATCGGGAGTTTGATCCGATGGCGTGTACACACCATCGGATCAAATTCCCCGCCGCCGGACGGCGCGGTGACGTAGTGGTGACGCGGCGGTGACGTTGACGCCGCCGCGTCACCGCCACGTCACCGCACCAGGAAGTAAAACACTTCCGCGCATGCGCCGAATCCATTCGGCAGCGGCGCGGCGGCGGTGGGAGCCGACATGTCTGCTGGTAAGTGTACTAACCAGCAGACATGTCGGGCGGACAGATTCCCACCGGATAGATTTCAAAGCATGCTTTGAAATCTGTCGGGTGGAGAAATCTGTCCGCTAGCCCATACACACGAGCGGAGATGTCTGCTGAAACGGTCCATCGGACCGTTTTCAGCGGACATATCCCCTCGTGTGTACGCGGCCTTAGAGAGAGGGAGGGAGAGGGAGGGAGCATTTTTAAGATTAGTTAGGTGTGGCCTGGAATCTTACTTTAAATTGGCCATGAACATATAGATTTCTAACAATCTGATTGGATGCAGGTGCTGTTCGGCCAACAATTTTCCATCCGGTTTCTTCAAAACTTTTAATCAAGGGATGTCAAGCAGGAGGCAGTCAAAATGGCCACCCACTGAGCAATTTTTGGCTGGTTTATCAGGAGCCAAACATAATTCACTCCACGTATGGCCAGTTTTAGTCCTTTAGTAGTTGTTCTTAAAGTGGCACTAAATGATATCCTTATTCTACAAAAATAATTCTTATGATTTATTATGGCCCTGTAATCTATCATTCATTAAAATGTTTTCTGCCTTCATGTATTGTCCTCAATGAGCTTTCCCTCACTTCCAGTTGTTTGAAACAAGCAGTGTATGTTAGTCGCAGTCCACAGTTCATAGTCCATAGGACCATCTTCGGTGCAAGTCAGAGAGGTTGGCTTTTTTTTTTTTTTTAAACAGAGTTTAGAGTCACTTTAGGCCCCTTTCACACTAGCCTGTCTGCCTTCATGCTGCAATGCACGACAAAGGAAATCACATTATTATTTATTATTAGTGTCCACTAACATCAATGAAATATGATGCAGTGCGATTTAAAAAACAAATGCATGTTCTTCTGGTACAACATAGTGTGTTTTTGCCTTCATACTCTTAAATGGGAGCACATAAAAATGCAAATACGTGCCTTTGTCATGTGTTTTTGACAGGGTTTTGTGTTTAACAACCAGTCAGTGGCGGCCCGCCCATATGGGCGCACGGGCGCCACCCCCCTCCCGCAGTCACAAGAAAAAAAAAAAACGGGCCCTTTAACCCCCCTGCCGGTATCCCCGAGCGCGATTCGGGTTGGATTTTTCAGGCAAATATCGATATCCCCGAATCGCGCTCGGGGTGAATGCAGAGCCTGCAGCGCGCGCTGGCTTACCTTGGATCCAGGCTGGGTATACTGTACTTACCTTGTCCCTGGATCCAGCGATGCATCCCCGCTGTGTGAGCGAGTGGCGTCCTCCATTCGGCTCACACAGTGCCCGCGCGCCGCCGATCTCCGTTTCCTGCGACGTAACGGCGCACGGGGGCGGAGACCGGCGGCAAATTCAAAAATGTAAACAAACACATTACATACAGAATACTGTAATCTTATAGATTACAGTACTGTATGTAAAAAGTACACACCCCCCCTGTCCCTAGTGGTCTGCCCAGTGCCCTGCATGTTCTTTTACATAATAAAAACATTTTTTTTGTGCCTGCAAACTGTAGATTGTCCATAGCAACCAAAAGTGTCCCTTTATGTCAAAAGTGATTTTAGAGCAGCTAGAAAACAGCGATAATAAATTATAATCATTTGCAGAATTGAGCGATAGCGATTGGGGGGGAAATTCGTCATAAAAAAATAAAAGTAATGACAGCGACAATTCTGCAACTGAGCAAATTTCAGTGATTTTGATTTGATTACATTAGTGAATAATTTTTATTATAATTACATTATTATTTGTTATAATTATTTATAGTTATTTATTATATTATAATTTTATGATTTTGTGTTTCAAACTTTATCATACCCGGGATGTCTACTAGACTATGGTTTGGACAAATTTAAGTGAGTTATTCCTAAAAATTGCAGGCCTACAGTATAAAACGCAGAATTTCCATGCAAAATAATTGTACCGCTTTTGGTACGTAATTCCAGACAGAATCATACCGCCAGGGAGGTTAAGAACTTTTATTCGGCTAAAATGTCATTTTGACATTTTAGCCGAAGTTCTGTCGGCCGTCTATAGAGGGCGCTGCAGCGCCACCCCCTCTCGCAAGTAACACACGTTCAATGCTATGCATTGGACGTGTGTTACTGTTGCCAGCTGCCTGGTCTATTCGTATAACCGGATATGGGACGCCGGTTACCCGAATAGCGGCAGCTGGTTGGCTGAGGGGAACTGCCTATCAAAGCCAGCGGCTCTGATAGGCTTTTCCAGTGCCGCCCTCCGGCTCTCGGAAGTCTATACTCAGAGCGCAGGCAACCTGCGGTCCTTGCATTAGACTGACAGCCGTTTCAGCCAATCAGGTTCCCGGATTCTGGTTTTCAGGAACCTGATTGGCTGAAGCTTCTCCACGGCGGCAGAAGACATCGAGGGAGGACATGGAAGCGTCAGGTAAGTGATTTTTTTACAGGGAAAGGGGCAGCATGGGGCACAGTGGCAGCATGGGGCACAGTGGCAGCATGGGGCACAGTGGCAGCATGGGGCACAGTGGCAGCATGGGGCACAGTGGCATGGGGCACAGTGGCATCATGGGGCACAGAGGCGACAATGAGCACAGTGGCATGGGGCACAGTGGTGACAATTGATGGCACAGTGACTGAATATGATGGCATGGCACAGTGGTGACAATTGATGGCACAGTGACTGCATATGATAGCATGGCACAGTGGTGACAATTGATGGCACAGTGGTGGCGTTTGATGGCATGGCACAGTGGTGACAATTGATGGCACAGTGGTGGCGTTTGATGGCATGGCACAGTGGTGACAATTGATGGCACAGTGACTGGATATGATGGCATGGCACAGTGGTGACAATTGATGGCACAGTGACTGCATATGATAGCATGGCACAGTGGTGACAATTGATGGCACAATGGTGGCGTTTGGCATGGCACAGTGGTGACAATTGATGGCACAGTGGTGGCGTTTGGTGGCATGGCACAGTGGTGACAATTGATGGCACAGTGACTGCGTTTGATGGCATGGCACAGTGGTGACAATTGATTGCACAGTGACTGCATTTGATGGCATGGCACAGTGGTGACAATTGATGGACACAGTAGCTGCTTTTGATGGCATGGCATATTGGTGACAATTGATGGCACAGTGGTGGCGTTTGATGGCATGGCACAATTGGTGACACAAGTGGTGACAATTGATGGCACAGTGACTGCATATGATGGCATAGCACAGTGGTGACAATTGATGGCACAGTGACTGCATATGATGGCATTGCACATTGGTGACAATTGATGGGCACAGTAGCTGCATTTGATGGCATGGCACATTGGTGACAATTGATGGCACAGTGACTGAATATGATGGCATGGCACAGTGGTGACAATTGATGGCACAGTGACTGCATATGATGGCATGGCAAAGTGGTGACAATTGATGGCACAGTGGTGGTGTTTGATGGCATGGCACAGTGGTGAAAATTGATGGCACAGTGACTGCATTTGATGGCATGGCACAGTGGTGACAATTGATGGACACAGTAGCTGCTTTTGATGGCATGGCACATTGGTGACAATTGATGGCATGGCACAATTGGTGACACAAGTGGTGACAATTGATGGCACAGTGACTGCATATGATGGCATAGCACAGTGGTGACAATTGATGGCACAGTGACTGAATATGATGGCATTGCACATTGGTGACAATTGATGGGCACAGTAGCTGCGTTTGATGGCATGGCACATTGGTGACAATTGATGGCACAGTGACTGAATATGATGGCATGGCACAGTGGTGACAATTGATGGCACAGTGACTGCATATGATGGCATGGCAAAGTGGTGACAATTGATGGCACAGTGGTGGCGTTTGATGGCATGGCACAGTGGTGACAATTGATGGCACAGTGACTGCATTTGATGGCATGGCACAGTGGTGACAATTGATGGCACAGTGACTGCATTTGATGGCATGGCACAGTGGTGACAATTGATGGCACAGTGACTGCATATGATGGCATGGCACAGTGGTGACAATTGATGGCACAGTGACTGCATATGATGGCATGGCACATTGGTGACAATTGATGGGCACAGTAGCTGCGTTTGATGGCATGGCACATTGGTGACAATTGATGGGCACAGTAGCTGCGTTTGATGGCATGGCACATTGGTGACAATTGATGGCACAGTGGTGGCGTTTGATGGCATGGCACAGTGGTGACAATTGATGGCACAGTGGTGGCGTTTGATGGCATGGCACAGTGGTGACAATTGATGGCACAGTGACTGCATATGATGGCATGGCACAGTGGTGACAATTGATGGCACAGTTGCTGTGTTGCATGGCACAGTGGTGACAATTGATGGCACAGTGGCTGCATTTGATGGCATGGCACAGTGGTGACAATTGATGGCACAGTTGCTGTGTTTGATGGCATGGCACAGTGGTGACAATTGATGGCACAGTGGCTGCATTTGGTGGCATGGCACAGTGGTGACAATTGATGGCACAGTTGCTGTGTTGCATGGCACAGTGGTGACAATTGATGGCACAGTGGCTGCATTTGGTGGCATGGCACAGTGGTGACAATTGATGGCACAGTTGCTGTGTTTGATGGCATGGCACAGTGGTGACAATTGATGGCACAGTTTCTGTGTTTGATGGCATGGCACAGTGGTGACAATTGATGGCACAGTTTCTGTGTTTGATGGCATGGCACAGTGGTGACAATTGATGGCACAGTGGCTGCATTTGGTGGTATGGCACAGTGGCTGCATTTGGTGGCACAGTGGCTGCATTTGGTGGCATGGCACAGTGGCTGCATGTGATGGGCACAGTGAGGCTGCAATATTTTTTTTTTCGTTTGCGCCCCCCCAAAAATGTTGAGCACCAGCCGCCACTGCAACCAGTCTCCTCCTTTTATGAAAATGCACGAAGCTTGAAAAAGCATAACAAATGCACTGAAAAATGCATGATTATGCAGCAGCACTAGTGTGAACCTAGTGATAGTTCACCCACAGCCCTCACTGTACTTATCTCTGTGGATGCTGAGTTGTCAGTGCTAAGGATGAGCCGAACACCCCCGCGTTCGGTTCGAACCAGAACCTTCGAACGGACCGACTGTTCGCGTGAACATTTAAAACACCGTTGACGTCAATGGGACTCGAGTGTTCAAATTCAAAAGTGCTAATTTTAATGCCCCATATGCAAGTTATTGTCGGAAAACGTCTTTGAGAACCCGGGTCTTGCCCTAGGGACCATGTATCAATGGAAAAAAAAGTTTTAAAAACAGTCGTTTTTTCTGGAGCAGCGATTTTAATGATGCTTAAAGTGAAAAAAAATATGAAAAATTCCTTTAAATATTGTACCTGCTGGGTGTCTATATTAGTGGCACATGTTTAGAACTGTCCCTGCACAAAATTAGATTACTATAAGAAAAAGGTAATTTAAAACTGCTTGCGGCTTTAATGTAATGTCTGGTCCCTGCAATATGGATGAAAATCACTGAGAAAATAGCATGGGTTTCCCCGCCCCCCCTCCCCCCAGGTCATTACAAGCCCTTTTTGCCCTGTATACTTTGAACAGCAGTATACAGGTGGTGCAAACAAGACTGTAGGTTTGTTGTTAAGTAGAATCTGTTTGTAATTTTCAACTGGTACTTTTTTAAAGTGTCGCTTCAGCCATAGAATCTTTTTTTAAGCTTTTCTGAAAACATAGAGAAGTGTTATCACCCCTGTAATATTTGTTTTGCTGTCTGTTTGCATCTGTTCAGAAGACTGCACCTCACTTTCTGTCCCAAAGACAAATGATTTTTGGGAAAAAAAAGAATATATATATTTTGTGAAACAAGGATTGTGATAAAGCATCAGTGGACAGGATACCCCTTTTACAGAAGAGAATTTCCCTTCCTAGCGGTAGATTTCCTCTCACTTCCTGTTGTCTCTTTCCGTTTGCAAGTAGGAGTCGTTTGTAAGTTGGATGTTTTAAAGTAGGGGCCAGCCGTATATAGGCTGCAGGAATTTGGGCCCTAGGTGTTGGTGTTGCCACAACACTGCAACCCCTCACAGTTAGTCTTGGTGGGCGCTGGAACGCCCTGCTGTGAAATATTAGATCGAGAATTGTAATTACAAACCCCTGTTGAACAGGGGCAGAAAAATTGGGCCTTAGGCACTGGTGCTGGTGCCACAACACTGCAACCCCTCACAGATACTCTAGTTGCAGCGCAGCAAAGAGCCTGCTGCAGAGTATTGCATCAAAAATTGTAAATTACAAGCCCCTGTTAAACAGGGGCAGAAAAATTGGGCCTTAGCCACTGGTGGCAGTGCCCAGAACCAACAATGTTCTTACAAGCTATCAGCAAGATCATTGAGAAGGAGAAGGATATTCAGTCAGCATAACAGGATAGTCACTCAGCATCAGCATAGGCAGTGTCCAAAAGATCTGACATTTCAAAAAAATTATTACATTACATTATGTTACATCAGCATCAGGTGCTTGGTAGCTGGTGTTGATCCAAGCCTGATTCATTTTTATGAAGATCAGTCGATCGACGGAGTCAGTGGAGAGGCGCACCCTGTGATCGGTCACAAAGCCTCCAGCATCACTGAATGTGCATTCTGAAAGAACGCTGGATGCAGGACAAGCCTGTAGCTCAATTGCGTACTGTGCAAGCTCTGGCCAGTGATCCATCCTCAAGACCCAGTAAGCCAGAGGATTTTCGGTGGGAAAGGTGTCCAAGTCTGCTCTTGCCCCTAGGTATTCCCACACCATGCAAAACAGACGCTGGCGATGGTTGCTGGAACCGGTCATACCTTGGGGCTGCAGACTAAAAAATTGTCTGAACGCATCAGTCAGACGGCCACCTTCTCCACTGCATCTTTCTGTGACTCACCGAAGCCTCAGCAACACGTTGTCCAGGACCAGGATTTGGTAACCCCCCAGTCTCTAGGAACGTGTTGCACAGACCTTTCTGCAAGGCCTCCCGAAGATGTGTCATCTTCTGCTCCCTCTGCGATGGCAAGATAAGGTCTGCAACCTTACCCTTGTAACGTGGATCAAGGAGAGTTTTCAGCCAGTAATGATCCCTCTCCTTGATAGCACGAATACGAGGATCCTTACGCAGGCTTTGCAGGATCAGGGAGGCCATGCAGCGTAGTTTAGCTGAGGCATTCGGGGCAGAGTCCTCTGGGTCACTAAGGATGACAGCATCCGCAGCCACCTCATCCCAGCCACGTAAAAGTCCATGGGTTGCTTGGGACTGTAATTGATCCCTTGAAGACTGCTGCTGATGCTGAGTCAAAAGCTATACCTCCATGCTGCTGATACAATCCTCCTCCTCCTCCTCCTCGTCCTCTTCCTGTGTGCTAGGTGGGCAAGCAGGACCACTGTCTGGATAAAGGGGGCCTTGAGAGGTAAGGAAGTCCTCCTCTTCCTCCCTCTGTTCTGCCTTAAGGGCCCTGTCCATTATTCCGCGTAGCGTGTGTTCCAACATGTGAATAAGAGGGACAGTCTCACTGATGCATGCACTGTCACTGCTCACCATCCTCGTGGCCTCCTCAAATGGTGACATGACAGTGCATGCATCCCTGATCAAGGCCCACTGGCGTGGGGAAAAAAAACAAGCTCCCCTGACCCAGTTCTGCTGCCATATTGGCACAGGTACTCATTGATGGCCCTTTGCTGCGTGTGAGGCCGCTGCAGCATGGCCAATGTAGAGTTCCATCTGGTGGGCATGTCACAGATTAGGCGGTTCTTGGGCAGGTTGTATTCCCTTTGGAGGTCTGTCAGCCGAGCAGTGGCATTATATGACCTTCTGAAATGCACACAGACTTTCCTATCCTGCTTTAGGACATCCTGTAAGCCTGGGTACCTGCCCAAGAACCGCTGCACCACCAAATTCAGAACATGAGCAATCAGGGCACATGGGTCAGTTGTCCTTGTCGCAGGGCAGAGAGGAGGTTGGTGCCATTGTTGCTAACCACCATTCCTAGCTTAAGCTGGCGTGGCGTCAACCACCTCTTAGCCTGCCCCTGAAGAGCTGACAGAACCTCTGCCCCAGTGTGGCTACTGTCTCCCAAGCACACCAGCTCTAGCACCGCAGGGTATCTCTTTGCCTGCATTCCTGCGTAGCCCCTCGTATGGCTACGGAGCACGGCTTGTTCCGAGGACACATCAGCACAGGAAGAGGCCACAGAAGAAGAGGAGGGGGTGGAGGAGAGAGGTGTGTCACAACCAGTAGTAGTTTTTTGGAGGCGTGGTGGCGGAACAACCTCCAACACTACTGTACCTTGCCCTGCGTTCTTTCCAGCTGCCAGCAGAGTCACCAAATGCGCCGTGAAAGAGAGGTAACGTCACTGTCCATGCCTGCTGGACCATGAGTCAGCGGTAATATGCACCTTACCACTGGCATGGACATTGCCTTCCACATGGCGGTAGAGAGCCGGAATCGCCTTCCGTGAGAAAAAGTGGCGTTTGGGAACTTGCCACTGAGGAACCGCACATTCCACAAACTCACGGAAGGAGGCAGAATCTACCAACTGAAAAGGCAGCAGTTGAAGTGCTAGCAATTTCGCTGAGCTAGCATTCAACCGCTGGGCATGTGGATGGCTGAAAGAGTACTTCTTTTGGCGCTGCAGCAGCTGAGGCAAGGAAATTTGTCTGGCTTGGCTGATAGGCCAGTACAACTGGCCCTGTTGTACCGGGCCCCGGCCAGCAGGGGGGGCCTGGCAACCTGATCAGATAATCAATTAAATGTAAAAAAAAAAAATCCTCCAGCCATGTCCCTTAATGACAACATCATCCCCCCACTAAAGCCCACCCCCCGAACCGAAAGTTTTTTGTTTATGATCAATAAATGAAGTAGCGGCAGGAAAGGGACTATTTTCTGTATTTCGGGGCGCGGAAGTCCCGGCCAGCACGTCGCCTGTGTAGTGCCGTCCTGCGGGCAGCGCAGAGTGATTCCTTCTTCCTTCCTGTCTCTGAGTCTCTCCGCGTGAGAAGTAACAGTGGGGCGAGTCAGGCGAGCAGCGGCAGCAGAGGCTTCCCATCTAACTGACCCTCAAGTCCAGGCAGCAGCAGCCATCAGGGAAGAAGTGACTCCTTGGGACCAGGCAGCTAAAAATGTCACAGGTGTGTGCTTGGGGGGGGCCTTCAAAATCTCCTACTACTACTGCAGCAACAGCGTGTATACATTATGGCATGATTGGCATCGGCATGGGTGGCTCTGTCTGCCCATAACACATGTGCTGCCTGCAGAGACAGTGCCACCCATGCCATGCCGCCAATGCTGTAATGTGCTGTAGACAGTGCCACCCATGCTGCCTATGGCATTATGCCATTGGTGGCATGGGTGGCACTGTCTGCAGCACATTACAGCATTGGCAGCACAATATAGCATGGGTGGCACTGTCTGCAGGTAGCACATGCATTACGGCATTGGGTCATGGGTGGCACTGTCTGCAGCACATTACGGCATTGGCGGCATGGGTGGCACTGTCTGCAGGTAGCACATGCATTATGGCCCATAACACATGTGCTGCCTGCAGAGACAGTGCCACCCATGCCGCCAATTCTGCAATGTGCTACAGACAGTGCCACCCATGCCCCCAATGCTGCAATGTGCTGCAGACAGTGCCACCCATGCCACCAATGATGAAATGTGGTGCAGACAGTGCCACCCGTGCCGCCAATGCTGCAATGTGCTGCAGACAGTGCCACCCATGCCGCCAATCTGCTGCAGTCAGTGCCACCCATGCCTCCAATGCTGTAATGTGCTGCAGACAGTGCCACCCATGACCCAATGCCGTAATGCATGTGCTACCTGCAGACAGTGCCACCCATGCTATATTGTGCTGCCAATGCTGTAATGTGCTGCAGACAGTGCCACCCATGCCACCAATGGCATTATGCCATTGGCAGCATGGGTGGCACTGTTTGCAGCACAATATGGCATTGGCATGGGTGGCACTGTCTGCAGTACATTATGGCATTGGCAGCATGGGTGGCACTGTCTCTGCAGTACATTATGGCATTGGCATGTCCCGCTGTTAAGTCGCTGGGCCAGGGGGCGGGGCTGAAGGAGGGGCCAGGGGCTGGACCAGGGGTGGAGCTAAAGGGGGCCCCGTCAGGTAGGCTATATGGGGCCCCATGATTTCTATCAGCGGCCCTGCCGATAGTAGATTGCCCGCATGTACTACTAGGTTGTGATACACCTAATTCTACACCTTCAGCCCTATCAGTGCAGGCTTCAGAGAGGACTGAGGGTGTAGTGGGGTTGGGGATCCCAGCTGATGAGGGGCAAGGGGAGGTCCGCTTTGTTCTTTGGTGTGGGTCTTTCAGATGCTTGCCAACGAACTGCATGGCAGGTCGACATATGTCTGGTCAAGCATGTGGTGCCCAAGCGGTTGATGTTTTGGCCACGCGAGATACGCTTGAGACATTTGTTGCAAATAGCAACAGTGCGATCTGATGCACATGTCTCAAAAAAGCCCACACCAAAGAACTTTTGCAGTAACGCTGAAACACAGCAGCGCCCTGCACAGGCGTAGCTCTGTGATATAATGCAGTTGGTGTGCTGCCCTTAAGCTGTCCCCTGGAGGGCATCCTGCCTCTTTAGAGATGTGCCTGTGCCTCCTCCTCCTCCTTTCTCCTAACAGGCACCCACGTAGAGTCAGTGACCTCATCATCTCCTCCCTCCTCATCACTGTCGAAAACCTGGCAGTATGCTGCAACTGAGGGAAGATGACTGCCAGATTGCTGTCCTTCTTGGGCACCCCCTCTCTCTGGGCTCACATTACTGCCTTCCTCTATCTGTGTTCCATCATCGGAGCCTTCAAAACGCTTCGCATCTTCATGCAGCATGTACCCAACACTGTGTTCAAACAGTTTGTGGGACTCCTCAGGAGGACATGGTGGGACTAGGGAAGGAGTAAGTGATGCCATTGAGCAGAGGGAAGAGAACGCCTTGGCAGCTACTTTTCCAGACAAATTACTCTAAGCATGGGTGAGAGAGGATGAGGAGGATGAGAATGGCTTGGTCATCCACTCTACTAAGTCTTCGGCATGTTGCGGCTCAACATGGCCAGCTGCCGAAAACAAGGACGAGCGTGTCACACGGCCACTTGCTGATAAGGATGCACCGTGTCCACGACCAGCACTGTTGCCTGTAGACGCAGAGCCTGCTTGCCCTCGTGACTCTCTGTGTAAGGAAAGGACATAGACGCCATTGGCACGCACACGCGCGCATGCGCGCATACCTGGAACGCAGAATACGTTTTTGATCAATGGCGCGCATTTGCGCGCACATGCGCGCATCCACCAACCGCAACGGCGCACTTCCGCGCATGTGCGGGTGCGGCGGACGGCGCGCACACGCACGGGGCGTTCCTGACCCTTCCTTCCTATTTAAAGGGCGCTCTGATGACCGGGCGGTGCTGACCGGTCTTCAGCAGTTCCTGAATTCCTGACGCCCGTATCTATCACCAAGATTCCTGTTTGACCACCTGGCTTGTGACCTTGACCTTGCTCCTGCTTAACCCTTGTGTACTCCGCTGCCTGCTTGCTAACTACCCGGCCTGTGACCTTTGACCTTGCCTCTGCTCAATCCTTTGTACTTCGCTGCCTGCTTGCTACCAACCCGGCCATCCTAGACCTCTGCATCCTAGGCTCCTGCCACGGGTCACCCGGACTTGCTAGGGGTTGGAGTTCCCCTTTATTCAGGCTCTTCGCTCCACACCACCTAGCCCTGTGCCTGCTGCTCATCTAGGGTCTGCTGCCCTCCCTGCATCCAGCGGTACTGCAAGCAAACATCTGGCACCCGTGTACCTCTTACCTGAACGCCATCTGTTTCACCCTCAGAGGGGTTCTGGGTTGGAGATTCAAGGGAGGCCGACCCCTTCACATCAGACTCCTACCAGGTACGTGACACTCTGCCTCTCCTGGTTGCCCTTCCAGACATTATAATGGCCTGCAGAGGACAAAGGCAGTACACACACCTCCCACCAGCTCATCGGGAGATTAGTCCGCAGATCTCCGCTGAGCCGACGGATGACAAGCTCCTCTCTGCTCACTGAGCGGGGAGGGGCTTGTCGGGCACCGCTATCTCCTATGGAGCGAGCTGATGAAAACGGCAGCATGTCCGTTTTCATCAGATCTTACCCGATCCAATCCGCATGGACAGATGGGGACGTGCCCCCCATACGTCTGTTTTTAGCGGATCGGATAGGGTCAGATGTCAGCGGACATGTCTCCGCTGACATCCGACGCTCCAAGGGATGCATGGAGCGGCCGTTCAGGTCCGCCGTCAAAACTGACAGGCGGACCCGAACGGTCCATCCGTGTGAATGGGGCCTTAGAGGGGTCTCCAAACTTTCTAAACAAAGGGCCAGTTTACTTTCCTTCAGACCTAAAGTCGGAAGTAAAATTCTATCCAATGCACGTTTTAGTCGATTTTCAGATCGTTAGTATGGTGCGTTCGACAGCTGATTCTGGTTATTTGACAAAAACTGGATGTGCAGACTATGAACAAAACTGTAAAGATTTAGCATGAAGGATAGGCAGACAGCATGAGCTTGAACATGAACTGGGTCTTTATTCAGTAGCCTCCATCTTAGAACTGACCACAGATCCCCACCCCCAGATCACATAACCAAAACTGTTAACTGTTTCCTAACAAGATAAGGAACTGGGTATAACAATTGAACTTGAAGTATAACAAAGCATACACATCATTACATCTTCCCTCTCAAGTATAAAGCATTTAATATGAGACAAAGTCCCTCCATATCTTTGGTTTAATAGCTCGACCATAGCGAGAGAAAGTAACCGCTGGCTCATCATCCGTAGGATTGGTGTCCAGTTGAGAGTCACTCCCAGCATTATCACATGCTGGTACATTTATGCTGTCCTCTGTATCCTCAGTAGACTCAATATCCATGTTTCGGACTTCTGTGCTGTCATGGGCTTGTTCTTCATCTCCATTGTCACACGGTTCCTCCAATGATGTATCCGCAGCAGTGTCTGGACGAAGATGACGCCTGTTTCGTCTCAGTTTCTGTCCACATTTGGTCTCAATTATATATGATTTTGGTGCATTGGCTTCTTTGACAATTCGAGCGGGTTCCCATGTATTCCCAGTTACTCTGTGTCGCACAGCTTGCCCAGCAGAGAGTGGATGAAGGGATTTTGTAGATTTATCAAAATACAGTTTTTGCCTTTTCATGTTTATGATCCTCTGATCTCTTACTCGATCCTGTGGAATGGACTGAGGCTGCAATTTCTGTGGTGCAATAGGCACTGTGGTCCTCAGTGTTCTACCCATTAGCAGCTGTGCAGGTGAGCATAAACCTTCCATAGGTGTTGCACGATAGTTTAACAGTCCTAGGTACACATCCTGCCCTGATGATTGCACTTTCAGTATAATGGACTTGGCTATGCCAACATACTTCTCTGCTAGACCATTGGCCTGTGGGTGATAGGGGCTTGTGGGTTTGTGCCTGATTCCCCATTCACGCAGGAAGCACTGGAACTCAGAACATGAGAATTGTGGCCTATTATCAGACACAAGTTCTTCACACACTCCATGTCTTGAAAGGATTGTTTTGAAAGCCCATATGACTGTTGTTGCTTTTAAGTTTCTCAGCTGCACTAGCTCAAAGTATTTGCTGTAGTAATCTACTACTATCAGGTCATGGTTGTCCTCAAAATGAAAAATATCTGTAGCCAGCCTCTGCCATGCCCGTGAAGGAGCATTCCACGGTGTAAGCGGTTCTTTTGCATTGTGTTTCTGAAATGTCTGGCAGGTTTCACACTTCTTCACAAGTGTCTCAATATCAAAGTCCAAATTAGGCCAGTAGACCAACTCCCGCGCTCTGCGCTTACACAGAGTGATGCCCAAATGCCCCTGATGGATTTGTTTCAGTACTTCTGTCTGTTGTGACTTAGGAATGAGAATACGGTCACCCAGAAATATGATGTCCGAGTTAATGTAGAGCTCATCTTTCATAGGCCAGAATCCCTGTAGTTCAGGACACCGCTTCTTTCGTTTTTCTGGCCAGCCATTGCACATGACACGAGTTAGTTTTTCTAGAACTTTATCCTGTTTGGTGTCTTGTCTTATCTTCTCCAGCCGTACATCTGATATTGCAATGTTCGCTAGTACTGTATGTACCTGTTCTTCCAACTCAGGTTCATCCCGTGCTTCATGTCCTCCTAGAAACACCCTAGACAGGGTATCTGCCATTGGAATTTCCTTTCCAGGTTTATATTTTACTGTGAGATCATACTGCTGTAATTTCATAACCATCCGCTGCAGACGCGGAGGTGTAGAAGCTAGTGATTTCTGTAGGATGTACTCCAACGGCTTGTGGTCTGTTTCCACAACTACCGGGCGACCATATATGTACTGGTGAAATTTCTCACATCCATTCACAATAGCCAGCATCTCTTTCTCAATTTGGGCATAATTGGCTTGCGTTGGGGTCAGTGCTCGTGAAGCATACGCCACAGGACGTCCTTGTTGAGTCAGTACAGCACCTAACCCAAACTGGGATGCATCCACTTGAAGTACAATGTCACAGTTTACGTCAAAATATTTCAGTATTGGCCCTGGATGTTTAGTGATCATTTCGTGTGATTTCTTTTGAAATATTTCCTGTGCAGATGCTATGCCAAAAGGTACCCTTGTGAAGAGCCATCGACCCGAAGGGGAGTTAAAGGTGGTCAAGTAACTGCTGGCTTCATCAAGACGCAGTTGCCAGTAACCAGAATGGGCGTCTAGTACACTGAATACTGTTGCTCCTACTAGCTTGTGCGATATATCCTCTATGGTGGGGAGTTTGTAGTGTTCTCTCATTATGACTTTGTTCAAATCACGTGGGTCAATGCATATACGAATTGCACCTGTATTCTTCTTCTCCACCACAACCATAGAACTGACCCATTCCGATGGTTCTGTGACCTTTTTTACTACCCCCAGCTTCTCCATCCTAGTGAGTTCTTGTCTGACTTTATCCACAAGCGTTAAAGGTATTCTTCTTGGGGCGTGAATGACAGGCTGTGCCCCCTCTTTTATACGTATGCGGCTTACACCCGGGAGGCACCCCAGGCCCTTGAATAGATCACAGACACTATTTTTGTGGTGCATGTTTCCACAATATCCACACGCTGCTTGTGTGTTACTTGTCCCAGGGCCATAGGTGCAATTTACTCCTGTGTGTGTTCTTTCTTGCCCATATCTGCTGCTGTGATTATCTATAGCATTAATCTGGAGCTGTGTTCCTTCCAGTACCTGCATGTCCTTTCTTGACATTTCATATGCTCTGGCAATCCTTAAGAGAGGCCCGGAGCAAAACAACAAGCCATAAGCGTAGAGCAGGGCATGACTGGGTTAACAGAAACCTTTACAAGCCAGGGGGGAGTGGTCATGAGAAGTGCAGTGTGCAGAGGAGGAGAAGCTATAAATTCTCCCCCCCTCCTTTCCCGGGTAACACAGTCTGGGGAGAAAAGTTTTATCAGGTAGGAATTTTGCTGCTGGGGGATTTTTGGCTCTGCCTGAACTTTCTGGGGTTTGAGCCATGCTGCCCAGCTGCATGTGGGGACTGATTGGCTTGGTGGGGGGTGGCTGCAGTCTGTTTTTGGGGCCGCTCCTCAACCGCGGGGGGGTTCCCATCATTTTGCGGCACCCGCGGGGGGGCGGGGCTACCCGCGATTCCGCGGCACCCGCGGGGGGGGGTACCCATCATTTCGCGGCACCCGCGGGGGGCGGGGCTACCCGCAATTCCGCGGCAACCGCGGGGGGGGTACCCGACATTTTGCGGCACCCGCGGGGGGGGGGCCACCCGCGATTCCGCGGCAACCGCGGGGGGGGGGGGGGTACCCGACATTTCGCGGCACCCGCTATTTCGGGGGGGTCATCCAGGAGCCAGCATAGACGGGATGAGAGCCCAGCTCGGGCCACCTTGGGCCCCCTCAGCAAAAGGTACAGCGGCGGGCCCTGTAGGCCCCGCAAGGCATGGGGGGGGGGCTATGGCTCCAAGTCGGCGGCCAGGCCTGGCCCTGCATACTGAGAAGGCTGCTGTGGGCTCTCACCCCGGTTGTGCACCGGTGGTGCAGGAGCCTCGGCGAGGGAGATCGGTCGCAGCGGTGGCTAGTCCCTTGCCATACACGGCTAGCCACCTCCAATCCAGCCCAGAGGTGAGGGGGCGTGTGGGAGTGGAAGACAACGGCAGACGTGAGGCACCCAGAAAAGCGTCGGTTAAATCCGTGCACGGGTCCAGAGTGTGCTGAGTGAGCGTTGCCAGCTCTGGGCCCTCGGCCGCCAGGCCCGAGTCGCCTGGTGGGCCATCATCTGAAGGGGACTTCTGGCCCGGAGTTTTCGTTCGGAGGGGGAGTTCGTGCCCAGGACGGAGTTTGCTGCGAGGGAGACAAGTGCTTCGGCTGGTGGGATTTGCTTCCAGGCAGCCCGGTAAGTTGTTTTCATCAATTTCTACTTTGTTACAAAATGCTGGTGTGTTGGTAGAGGGACAGGGGGGGTCCCCGTAGTCGTTTGGTAGTGCCCGCAGTGGCGGGGGGGGTAGTGAGGCAAGGCCTAGTGCCAGGGGAAAAAAGGTGGGAGGGGATGCAGGTGTGCATCGGTTGTTTGTAGGGTTGGTATCGTTGGTGAGCCATTGGGGGGGGACAATCCCGACGTTGGCCCTGCAGCATCTTGGGTGCCGGTGGCTGGGGCTAGTGACGCTGGGCATTCCAGGTTTAAGGTGTAGGCGTGAGACTCCGCAAAAAGGAGGGATCTGGTCCGGTTGTCAGACGCAAAAGAGGGAAGTGTATACTTGTGATGAGGCACCCCGGGGGTTTCACATTTTAAGCAGGAGGTGAGAGAGGAGAGCTGTAAGAGCGAATGTGTAGAGGTATTTGCGCGTTTGCCTCTGGATAAGTTAACCTGGTCATGGTTTAGCCTGAGTCCAAAAAAGGAGGATGAAGCAAAGGAGGTATAGGTTTAGACCCAGGACTTTTTGCGTAGTGGTCGCAGTCGTACTCGATCGGGGCGAGCGTGATCAGTGAGAAAAAACTCTGAACACTGTTTCAGGGCTTTTCAGTTAACAGGAGGCGATTAGCGAGGCCTATTGTGTTACGGAGGCACGGGATGGCTCCGTTGCGACGAACTGTTCAGGCAACGCAGGGCGGTGGGACCGGCCATGTAGGTGGAGAGACCGAGGACTTTGGCCTTGGGATGCAGCTAAGGTCGGCCCCACGTACGCACGCTACGTTTTTTCAGGGGGGGCGGTGTAACCTTTTCCCTGGGACAGTCGGCCGGACAGAAAAAGGGGGTCTGCTGGCAGTGTACTGAGGGTAACTGCAAGTTTGGGGGGTGCTGCCGGTTCAAGCACGAGGTCTCCAGCTGCGGTGGTAACCATCCCTCTTTCCTGGGTTTTTGTGAGCAAGGCAAGGTACGTCCCGGAGATTTTACGAGTAAGAGGGAGGACTACGGTGATGGTGTAGAGTATGCGACCGTTTCTCGGTAGCACCCCAACAGGGCGGCTGCCCGGTCGTTGGAGGGGGGTTTTCAGAGGGTTTTAGCATTCCTTGCAAGCTGGGGGTGGCCCCCCCCCCCATGCCTAACAATTGGCGCTCCACGCTACGTCACCCTGCGGTGGTTTCGGATACACTGCGATAGGAAGTAGCTCTGGGCCGAATGGGGTGCCCATTCTCTCCGCCCCCCCCTTCATATGAGTTGGTTGTTTTTCCCCTTTGGGGTGGGGCCAAACAAGGAGCCGAATAAGTTAAGGCTCATTCATCACCTGTCCTTACGGGGGGCGGGGGGTCAACGAGGCTATTAGCGCGGGGTATTGTACGGTATGTTACGCCTCAGTTGATGGGGCGGTTGATTGGGTCAGGGGTATGGTCGAGGGGCGGTGATGGCCGAGCCTTACATCGAGGCTGCCTTTCGGCTTCTCCCAGTACTCCCGGATAGTTTCCGGCTATTGGTCTGTCACTGGGAGGGGGAGTTCAAGAGGGACAAGTGGGTACCGGTGGGTTGCTCGGTTCATGTGCCTTGTGGGTACAGTTTAGTTTGTTTCTAGAATGGGTGGGTCGGTATGTGGCTGGAGTGAACTCCTTGGTCCACTATCGGGTCGACTTCCTCAGCGTTTGCCCGGCTGGGTCGCGTATCTGCGCAGTGTTGTGGCCACTCTGGAACGCATTGCGGAGCGATGTGGGGTGCCGCTGGCATCCGAGAAAAGGTAGGGGCCGAAGTCGGTCATGCAATTTTTTGGCATAGTAATTGGCTCGGAGGCAATGGAGTGCTGATTACCATGGGACAAACTGGAAAGCCTCACGGCCCTCAAGAGATATTGGGTTCACAGAAAGTACAAATCTGAGCGCGGCAGTCGCTCCTGGGAAAACTTATTTTCGTGTGTCTTATTCTTCCTATGGGGCAAGTCGTTTGCGCGCGCCGCTCGGCAAGCACGGCGGGGGGTTAAGTCACCCAAACACTTTGTGGGTTTGTGAAGGAAGACCTGTCGGTTTGTCACTCCGTTTTGGAGTCCTCTAACAGTACGGCTCTGTGGATGTTCGGTCCGGTCAGCAAGGTTGACATGGAACTGTTCACAGATGCGGCCGGGGGTTCGGGCTTTGGTGCATTCTTGCAGGGACAGTGTAGGGTGGGTCCTTTGCCCCAGTCCTGGTGCCAGCAGGGTTCACTAAGAACTTGGTTTGGCTGGAACTGTTTTCCGGTAGTGCTGGCGGTGGAATTATGGGGGCCCTGCCATCCGGTCTGTTTACATGGTGATAATCTGGGGGTGGTACAGGTGTTCAACAGGGTGATTGCTCCTTTCCCCCGGTTATTCGTCTCTTGCGGCACCTGGAGCTGCGCTGTTTCCAGGGGTATACCGGGAGTGGACAAGGTTGTGGCGGACGCCTTGTCCCGGTTTGCAGTGGGGACAGGTTCTGGGTTTGGTGCGTTAGGCAGAGTAGCAAGTGGTCCCCTGTCCAGCGTGAGAGTGGAGGATTCAGTTTGAATCATCTCACAGAAGGTCGGTAAGGTGAGGAAACATGGGCGGCCTAAGAGAAGGTCTGGTTGGTGTGGCAGATGCTGGTTCGGGGGGCGGAGATGCAGCTGGCGGGTCCAGAGGTATGGGTCCTGATTCGATATTGTTTGTCCAGGAACATAGAGTCTGGGATGTCACAGTTGGTACTCGATAAGAAAAGTTGTTCAATCTGGTATTCTCGTTTGAGTGGCTAAGGTGCCTGGAATTTTCTATGGTTTTTGGGTGCGACAAGCGCTCAAGGGATATAGCCAGCAGGAACGACTCGGCGCCCAGTATCGTTAAATCTTAAGAGGTGTTATGGGGAATGTGGGGACATTGTGTTTATCCCGGTATGGGGTTGTGTCGTTTCTGCACAGTGTTTTGGTCTGGCAAATATCTTTGGAGCATTCGGGGTGGGCAAGTTAGTTAGCCCCTCCAAGAAACAGTTCAAGGTGGCTGCTGAAGTGTGGGGGGCTCATGAAGGGGCCACACTGCTTCTAAGCAGATCCAAAACGGATCAGAGGGGGTGAGGTAAGTCAATGCAGGTGGTCACTGTTGTGGGTTCAGACCTTTGCCCAGTCGGGCTGGTGGGGAATTCCGGCAGGTACGCCTGAAGGTGGGCGGTTCATTTGGTTACATAAGTAGGGGGCTCCAGGGGCACGGTATCAGTTTGTGGCAGGGTTTGGGCCTAGTGGAGAAAGAATTTCCCTGGCGTTCCCTTAGGATTGGGGCAGCGACAGAGGCTGCACGTGATCGTCTTGATGAGGAAATAGTCAAGGGGATAGGCAGGTGGGAGTCGAAGAGGTTTCGACTAGATGCAGGCCACAATGGTTGGTGGGCCTGGCGTAGGGGTAATTTGGTGGTTGCATCAATGGTTGTATAGGTTGCTTACTGTCTTTCAGGTACAGTGCAAGGATTGGTCTGGATTATGGGCCACTCCTTCGGAGATTGGGGGGGCTTGGAGAGTGTATGTGCGACCGGTGGGTCGACAGCTGGGGGTCCCGAGACTGCAGGCTTGTGTACATTGGTTGCGTTTCCTAGGAATGATGTGGAAGTAGAGTGGTATCGGAAGTGCACAGGTTTGCACGTTGGGACCGACCACTGGAGGTACTGGTTCTCCATGTAGGAGAAATGATCTAGGGCAGGAGTCTCCAAACTATGGCCCTCCAGGTGTTCAGGAACTACAATTCCCATCATGCCTAGTCATGTCTACGAATGTCAGAGTTTTACAATGCCTCATGGGAAGTGTAGTTCCACAGCAGCTGGAGGGCCGTAGTTTGGAGATCCCTGATCTAGGGGGTGAGGTCAATGCTGGGGTCGTGAGGTTCCCGGATACGATAGTGGTATGATCGGTCATGGTGGCTGGGACATCATAGAGGATGGCCAGACAGTGGAGTGGGTGAAAAAGAGCTTGGTGGAAGATGGACAGAGAGGTGGTGGGGGTACTGCGGTTAGTGGTCGTCTCTGAGCCAGCCTGTCGGCTTGAGGCCTATGACCAGGGGTTAGATAACGCAG
The DNA here is from genome assembly GCA_029574335.1 of Rana kukunoris. Classification (NCBI taxonomy): domain Eukaryota; kingdom Metazoa; phylum Chordata; class Amphibia; order Anura; family Ranidae; genus Rana; species Rana kukunoris. Next base: position 420,371,518 of record CM056051.1, on the reverse strand, counting down.
TGCCAACCAAATGTGGTTTGTAAGTAGAAACGGGGGCCTGGCCGTCAGGCATCTGGGAGTTGGAGGTGTCTACATGAAGATACCTTAGGAGTGATGGAGTTTACTGCACAGATGTTGGTATCGATATGGTGGGGGTTGGGCCCGTAGGATGGGGTACAGCAAGCATTGAGGGTGTGGAGGTGCGCCCAAAGGCAAGGGGTTACCTTTGGGTGCTGGTGGCGGGTGTTTGGACTTTGCAGGAGAAGAAATTACCCCAAATATGGATGCCATTACCCAGAGGTGGTATGGGTTCTGAAGGGGTGTGGTTTCCAGTCTACCAAGGTGTAGCTGGAATGTTGGTTAATGGGGGCACTGCGGTCAGTGGTCATCTCTGAGCCAGCTTGTCGGCTTGAGGCCTATGACCAGAGGTGAGGTACCGCAGTGCCAATAAAAGGTTATAATGTTAAAAGGTTTTACAAGTCAGTGTTAGTGGTGCCTGCAAAGTCCAGCACTAGTATGAGAAGAACTGTTTTTCTCAGGAATTATATGGTTTATATATGTTATTTATTATTGGATGTTATTTAAAATAAAGGAGGCTGCTACGGCCAGTTTTACTCCAAGTTACAGTGGTGGTCTCATTATTATTAAAGGTTTAAGGGGGAGTATAAACAGTGTGTCATAGCAGTAAAGGTTATATCTGGGATACCATAGTCGTGGCTTTCTCAAGATTTAAGTCTTCTTCCTCTGCAGCAGCTTTTCCTGAACTTCCTTAAACTTGCTGCCCATCAGAATGCGGTCTTTGATCATATCTCCAGCATCATAGAAAGCACAGTCTTTGGCAAGCAAGCGCAGCTGTGTCACCCATTCATCCAGAGACTCACCTCCACATTGCTTCCTCTCATAAAACAGTTTCCTTTGCACTGTGGAGTTTCTCCTTGGGTTGCAGTATGCCTCAAACTTTGCAAACAGTACCTCTGGTTTCTTTTTGTCCTCTGCAGTGATGTCCCCACATGCTTGCCACGCTCTGCACACATCACATCCTTTTTGTCCCACACAAATCAGAAAGTGAGCTGCTTTCTGCTGGTCAGACCATCTCTCTGCATCTGGCCCTGCAAACACCAGTTCTATCAGCTCTCTCCACTGTAACCAGTTTTCAGACACATTTCCTGATTCCAAATCCAGGGATGGAATGTTCTTTGTGTTGCTGTGTGCTGCCATGACTCTCTGTTCCACACTTCTGGTACCATGTAAAGATTTAGCATGAAGGATAGGCAGACAGCATGAGCTTGAACATGAACTGGGTCTTTATTCAGTAGCCTCCATCTTAGAACTGACCACAGATCCCCACACCCAGATCACATGACCAAAACTGTTAACTGTTTCCTAACAAGATAAGGAACTGGGTATAACAATTGAACTTGAAGTATAACAAAGCATACACATCATTACAAAAACGTCCAATTGTCGTTTAATTAATACGGTTTTCGTACGAAAGGAATTGTAAAAGCAAGACTACGCATGCTGGAACGAAAGCATACATACAAAACAATTTAGCATTGTAAAGCGCTGCATAAACTGTTGGCGCTATATAAATCCTGTATAATAATAGTAATTCAACACTTTACGTCATTTCTGAAGTTGTATTCTGTCGTACGAGAATTTTCGTATGTTGAGTAACCTCTTTACTTTCTACATGAGACTTGCATGCAACAAAAAACAGGCGAATGGTTGTCTGAAAATCTGATCGTGTGTACGAGGCTTCAGAGGGGGACAAACTATGGCCACCGGGAGTAGAAAATGTCCAGAGTAAGTGTGAGTAAACAATGTTTGATTTTTGTTGTGCCCCATTGTTGGTGTCATTGGGACGAATTGTGCTCCATTGTTGTTGTCAGGCTGGTCATTCATTATACAGTTTTCCTGTACAATTCCTTTAGATTTACCAAAACCATATAAAATGACATCAAACCTAAACACTTTCAATTTGTTTGCAATTAAGCAGGCCCTTGCACCTACGCGCTTTGACATGTTGATGTTGTGATCTGTTTTATTATAAAGGAACATTTTTTGGAGTGCGGCCGTCCTGGTTTTTCTCCACACAATTTTCCCTTGCACTACACAGTGCGTAAGGTAAATCTAAGGGAAATTAAATAAGAAAATTGCATATTATATGGCTAGCTTTATTGGGAGGAACTGTGCCCCATTGTTGGTGTCATTGGTAGGAACTGTGCCCTATTGTGGTGTCATTGGGAGGAATTATGTCCCATTATGGGTGTCAGTGGATGAAATGGTGCCCCAAGGACTGGATAAAAGCAAGCAAAGGGTGGCATCCGGCCCCCGGGGTGCAGTTTGGAGACCACTGGTCTAATATATGTATGCAGGTGCTTCTAAAGGGTTTACTGCATTGTATTTTTTTTTTCATATGTTTTTGGCCATTGTGGGTTTCATTACTTTATGTGCATGTCTTTGGAATGCCCCTTTCAGACTAGCAGTCTGATCGTGTCTGTCTGTCAGTTTTCAGGCGCACCCGATAGGACCCTCCATCCAACTCTACGGAGCACTGCATGTGAAAGGACATGTGTTCGTTTGCACCCACTTACATCTATTCCGATCGTTTCCCCTTCCATTTAGTGCAGTGGTCTACAAACTATGGCCCTCCAGTTGTTCAGGAACTACAATTCCTCTCATGCCCAGTCATGTCTGTGAATGTCAGAGTTTTGCAATGCCTCATGGGACATGTAGTTCCCCAACAGCTGGAGGGCCCTAGTTTGGAGACCCCTGATCTAGTGGATCAGATCGGATGGCAGTAGGAGATTGCTATGGGGGCACACGGCAGGGGGATGGAACTAGAAGCACAGGTGGGGGACACAAGAAGAGGAGAATCAGGGCTGCTCTGTGAAAAACCATTGTACAGGGCAGGTAAGTATAACATGTTTGTTATTTTAAAACAAAAGAAAATAGTTAAGAAAAAAAAAAAGTTCAGTTAAGAAAAACGTTGTATAACTTTAAGGAACAGAATGCTGCTAAAGAAGTGAATTATTTGTGCATTTAACCACCCTTGTGGGAGCCCAGTTGAGGTTCCAGGGGTATGGACCTATGCCATTGCTAAATGGACTTTAGGACTCAACAGCTCCACTTGTTCCACCCTCCTAGCAGTGATTTATCAGCTCAGTTCCCCTTTCTTTTAATAACTACACAACAGCTTAGCTACCATCTGCTCCATTTTCCCAGCTTAGTTCCTGTGCTTACTATTCCCAGCAGCTACTCAGCATTTTAAATTGTTTCATCTTTCCATCTATTAAATTTTCTACCCTTGTTGTTTTAACTTTGGATAGTAAAACGTATTTTTTCTGCCAAATAATACCTTATACAGCCCACTTCCTGTTTCTTGTCTGGTAAAAAGCCTAGGCTTATGACATGCACAGCTCTCTCTCTATCACTGAGAGATTGCCAGGAAGAGTGAGTCAATGAGAGCTGCAGAGCTGGAGGTGTGTCTCTGTGTGTCTCCTCTCCTTTCCTCTCAGTAGTTACTCAGACAATCAGCATCCCGTGTTCCCCACAGCTCAGCTCACCCTACTCCCCTTCTCAGGGCCGTCTTTAATGTTGACTGGACCCTGGGCAAATTGTTTTTTTAGGGCCCCCTCCCATACAATTTTGCTCTAAACCTGCTCTGAAACATACAATAAATATCAGCTAGACTTAAAATCAGTTTACTGTATCAGATCAGGCAGTGATTGGTTGCTAGAGGTTACAGCATATCATTACCACTTACTGATTGGTTGCTAGAGGTTACAGCACATGATTTATTCTTGTTGATTGGTTGCTAGAGATACAGTAATACTGCTCACTGATTGGTTGCTAGAGGTTACAGCACATCATCTTTTTACTGCAGAAGGGCATGATATACACATGTCTGCCACCTTTATTTACATATGAATGCTGCCTTTATTTACATATGAATTCCACCGGTCTCAGTTATTTACATATGAATGACGGTTATTTACATGTAAACATAGGGTCTGCGGTGAGTCACCTGTACACAACACTAGAACAGAGCTGGCCAGCATTAGTTGCAGCTAGGATTGCCACCTCATCCCTTTAAAACAGAACACATATGAATTACACAGGTTCTGTGGCTGATTATAGTGGTAATTAAACTCACTCGGTGCCTAATATGCATTAGCCTGAGCCTCAGAACCTGTGTAATTCATATGTGTACTGTTTTAAAGGGATGAGGTGACAACCCTAGTTGCAGCACTTCACACTGAGATATCAGGACACAGCACAGGACTAAAACTTCAAGAGACAAGTGAATTTAAACTGGGATAGTTGGCAAGTTGAGGTAGCTGCTTTGGGCCCCACAACAATGACAGGGCCCAGGGAAGCTTCCCCTTTTGCCCTGCATTAAAGATGGCTCTGCCCCTTCTCAGTAGTGACTCAGCAGCTCAGCTCACCCTGCTCCCCTTCTCTGTAGTGACTCAGCAGCTCAGCTCACCCTGCTCCCCTTCTCAGTAGTGACTCAGCAGCTGAGCTCACCCTGCTCCCCTTCTCAGTAGTCACTCAGCAGCTCAGCTCACCCTGTTCCCCTTCTCAGTAGTGACTCAGCAGCTCAGCTCACCCTGCTCCCCTTCTCAGTAGTGACTCAGCAGCTCAACAACCTCTCCAGGTAGGACCATGTTCCTCTGCCATTCAGGTGTAAACCAGCCCTAAGACTAAAACTTCCTGTGAGCAGAAATTTAGACAGTGCTATAGAAGCTTCTTCATTACAACTCCTCTAGAAGATCACCTTTGAAATATAATATAAAGATTCTGGTGATCTTCGTACTGTTCTTTAAAGGGACTGCAATAGGGAAGATGGTTTCCTATAGAATGGCCTCAGGCTGAATGTCTATTAAGGAGAGATGTTCACAATGGTCATGGCACGTTGCAAGGATTCCATGTATCATTTCTGTCCCTCACACGCTATATATAAATCTACTCATAGATATGAAATTACAGTTGCTTGCTTGAATATCTGACAGAATGATGCTTGGGATGCCCATAGGTATACCCATAGGTATGTGGGCACTCTGTGGTAACCACAGAATGTCCTACAGGCCCAACTGATGTCTGAGTGTAGAAATCTAGGCCTGTCATTGAGGAATATCACAAAGCACAGAAGCCCTGCCATGGGTTATGTTCCCCACAGCCAGACTATGAGCATGTATGGCACCGAGTGGCATCTTTGTCATCCATCGCATTGTACATCAGCAGCTGTGTGTGTGTGTGTGTGTGTGTGTGTGTGTGTGTGTATATGTGAGGCTTGCCTGTTAGATAAATCAACTGCCAATTTGTTTTCATGGGCTCTAAAAGGACACCAATAATGGCATCCTGAGTTGGCGGGTGCTGCGACTCATCCCAGACTGCCTGAGGGACTGTGCACGGCATGCACATTAATGTCAGTAAGGTCACCCATTTTAAATACAGTGTTGTCATGAAAGGTTTGTGTCTCTCTTCTCTACCAGGAAACATCCGGGTGTACCGGACAGGCAGGTGGGTGGAAGATTGCTGAGGCACCATCGTCAGTTCTGAGGATGAGGATTGATGTCGGCGTGCCTTTACGAAGGCAGTGTGCCCTGCGGCCCATCTGTGTTCCCTCTTCTAATTAGATCTGTGCCGGGCTGAGAAACGTAACCCACTCTACATAAAAATGGGGCCGCCACAGAGACAGTTATATGGCTGCAGTAAATAATCGCAGAGATGGCGGATAAATTATGGGTGAGTTTGGGAGTCGTGTACAGTCCGCACTGCCCTCCCCACTTTGTGTCGCTGTTAGAGCTATAACTATTCTCCTGGAGAGGCTGTTATGTAAATGTGTTTTTATTCCAGCTGATCTTTTCCAGCGTGCTGTATGCTATTACATTGCCAAGTGCTGCATTCTTGTGTAATTAAAGTGGACCTGTCATTGCATATCATTTTTATAATAACCACATATAATGAGTACTCTTCCGGGTATATATTACCTCTCACAGAGATCACAGTACTCCCCCCAACAATGCCTTCATCTTCTTTTCTCTCCAGAAGGACAGCATCATTGTTTTTCAGCCATCATCCAGTGTCACCATCTACTTCTGGACTAAGATACCAGCCAGGGGCGGACTGACCATTGGGACTTGCGGGCACTGCCCGAGGGCCCCATGCCACTAGGGGGCCCCATTAGGGTTGCCAGGCTCAATAAAACCAGGGACAGTATGTAAAAATCAGTGTTTTTTTTACATCTGTCCCTGCTATGTCTTAAACCGACATGCTTTTGATGTGAAAATCCCAAGATTTTAGCTGCCCTGCCTCTGCACTGCCTCCTGGCGTGGTGGCCATCTGTAAGCCCAGGGGCCCCATAATCCTCTATTGCCCAGGGGCCCCATGAGTTGTCAGTCCACCCCTGATACCAGCTCAGAGATGACACAATCATGTAAATCATGACAGAGGTGCAACTAGAACTTTCAGGGCCCCAGTGCAAGAAACCACAAAGTGCTCCCCTTAACCCCCCCCCCCCTTTCCATCTGACTCCTGGGACACAGCTGATCACAGGTCACAGTAAAGGGCCAATCACAGTGGCCCTTTACCATGTGATCAGCTGTAAACAGACTTGCCAGTTATCGACAGTCCTTTTCTCCAACGCTGTATCTGTGTGAGGAAAAGAGACCCGGTAACCAGCAAGACTGTTAGTACATTGTTTACACTGATAATCAGGGCACTGATGATCAGTGCCCTGATTATCAGTGCTGCCTATGAGTGCTCTTTGGTGCCATCTATCATTGCTCATCAATGCCACCTGTCAGTGCCCATCAGTGCTGCCTATCAGTGCCACCTATCGGTGCTCATCAATGCCGCCTATCAGTGTTACCTATCAGTGCTCACCAATGCCATCTATCAGTGTCTATCCTTGCAGCCTATTAGTGCTGCCTATCGGTGCCGCCTATCAGTGAACATCAATGCCATCTATCAATGCTGCCTTTTAATGCCACCTATCAGTGCTGCCTATGAGTGCTCGTCGGTGCCACCTATCATTGCTGATCAATGCCACCTGTCAGTGCCCATCAGTTCTACCTATCAGTGCCACCTACCAGACCACCAAACCATAAAAAATGAATTAGCATGTTTCTGCCCACTGACCCTTAATGAGAAATAAGCCCATTGTTATATGGGATATACACTCACCGGCTTGTTTATTTGGTACATCTCTTCAATTGCTTGGTAACACAAATTGCTAATCAGCCAATCACATGGCAGCAACTTAATGCATTTAGGCATCTAGACGTGGTGAAGATGACTTGTTGAAGTTCTAAACTGAGCATCAGAATGGGGAAGAAAGGGCATTTGACATTGAACGTGGCATGGTTGTTGGTGCCAGATGGGCTGGTATGAGTATTTTAAAAATACTGCTTATCCACTGGGATTTTCATGCACAATCATCTCTAGGGTTTAGAGAGAATGGTCTGAAAAAGAGAAAATATCCAGTGAGCGGCAGTTGTGTGGACAAAAATGCCTTGTTGATGTCAAAGGTCAGAGGTGACTGGGCAGACTGGTTTGAGATAAGAGAAAGGCAATAGTAACTCAAATAACCACTCGTTACAACCAAGGTATGCATAATATCATCTCTGAATGCACAACGCATGGAACCTTGAAGCAGATGGGCTACAGCAGCAGAAAACCACATCGGTGCCATTGCTGTCAACTAAGAACAGGAAACAGACTACAATTCGCACAGGCTTACCAAAATTAGACAAGAGAAGATTGGAAAAAACGTTGCCTTGTCTGACGAGTCTCGATTTCAGCTGTGACATTAAGATGGTAGGGTCAGAATTTGGCAAAACAACATGAAAGCCTGGATCCATCATGCCTTGTATCAATGGTTTAGGCTGGTGGTGTTGGGGGGGGGGGGATATTTTCTTGGCACACTTTGTACCCCTTAGTACCAATTGAGCATCGTTTAAACACCATGCCCTACCTGAGTATTGTTGCTGATCATGTCCATCCCTTTATGACTACAGTGTACCCATCTTCTGATGGCTTCTTCCAGCAGGATAATGCACCATGTCAGAAAGCTCAAATCATCTCACCACTGGTTTCTTGGATTGGATTGGATTGGATTGGAATAAATGCTTATAGAGCGCCGAATGTGAGTTGTGAAACTCGTGTCTAAGCGCTTACCAGCAAGCTGGGGGTATCCAGTTCCCCGAAGCAAAGAGAAGAGACTAGGACATCTAAGTAAAAGAGGGGAACACTGTCATTAGACTCTGACAGGAAGACCCCGCTACAGGTGTGTTGGGGTCAAGGCATCACACCAAAACACGTAACATTTAGTGCATTAAAAGAGTGGAAAAGGTTTCAACAACATTTCAAAAACTGAAATGTAAGTTTTTGGGTGAAGTCAGCTCTGTCTAAAGGTAATAAGCTTGTTTTGGGGTATAAAGTGGGAACCCCTTTAATTTCTATCTGCTGTAATATAGGAAATGAGCCTAATGCTACCTAACCTAATTTCCTGTGTATATATAGAGTTCCTGCAACAATATATCTGCCTAGAGCTGACAGTAAGCCAGAGACAAATCGAGGTCAGAATCCCGCTGAACGCAGCGCTGCTGAGCCACTTCTGCTGTGAATGTGCAAATTCTAATGAGATTTTCTTCTTAGCATATTGGAGAATTCAGAGCCTGGAAATGTAGCTTAGTCAGGAAGGGAAAATTCTAACCAGGAAAATAATAAACAGTACATTTTGTGTCATAATTACACAAAAAAGTCAAAAATTTCTGATGCCGACCTATAAAATTCCACCCACCTTCCACTAGTGTTTGAAAAATGAGACTGACAGAACTTCCAAGAATACAACACCCAGACATTATATTTACATTTTTAGCATGAAGTGTTGCTCTCTACTTTCTCCCTTAATACAACAGCCATTGCAGGCGATCTACTGATAGCCTGATATTAAAGGGGTGTTCCAGCCAAAAATGGTGTTTATTAAAAGTCAGCAGCTACAAAAAGTGTAGCTGCTGGCTTTTAATAAACACTCACTTACCTGCTTCTGCGTTCCAGCGACGCGCCAACCGGGGCTCCGCTCCTCTCCCCCCCTCCCCGGTCGGCGTCTCCATCCCGACTATGGGCACCCAGCCGTGACAGCCTTCGGCTTCACGGCCGGGCACCCACTGCGCATGCGCGAGCCGCACTGCGCATGCGCGCGCGGCACGGCTCGTCGCTGATTGGACAGGCGATCGCATGGGACCTGTCATGTGTCCCATGCGATCGCCTACAGGGAGGGGCTGGTGTAGGCGATTAAGGCTTAATCGCCTAACCAGCCCCTCGGCGGAAGCAGGAAGTGGTACAGGAAGTCCCACTCCTCCTGAAGCCCCCACTCCCCCCCCCAAATAAATTACATGCCAAATGTGGCATGTAAGGGGGTGAGGAGTGGATTAAGGGAAACTTAATTTTTAGGGTGGAACTCCTCTTTAAATTGCAGCTGTTCTTCAGGGGATAATTAAAGTCTAAAGCCCCGTACACACGGCCGAGGTTCTCGGCAGAAACAAGCGAGAACCTCGCTGGGATCCTCATTCTGCCGAGAACCTCGGCCATGTGTACGGATTCGCCATGCCCAGCCCGTCGGGAAACCCGTCGAGCAAATAGAGAGCAGGTTCTCTATTTGCTCGACTGCCCGTCGGGATGAATGGCTGGTCGCCTTTCCCGACGGGCTGGTCGCCGAATCTGACTGCCGGCCGAGAACCTCAACGGGCGGAACAATGTGTTCCGCCCGTCGAGGTTCTCGGCCGTGTGTACGGGGCCTTAGGGAATCTGTCACATGCAATGTAGGTTCACAGTAACAGAAATAGTGTATGAGTAATGAACAGTGGAAATCACTGGCTCTGACTCTTTTTATTTAAATCTAGAGCGCTATATGGGGCCATGTGTCTTATCCCTTAGGCCGCGTACACACGATCGAACATGTCTGCTGAAACCGGCTTGCAGACCGGTTTCATCGGACCAGTTCGATCGTGTGTACGGCCTATCGGACCGTTTTCCATCGGACCAAAGTTTTAAAACATGCTTTAAAACCTGTCCGATGGAAACCATGCTCAGAATCAAGTCGACGCATGCTTGGAAGCATTGAACTTCGTTTTTTCATCACGTCGTTGTGTTCTACGTCACCGCGTTCTGGTCTGATCGGATTTTGGTCCGATGGTGTGTACGCACATCAGACCATCAGACAAGTTCAGAGTTGTCTGATGAAAACGGTCCGTCAGACAAGTCTCATCAGACATGTCTGATCGTGTGTACAGGGCCTTAAAGATAAATATTAAATATGCCACCACCCAGAGTAACTTTTGTATCACACTAATGTATGGCTGGACACTATCAGACTTAGTGGAAACATGTTAAATAGATGTAAACCCAATCAGAAAGAATATAGGTTTTAACATGTTAACCCATTCGCACCTAAGGGCCCTTTCACACGGGGCGGATCAGTATTGATCCGCTCCGTGTGTGTCCGTAAGCTCAGCGGGGATCCTCCGTAAAATCCCCGCTGAGCTGTCGGCTGACAGGGCGGTCTCCACACACTGTGCAGAGACCGCCCTGTCTTTCCTCCGCTCTCCCCTATGGGGGGATCGGATGAACACGGACCGTATGTCCGTATTCATCCGATCCGATCCGCCAGACGGAAGAAAAATAGGACATTCTTCCGTCCTAAAAATCGGATCATTGCGGATGCGGACAATTTCGGGTGTCGGCGGATGTTTATCCGCCACCCGTAATCACATAGGGACCAATGTATGTCCCGTTTTCATCCCCAAACGGATGGATGAAAATGCAGATATACGGTCCGCACATGTGAAAGGGGCCTAAGGGTAAAATAAATCTAAATGCCTAAGCATAATTTGAAACGTTGACACGTGTTAGTAAACTTGTACATATCATCACAACTACTTTGTGCATTCAGGTGGATTATACTGTGTTTTTTTCCAGGATAAATTGGGCTTTCTTTTAACCACTTAAGGACCGCCTCTTGCATATATACGTTGGCAGAATGGCATGGCTGGGCACAGGCACGTACCTATACGTTGCCTTTAAGAGCCCAGCCATGGGTCGCGTGCGGTCCGAAGCTCCGTGACCACGCCTGCGGGACCCGATCGCCGCCGGTGTCCCATGATCAGTCACACCCCCCTACAGTAAGAATCACTCCCTTAGGGCACACCTAACCCCTTAGCGCCACCTAGTGGTTAACCGCTTCACTGCTATTGTCATTTTCACAGTAATCAGTGCATTTGTATAGCACTTTTCGCTGTGAAAATGACAGTGGACCCAAAAATGTGTCAAAAGTGTTTTTTTTATTTTTATGTAGCACTACCCCCAAGGAGCTGCTGGTTTGTTTTGGGTGGCATGTTACCTCTATATCTCCGCCGTCTAGGATACTTGATGAGAGCTGCAATAAAAGGAATGTCCACAGTGTCTTTTCTGTGCTTTTATTACCCAGCCGGGTAAAAACGATAATAGTACTGTAGAATTGAGTGAAGAAATAGGAGAAAAGGAAATGGCAAATTCAGGTGTAACTGGATAGGGAAACAGTCCTGCTTCCAACGACAACTTTACATCGCCACTCTAGCCAGAGTGGGTATAGTGCATCTGGACAGGCCTCTCTCACCAGCCTGGCAGCCAGAGTGTCACTTGGACTTAGGATTAAGTCTCTTCCACAGACCCTCCTAAAGTAGGGTGACCAGACATCCCCTGTTCCCGGGGACAGTCCCCGGATCGAGGACACTGTCCCTGATCCAAGTCTGTCCCCGGTTTTGTCCCCAGATTGGATTTGAACAGGGGCTGGGGCAATTTAAAAAAACAGTCAGTGCAGAACTAAGAAAAAATCTGAATTACACCTGCCGCTCCTACTAGCTTAAGGGGGGGGGGGATTTTTTTCATTATATGTGCCCCTTTCTGATGATCATGTGCTGGTCGGAGTGGAGAGAATATTTCTTCAATTTCTGGTGCATGCCCGTTCGCTCCCTCTCACATGTTCTTCTGCCTTAGCTCAAGTCCTGGCCAGCCTCCTGTCTATCTTCTTTCCTTCGCTGGCAAAGTGATATTCCTCCGCTCCCCACCCAGTAGTAGCCGGGGCTGGAGAGTAAGGCTGTGAGGCGGTTGGCGGCGGCAACGGGCAGAAAGTCCCTGATTGCCACCATTACTATTAAAAAAAAAAAATAATGTCCCCGGATTTAAGTCACCTTATCCTAAAGGTTTGGAGACAATTGTGGTCCGGAATTCTCTTTCAATAGATTCAGCACCCGGATCTCCTTCAAGTTGTTTCAGTGAATTAGCAACTAAGGCCGCGTACACACGATCAAATCTATCTGCTGCAAACGGTCTGACAGACCGTTTCAGCAGACAAATTCGATCGTGTGTACGGGCGTACAGACAGATTTTTCCAGCAGACAGATTTTAAAGCCTGCTAAAGGGCGTCCTCAGAAGAAGTCAACCAATGACGAAACGCGTCAGAGAGTGACGCTTATCCATTGACCCAACAGACTGTACGCCCCCAGGATCAGGAACAGGAGAGAGGTGTATTTCAAACCACCATACTGCCGTTCCAGGAAAGGCATACAGGCACAGTACTAAAACATTACATGCTTGCTTTTATTATTTTATGGTACGCATATTTTTAAAGGGTTGGTTGGGTGCTTAATAAACTTTTTAAAACTTTATTACACTATATGAGTTTTTTCCATTATATGGGCTGATGTTTGAATGAACACCTGATACTGGCTGACCGGTGGAAAAGTGCATTTCCTTAGAAGATACACAGTTTATAATTCATGCTCAGCATTTCCTGACTTGTGGTGAGTGCATCCCCAAAAGGGGAGTTTTTACCCCCCACGTGGTGAACAGATTCCCCCCCTTTGGTGAAAGGAGCACTGATTGAAGGACTGATTCTGTGTATTGGATTAATTTGCACCATCATCTGATTTCCTATATGCTTGACTGATATATAGAAGGATTCCGGACTTTTTGTTCGGAAGTAGCGCTGCTGCAGTTTACTTTTAAAACCTCTGGGACTTTATGTTTTAGAAAAGTTTTTTGTTTTACTGCTTCATTTTAATATTGTCTTTTTTAAGTGGCTGCTACAAATTGTTTATCTAGATTATCTGTTGCCAATTGATCTCAATAGTATATTCCTGAGTGCTGGGCTGTGCTAGATAACTGAAGGAAGGGCCACAATAGCACTCTTTTATGCTTTATAATCTGTCTGCTGGGAATCCGTCCGTCACCGCGCTGTCTGCCGGCGGGGATTTTGGTTTGATCGTGTGTTCAGCGATCAAACCAAAATAGCCCAGCAGACAAATCTGATCAAATCGGTCTGTCAGACCGATTTGAACAGATTTATTTATTGGTGTGTACGGGGCCTCAGAGGCGACCAACATCCAGCCTCTCAGTACCCAGGTGTCCCCCGATGAATGGACAGGCCTCTCCTGAAACACCAGCCTTGCGCTCCGTATCCCTCGGACAGACTCCTCACCGGTCAGCTTCCTCCAATAGGACGGACAGCCCGGAACCCCCTTTAGCTTGGGGACCCAGTCGATCACTAGATCTGTACAGCAAAACAATTGCGCTGGGCCAACGTGGTCCCGGAACCAGGAACACTGCTACTCACGCACACCCCGGCCAGGAGGGCCACACGCAGGGGTGCACGTGGAATGGCTACCCCAATGGTGTACGCCACACGAGAAAGAACCCAGAGGAAATGTCCCCTTTATACCCCCCCCCCAGCATGCTCAGCGAGGTGGCCCAACCCCAGCTTCCTCCAATAGGACGTACAGCCCGGGACCCCCTATAGCTTGGGGACCCAGTCGATCACTAGATATGTACAGCAAAACAATTGCTCTGGGCCAACGTGGTCCTGGAACCAGGAACACTGCTACTCACGCACACCCCGGCCAGGAGGGCCAAACGCAGGGGTTCACGTGGAATGGCTACCCCAATGGTGGACGCCACACGAGAAAGAACCAAGAGGAAATGCCCCCTTTATACCTACCCCAGTATGCACAGCGAGGTGGCCCAACCCCTGAGGTACTCAGCAGCCAGTCTCCAAAAAAGTCTCCAAAAATCTGCCAAAGCTGCCAAAGAAAGAGGAGGAAGAGGAAGGTTGCGAGTCGCTGCTAGATTAAGAGGGAAGGGGTTGCTATAAAGTGAGGCCAGGAAGTCTGGCATGGCCGCAGAGACTTTGATCGGATCCGAGGTGAGGTCCCCATTGGTGGAACAGAGGCAAATAGGTTCATGGGCGTAAGCTGCTGCATTGAGTTTCCTGGCAAGCATTGCACCTGGTTTATTTGCACAGGAGTAAAATTTGTGCTTTGTTCACTGCAGGGCTTTCTCAGCTCGGGAGAGGCCAATAAGTCTAGTTCAGCTAGAAAGTGTATTGAAATGTCTTCTGAGGGGTTGGACTTCCACTCCGTATCAGTGAGCTCCTGGATCCGCTTTTCCCTGTTGCCTTTTTTGGGAGGACGCTAGTTGTATACAATGGCCCCATATGGTAGCCTTGTGGGCCTCCCATAGAGAGATGGGTGATGATACGGAGCCCACATTTTCCCCTAAGAAAGTTTGGAGGCATGTGTGGATTTCGAGGAGGGCATCCTGTGAGGTAAGAAGTGAATCAATTACTCACCACTGAAAAGTAGGGAGGGTCAGGCCCAGGAAGGTGAGAAGAAAGACTATAGGGTCATGATCTGACCACGCGGAGGAGGGGATTGTAATTTTGTGTATGTTGGTGAAAAAGCATAGAGGAATGAAGGCATGGTCAATCCTACATGATGTGGGCTGGAATAGAAGGTAACGTTGCGGTCGCAGGGATGGAACTCCCTACAGGCATCCACCAAGCCGTGGGATTGCACAAGGGATCTCATCTGCTCTTCCACGACTGGGTCATGGGAGGGGGAGGATCGGGATGCGTACTTCCTATCAAAAGAGGAGTCCAGAGATATGAAAAAAATACCGACCTTTGACCCTAACCTTGACTCAAACACTAGCCCTGGCACTGACCTAGAATAAACCTTTGTCTAGGTTTTTATTTGCTTTTTTGCACACACTTTTTTTTCTTTGCAAGAAGAGAGAGAGATACTAAGTATGTCTCTCCTCGATTCACAGAGAAAGAACACACGGGGACGGGCTTCATGGTGACTGATCACTGTAATTAGAGGCTATCACAGCGTTTAGGTAACCCAGGAATTGGGAGATTCGGGTCCCGATCATTAGTTAGCTCTCTGTGATACCACCGGTGTTGCTTCCAGCACAAAGGGAGATACACAAGTATTCAGCCCTACAGAAAAAAGCTCAGTCCAGTGGGGTCACATATTTGTGTATGGTTGGTGTGAAAGGCTTAAAAAAGAGCTTCAGCCAGGTATAAAAAAATTCAAAAAAAGCTGTAGCTGCTGACTTTTAATAAGCAGTAACATACTGTACCTGTCCAGGGATCCAGTGCCATCCTCACCAGAGCCCATTCTTAGCTGGTCTTCAGGTCCCTGGTATGGTAAACGTGGAAAGCTGGCGGTGACTTCTTGCGGCTTCACAGCTGGCTTCCCACTGCGCATGCGCGAGCTGCACCCCGTGAGGGTCCCACAGCCTCCTGGGACCTGTGCCGTGTTGAGGTTAAGGGCAAGGAGGGGGGCTGCTCAAATTGCATAGGCATTAGGCAATCTATGTGGAAGTGGGAGCGGGTACTTACCAAAACTAGGTACCTGCTCCCCCACCTCCAAAAATTGAGGGGGGGCTTTAATGTCATTTTTAAATGTAATTTTAACATTTTTTACATGTGCAGCTTTCATTTAAATAATTCCTGGTGATCCTGCCTTGAAGGTTCTTGTTCAAGAGCCTGTTATAGGGTGACGATGTTCTGTCCCTGTCTCCCTAGTGTGATTTGACCTTATCTCCCTGTCACAGGGCTTCCATGGAAAAGGGTTTATTTAGCCAATTCAATACTGGTCATTTCACCCCCTTCCTGGCCAGTCCAATTTTCAGCTTTCAGTGCTGTCACACTTTCAAAGGCAATTGCATTGTCATGCAACACTGTACCCATATTACAAAAATAGTGGTTTATTTTGGTGGTATTTAATCACCACTGGTTTTTTTTTTTTGATGTACTGACGACTAATCAAATTTCTTGAGGCCCAAAAACACAAGGACAGTACAAATATCCCCAAATGACCTATTTTTGAAATGTAGACAGTCTGAGGTATTTAGTAGGAGGCATGGCGAGTTTTTTGAGGAAAATGTATTTTTTACACATTATGATTGCTTATATACCAATGAATTACATTTTAACTGAATGATTCATTCAGTGAGTATTGTTGTGATTAGCTGTGATTGGCTGCATCTAATCACATGGTACAAATGGGCTTTGATTGGCCCTATCTGTACCATGTGATCACTGTGACCAGTCAGCACAATGGAAGGCATGAAAAGAAGCTATCCATTGTTTGCAACAGAGCTCAACAAAACCCAGGTGTCAGGTCACAATGGCGACTGGAAGTTGTGTCCTGGCGCCTGGGCTACACCGCAGCAGCTGGGACGTGGTCAAAATTGAGGCTGCGGCTTTGCGGCCTGCAGGATCGGGATACACATTTTCTGCGAACCAGCGTCCTCTGGTGGACAGTGCTGTGGCTCTCTCTAACTGCCCGCCCACCTCCGACATTATCTTCATAGTTTAACAGCTGGGGTTGGGGAAATTATTGTTGTGAAATTATGGGGATTATTTGTGATGTCTGTGCAAATGGTTGAGACAAATTTATATAAATAGACCCCCCCCCCCCCAAGTGTCTATTTCAGCACAAAATACATGGGCATAGTCCACTTTTGTCACAATCAGATTAACCCACCCTGAGAACTGTCATGCAGGCATCACTGGAGTGCACGTAGTCAGGAAGTGGCTGCAAAAAAAGCCGCAGGAAATCAGCAGCTATGAAATAGAACAAAGAATGAAAAAGGGTATAACAAGGATTTAATTTATAAGCATGACAATGGTTTATAATACATACAGTGCACAGAGCAAATTAAATGTTAGAGTTTGGGGTTATCTCTAATTTAATGTGAACTGCTGCATATCCAAGAACTCTTTTCTCAGACTTCTCATATATAGCAGAATGTGGATCAGTGGATCAGAGCTGTATACACTTGAAATTTACATTCAACTATATTGGGGTTGGTTAGATGGAGGTTTTTCATTTCCTACCTTCCTGATCTCACTCCATTCTTGTAATTCTGCCAAGAGCGGTGAAAGACACAAACTTACTGAGTGCGGCACATTCTGCTCGGATCCTATTTCAGCCAGTTCCTGTTTGATTTTTGGGCCAGCCACTCAGTGCTGGCTCCGCAAAACTTGGTATTGTCTGCTGAGGATTCTGTGACCTCCACCGATTTCCCTTCAATGTCCTCCACTCTCTGCACACACATAGCTGGGTGATGAGGGTCTGTCACCTCCGCACCAAGCTGGGGGGCCCATCATAGCCCCTCTATCAGTCACATTATGTTAAGGTGACCAGATTATTAAAATGAAATCCGGGGACATATTTTTTTTTTTACTAGTAATGGCAACAATCAGCGACTCTCTGCCCGACGCCGCCCGCCTCACAGCCTCTCAAGTCTCACTCTCTGGGCCCTGGCTACTACTGGATGGGGAGCGGAGGAAGATCACTCTGTCAGGGAAGGCAAGGAGATAGGCAGGTGGCTGGCCAGGATTTGAGCCATGGCAGTAGAACATGCGAGCAAAGCTGAATGAGCATGCGCCCGAAACTGAAGAAATATTCCCTCCGCTTCGACCAGCACATGATCATCAGAAAGGGGCACAGATAATGGGAAAAATACAACCCCCCCCCCCTATGCTAGTAGGCACAGCAGAGTGGGGGGTGTAATTCTAATTTTTTTATTTTAATTCTGCACTGACTGTCTTTGAAATTGCCCCCCTCCTTATTAAATCCAATCTGGGGACAAAACCAGGGACAGACTTGGTCTGGGGACAGTGTCCTTAATCAGGGGACTGTCCCCTGAAACTGGGGATGTCTGGTCACCCTACATTATGTAGAACATAAAGGCAATCTGACTATGGACATATATTGTGTGGTGGCCATATACGATTCAATAAATGATCAGTATAATTTCTGATCTCATTCTAATTTCTGATCGATCTCTTCTGAACCTATTCAATTGATATGTTACACTTGGGAAAGTTGATGGTTAAAATATGATCATAAGTTATTGATCGCATCTCTGCTTCCATCATGTAATCCTATAATGTTATCAATAGAAATACGATCAGATTCATCAAAAACGTAGGTGCTTCCAAACACATGCAAATCAATCAATAACTTTTTGCCCTAATGGTATATGGAGGGGTCGCTAATAATGAATAATAAGAGAATCAATAAACAATAAATATACCATTACTGTTCAGTTCAGACCTTTGATGAGGTCTCTATTTAGGGGAGCTGCTTATTCACAATTATATGTTGTTGTCACATTAACTTTTATTGGCGCGAGATACCACACCTTTTATAACTTTTTGCCCTGACTGATCGACTCAGTTTGATCAATCTAAATTAAATATGAAAAGGGAAGCTATACCTGTTCAATTGTTTGCATATTGAAATGTTTTCAATGTGTTTGTAAAATGTTTTTTTTTCTTTTAAATAACAAACGTCTCTATACTTACAGTACCTGTACCTTGCAGAGAAGTGAGGGGAGAGAAGAAATGTAGATGTGTACAGCACTGGATCGAATGAGGGCTCAGGTAAGTATTAAGCCTCGTACACACGATCGGATTTTCTGCAGACAAAGCCTCGGAATTTTGTCAGAAGGGCGTTGGCCAGGAACTTGTATTGCATACAAACGGCAAAGAATTGTTGGCCAACAAACTCAAAACTACGTGTTTTTTCATCTCTTTAGCGCCACCCTTTGGGCAACTTCTGCTAATGTTGTGTTATGGTTAGCATTGCCTCCGAGCATGCGTGTTTGTACTTTGGTTTTTTTTCCGACGGACTTCTGTACACACGATCGAATTATCCAACACCACACATTTGTTGTCGGAAAATTTTAAAGCATGCTATCCCACATTTGTTGTCGGAATTCCGACAACAATTGTCCGATGAAGCAAACGGTTGGATTTTCCAACAACAGCCTGCCATCGCACAATTCCCATCAGAAAATCTGATTGTATGTATGGGCCTTAAGTCTCACATTGATTGGATAAGAAATTTGAAATGTGAATGGCTACTATTATGCCGCGTACACATGACCATTTTTAATGTCATGTAAAAAACGACATTTTTCTCGACGTGATTCTTGTCAAGCCTGCCCTGCATACACACGATCGTGAAAAAAAAAATGCTTGAGCAAAGCGTGGCGACATAGAACACGTACAACGGCACTATAAAGGGGAAGTTCCATTCGGATGGTACCACCCTTTGGGCTGCTTTTGCTGAATTCAAGTTAGTAAAAGTTTGGTGAGAGATCATTCGCGCTTTTCAGTCTTCGTGCTTTTCAGTCTGTTACAGCGTGACGAATGTGCTATTTCCATTACAAACGCTAGTTTTACCAGAACAAGTGCTCCCGTCTCATAACTTGCTTCTGAGTATGAGCGTTTTTTTTCCCGTCGTTAAAGCCTACACACGACCGTTTTTCACAACGCGTTATAAATTTTGAATGCCCATTTTTCACGCTGAGAAAAATGCTCTGGAGCCTACACACGATCGTTTTTAATGACCAATTTAAAAAATTAAATTTTTCTTGTCATGAAAAACAGTCGTGTGTACGCGGCATTAGTCTTAGATGGAGCAGATAAAAGTCAGAGCCTCCATTGGGTTTTATTCTGACCGTGATAGCAGTGGGAAAATGTTTTGTTCCTTGTGGTCACCAGGGCAGGAAGTGAGAACAATGGCATACATAGAGCAAATATGGGAGAGATTCAACTTCCTGTGTTTTCATTGGAACCAAAAATAAGGGCAAAATTTGCAGTGGAGAAACAGGCATCAATAATCCCTTCCCAGTACATCCAACATTAAAGTGGAATTCAAGTCTGGAAGTAACTAAGCTAAAAACTGCTCCCACCCTAACATCTCTACTAACTACCCTGTAGAAGTAAGATGCTTATAATTACCTATTCCCTGGGAACTCCATTCTGGTCACATGTTCGGCTCCCAGGGCCGTCTTCTTGAGAGAGAAGGGACAGTCGACAACAGATGCCCCATCGTAAGCCTATGGGTGACGTCATCATCCAGGCTCTACATCTTTCCTCTCCACTTTGGAGATCATGTGACTGGATCGTAGAGTTACGAGAATAGGTAAGTATATGCATCTTCCTTTTACAGGGTAGTTAATATAGAGATTAAAGGGAGGTGGGAGCAGTTTAACCATTTGGCTTACCTTGCCGATCAGCCAGTAATAAGGCTTATCTATAGGTACTGTAAATATCTCCTAAACTTGCACCGTTTAGTAGATATTTACTGAATACACCACCAATGCGCTCTGAAGGAACGGCCGCCCGTACCATTTATTCAGAGCCCTGTGCCTTGACTGGCAACTCCCGCGTGCATGCACACGGGAGTCACGTCACACTGCTCCGAGCCTGTCACACAGCTGGAGTCTGCAGACCCGGAAGGAAGACGGGGGGAGATGGACGCGGCCTCCATCACATAATGTGACGCATACTAGCACATTATGCCTTTACCTTGCAGGTCACAAAAAAAAAAAAACAGTGTTTACTCCCTTTAATTTTGGCTATTCTTGGTACTAAGCACCTGACTCGGCGCATCCTCGGAAAGTCACAGACCCGTTCAGCTTATTCTCGTATCATGTTACAGAACTGCGTGTTTAGTAGAGTGGAAAAACTGAAATAAATTGTTGTCTGATAGGAAAAATCTGCAGTGAATAATTTATAACTTGGGTCAGTGATCTCACTGAACGGGGAAAATTTTCCAGAACTGTTCAGCATCTTACTGTATATATGAAACATGCACTCGCTGCAGTTTCCGGCAGTGCTTTTCAGCCATGTCTCTCCAACCTCCATCAGAATTTGTTTCCATTGTCCAGGGATAGGGCACATCAGCTGTTTTCTGGGTACAATGTAATGCTATTCCGAGAGTCCACTCGAGTTGTTTCCACAGGCAACTGGGAGACACAACATTGAACATCATGGGCCAGATTCTCAGCTGAGATACGACGGTGTATCTCAGATACACCGTCGTATCGCAGGTTTTTTCAATGGGTATCTATACGAGTGATTCTTAGAATCACTTACGCATAGATACACTAAAGATCTTACAGGTGTAAAGCGATTACACCGTCGGATCTTAGATGAAATGACAACGCCGGCCGCTAGGTGGCCTTTACGTTGTTTTCTCATTTGCCTATGCAAATGAGCTAATACACCGATTCCCGAACGTTTTTGCGACGCGGCGACGTAGTTTACCCTGCTGTATGAGGGGTATGTTTCCGAAGTGCCGTCGTTGCCATGTTAAGTATGGCGTCGGGTCAGCGTCGTCTTTTGGTTACGGTTACGTCGTTTTACTAAGTCGTTCGCGAATAGGAAATTGCGTAAGTGACGATCACGTCGTTTTGACGTCGGTTTCAACAACGCTTTCCGACGTGAGCTGGAGCATGCGCACTGGGCTTTTTTCCCGGCCGGCGCATGCGTACTTCGCTTGACGCGGGGCGCGCTTAATTTAAATACAGCACGCCCCCTCCTTCAGTATTTGAATTACGCGGCCTTACGACGCCGCATTTACGCTACGCCGCCGAAAATTACGTGCTTTGAGAATACGGCACTTGCTCCAGTAATTTGCGTAGACGTAGTGTAAATGCGATACGATACGCCGCCAGATACGCCATTTTTTGAGAATCTGGCCCCATGTGTGCTCATGCTGGAGCTAATTGTGTACAGAAAACACGTGGCTAAACTGGCTCACAGACTATAGGCACTGTTATGGGTGGAGTAGAAATAGACACAGGAAATTTCTTACTAGAGCCGACTTTTCATTTACTGCACGAGTTCTTGGCAAACAAATTTTATGTGTTTATTAACTGTTACTATACATTGCAAGATTGATGGATAATTCACATTTTAGGTTACATAATAATAATAATAAAAAAGATTTGTTATCCCAAAATCCAGCTGAGAAAATACTGTTACATTTTGTATTGGTTGTGCTTTATCTACTTTTGGAGATAAAGCCACAGTTTATTGTCATGCTTCTTAATATTTGTATGAGTCTCATGCAGCTGTACTGCCACAGATCCAGAGAGTTACACAACGTTTTCCCACTGGTGGGGTGCTGATCCAGAAAGAAGTGCTGATCCAGGGGGAACGTCACCCCAACGACCAGATAAATAGTTTTATTGCATCAGTGCGTTCAAAAGACATAAAAGCAGACATCATAAAATCGCTGTCGTGCAACATCGAACATGAAATACAACCACCGTTGACGGCAGCACACTCACGCCTAACACAATCAAGACCATGCACAACATTCCCTGGGACCCCGACACTCTAGTTAGACATGAGTCAGTATTTGGAATGGTTACCTTTCAGCCAATCCGTTGGGTGATTGTGTTCACCATGGCCCATTCATCTTGTTGGTACAAGATGCCACAAAGTTTATGTCAGTTGGTTTTCCACACTTGACTCACCCTCTATACACCCACATTTGTGGTTATTTCCAGTTTTGTATTTCTTTGGCGTGTATGTCCAAAATGTCTTTATTACAATTTATTTATTCTCTTAAAGACTTCTGCTGTGAAATCTCAGTAGTACAGTTCCCAGCCCCTCCAACCCAAACATGGCCTATAGGAGAGGGTCTCACTGTTAGGCCACGTACACACGATCGAACATGTCCGCTGAAACTGGTCCGCAGACCAGTTTCAGCGGACATGTTCGATCGTGTGTACGGCCTATCGGACCATTTTCCAGTGGACAAAAATTTCCAAACATACTTGAAAACATGTCCGCTGGAAACCTGTCCGTCGGACAGGTTCGATGGTTAGTACACAAACCATTGGACCAAAATCCTTCGCATGCGCAGAATCAAGTCGACGCATGCTTGGAAGCATTGAACTTCGTTTTTTCATCACGTCGTTGTGTTCTACGTCTTCGTGTTCTGGTCCGAGGGGATTTTGGTCCGATTGTGTGTACGCACATCAGACCACTTCAGCCTTGTCCGATAAAAACAGTCCGTTGGACATGTTTCCTCGGACATGTCTGATCGTGTGTACAGGGCCTTAGTATATGCATCAAGAATAAAGTCCCCCCTATAAATTTTATTTTACATTATGAAGTATGCAACAAAGTGAGACCTTGTGGTGGTCAGAGGGAAACAAATCTCAGAACGTGGAGCCTCTACAGGTTCACACTACAGCGACTTGGGATCAGACGTGTGTCGCGCGACATGAGAAATTCCATTGAAGTGAATGGAGCCGTCTTAATGTACACTACTGTAGATGCTCCAACTTCAGAAAAGGTTTCCTTACTACTTCAAGGCAACTTCTACACATTGATTTCAATGGAAGTTGCCTCCAAAGTCGGATCACTGACTCTTAACTGAAGCAACTTTACAGGAAGAGAATATAGTTTTTCTCAGGCAAAACCCCCCCCTTCCCACAGAGCTGATTATTGTTTGATTGGCCACTGGCAAAGTCGCCTGTCCTGCAGGCGACTTGAAGTCGCGTTATAAGATGCTCCAAGCCGCGCTGAAGTCGTCTCGCAAAGTCGTGCTGGAAGTCGTGTTGCCCCTGTGTGAACCGGCACTTAAGAGATTTAAGTCAGGGGTGATCCAGTCTACAATACTCCAGCTAGAACTAAAATATTAGGAGTTTGGATGGAATGACCTATTTGGAGGGGTGGGCGTTAAAAACAAATCTGGATAGTGGGAAAATTAGACTTTTTAAACCTTATGAGACAGACTTTGCAACTGCAATTTTAACCTAATTTCTGAATCTATATTATAACATATGAAGATAACAGAACGCGAGTGTGTCCAGTCCTTTACACATTTTACAAAATGCGTCCAACTAACACCAGCCTTTTTTAACATTTTTGTGGGGACAAGAATGGTAAAACATATCAATTTTTTTATTTTTATTTTTTAATGTTTTTGTTGTGAAAAAAATTGGGGACAGCTTTAGTTGACTTACACTGACTTGTAGACTGTTTATAAACAGACATAAGGCAAGACAGAATTACCACTGAAAACTTCTACCAATGGCCTTGTTCTAAAGATCATTCTAATTAA